>JBCNJP010000007.1:8471948-8602828 GCA_039602395.1 Deinandra increscens subsp. villosa | reverse complement strand
TGTAAAAAAATGTGTAGCTATACCTGTGCCATAAGTTTTTTGTCATCTCTTTATTTTTGATTTCTTCTGGTCAATGATTGCTGATTTATGCTTGTTATGTATTCTTTTCTCTACAAGACTTGGTAAATCATGTATTTGATGCATAAGAAAATTCATGGCTTGATAGATTTCATCTGATTATGTACCTTCAGATATTTTTGGTGTGATTTAGGTGATAACAAGCCCTCACACTTGTGTTAATAATCTTCTTCCCAGCTCGATCCACGTTTCTCAATAAACTTGATAAGAATAAGAATACTCAAACACACAACCCAATTGTTGTATATACATTATCTAGACTAAAACTAATTGTGACGGTTTAATTTCTGACCAGTTGCGAAATAGGCAATCTATTATTTAAAAAGATTCTCCAATTTGTCTACAGGAATCGCCAGAAGGCAGGAAGATGCTACAGGCACGCATGTCTCTTCCTTCCTTCAAAGAGAAGGAAAGGCTGCTCCAAGCAATTGCACAGAATCAGGTTTGTCTTCTGGATCATACCCTCTTCTTAGTATATAATCTGCCCATAAAGTTTATTTATCAATCATAAGCCATATGCATATTGGAAAGGGTTGAATTTGACATGTATGTAAGCATAAACATACATAATTATTGATTAGTTTACAATGATAGGTTATTATAATTTCTGGAGAGACTGGATGTGGAAAGACCACTCAACTTCCACAATACATATTGGAGTCTGAGATTGAATCTGGTCGTGGTGCATTTTGTAACATACTTTGTACACAGCCTCGAAGAATCTCTGCCATGGCTGTTGCCGAGAGAGTTTCTACTGAAAGGGGAGAGCCTCTTGGTGAATCAGTAAGGCTTTTTTACTCGTCACTTAAGGGCTTTTTGGACTTTGGACGTGTCATACGAAACTTATTATCTCATTATAATCCGTTTTATACCAGCTGAGAAAACGGGAAAACTAAAAGTACATATATCCCCCTTTTTTCACTTTATTTTAAATAGCTTTTATCTAAAAAGATAATTTTTGGAGTTCTTTGTGATAAATTTATAAAAAATATTGATAGGTGATAAAGCTGATAGAAAGAAAATTATATATTTTAACGTTACATAAAACTGGCCATTTTTTATTATTTTATGTCTAGTTACTTTAATAATCAGAGTTTGCCAAACATTAAAACCATCTTACTATCAAACAACAAAGCATATCCAAACTCGTTTTTCTACAACCCAATTTATTACAACTGCTTGCTTGACTCTAGTTATTCAATATTACATAATCAGTTTTAAAACATACATCCAAACACCACATTAGTTGTTACGCAAAAAGCCTTGTGCATTAATTATATCAATTGATGCTTAACATTAAACTCTTACCTTTTCAAAGAAAGGGTTTCTGTTCTAAATCTCCCTACTTTGTGCATATGATTGTTTGATGATCTTTTACAGATTGGGTACAAAGTTCGATTAGAGGGGATGAAAGGGAAAAACACACATTTGCTTTTCTGTACAAGTGGTATTTTGCTTCGCAGGCTGTTGAGTGACCACAATTTGGATGGTGTAACCCATGTATTTGTTGATGAAATTCATGAGCGTGGCATGAATGAAGGTACAGTTTCTACTTCTTTTCCTAACTATTTGTGCTTACGTGATCAATTGTTTGTTCTTCAAATTTCAGACTTCCTATTGATTGTATTGAAGGATCTCCTTCCACGTCGTCGGGACCTGAGATTGATACTGATGAGTGCTACACTGAATGCTGAGCTATTTTCCAATTACTTTAAGGGAGCACCAATGATTCATATTCCTGTAAGACCTTCTCTTATCTTGTTGTGAATTACCATGTTTCTTCATTTTAGGTTTCTTTTTCCAGTAAATTCTACTGTGTTGGTCCTGATGCTGAATGTAATTTGGTCAAAGTTCTTTAGGGGTTCCCTTTCTTTAGGCTTAGTTTCACCCTGAGCATGTTATTACTTCCTAGAGAAGCCATTTGTTTCTAGTTTCTTTAACATAATCTTGGTTATTTCCAGTCTGATTTCATGTGGTGTTTTCTAAATATAGGGCTTCACTCATCCAGTGAGGGCACATTTTTTAGAAGATATACTGGAGATCACTGGGTATAAGCTGACTTCTTTCAACCAAATTGATGATTATGGCCAAGAGAAGTTGTGGAAAACACAAAAGCAACTAGTTCCTCGCAAAAGGAAAAACAACCTCACTCTTCTTGTTGAGGTATGCAGTATGCTCTTCTGTGTAATCCAGTTTCCAGTGATCCAGTCCCAATATAACTTATAACATTGCAACAAATTTAAACTCAATGTGAAAAAGTTACTTTGTTATCAGTTATCAAACAGGTGATACTAATCTGCTATTATTCCACAGGATGCCTTGAGTCAATCAAGCTTTGAAAACTATAGCTCCAAGACACGTGAGTCTTTGTCTTGCTGGACACCAGATAGTATTGGATTTAATCTTATTGAAGCAGTTCTATGTCATATTTGCCGTAAGGAAAGACCAGGTGCAGTCCTGGTATTTATGACTGGGTGGGATGATATCAATTGTCTGAAAAATCAACTTAAATCCCATCCTTTACTTGGAGATCCTAACAGGGTTCAACTGCTAACATGTCATGGTTCCATGGCAACATCTGAACAGGTACTTCTTCAAATCTTTTACTATCATTATTGTTAAATACAGTATTACAATACTATTCTGTTTTATTTGCCACTTTCAGTTTTTATATCCTTTATAATATTTACGCAGAAACTCATATTTGAGAAGCCACCGCCAAATGTGCGTAAAATAGTAATTGCCACAAATATGGCAGAAGCAAGTATCACAATCAATGATGTAGTTTTTGTGGTTGATTGTGGAAAAGCTAAAGAAACCACTTATGATGCTCTTAATAATACTCCTTGTCTGCTACCTTCATGGATATCTCAAGCATCTGCCCGACAAGTAAGTTAAAAAAGAAGTTACAAGAGGAAAAAAGTGATTAAATATTAATTACTTCAAACTTTACTACCTCTTTATTTGTGGTTTTGTGTTCTAGAGAAGAGGTAGGGCTGGGCGTGTGCAACCAGGAGAATGCTATCACCTTTATCCTAGATGCGTTTATCAAGCTTTCTCTGAATATCAGCTACCTGAGCTTTTAAGAACTCCCCTGAATTCTCTTTGCTTGCAAATAAAAAGTTTGCGGGTTGGTAGTATTGGGGAGTTTTTGTCAGCTGCTTTACAGCCACCAGAGCCATTGGCTGTAAGTATCAAATATATAGTTAATACCCCAGACATTAGGTTTGGATCTGAATGTGATCATATTATCGCGGAATAAGTGAATAACTTTTGATTACTTTTAAGGTCCAAAACGCTGTAGATTTTTTGAAGATGATCGGAGCGCTAGATGAGAATGAAAATCTTACACATCTTGGTTAGTTTATATTTTATCACTATGATGTGAAAGTAGATCTACTACTTTGCATACAAATTTCCAAATGTGTCTCATTTGGCTTTTCTTAAATAAAGGTCAATATCTGGCAATGCTTCCACTGGATCCGAAGTTGGGGAAAATGCTGATAATGGGTGCTTTCTTTCGCTGCGTTGATCCCATTCTTACAATTGTTGCTGGACTCAGTGTCAGAGATCCTTTTCTTTTGCCTCACGAGAAGAAAGACGTGAGTAATACAACCACATGTGTTAAAAAGATATAGAATGGAAAGTCAGTTAGTTTATTCATCGTGCTTTAGTATCTAGTTTAATATTATTAAGCAACTATAGTTGATCTGCTTTATTTCTGGTATATTTTCTCTATCTATACTTCTCTTCTATTTTTAAATTGTTTTAGTGATTGTCCTCGGAGGTGGCAAATTTGACCAATATATCTACATTTTATTTCAAACTTGGGCCATCTTTTATATTAAATGGGTCAGATGAGAAAGTTTGGCTAAAAGAGGAACAGTCAAACAGGTGACAGTCGCCAAGGTGTATTCTTAATCCATACAACCTCTAAACTGTTATATTCAAAGATTTAGATTATTATTGCGATATTACTGTTTATGTAATCATACATAAAGCATTAGTTATTTGTATATTTTCTTAACGAGAGACAAAAATGTGTATTGCGGGTTGAATGACCTCTATCAACCTGAACCAGTTTTGACCTGTTAGTCTGTTGCCCAACCCACAATCTTAACACCTCTATAAAAATAGTTGCCCAGATTCTGGTTAGCTATTAGCTTTAATATGTGGTTTTTAATAATGTTATTTTTATACATATGTTTCAGCAAGCTAGTACAGCAAAGTCTAGATTTTCTGCAAAGGATTATAGTGATCATATGGCACTGGTGCGTGCATATGAAGGATGGAAAGAAGCTGAAAGAGAAGGATCTGCTTATGAGTATTGTTGGAGGAATTTTCTTTCGGCTCAAACACTTCAAGCTATTCATTCTCTTAGGAATCAGTTTCATTACATCTTGAAGGATGCTCAATTGCTTGAGGGTGAAGGAAGCCTCGACAATAAATTGAGTCATAATCAATCCTTGGTTAGGGCCATTATATGTGCGGGCCTCTTTCCTGGCATTGCATCCGTAGTGGTATGGTCTATTTAATTTGAATAATCTTAGATGGATTAATATTAGAAGCAGCAAGATGGGCAGGCGCGGGTTGGTTGGTACATGGAAAAATGGTTGGGTTTACCCAAGCATTTTTTGTCCCCTTTTTTATTAAAAAAGTATGTGTGAACTATGTTTACAAAAGCAGTATTATTACAAAAGTATTCTTAACTTTTGGTTAAAACGATTTAGGAGGTTGTGTACATTAAAAACAGACTATGGTGACTTTCAACTCTTTGACCCGTTTACCCTTTTAGTTTCATATTGACCAGTTTTAGATTAAACTCTGCTCAAATCAATCAATTCATGAGTCTTAACTAAGCTGCGTCAACATTGCCACCCACATGTTTTACATTTGCTAATGTTCAAAAAGCAAATATCAATATTTTAGATTTTGTATACTGCAGCACAGGGAGGCATCGATGTCCTATAAAACTATGGATGATGGCCAGGTCATGCTCTATGCAGTAAGTATCAAACAGTGAATGATAATTTTGCTCATAATCTATTTACTTTTGCATATTCAGTTGGTTACATTTGTAGGATGCATTTTACTTAAAAGTTCTTAAAACATCACCATTAGTGCCCAAAAGTAAACGGTATTTGCATCTAGTTCCATGCATGGAAACAAAATGTTATTTATTGATTTATGTTAGTAAACAGTTAATGATGGGCGTCTCTTATTAAGTTTTAGATGGATCAGTCTAAAGTCTCGTTCCAAAATGCCCGTTTTAGTACAGATTTCTGCAGTTCCCTATTTTCTATAATGCTAACTTGATACTTCTTTCAGAATTCAGTAAACTCAGGATACCAGACGATTCCATATCCATGGCTGGTCTTTGGGGAAAAAGTGAAGGTCAACACTGTATTTATACGTGATTCTACTGGCGTGTCTGATTCAATTTTAATCCTCTTTGGTGGTGGTCTAGTCAATGGCGTTTCGGTAATTTCATCTATGGGAAGATATTATCAGCTTTGTTTTTTGTGTTGTGGGTTCTAATATTTTACTTTTCTATTTTTATTTTATATAGCCTGGACACTTGAAAATGCTAGGAGGGTATATTGATTTTTTCATGGATCCTACTTTGGCAGAGTCGTATACCAACCTAAAGCAAGAACTTGATCAGCTCTTGCAAAAGAAGGTCAGACATCAACCTTTACTTTTAATAAAACAAATACATTAACGTACACTTGAAGTGAAAATATTTACCCATTTACCCATGAACGGGTCTTTTGGGTTATGCTTATTTGTAACGGTTCGAAATGGGTTGAAAATGGTACCTCTATATAAGGTTTTTTTTACCGTTGGTGTACAATGATGCAGCTTAAAGATCCCAATATCGATATCCACAAAGAAGGCAAGTATCTCATGCTTGCTGTCCAAGAGCTCGTGTCAGGAGATCAATGTGAAGGGAGATTTGTATTCGGTCGTGAAAACAAAAAGTCAATCGAGCCAAATGACAAAGATAAATTTACAAGAGATGGAGCAAACCCGAAAAGCTTGCTGCAAACTCTGCTGATGAGGGCGGGCCACTCTCCACCAAAATACAAAACAAAGCATCTAAAAACAAATGAATTCAGAGCATTAGTTGAATTCAAAGGAATGCAGTTTGTAGGAAAACCGAAAAGAAACAAACAGCTTGCTGAGAGGGACGCTTCTGTGGAGGCGTTAGCCTGGTTGACTCAAACCTCTGGTTCGAACAAACAAGAGGATGATGATAATTCCCCACCCGATCTAACTGACAACATGCTTAAGCTTTTGAGTCAGCGCAGAAAATCAAAACGTTCTGGCCGAGGGTAAATTTGGGTTTTGATAGCATACAAAGTGTACAAAGTTGAGAGAATGAGCACCGGACTTTGCAGGCGGTTTGTAAGGTGTAAAAAAACCGACAGGGTGTGTCATTGGGCCCGGATCCAATGACTCTATGAGGACATGTTTGGACCTGTTGGGATATGCATTGGTTTTTGCTCAAGGAATATGGGTAATTTAACAACCATGGAAAGGAGAGTAGTAAGTTATAGATGCAATCTTTTGGTAAGTTACAGATGCAATTTTCCAAACTAATTGTTACTACTATTATTATTATTTATTTATTAATCAATCATACATGTGATATGTGGCATGTGCTATGTTAATGTTGTAGGTTTTGTACTTCTTTTCAAGATTTACAGATAGATATGGTCTCACTATCGACCAGGGCCCCAAGTCTGTGAGGTTTTAAGTTTTTCTTTTAAAAACATTTTTGTTTTTTCAGCATGGGGATAAAATGGCCCTTTAACATTGGACCATTCTTAACTTTCCCGAATGCCAGTCACTAAAATTTTCACACCAATAAGGCCTAATCTAGCCTTTAATGATGTTGATCTAGTAGTAATTTTTTTTTAACGGTCAACAAAATTTTATAACAAAACTACCAAGGTGGTAGCCAAAAGCTTACATTACACTAGATAGTCCAGATCTAGTAGTACTTCAGTTTGGTTATCTGCAGTAGGGTTTTCATCGTGAACATCATCACCTGCTCTCAACTTATGTGATCTCCAAAATTCACTGAAGAAACATGGGGAAGGGTGGTGGTTTGTAGGTTTTTCTTCTAGGGGTTAAATAGTCATTTCATATCAATCTACTAATTTGATAATATTTGTATGTGTGTTGGTAAAAAGAGAAACACTCTCTCTGTATTGTTTATTGTTTATGAACAGACAATATAAAAATGCAATACAAAGATAGCACGTGAACATATGTGTATGTAATTATTTATTTGTTTATAAGGTGTTTGTATGCTTTTGAAAGTGATTAGTAGTATTGAATAATAAGTATTAGATTATTAGTTTATGGTAAAAAATGAACAGTATTTTTTATAATCTAAAGATTTAAGAGGTAAAAGAAGATTAATATTTCAAGTTTCAACACCAATGAAAAATAATCTTCACGTTATGTCTTCACATCCAATCCTTTTTAAACATATATCTTACTAGAGCTTTATCCCCGTCTGTTACACGGCTGAATTAAAAAAAATTATAAATATAATCATAATATATGACAATTATATATTTTTATAGCTATATAAAAATTTCTCCGTAATTATATGTGGGTAAGAGGTTTTACGACGGTGGACATTTAGACGGTGGGTTTCCTCTAGGATGGATGTGCAACACAGAGGGTCTTGGTTACTCGTAAGGACTGCGGTCGTAATATGTCGTGGGTAACATCGTTTACTATGATGAGACCTCCGGGTAACATGATGTTTGCAGTTAAAAAAAAAAGAAATGAAATCTAGTCACGGAAAATAAGGATTTTGTTTTTTGTACTGAAATGAAATATTTGGTAAATTTAAATTAAACTCAATTAAAGTAAAAAAAATTATAAAATTAAATAGAATAGAATATTTTATATTACATGCATGACATCTAATTAAAATATTATTATGAATAAAGTATTATAAATATTATATTAAAGTATATGTAATAAAATATATTATTTTATTAAAATATAATATCTACACAATAAAAATATTATCTTCTATAAAATATTAACCTTAATATTAAAATCTAGTATTTGGATAATTACTAACCTTAATATAAAAATTTATATTTAAATAACTACTTATTAATAATTACTTATTAAAAGTTTAAACTAAATAAACCCTAATATGGAAATTTAGTATTTAGATAATTATTTATTAAAATTTTGACTTAATCCAGAATTTTATGATGATGACAAGTGTCTTTTTTACTAATTAAAGTATGACAAAACTTTTTATTTATTATATAGTATAGATATAGAAGATAGATTTACACTCATTATGTCCTATAGTTGACATAATATTATTAGAGCTTTCGAACGGGACGATACATGTATGCTCCTAAGCGTTGACACATAACTCCACATTTACCGGATGAAGTCCTCTCAGGGTGAGCAGAAAACTGAATTAACTAAAAAGAAATCGATTTAACCTATAAAACCAAACTGACATAACCAATAACTGAAAATAACCCAACAAAACCAAGCCGATAAAAACCGAACCAAAATTTCGATTCGATTTTGGTTTTTACTTTTCTGATAACCAAAAAAATCAAACCAAACTGAATTAATCGAACTGCCAGACAATCGAACCGAAAAAACCGAAATAACTGCACAACCAAACTGATATGCCTATATATTATTATTTTAATATTATATATTTAAACTTAATACTAGATGGCCCACTAAGTTATTATTAAAAGGTTTAGATTGATCCAAGAAAAACAAGGCCCACTATATCCATTTTGTCTGACCCTAATGCTTCCAAACCCTATCAATACGTTTGTGTCGGCATTCCTTTCATCTTCCACATAACATTAAGTTCCCGCTCAAAACTAGCGCAGGGGCGGATCCAAAAAAAAAGTTGAGGGGTATCGTTTAATTTTTCTTAACCATAATTTATAACGTTCAATATTTTTAATCATAATTCATACAATGTAAACAGTGGCGAACCCTGGAATATTTTTTATGGGGGTCGAAAATTTTTGAGATCCTTCGTCCACCGCTTGATACAATTTTTTTAGACAACTTCAGATCGGCCCAGGTCACGTTAGATGGTAAGAGAACCCAGTGGCGAACCCAAGAAACTTTCTTGACGGTTGAAATTTTTTGGAGTCTATTGTCTATAGCTATATATTAAAAACTTATAGAACCGTTTGAGTCAGGTCGGATCACATAACCAAGTAATTACACAAAGACTCTCTTGACCAAGTCTAAACACACAGAACAACCACCAATGAACCATTTAAAATCAAATACTAATTTTATTAAAATGTTTTTAATAGAAGTACTCTTTTTAGCTATTCGAGTTTATAGCGCTACACCCGAGAGATGCCCAAATTTACCAAAAATGACTGGGTAATATATCAACTATCTAAACTTTTACACCTTACTTTCCTTTTCTTCAATCAGCAATCCAAAATTCTCATGACTTAACATATATGTTAGCATCCATATAACTTGTTAAAGTCTTAGCATAAAATTTAATATTATTCTAAATATGTTTCATCCTTTAGACATATTTATGTACATAGGTTAGAAAGTAAATATAACATAATAAATGAATAATCAATAAAACAAAATGCAAGTCCATACCCACATCCCCATACACCATACACCAACAATCTTGATACAAATCTCATGTGTAAGCCTCTTTTTGGTATGGTGGCCAAAACACATTTTCTATCTCTTAATTACTAAATTAGTGCAAGACTTCAACTTACACCAACATGGAGGAACACCCGAAAGCCCCATGCACATTGACCAACCTCATTTATCAAGTCTCCCTTTAGTTCAAACCCAACTCTACAAAACCCCTTCAACTCTTCGGCTCCTTAACAGAAAGTCCTACACACACCTAAAATCATAATTCTTAAACAACTTACATAACCCACTACTCTATTTAATCCCTCGTCTACCAGACCACCATACATAACCTCAAACCCTCATAACATTGACCCGTTGACAACAATTCTACATCGGACGAGCCGAACAACCAGACGAAGCTCCGACCTTCAGCATTGGCAGAAATCAACGGCGGCGATGTGGCGACTAGCAAAGAGGCAGGGAGGCGAGGAACAAACAAAATTTCTAATGCTACTGTTTTCTTAATTTGGGGAAGTTCAGCCTAAGTCCCTTTTCTTTATTTTTAAATTTTTCATAATTACTCCTAGACTTACAACTTCTATTTATTTATGTACAAACTTGTTAGTTGATTCGGTTTTAATTAATCTAACGGGTTTTTGATCATATTTTCACGACGGAGTTTAAATAAAAACCAAAAAAAAGGTTCGATGGTTAGCGTAAAATATTTCAGGGGTAGCGGAAAAATCTTTTCAGGGGTAACGCAATACCAAAAACGTAAAAAAGTTTAAAAAATTTACACATCGCGATAAGCTTCTGTGTGTGCATTTTCTGTGTAAGTTATATAATTTTATTTTGCATCATTGTAGATGGAAACACCAGTAGTTGATGTTGATGCAGAAAATGCTAGTAATGTTGAGGAGCAAAATGTAGAGCAAGAGAATGTTGGTGGTACTAGAAAAAGGTCTTGCAACATTTTACAATTGATCCTAAGACCGAAAAAGCTAAATGCCTGTATTGTAAAAACTTAATGGCGGCTAGCACCAAAACGAGTGATACGAGTACTTTGAAAAATCATTTATATTTTGTATGTCCGGCATCGTCGCTTTACAATACTATAGATAAAAAGAAACAAAAAAAAATTAAATTTTAAGTCCGATAAGAAAGATTGTTCTAGCTTGTCTTCTCAAAGACACCTTTTAGTTTGGCAACATTTCACAATTGATCCTGACTGGCTACGTAAACGAAATTAAATGTGAACTAAACTTGAGCAAAGGAAAAATTAAAAACATAAAAAATGGAGGAATTTTCTATCTTGTTAATTTTTATTCAATAGACACCTCTTTAAATAACCAATGCAGCAAGAAATCTAAACAAACAATAAAGAAAGTCATAGGAACATTGAGCAAATTTATTTATTTATTTATTTATTTTGAACAGCAACATTGAGCAAATAATAGAACATGGGAGAACATGTAGATTCATGCAACGTGGACGTGGGTATTTCTTGAAGTCCAATCTTGGAGTTTCACGGGCTTTCGGGTTCTCTCTTGGGCTGATGGGCTGGTCCATATCAAAATATTAACACTCATTAGAATCAAGATGAAAAGTGTTGTAATTTACAAAGATTTGGACGCAAAGTCTTAAAAAACTAATTAAGGAGCAAAAGTGTAGTTTACTATAAACAAAAGATATACTTAATAAGGAAAAATACGAAGCCTCATCAAATAGATAAACAAACTTGGAACTAATGCGTCATTAGTATAGTGATATTTTGATGTCAAATAGAAAAAAAAGACAAACAAAGATAGGGGTGTGAAGTTTTGACATGACCTGAGAAGACGACACGAAATTTATAGGTTTGGGTTTAGTATAAACGGGTTCGGGCCAGCTTTCGGTCAAACCCGTTTAGCTAAACGGCTCATGTTCGTGTTGAACCGGTCGGGTTGGTGGGTTGACCCGTGTAACCTATTTATTTAATATTTTCTAATTTTAAGTGTGTTTATGTCATAAATTAAGTTGGTATTATGATTTTTATAAAAATTTAAAACTAATGACAAATTAACATAAAGTTTTATGATTTAAATATAATTATTTTATATGCATTTGCAGTTTTTTTGTGTAAAATTGTAATTTTAAAGCATTATTATGTTTAAAAAAAATAAAAATAAAAATAAGGTTAAATGGGGGTTGTGTTCAGGTCAAACCACAAATATTCGTGCCGTGTTTGGGTTAATGTGTGCGACATGATTTTCATGTTCGGTTCGGGTCGGGTTCGGTTCGGGTTAAGCCGCCAACCTACGAACACGACCCGTTTGCACCCTAAACAGACTTATGAGACATAAACTGATAAACATAGTTAGAAGTTAGAAGTAAGCAAACCCGATCGATTAATTAACGTAGGAATTTCCAAAGAAGAACAATTACTTAATTTGGTTTGATTTGAAAAAGATGTGATCGCCGCAAAGGGCATCACAAATTAAGTTGATGCAGTACCATATGGTTTAACATAAACGCCAATAGCATTAACGCATCCATCTGACACGCTTCCATGAAAACCTCCAAAACGCCCTACATTAAATTCATAGTTGAAGTCTTGATATGAACTGCTGCTATCCGTGCTTCCAAATGGTCCAAACTTTCTTTTGTTGGTGCCAAATGCAATTGACACCAACCTACCACTCCAATACTTACCACTTACTGAGGTTAAATCCTCGCCATCTGTACTAAATTCCACCTGCATGCATGCATGTGTTTTTCAGTTAAAACCAAGTTAAGCTGACAAAAATACTACTTTTATACAAAAACATTCATAAATCAACTTTCACAAATTAAAAAGAAGCTAGGTTGTGGTGTGCTAAATTACAATGTTAAAGTTCAAACCACAGGGATTTCCATAGGTTGGTGAATGAACGACTCTATTATTGGCGTCGCGATAAGAGAATCGGATCGATTTTATGTAATATTTCTCGTGTGTAATTAGAATCTCCACAATTTTGGAATGACCTTTCAAGTCCCAGATCTCGCCTTTGGTTATTTTTGGACCCAATTTGAACATGTCCATTTCACTGCACGTTAATTTGATATCCAAGCTTTTGCAATTTTCATCCAATCAAACGTGTATATATATATATATTGTGTGTTAACTGTTAGGTGTAAAGAAAATTGATGAGCGGAAGTTTAACAGTCATAATCATAAATCTACATAAATGTGTTTATCTATGATGTAACGTTTTTTATTAACTTCAACTTTGATTAATATTTCGACTCGTATAACTTGTTTTTCTAGAACAAGTAAATTTACAAATTTTGTTCTTCATGAGATTTGAACTTTTTGGGGTGTTGGCATCTTGATACCATAATTAATTATTGATTCATTTTTAATATTGAAAAAAAAAATGCATGTGTAGGTTTATAATCACTAGTTACCTTAGTGGCAAAAGTGTGTGACCTTTTAGGCTTTTACTATGAGGTCTTCGGTTTAAGTTCCATTTGTAACAAATGAATAAAAAATGGGGGTTACAAATTGGGTCAATGAGTTTTTTCACCATTGGTGAGTTTCCTCCTGATAGGGATTGGAGATGATTGGGTGGGTGGTGTAATGTCTCCGTCGGTAATCTAAATTTGTTGTTCAAAATTTTTTTTTTAGAGTTTTAATTACATTGTGTATTAGTAAAGTAGAATAAAGGTAATTAATTGTAATTCATATTCCAAGGGGATAACTTGATGGTAAGTAGTGATTTTTACAACTAAAAGGTTGTGGGTTCAAATCTTGCTAAAAGCATGTATGTAGATTAAGCCGTTAAAAAAATTGTAATTCATATGATTAAGTTGCAAAATAAACGTAAAGATAATTTTGATTTAAAAGTTATAATAGTTAGACTTGGTAATAATTTGAAATGGTAAATTTAAATATTAGAATTTATTTTTCTTAATCGTTAATTAACTTCAAATAATATATTTGAAAATCTAAGAATTTACATAGAAAATTAAGAAATTAACATTTTGGTATTTAATTAAGGATTTACCAATATTCAACCTTGAAAATTTATTTCTTTTAAACATTTTTTAAATTATTTGCTTGCTTTTGAATAAGAATATAATGATATAAAGAGAATATAATAGTAAATTAATTTTTTCTTTTTTCTTTTTGAATAACACTAGTATAGGCTGACTGCAAATTAAATGTTTGATTAAAATCATTGGGAGAAGGTTAACAGGCCAGAGGCTCTTCTTCTTCTGAAGACTTTTCGTTTTCGCATCAACGTCGGTCTGTCCATGTCGTTTATTTATTTCATTTTATTTGGTTTTTTTATACCATTAACATTGAGTAAATTTATACTAAAAAGTATTTATTTCATTTTATTTGGTTTTTTTATACCTCATATTATGTGGTGTTGAACTTTTGCTATCTTAGCGATGAGTGGACCACACATATTTGAACTAAATTAAATAAACTAACGTTTCTTCAACTTTTTCATAATCTCGGTATGAAGAGGCGATGTCGTATTCTCACTCGTCTCTACTAAAGTTAGAGGTGTTTAGAACGTGTCAAAAAACTCGATTATCTTATGCAAGAATAAAGAAACATGTAAAAAAATGCTTAGAAGACTAAAAGTACTTTAAAAGAAAACTAATCCCTTTTTGTTTAAAAGCTGGGCCAAAGGTTTTCTCACCTATGGTGAGTTTCCTCCTGATGAGGATTGAAAAAGATCGGGTGGGTGGGTAATGTCCCAGTCAGTGATCCAAATTTGCCGTTAAAAGAAATCCATTTTTGTTCAAACTTATATCCATTTTAGTCTTAGCTAATTTTCATCCAATTCCTTATTAAAAAAAAAAACATTCATAACTCTTACATGCAATATTTTTAAAATAAATTAAACTACAAAAACGAATGTTTTTTTTCTTTAAACGCGCACAGTGTTGCTATATATAGAGTTAAAAAATTTACTCTTTGATTTTCTAGTGCGTTATTGTGTCATTGTATCATTGTGTTTAATACTTGTCATTGTGTTTAATACCCATCATTGTGTCTTTATGCTATTATTGTGATAAAATTATTTAATACATAAAAAAACAATAACAAAATAACATGAAATGAGTTAAAACATATAACACAATGATAAATACATATTACACACCGACCTGAAATATAAGACACAATGATCTAAAAATAAGATATAATGACGAGTATCAAACAAAATGACAAGTATTAGACATAATGATAAATACATATTACACAATGACCTGAAACATCAGACACAATGACCTGAAACATAAGACACAATGATTTGAAGGTAATACACAATGTGTCTTTTATTATTAAAAAAATACACAATAACCAACAGAAAAACACAAATAACAAATAAAAATGCATAATGGCGAGTATTAGACACAATGACGCACTACGAAATCAAAGGAGTAATTTTTTCTAAACTTTTTGGTATTAGCATTGCAACACCGTATAACTCTCAGTGAGGCCTGAGATGAGTTGCATGACCATCCTATGTTTAGAGACCGGGGCATTTACGTTGGTCAACTGATCGGAGAGTTCCTTCAAGGCTTGACAATAGGATGTGATGTCGGGAAAAGCGTCCAATCTCGTGTTGGCAAACTGTTGCTCGAGTTGTAGGGCTTGAGAGTTTGCATTGTCGTTGAAGATACCCTTCAACGTTTTCCAGGCGGCGTTTGCGTTAGTGTTGGGCTTCATAATGTTTTCAAGGAGGTATCCGGAGATGGTGCTATAAATCCAGTGCAATACGATTGCATCTATGCGATTCCATAGTTCAGTGTCAACCGGGGTTGCCGGTTTGTCCTTCTGGCAGAGGGAGGCGGTGGTGGAGAAGTACGTTCTAGATGATCGTAGCACTGGAAAGCTTTGCAGTGGAGTTTGAAAAGTTCCACCCAAGTAATTAAACTTCCCGTTCATGACTTAAAGGGTGACCGAGATAAAGTTTTTAATACTGGTGATGGTGAGGGATTGGTGGATGCTTGTCGACATGGATTAGGATAAGAAAGAGAGGGGATTGCCGGTGGTGGGGATTTGCCTGGAAATAGGTGTAAGTACCTAGACGGATCTTACTACTGCATGATTCGGTCAATCGATGAACAAGAACATAAATAAAGACTTGCTTTATTGATTCACAAAGAGTTACAGTTCTAGAGAGAGAAACACACTCAAGTTCACACAAATAAGAAGATAGAACTCACAGACCTCTAACCAGTTTTCTCTAACATGAACTATTTATAGTAGCAATATACTGGCCGGCGTACCAACTGGCGGACATGTGACACCTGACCAAAATACCGTACTACAAGTCATAATTTAACAAAAATAATTATTGTTTTATAAAAAGTTTAAGTTAATATTAGCCGGTGAAATATGAAAAATATATTTTGTTAACAAACGTTGGTAACAACTTAAATTTCAATCAAGCCGGTATCCATCAAAAAGGCAGTATACTCATAAATTAACTGATAAATCAAGTATGGCGAAAATTATTTTGGATAATAACATTGCGAGCGTAATTGAATTTTAGTAATTTTCATATAATTAATTTTTACGTTTTGGGTCGAAAAAGTTACTAGTTATATCACGATATGTCAGTATTTTACCAGTTATATACCTAAATCTATAAAACAATCTAATAAATTATGGTGAAAGGCTTATGTGTCGTTAGAAGGGGGTGTGTAGACATGCCACTTTTCAAAACTTAAGCCAAGTAATGATACCTATGATCTAGGTAATCATTGCACCTTTTAGTTTTTGATAAAGCTCACACTCCACCTCCCATGCACAATACAATTTACAAGAGCACTTCCTTTCCTTCTCTTATTCTCCCATTTACGGCCAACCCCTTCCACCCCCTCCATCCATTTTCGAAAATTCCACCACACACACAAGCTTCATCTTCATCAAGCATTAAGGGTTACGGATATCAAGCATTCAAGAATCAAGTTAAGAGTTAAAGTCATCCTCCATATCACCTCAAAACCCTTGTACAAATCCTTTCTCTCTACTCTCTCTCTCTCTTAAAAAAAAACTAGATGAAAATGCGTGAGCATCGGATCGTCTACTCGATCTAGCTAATCGGACATCGAAACGTAATTAACCGATTGTTTTATTGAACAAAACGAACAATTACAATCAGTGAAACACTCAGAAAAGACTCAGAGAATACACACTAAGAAACACACACTTAACAGATCTCACACGCTCAGAACTCTACAATTACAAAGACCCAACATCTATATATACCCGCTGGTCCGAGCTTCGTCCGAACCTCAGGTTCGGCCAGTCCGAACTTCAGGTTCGGACCTAGTTCGGCCAGACCTAGTTTGACATGATCTTGTACATTGCTTGATACTTCACACGACGCACATATCAGGTATCAACAAACTCCCCCTCGTCGTGTGCAGTATCTCTTCAACATCATTAACTTTGTATCTTCAATCAAGCTCCCCCTCAAGTATAGAATCCTTTCGTTCAATGAAATGAATCTTCAAACAAACTCCTCCTCAACTCGATCGTAACTTGATCTTTAATACATGATGACATTTTAGTGTATCTCTTGTCTTTCATCAACATCTTCTGAAGACTTGAAGTTGTGATATCTTGCACATAGCAACCTGCTCAAACATTTAAATAATCTTGGCGCAAAACGTCTCTTCGAGACTCCAAGATATGATTTTGAAAATTGACTAGTATCACGTGTTGATTAGATCAAAAATAACGCAGAAACAAAATCTTTTTGATTTTTCAAAGTTTATGCTAAAACACACTGAATTTTTTTTTGTTCTTTTCTGAAATGAAATGAAATTGCAATACAGAATTAAACACTATTTTTGGTATAAGAAAGATCACTATATGGGATTATATTGAACATAACGCACTGAACTATACATCAATTTCAATTAATCGAAGCACACAAGTCAAGCTGATTGCCGGTATAATTTATCCAACTTAAACTCAGGCAGAATCATACTCATAACACCTGGATATGTTAAGGTATTGATTAAATTTGCTTTGACCAGTGTATCCCACACTATCAGACATAATCAGACATTTTTAGTTTTTCCTTCTTTTTCTTTTTGTGTGACAACACTTGTGATTTTTCACAGTGCATAACTTTTATATGATATCGTCAACTGTGTTCCATACAAAAAGAAATAAGAACGTTAAATCGTCTACCTTAAGGTCTATCTTTCGATACGCAGATAAGGCATCTGATTTAACAAAATAAGAAAATAAAACAAGTTGAAATTGTATAACCCAACAATAATCAGGTCGGTACTCCCGTACACGCAGAGAAAGTCCGATGAGTTATACGAAACACCAAAGAAAATAAAGCAAAACGTCAAACGAACAACAATTAGGTCGATCTTTCGATACACAGAGAAAGTCCGATCGTTTGACAAAATAAAGAAAATCAAACAAGTTTAAATCTTTGCAAAATGAACACATGTATACACAGTGACTTCTCATTTTGAATTTCACACTTATTTTCAATGTTTTAAAAACCGGTTTTTTAGTTGAACCGGAAAACCTTCCGGGACTGGTTCGACCGGTCGGACAGGTTAGACCGACTGGTTGAACCGGTTAGGGGATTTATATATATATTTTTTTATAAAAATGCTAATAAACTTGTACACCCCAATAAAAGTAGTTAAAATACAATTATAATCCACTCAAAAATAATACCAAATATGTATTTCATAAGAAAATATAAGTTTTAAACTTTAAGAAATAATAAAAAGTAAAAAAAAGTTTAAAAAAATAAGTAAAAATAAAAAAATAGAAAACCGGTTGACCGACCGGAAAAAACCGGAAAACCGGCCGGTCTAACCCGGTCTGGTTATTGCCAACAAACCGGGATATAAAAACCGGTGAGGAGGGCGGTTCGCGGTTGAACCGGCCGGTTCGAACCAGTTTTTAAAACATTGCTTATTTTTCTTTTTGTGTCATGAAATATGTATCAAGATGTTATCCACATGGTTAAGCATTAGTATTTAGTGTATATCACATCTGAATACTTTCTGATTTGCCGAGCCTACCAAGCATATCAAACAATGATCTTATGGCTCTTTCATCTACTCTATCCATGAGTCAGATACGTAAGCCAATGTACCATCATTTCCCAATGATCAATTTCTCAAATTTTATATTTTGCACGTATTCACCTTCCTTCATTATGTATTTGGCATGTATTCACCTTCTCCCCATAACATGCATTTTATCAATTACTCCCCCTTACTTACAATTCTCCCCCTTAAAATGAAAACTCTATTTTTTTTTTATTTTACACAAAAACAAGACACTATGTTTGGGTTTTTGAGAAAAAATTGTAAACAAAGAAAAGTGGTCAATCAACACGGATGTTTTCAGTTTTAGAATTTCAGAAAACTCGCAGGTTAAGAAAGATTTATCATGAAATTTAAATTAAGCAGAATGCTCCTCCATCAACAACTTTACAATCGTCGATAGGTCTTCTAGAAGTACCTGCACACTGGTCAAACTAATTAGTCCAAAAATGACCCGAAACGAATCGCTTCTGGTCGACCAGTGTCCTTGTTTTGCTTAGAAACCACCTTAGGTTTACATTGTTATTGTTTTGGTAAGTCAGTTTTTGATGAAACAATCACAGGTGACTGTGATGAGGAACCTACATTATGAGATTTTGAAAACATTGGAACAAAACAGTTTTGTTTATGATAAAATGTAGGCTCAACGTCATCAAAAACTCTGCCTTGTTCATCAAAGAACTTTGTTGTGGCAGGTTTACCAAAAACTGATTTCTTGTGAAATCTTTGGGGTGAATCAGCAGGTAATGGCCAATCTTTTTCCATATGCCCTGGGCGACGGCAAATATAACAAATTCGTGTCGTTTTGTCCCATCTTTGATGTACCTGCGAAGAGCGCACATGAATATCTCGAACATGATCAGAATGAGAATCATATACCTGATGCTTGTGATCATGTACCCAATTAGATGTAGGGCTTCGAGATTGAGAACTTTCAGAAGAAATGGTAGCTTTCACAAAGACCTCAGCAATCTTCCGAGCATCAACACAATGAAGTGGAAATTCGTTGTCAGAAAATAATTGATCCGAACCCTTGAGTTTGTAAAACCGCTCGGGTTGAATTCTATCAGCTTGAAAAACTTCCTTCTTCACTTGTTTCATCTTTAATTTCTTCAAATCTTGAGATGAAGATGCTGGAGCCTTCTCAGCATTGTCTTTCATCCCGTGAAAACCCAATCCTTCATACTTTCCAGAAATCTTCTCCTCAGGTGTAAAATGTCCATTCTTCGCTAAACGAGAAAATTCAGCTTTCACTTCAGTTACATTCTTTTGATCATAAAAGATCTTTTCATCAAACTCAGGTTGAGACTGAATCTTGTCATTAGACGTAGCCGACTTCTCATTATCAGCAGAAGATGAACTAGATACAAACTTTGGTGCAGGAGAAACTTCAGATTTATTTTCCTTCTTTTTCTTATTCTTCCTGTTCTTCTTCTTTGTCACTACTTTCTCATCCTTAACAGTAGACGATGAAATCTTTGAATAATCAAATGCATCAACATGTTCCTTCACATCTTTGAAAGCTTCTTTGATATGAGCAGGGGGTGAGGCAGTCTTATCAAACATTTTCTCAAAATTTTGATCGTTAGCTAAGAAACTTGTGAAGACTTGAGAATTTGAAACATTATTAAGCAATCGATTAGCATCAAGAACTTGAATTTTCAGATCAGAAATTTTCTGTTGAGCCTCAGCAAATTATTTCTCTTTAGCAATCAATCGCTTCGCAACTTTGTGAGTTTCAAATTTTTGCAAGCGAAGATTATCAAGTCCTTCAAATAATTCTTTCTTCAATTTATCTTCATTTCTCTTTTGAATCTCCAAATTTGCAGCTTGAACTTTATTGACACGAACTAACTCCCGCTTTTCATCCAAAAATTTTCCCATGTCAACTTGATACGCTTCAATCTTAGCATTTGATTCTTCGACATTCTTTGTAAGCAGATCAAGCTTGACTTTTGATTTATCAAACAAATTTGTGAAATCAGAAGCAGTATCCTCCGCTTCATCCTTCCATTTCTTGACTTCTTTCTCCAACTCATCCCTTTCTTCACAGATCTTAGCTTTTGCAGTTTCAACATCCCTTCTATCTTGTTTAGAGATTTCTAAAACTTCATTCAACAATTTGATCTCTTTAAGCAAGCATTCATTCTTAAAACCCAATTCCTTCTCATTGTTTTTAGACACCTCTAACTCTGCTTTTACATCTGTCAATTCTTCAGAAAACTTTTGAATTTCATGCAATAATAAAGTATTTTCTCTCATCAGACTCTCCATATTCTCAGCAGATTCATAAGAACTTGGATTTGAACTAGTATCAGAACTAGTATCTGAACAGAAATCCTCTTGTTGATCATGAGTAACTATCAAGGCAGATGAATCATATCCAAACTGTTGACCCCAATCATAAACACCATCATGTTGAGCCGTCAAAGCGGTTGTTTTGCTTGTGTTACTAGTAGATGGTTGAGTAAAACCAGGCTTAGGTGATTGAGGAAAACTAGTCTTGCTTGCATGTGGCTGTTGACAATCTTTGGCAAAATGTCCAAGTTGTGAACATTTATAACATTTTAGCTTAGACTTATCAAAACCCAATTTATCACCAGAAAGATTTTTTCCATGCTTCTTGAAGAACCTCTTCGATCGTTGACATAACATAGCATATTGCCAAGATATATCCAATTCAGTTAGTTGATCATCATCAAGAGCATCAAGATCATCACTAGTTAACTTTGCATCAACAACATTCTTAATAATCGAACCAAAAGATGATGAGATCAAAGCAGAAATCATTTTAGCACAATCCTCTGTTGATTCAGCAGAAAAAGTATTCTGATTTGAAAAATTTAGAATTGTAAAGCTACAACCCCGTGAAGATTTGTTATCCGAATTATCAGAAATTCCAGTCAAGAAAGTTGTACTAGGTGCAAAACTCAGACTTGGTTTAGCTTTAGCATTCATGCTTGCCGTATTCTCACCATGATACAATTCAGGATTTTGTAAAGTAGCAGTTGATTTCTTTGAATTTAACATTTCCATTTCTCGAGCATGAAGTTTTCCAGTAAGCTCGTGAAATGTCATTGTAGAATAAGCCTTGTCATGAGTGAGCAGCAAAACATAATTCTCCCACTTCTCAGGTAATGCTTCCATAATCTTCTCTTTCAAATCAGCATCAGATTTCTCAATACCAACTACCTTTAATTCACTCATTAGATGTGAAAACCGTGAAACGAGAGCAGTAATATTCTCATTTTCATAGTTTTAAAAATTATCAAATTCTTTGTTCAAAACTTTCTTCCGACTCTTCTTGTAATCATCATTACCCTCACATCGTGCTGAGAGAGCATCCCACAATTGCTTTGATTTCTTACAAGTGCTGAATTGATGTAACAATTCGGTAGGTAATACCATTGTAAGATAACCATAAACTTTCTTTTCAAGCTCATAACTTTTCCTTTTAGCAGCATCAAAATCTTGAAGTTCCTTATAATCTCCTTCTTCAGTTGGTCGTTCATACAATTTCCGAATCGGAATCCATAGATCAATATCGTTTGTGCTTATGTATGCTGAAAACCGTTTCTTCCAATTTTGATAATCTTCAAGTTTTAACAATTTGGGAACTTTCTGACTTGTTCCAATTTCATTATCAAAATTCAGCATGGTTTGCATCGCACTTTGCATTGCAGCAAACGCTTGAAATTCCGACATCGTTAGGAAAAAATAAGATTCTGCCGGCCAAACTCTCTCCGAACTTATAACTAAGCTCCGAACTCTGTCCGAACCTAAAATCAAACTCCAAACTTCGACCGAACTTGCTCCGAAACAAAATGAATTGTCCGAACTCTTCAAATACTCCGATCTAGCACCGAACTACCTCCGAACCTTGACCGAACGTAAATGAACTCCGAACTTGACCAAGATAGACCGAACTCTGACCGAGACAGCTCCAAACCCTGACCGAATATCGACCGAACTTCAAGTTCGGAGCAGTTACTCCGAACCTGATCAGGAGACTCTGAACTTCGAACTCATTTTTCAAAAACGCGTGAAAAATGACTGATTTTGACGAAACTCATTACTGTGAATCAGTAAAACCGATAGAAAGTGATTTAGGAACATATTTGACACCAAACACTCGATAGAATTGAAGAACGACACAAAACAAACTCAAAAATCACGAAAAACACTTCAAAAATCCGAAAATAGCAACCACAGATCAGTAGAGTGAACCAGAAAACTCTGATACCACTTGAAAATGCGTGAGCATCGGATCGTCTACTCGATCTAGCTAATCGGACATCGAAACGTAATTAGCCGATTGTTTTATTGAACAAAACGAACAATTACAATCAGTGAAACACTCAGAAAAGACTCAGAGAATACACACTCAGAAACACACACTTAACAGGTCCGAGCTTCGTCCGAACCTCAGGTTCGGCCAGTCCGAACTCTAGGTTCGGACCTAGTTCGGCCAGACCTAGTTTGACATGATCTTGTACATTTCTTGATACTTCATACGACGCACATATCAGGTATCAACACTTGAATCTTGATCCTTCAAACTCACTTGATAATGATTCATAAGCCTATGAAATCAATGTTTGTTTAAAAGAAAATCCTAAAAACTCTAGTGGATTGTAACATCCCACATTGGTTGGGAAGGAGAATGAAAGCTTCCTTATATGGGGCTGGATACCTTGCCAATCAGACGCGTTTTAAAACCGTGAGGAGCGGATGCCTGAGGGCATGCCGGCTACCAAAGCGGACAATATCTGATACGGTTGCTTGAGCTGTTACAAATGGTATCAGAGCCAACGGTTGTAGTGAACTAGTGAAACTAGTCTATAACGAAAGAGTACGCCAACACTTGCCATCCATGAGGTAAAAATTTGTTAGATTATTTAAACTTTTATTTATGAAATTATGACTAAGCAGACTTGTACGGATACTCAGATATGCATTTGCTTATTACACTTTGTGATTTCACTTGTGATTTAACACATAGTAATTGAATTCATGATATCGTCAACTGTGTTCCATGCAAAAAAGAAATAAGAACGTTAAATCGTCTACTTTAACTCCTTAAGGTTGATATTTCGATACGCAGATAAGGCATCGGATTTAACAAAATAAGAAAATAAAAAACAAGTTGAAATTGTATAACCCAACAACAATCAGGTTGGTACTCTCGTACATGCAGAGAAAGTCCGATGAGTTATACGAAACACCAAAGAAAATAAAGCAGAACGTCAAACGAACAACAATTAGGTCGATCTTTCTATACACAGAGAAAGTACGATCGTTTGACAAAATAAAGAAAATCAAACAAGTTTAAATCTTTGCAAAATGAACACATGTATACACAGTGACTTCTCCTTTTCTTTTTCACACATTTTTTTTCAATATCTTCAGATACGCTTCAAGATGTTGTCCACTTGGTCAAGCATTATTATTTAATGTATATATCACATATGAATACTTTCTGATTTAGTGCTGAGCCTACCAAACACATCAAACAATGATCTTATAGCTTTTTTCATCTATTTTATCCATTAGTCAGACACGCAAGCCAATGTACTATTATTTCCCAATTATGTCGGATACAATTTCTCATTTTTCAATGTTTTTGTATTTTTCTGTTTTTCTCCCCCTTAAAATGAAAATTCTATTTTTGGATTTTTCATTTAACAAAAACACAAAGACACTATTTTTGGATTTTCACTTTTCTCCCCCTAAACTACATACGGAATGTAAAAGAAAGAAAACTGACCAATCGATACTGACACCTTTTCAGTTTAAACTTTCAGAAAAACTTTCAGTTTTGTAATATGTAGCATTGAATTTAAGTTACACAGGAAACCCCACTATCAGCAACTTCTTGAAGCTTGAACTTCACAATCACTGACATGTCTTCTTGAAGTAAGAACTCATACTTGTATTTGTTAGGCATGTCATGGCGTACAATGATGCAGTTTAAAGATCCCAATATCGAGATCCACAAAGAAGGCAAGTATCTCATGCTTGCTGTCCAAGAGCTCGTGTTGGGAGATCAATGTGAAGGAAGATTTGTATTCGGTCATGAAAACAAAAAGTCAGTCGAGTCAAATGACAAAGATAAATTTACAAGAGATGGAGCAAACCCGAAAAGTTTGCTGCAAACTCTGCTGATGAGGGCGGGCCACTCTCCACCAAAATACAAAACAAAGCATCTAAAAACAAATGAATTCTGAGCATTGGTTGAATTCAAAGGAATGCAGTTTGTTGGAAAGCCGAAAAGAAACAAACAGCTTGCTGAGAGGGACGCTTCTGTGGAGGCGTTAGCCTGGTTGACTCAAACCTCTGGTTCGAACAAACAAGAGGATGATGATAATTCCCCACCCGATCTAACTGACAACATGCTTAAGCTTTTGAGTCAGCGCATAAAATCAAAACGTTCTGGCCGAGGGTAAATTTGGGTTTTGATAGTATACAAAGTGTACAAAGTTGAGAGAATGAGCACCAGACTTTGCAGGTGGTTTGTAAGGTGTAAAAAAACCGACATGGCGTGTCCTTGGGCCCGGATCCTATGACTCTATGAGGACATGTTTGGACCTGCTGGGAGATATGCATTGGTTTTTGCCTCAAGGAATTTGGGTAATTTAACAATCATGGAAGAGGAGAGTGGTAAGTTATAGATGCGATTTTCCAAACTAAGATGCAATCTTTTGGTAAGTTATAGGTGCCATTTTCCAAACTAATTATTACTACTATTATTATTATTGTTTATTTACAAGTCAATCATACATTTTTTTGCGTGTTGGTAAAAAGAAACAAACACTTCATGCATTGTTTATGAAATGACAAAAAATAAGCAATACAAAGATAGCACGGGAACATATTTGTGTAATTAATTATTTATTTGTTTAGAAAGTGTATTTATACTTTGAAACTGATAATAAGTATTAGGTTATATTATTTTATGATAAAAAATGATCAGTCTTATTATTTAAAGATTTAATGGGTAAAAATTAATATTTCAAGTTTCAACACCCATGAAAATAATCTTTACATGCGCTTCTTTCCATTTTAGGATTCTAACTTTTTTTGAACAGCAGCCAATTTTATATATAAAATTAAAAAAGACCAGCTAGCAAGCAGCTAGATGGAAAGAAATACAAAGAGAGAATCGTTGAAACAAAACAAAACAGACAACATTACAAACATAATAGGGCATCACGAAGCCACGAATCCCAATCTAAATCTTTAATTTTCGCTCGATTTGTCAACCACATGTATGGTTCAGACTTGATTTCATCCACTACTCTTCCCGGATGTGTGTTTCGCCCTTTGAACTCATTCCCATTTCTTGCCTTCCATAGTTCCCAAACCGTTGCTGCAATAATTACTTTAAGGATTTTCTAGCGTTTCGAATGGATTCTCGAAACTGAAGCTTGGTTGTAGGCTTGTGCAATGGATGCTGGAGTTGTGACGATGTGCCTTGTCCAAATGCCGATTAAGTACCAAGTTTTTATGGCAAAGGAGCAGCCAAAGAGTAGGTGATTTGTGGATTCAATTTCAGTGGAGCACCAGATGTAGGAGGGTAATCCCTCGCTTTAGTGGCTCAGATTTTATCAGAATTCTATTTAAGGCTGCCTTCCAAACAAAAAATGTCACTTTCCTCGGGGCCCAATTTGACCAAAGGTGTTTGTAAGGGAAGTCGACAGAGGATCTTTCGAGCCGAGTGCGAATGTTCCTTGAGGAGAAGAGGAGGGAGTTGCATCCCAACCACGACCAACGATCAGGACTTGGAGAGAAAGTGAATGAATGAAGCAAAGAGGACATATGAGATATGACGTGTGATTCGGCCGAGGAAGAGGGAGGTGATTTCCAGTTCCAGATTGTGTTTGACAATGAGATTCGATCAGAGACTAAGCACGATTTTGAAGCCTCTAGGCGGTAAAGGTCGGGAAGCAAAGATATGAGACTTGAGTGTGCTAACCAGGTGTCATGCCAGAATTTAATGTTTGTTTCCGTTCCCGGAGAGCCTTCACTTCATCCCAAAATTGGATTCCGTCACATGAGATGTCGTTAAACACCCGAGTGATCGGTTTCCAATACCCGGGAAATGATTTTCTAAGGGGTAAGATATCATGAATTTTGTCGGAGGAATAAATTGCTTTGATGACCGACACCCATAAGGCAGAATTGTCTGCTTTGAAGCGCCAACCCCATTTGGAGATGAGTGCTAGGTTGGCAGCTCTCAAACTTCCAATTCCAAGGCCCCCATTTTCCTTTGGTGATAAGATTCTGGACCAGGCGACCCAAGGGATTTTTTTGTGCGCTGGAGTGTTTCCCCAAAAGAAACTTTTACGAAGGCGCTCAAGTTCATTGATGATGTAGTAAGTTGGCAGAGAACCTAGGACATATTTGATTAGGATCTCCTTACCACCTTGAGATAAGACTGAGGATTTCCACCCATTGAGTCTCTATTTGAACTTATCCACGATCGGTTTCCAGTTTCTTTAGAGTTTCATGTTAGCACCAATCGGGATTCCCAGGTAGGTGAATGGGAGTTTATCAATCTTGATTTGTAGAATGGATGCCATGATTCCCGTCTGTAAGGTGCTAACACCAATACCGAATAACCGACATTTGTCATAATTGATTTTAAGGCCAGAGGATGCATGGAAGCATCTCAAGAAACGAGCAAGGTACCCGCAGTTAGAATCACACCATTATCCGAAAAAGAAGACTTCGTCAGCGTACAGTAGATGAGATAGCGTAGGACCATTTCCAAGAAGTTTTATTCCTTTGAAAAGATTCGATTGAAGTGCAGTCTTTGTAGCGACGTGAAGTGCTTCCATGGCGATGATGAAAAGGAATGGAGAAAGCGGGTCTCCTTGTTTGACCCCCCTATGCAATTGGAACTCTGGAGATGGGCAACCATTAACGAGAAAGGAAGTTCTAGAGGATGATAAGCAGCCTGAAATCCAATTCCTCCATTTCACAGGGAAGGCCATTTGGGAAAGAATGGAGTCAAGGAAATTCCAGTTCAGACTATCAAAAGCTTTTTTGAAGTCGACTTTGAACAACAACGTTTTCTTTTTGTTTTGTGAAGCCATGCGATGGTTTCGTTTAGTATCAACGGGGCATCGAGTATTGACCTGTTTCCAATGTAAGCGGATTGAGTGTTGCTGACAACTGAGGGGATTACCTTTTTGAGACGGATAGCAAGGACCTTAGAGATGACTTTGTAGATGCAACCGATAAGGCAGATGGGTCTAAATTGAGATAGGAGGAGGGGATATTTTTTCTTTGGGAAAAGGGAGATGAAGGAGGAGTTACAATATTATCTGTGGAGTGGAGTTGTTGTAGGATGTTCAGAAAGTGAGACCCAATCATGTCCTAATGTGACTTGATGAATTTGAAGTTGAAACCATTGGGACCTGGCACTTTATCGCTTCCACAAGACCAAACCGCAATCTTGATTCCCGCGAGTGAGAACGGGGCGATAAGGGAGGATAATTTGTCTTAGGAGAGAGTTTTGAACTTATCCGAAAGAAAGACTGGTCTGTTTGGTGTTGGTTCTGCGAATTTGGATGAAAAGAAATTGAACATTCGGTCTTTTAGGGCATCCGGGGAGGTGATCCAAATTCCATTGTGTATGATTCCATTAATCCTGTTTTTTGCAATCCGATTCCGGATAATTCCATGGAAATATATGCTGAGTTTTTATCCCCATCCATCATCCGTCTGATCCTTGATTTTTGTGCAAGATCCTTTGATTTGTGTACTTGAATTTCTTTTGCTTTTTTGATGTATTATTGTTGCATGGAGAACTCTGAAGGTAGGAGGCCCATAACCTCGCCTTTAAGTTCTAATCCGTCAATGGTGTCTCTGATCTTCTTTATCTCGTAATCCTCATTGTTACGGTAGTTGTTGTTCCAAGTTTTGAGTGCCATTTTCACCGATTTGAGCTTTAGTTGCAACAACCTGTCTGGTTTTGTGTTAGGGGTACGTGTGGTTGTGTTAAAGGCTGCCAAAACTGTATCATCGTATCCAGGACGATCTAACCATGAGTTATAAAATCTAAACATTGTAGGGCCAAAATCAATGAAGTCAGTAATCAAAATGAGCGGGCTATGGTTCGAATGCACCCTAGGTAGTGCAGATATGGAAGCATTAGGCCACAACCGCATGAATGGGTATGAAACTAGGACCCTATCTATTTTGCTAAACTTGTCACCTTTATCTGAGATGTAGGTGAATTTTCTCCCACCCATATTGTATTCCCTAAGTCCCGAATTACTAAAGAAGTTATTGAAATTACTGGCATTAACCGGAAAAAATTCAGAATTTAAACGTTAATCAGAGGATCTATCCTCATTGAAGTCACCGAGGAGAATAGCCGGGATGGATGGATGATCCGCCAGGATGAGGCCAAGTTCTGACCAGAGTGCTAATTTGGAAGAGGTTTGATGGGGACCATAGATGTTGAGGATGAGAATTTGTTGGTGTGAGCTAATGAGAAAGCCTTTTGTGAGCAAGAAGAACTTAGATTTGTGTGAAGAGGTTTTTTGGAAAATACTAGGGTCCCATATGGAGAAGAGTCCACCTGATCTACCCGATGCCTCACAGAAATCAAATTCACAGGGTGTTCTGCCCCATAAGCCGTTCGGGTTGATTGAGGCGTAATTTTGAAATTGAGTTTCCTGGATGGCTACAAAGGAGATTTTGTGAGAAGATTACATTGCTTTCACCCATTCACGTTTGTCGGTATTCCCGATCCCTCTAAGATTGATGGATAGAAAATTCATTGGGAACAAGGGTGTGTCACGTGTTTTGGAACAAGGTTTTTGATCAGGTTTTGGTGTCCATCCATTTGAAATCCAACCTCACATCCAACTTCCAATGTCTTGTTCAATTCATCCGAATACCCTTGGGTAATTATTTTATGAATAACAGGAGCACTTGATGAGAATGGTTTAGGCAGTGGAGCATTTTGATAAGAATTTGAATCTTTGGAATTCCTGGATTTCCTGGGGACGCCGCCGAAGGAGAAAGTTTTGAGGTAATTGCTTAGACATAATGGATGAGGGAGAGCTTGATGATTGCTTGAGGTAGGCAGAGGAGAGTTGGTATTGGTTCTGATGAACTTTTCTAAATTTAGAATAGATGAGGTAGGCAGAGGAGAGTTGGTAGCAGGTTGGGCCGGATTGCATGATTTTTTTTAACAGTTCCTTTTGGTTTGGGGGTGGGCTATTCAGGTTGAAAGTGGGCCGGTAAGTGTGTGGGGGAGTTGGGCCATAGGTTAGGTGGATTTATTTGGGGCGGGGATTTATTTAATTGTTTTAGGGTTGATTCTGGACTGGAAAAGGGGGATTTAGGCACGACAGTCTGTGAGGAGAGTGGGCAAGTAGGTCGGTTGTCAGAGGTATGTGAGGGAGGAGGAGAGAGGTGAGGCAACGGTTGGTGAAAGTTGACTTCTTGAAGCTCGTTGATAGTGGAAGGGGACAGAGGTACAATTTTAGGTACCTGGAGGTCTGCAGGCGACGATGGTATCAGGTCCTCTTTGCCGGAAACAGTGGTCGCCGGCGATTTGAATTTTGCCCGTAATTTCCTTGCTCACCCTCGATGACGACCCAATCTAGGCCATCCGTGTCTTCAAAGAGAGATGAGTAGGAATCAGAATCGAGCTTCTCGTCATCGTCGCTAGCGTATGAAGATGACGAGCTTATCAATGGCGGTGCCCAGGTAACTGTGTTTTCACAAACCCAGACATCAAAGCAATACGTATTTCATCTCAGAGAGATTTTTTGCTCAATTCTATCGCACCTGTTCGTTAAAACGTAACACGTCCCCGTTGTTATGTCAAAGTCCTCCCAGTTGAAATCCGAGGATTCGATGATCTTACCAAACTCCCGACCGATAGCATCGAAGGTATCCACATCTCTTAAGTGAAACGGCACACCCCTGACTGTTAAATGTGCAATGCGTTCATTGCTGAGTGATTGTCCATTCCATATAGCCATATTTTTGAAGACTTTTGACCAATTGCCTTTGTGGTTTAAGAGGAAGTTGGAGGAGTCATCCGACGATTCGAAGCGAAGTATCAACGATAATCCTCCGATATAGTGTATTTCAAAATTGGTTAGTCCATCATCATTCAAGATAACCTCTACATTGTAGAGATGATAGATATCGTGGGCCTCACCGATGATGGCCAATTTTTCCAGATAGTGGGTGCAAGGGGTGGTGTATCTGGAATTTGAACCTCGATCAGAGGTACGTCTTTGGGATGGGGTGTATGAGAACCTGTTGTTGCATCACTGTAGGATCGATATGGTGGTGGAAGGGGGTTAAATTGTGGGTGCGGGTAGTTGAACTGAGGTAGTGCGCAAGTTGGGTGACGGAGGATCATTTTGGGTGGATGAGGTCGAAGATTGTGGTTGGGTGGATGTGGTCCATGATTGTGGTTGAGGTTGACCGGGGGGGGGGGGGGGAGGCGGCGGGTAGTGACGGTGTCCGGTGGCATGTGATGGGGGTAGAATTTTTGGGTTTTTGGAGGGGAGTGCAATGTGTTTGGAGGCCCCAAGAGTTACCGCATTAAGCCTGTCTACCATAGCGTCTTTGTTTCTTACTTCGGCGAAACGGACAAAACCGAAAGTGTTTCCCCTATAATCTTTTTTCTTAGGGATGAAAGCATTTGTCATGTCTCCTATGAAGCTGAATTTTCTCCAAAGAAAGTCACTTGAGCAGTCTGCAGGGAGGTTAGTGAGAAGAAAAGATGTTACAATGGTGGAAGGGTGGTGTTGTTGGAATCCGTGTCGTGGTGGTTGAAGCACTACGGCAGTTCTTGATTTTCTTCCGACGATCGTCCATCCTTCTTCAGCATTCCCTTGATGAGCTTCCCTCACATTCACTCTCAAGCACTCTTTCTCTCTCACACACTCTCTCTCTCTCTCATGTTAGGATCTTCTCTACATTCAGAAGAATTAATTAACCAAAATCATAACAAGTTTTTTAGGATTCTAACTGCAATTTAATTATCCGTTCCATCTAAATTTTATCATTTTCGAAATTTAAACCTTTGGTCTCACAAAAAATGTTAGCTTTTACTATTAGACTACAAGCTTTAGGATTCTAGGGTACAAGGGATGCATGATTCTCTCAAAACTCTTCAATTAAATCATGTCATCTTACAATCATATAAAGTAGCTTGAAACTAGCTTTAAGGGAAGGATGAAAACTTAAACTAGTCATAAAGCTTAACCAATAAAATTCGATCAAATCCCCATTTACTCTCAGCTTAAACTAGCCGCACAACAACAAAGAAATAGCCGCACGATTTAGAAGCTCTTTGAATCCTTTTCAGTGGCATCACATTTGTTGCGAAGCTTTGAAGTCGAAGAGGGTAATCATGAGGTAGCCGATTGTCACCCTTTGTGCCCTTATAGCCTACTTTTTATGAAAGAAAAACAGATAAATTTTTTGTAGAACTAGAAATGCCGTCGGCTTAGATTTAGGTGAAATGAAGTTACTCAGAGAGGAGAGCACTTGGGGGCAGGAGAATGGCATGAGGTTAGAAGGAGGGGTTGGTCAAATCCGAGCAGGGTTAGGGATGAGGGTGACAAGGACATCAATACTTTCTTTGTCTCCAATCCGCCGTCCGGGATAACTACGATGGAGGTGTGGAAGGTGTTCTCGAAGTATGGAGAGGTAGCTGCTGTATTCATTCTGGCCAAGTCGGGCAACCTGTTTGGGTTTGTGAAGTTTTCGAAGGCAGGATACAAATATGCGTTGGAGAATAGGTTGAACAACATAAAAATAGACATTCTCAAGATGTCTGTTAACTTGGAGAAGTTCGATAGGAAAGGGAATCTGGTCAATCGTGGTGAAATGTATGGTGGGGAGAAGGTGGTGAGGCAGGAGTTCCTAGGAGGCCCGAGGTCATCGGCGGGTCCTGCTTGTCACACCCCGACCGACGGCGAAAAACGTCAAGGCGCGATAATTGTCTAGATGCACACAACACTAATATTAAGGTTGCGATATTCTTAATCATCCCATTTCAGTTAACATAAATAACCAATTCAATACAATGCATAATACAACAAGAAGGAAACAAATTAACTTAATTATTTAGGTCTTGCTAAGTCCACATGCAATCCTATGGTGTCAACGACAAATCAATTTTTCAAGTATCAGCAACATGCAACATGTATAAAATAGGGTTAACTACGAATAGTTGGTGAGTGAACATAGATTTAGTGTACTACATAGATTAAAGCATGTGAATAATGAGGAAAGTGTAATCGAGTAAAGCAAACCAGTAGATGAGATAGAGCAAATAAGCTGCATGAGCCAACCCTGACCTAAAGGTTTCCAATCACAAGGCGCCACACGCGAGGCAAACCAAGTGGGCTTGTCAGGCCAATAGATCTATTACCGTAACCTCGGCTTTTTACAGTTAATGTCACGTGAGTATGAGTATGAGATTGAGCTTGATCACAACATAACACAAATAACCACACAAGTTCACATACAAGAGCACACATAACAACATAGAGTTCACATGTAGTTTTTGAGTAAATAAATATCGAGTAAGGGTTTTGAAATACATGTTGCACCCCAAAATATTTAAAATAAAGAGCGGCTATGAATACTCACCTGGTAGGAGAATATTATAGAGGCGGGCCAGAGGTTTTACCATAGTGGGCTTTTGGGCAGTGGGTTTCCTCTGTGATGGATGTACAACACAGAGGGTCTTGGTTACTCACACAGACTGTGTTCGCAACGTGTCTTGGGTAGCATCGATTGCAATGATGAGACCCCCGAGTAACTGAATGTTTGCGGTTAAAAAAAGTTGTGACTACAAACCTTTCTGTCATAACCCCTTAATGACCGAATCACCACTTGTCGTATAACGCCCTTTAAAAAGATTATTATCACATGGTCTAAGTGAAGAGAGAACTTACCTGTTGGACACTTGAGAGTTCTAAACATTATATCTATTTGAGGAGAATCGAAATCGACCCTAATTTAATTAACTTTTCTGCATATTTACTTTTAGGCCGGAGACACGAAAAAAACGTTTTTCACTATAGTTAAAATTTTGAATCCCCTATTATAACAAGTGAGTACTTCTTTTGTCACATGTTCATTCTAAGGTTTAATGTTAGGTTATTTTTCCCACCAAAATCTCTTAGGACCATTTATAATCTTCTGTCTATTAATTAAACTCCAACAAAAGAATAACTCTTTTATTCACCATCATTTCTTCCATCTATTAAGTAAATTATTTTAATCAAATCTTATCTGACTATTAGCTTCAATAAGTTTTTGATCCGTTCTTGCTCATTGCATATCCGTCATTATTCTTTTGATGTTTTGATGTTTAATCTTTCGATAACTGACAATCAAAAGTAGCATGTTCATACATTTGATTCTATTTTTTAGTTAGCATAGACTTATGCTAAGGGCTAAAGCTTTTTCAACTTATTATCCGAGATGTGAGTTACGAATTGGAGATCCATGAATAAAAGGTAAACAAAATTTGAGATATAGCTACTCAATCAAAGAATTTATCACAGATAGTAAATAAGAAGAATTAATGTTCAAAAGGGTAAATGATAAATGATTTTTTATTGGACACTAAAACAAGTGATTCGTAACGTCTCCATCAAATCCAACATGCACTGTTTCCGTGTGTGTAGACGTTTGAATAAAAATAATGTTATGCATCAATTAATCGTGGTGTCATGGTGGTTGTTTAAAAAGTTATGGTTAAACTTATGGTGTTTTTAATGCTCTTTTTAAAAAAATCTTATAGATTTATGCATCATAATCTAGACACTTCCAACCTCAGCAACTAATATACAAGTTTGTTAAGGATTGATACAATATGGATTCTTTGGTAATAGAAAAGATGGAAAAATAATACATATAAAAGATCGTTTGATATTGTAGTAAAATAGATTTTAACTAGATTTTTCTTTTCGTGCATTGCCGCGAAGGCACTTATATTATGTTGGGATAACATGGGTAGACAAAATAGTTAATTTGTTACATCACCAACAATATAAATTGTTGGTGACAAATCGAGGTTACCTCGGGGATAACGGGATCACACAAAATCATTACATTGCTTTAACGAGAAAAAGGCAAAACCATTTATATATGGCCAACTCATATTTAACATTTGAAAGCTTAACTATTACACAACCAACTGATAGACAAAACAGTTAAATTGCTACATCATCATTCATCAAGAATATAAATTGTTGGTGATCAATGGAGGTTACTGTGGGAATAACACGTGCGCACGTTGCATTGCTTTAACGCTACATAAAGGAAAACAAAAATAAAAATTTAAAATAAAAAATTAAAAAGATAAATCCAAAGTATTATTCTATTATAATTAAAAAACTTTGAAAAAAAGAAAGAAATATTATTTTATTATATAAAAAACTATATTATAATCATAAGTATCATTATATTATATTTTTGGATATTATATTATAGTTTATTATAGCTGAATTATTTTAGTATATAATCAAAACTTCACATTTGTATATATAAAAAACAAACAATAACTAACCACTAAAATTTCACTTATACATGCAAAGATTTAATAACAACAATGGAAATCGTGTTTTGCCTAAACTCAAGATTGGGAGAATTGGAAGGATTCACGGTGATCGTCAAAAAGAAAATCAAGGCGTAAAGAATTTATAGAGCAAAGCATGTGGAACGTTGTTGTTATGCATTTAATATGATATTCTAATGCATTTGATACATGATGTTCTAACTCATGACTACGAGTGTATGACTACATTTTTACATGTATTATTGTATTTGAAGTATTTTGGTGGGATAATATTTGTTTTAACACATGTATAACTATATGTCGTTTATTCAGAGTTAAAAGGATAATAGCTAGGGGTGGAATTATTAATCTCAAATGTTGTATAAATATTTGAAATTTTTTGAATTATAAGTGTAACTTTTTTATATTTTTTTATTATCATATGTAATTTTTGTTATATATTTTATTTGTTTATGCTTACTTATGCGTCCGTGAGACACACGGGTTACAAACCTAGTTAATTAAAAAATAGTCTCTAACTGGATGGAGAAATTTAACTTTCGTATGCAATCTCTTACAAACCATGAACATATATAAAGGATATTAGTTGTAGTCATCTTAGTTTTAAGAACAAAACTTGATAAAAATATAACGTAAAGGAGAAACTTTGTAATTCACTAAAAGTTAATACAGTGGAAATTAATACACATGACAACTTATATGATGGTACTATTTATCATTTTGTATTTTTTATAAGTTACAAAAAACATTTATTTATGTAACCTTAATTATCATTTTAGAAGAAATGACTCCCTATTCTGATCGTTAAACTTCCGCTCATCAATTTCTCACACGAAACACACGCTATATATGTGACTTGATGTAAACCTCCATGATCAAATATATCAACTTGAAGCATCTCTGCGAAATGGACATGTTCAAAATGGGTCAAACAGAAATGAAAGGCGAGATCTGGGACGAAAAGGGTGGTTCCAATCTTAAGGAAATTCTAATTACACACCAACAAGATTTCATCAACTCCATCCGATTCACTTATTTGTCAGATGATACAGCCCTTCATTCACAAACCTATGGAAAACCCAACGGTCTCAAGTTTAACATGGTACGTACGTGACCACAACCTTCTTTCTGTACATGCATGATAATATTTTACATTTTGAAGACCTGATAAACCTTACATACCCGATCCTTAATTTGTAGACCTTGTATATAGTATATAAGTTGGTTCTTTGGTTTTGAAAATTATATTAATAGAGTACGGGTACGTGTAATACCTGATTTTTTGTTGTTGCATAAATAATAAAAACTATGAAGGAAACATACCCTTGAAGGCCCATTTGTTATCAAATTTTACACCTCAATATATAATAAAATTGCAATTATACAAACACAAGGATACCCGCAAACGTTCATGATTTGGAGCTAGGGAATTGCAGTTTGCCAATTTGCAATTGACGATAGATGGCATTACAAAACTTACAAGTCGCCGATATATTATATCACGGCAATATACTAACGACTTTTAATTCTTGCAACGACTTTTAATCCTTGCAAGTTGAAAGTTTCAAAATTTTGGAAAGTTTTTTGAAAAGTTTTTGTTTGTTTGTTTTTTTAATAAACATATTTATTTGCATAACAATTTTACATATTACATTAAGCGGGAATTACACGCAATCCAAACCTAAAACAAATCACCCGAACATACAAGGAAGACGTGCAACAAACTGTGTCGCCAATCTTTCTGAATAAAATTTTAGCTTTATCATGTTTACATGCAATTGTTGTTACTAAAAATCACATACAGGTGGTATTTAATTTCCCTCGTGAGGTTTTAACATCTGTAAGTGGTGAGTACAATAAGGCTGATGGTAGATTGGTGTCAATTGTGTTTGGGACCAACTATGGAACCTATGGACCTTTTGGAAGAACGGGTACTGGCGGCTCGTCGAATACTAGTGGTTTGTACGACGAGTTCAAATACGAGATGTTACCGGGTCGTTTCGGAGGGTTTCATGGAAGCGTTGATGGTGGATCCATTTACGCTATTGGAGTCTATATAAGTTCTTATGAGGTTATTGATATGGATGATGTTATTGATGCTCTCTTTAGTGATCTTTTTATCCCTTAAACCAAACCAAACCAAAGTAATGGTTCCTGTACTTCGGAAAAGGGTTAGATCGAGGTTGTTTTGTGTTTTAACTTCTAGCCATTGTGTATGGTATTGGTTTACGTTTTTGTTTATCTAATTTTAAATTTAATGTACTTTATATGGCTGTTTCAATCTAATCGTTTTTTCTTCCATCTTTGGTTTCAAAGTCGTGATTGCCGTTTAAATACAATCCATTATATAGAACACTTTGAAGTAAAAATGCACTATTTATCTATCTTTAGCCTCTAATTCGTTAATGAGAACTTAATGAAACAACTTAATTCTATGGCTAAGATTTATAATAAAGCATTTTTCAATATGATATGAATGCAACATGTGTCTCGAAAAGTATCCAAGAAGTCTTTTTATCGTTTGAGATCATCATTGTCATCATTGATCATTGTGAGTTCATCATGGGAAAACAAAGACAATTTTAAAAGTACATCTCAAATCCTTTTATTCTAAAATGATTAATTTTATGTTGCGTGGAGATATTATGTGAAGTACGTTTTACTTTTACATGATAACCCGATATAAAATATTTGATACTTTATGTAGTTACTAAAGTTAGTGGAAAATTTATAAATAAAACATGGAAGACTAGGGTGTTGTGAGTAAATATGTGTAGCACTTCGGTCAAACCATTTGTAAATACCCGACCCGTTTCTATCATGGTTGATAATCAATAACGAATCATTTCGCATTTAATATTGTTATTTCATTTACTCTATGATTAAATCTTTTAATCACAACATTAGTTACATTTGATATTTCAATTTATCACAAATCGAATCTCTAACTCGATCGTTTTTATTTTTTTTTTATGTAAAACCGGAATAACTCGAGCATTTCAAATGTGTATAATACTTGTGAGTAATACTAGTTGTAACATCCCAAAAATTTCTATGATTTAAATTTTCCGTCAGCGTCAAGTTTGTGATTGAAAGAGACAAATAAAAATTTCTATGATTTAAATTTTCCATATTGTTAAGCCGTATGCGTTAGTTTTAAAAAGAGTATATTCATAGTTAGAGTTTGTTTGTGATTGAAAGAGACAAATAAAATTATTGTTCATCCTTATATTTGATAAATAACTGTTTATTTCTTATTATTATTTTTTAAAAGTGATTATGAGTGAAAGAGAAAAAAGATAATGATAAATGTATAAAAAATTATTATTTATCTATATATATATAAAAGTTAAGCAATGGCACTTTTTTACACCTTCATAAATGTGAAATCATAAATGCCATGTACAACAAAAAAAACATAATGTATTGCATGGTTAAGCATGTGTTTAATTAAAATCATTATACATGTTGATGTATATCATCATGATCATCATCATCATATTAATTAATCCGTAAGCTCATGATTAAGAAGGACTCATGGCCTTCTTTCAACTTCCACCGATTAATTAATATGATTATGTGATGTTAATAATCATCATAAACGTGATAAAGAACGACTCATGAGCTTCTTTCATATACATTCATCGTATACATAATAAAAAATAACAATAAATAATATAATAATTAATTTAAACCTTCCGAGTTCTTAACCTTCAAATAAATAACATAATAATGATAATCTTTTGAGTTCTTGCAACTCCCTTTTAAATAGATTTATTGTTGTATTTATATAGAAATAAAGATAGGTAATAAACATGACCCTTTGGAGTTCTTGCAACCTCTTTCAATTAATTCATCATCTTCAGTGATCCTATATAAACCCAACAAAGCCTCATTTTTTGTGTCCCCCTCTCGTCATCTCCTGGTATTGTGTAAGTCATTTATATTTTTTCGCTATGTAGTCTTTGTTTACGACCCTATACTTGGTTCCGGCAGGAAGAAAATGTACCGCCGGAACGTTAGACTTTTGTTGCTTTGTCCGACGCGAATAAAATGTAACGTCGGCGGCTAACGGGTTGTGTGTTTCTTCCGTACTTTTTCATGTCGTTTGCTATGCTATATGTTGTGATAAATTCTTAGATTATTGCTATAATTTTAGGTGCCGGATCTCAGGATGCCTTATCACAAAGTGGTTATGGTTTCTTCGTCAATCCTCTCAATATTTCACTCCGAGAACAAGAATACTTTCCTCATCCAATTGGTAATCGTCTATCACATATCTTTGACTTCTATCTATGCATTTCAGTTGTAACTTCCTTCCTCTTCTTATTTTCATTTGGAGAAATTTATAATCATACACAGAAAAAGAAAGATACTAACCTTTATGGAAACCCTGAATTAGCAGCTGATGGTAACAGGAAAGAAACATATGCTAAACCTGTAGGGATGTAAACTTACCGAATACTTATAGTGATTATGAGTAATGTTAAAAATAAAACGTTAAAAATAAAACACAAGCTAAGGCCAAGCATAAGTTGATGTACTAAACATAAGATTGTAATTGAAGTAAAGTTCGGAGAAGGTAATCCAAACATAGTGTCAGAAAATACCATAGGGTAAAAACATAAAAGAAAGACAAGTATCCATCATATATAATATATGTGGTTAAAAAGTTCAGTCTTCTTTTAACTTTCTCATCCAAAAATACCCAAGAATGCTACTAACTATATTATATTAGACTTCACTAAATAAAGAAACATTGATGTTACACCATAGTGTATCATGGAGGATATATTATGCATCTATTCTTAGTGGTGACTTTGTTCTATCAAAAAGACATGAAAGATGACAATGAAATACAACTCATAGAAAGATTTCAGCCTTATTCATTGTATTGTTTGTATACCATCTTTTAAAACACTCTATGCAGTGGCGGAGCTTGAAACTTTTTGTAGTGGTGACCGAAAGTTATGTGACCCAATACAAATTCTATCGCCATGTTTCGAGCTATATGTTCGGATCGGCGATCCGGTTGAGGTCGGGTCAAACTATAAACATCTAGATTTTCTTCATTGATTCAAATGATTGTTCTTATAAATAAAAAAATAAAAAGCTAAATGTTTTGTCCTAATTTTTTTTTATTATGCTAGAGAAATGGTAGTCTAATCAATATGATTAGTGCTTTCGCTAACAAATCACAAAATTGAATCTAATGTATCAAAAGCACTAATCAATATGATGCAAAATGCAGAAATGAAGGACCTGTTGTTAATATGAACAAAAAATTAGGACCAATTCAATTCTCATATCACTCTAATCAATATGTTCTTCTTACATGATGAACCAACCTAACAATCAAAACCAAAACAAAGATAAATGTGTGTTTTAATAAACTATTGACGTTAACCAAAACAAAAACAAACCTAAAGCTACTGTTGAAAATCTATGCTAACCAAAAAGCTAGAACAAACCTAAAACTACTGCTCAAAACCGATTTAATAAAGGAGCTAGAACAAATCTGTTGAAACTCAAACCAAAACAAAAATCAAACCAAAAAGCTACTGTTATTTTACTTGCAGAACTTATTCATTAACCTAAAGCTACTGGTTAAAATCGAACCAAAAAATCGATGTTGCTATTGTTTTTTACTTGAGTAATTCGAAAGAAACATATAATAGGGTTAGAATCACCTGGGTTGAAGGAGTAAAATCGGACAAAAAATTAGGGTTGCATCGCCGTGAAGAGGTGGAGGACGTCAGGTCACCATCCCCAAAAGGTCGCCGTGAAGAGGTGGATCGAGAAGGAAGCACGGAGCGAATCGAACCCGAGAAGGTCGTATGAAAATTAGAAGAAGTGTTGCCATTGTGCTACAAACTATTTGGTTAAGATTTTTAGTAGAGACAAAATAAATACATATAATTTTTTTTTTTTTGCAAACTACAGGTATACTCCATACTTCTTAGCGAAAAATCAGTAGTGACCGGGGTCACTGCTGGCCCCTTATAAGATGCGCCCCTGACTCTATGTATTCCTTACGGATTCATTTTTACTCCTTTTAAATGTAAATGGGAAATAAGACATATAAGAGATTATATTTTCTTAAATAATGCTTCATATTAGAAAGTAAATATGTACTCCAAATGACATAATGTTGTATCAAGCCATTTATGCATGGAAAAAACAATGATTAGATGCTTTCCTTATATACTATGCATTTTTTATTGGCTTTGACTTTTTTCTATAAAGAAGACACAAAAGATGACAGTGTAATAAAACTCAAAGAAAGATTTCAGCCTTATTCATTGTACTGTTCGAATTCTATCCTTTAAAACTCTCTCTGTATTCTTTACAGATTCAATTTTACTTTTTTTAAATCACGAATTCTACTCACAATGAGAACAAAATGTTTTGGCCTACTGAGGAACTACCCAATCAGTGTCAATTCCCATCAACCAAAGATAGAAGTATTAGTGAATTTCCTGTGCTTTACACTCAAAATTATTAATAATTCATATTCAAAAGTAAAGGTGATAATGTCATTTTTCTCACTTTGAAAATAAAGTCGTTCAGCAACAAAAGTAAGCTTCAAATGCATAATAATGAAAAGATGCATTTACATTTAAGAAGACATATAACATAAGAACAAAGAAAGTAAATTTTACCTTAAAACCAAGAACAATACATAAGACCTGCAAATAAGATACAGTAAGACAATAAGAAATACAAATAGATTGGAACCCAAAGGGTGTAAATTATATATTCCAAGTCTATTTCCACTTACTTCAAATTTTAAATGTATAAAAAATTGATAAGAAACAAATTAAAAATAGAAACAGAAAAAATATATAAGATAAACTGTAACAAACTTACAGGATAAATACCGTTACCATAAAAATTCAGCAGCCTGCAATATTATGTCAAAAAATATTAGTTGCACCAACACTTCAACTACAGTTATTTCAATACATTCAAATACGAGGGATAAAATAAATTAAAGATCATGTGAAATACATTAATTAGACTTCATTTGAGCATCTTAATTTGACAAAATCAAAACAGACCTTTAATGCTAAAATGAGTCGGCAAGTTTCATTCTGTTACAGAAATTTAAGACGCGACGAAACCAAATTTATAGAGGTATGCAAATAAACTTTTGTTGTTAAAAAAAAATATACTAAGAAGCTTAAAATATTTACAATCCTATGGAAACGAAGCATCCATAAAATAAACAAACATAGTGACTCTAAAACAAAGAAATCAACACCCTTCTTTCTATTTCAAATGATTCCAAACAGGTATTACTGGGCTTCATATTAAACAACAAACTATAAAGAATTCGGTTAACTACCTATTTTCAAAAAGTTAATGGCCATGGATTACATACTATCCTAAGAAACTACTAAAAGACATGTCCTTTAGTAAGAGAAATGTACCAAGTTGCTAAACCATTGTAAAGAAATATGCAATTTTCAATAGTAAACAATTTCAACACAAAGAACTGAAACATGCATATTCAATTTAGGTCTCTACCAGGCAAAACAAAGAAATATAAGTTGGAAAAAGATAAACAACACTAACAAATAGAAGAGTAAAAGGACAGAAATTTCGCAAATTGATTTAAACACTTAAACGAAAATGAGCATCATCAAAGATAACCTAAAATCAGAAGAAGCCTAAATTGAAACAAAAATGAGGACTTTCAAAATACATGTAAACCAAAGATAACCTAAAATGATTAAAAACCCAAATTGAAGTATAACACCTACTCAGATTTACCAAAGTTAAGTAGTTTCATAGGAAAAGAGAAAAACTAAATGAAATGAAGATATACGATTACAAAATGAACATCATAATCCGATTTCATACCTGTTGCTAACCGTAAATACCGATCGGCGAGAAATCTGCAAACGTAAGAACGATCAATACCTAAGAAGACGATTATGAAAGTATAAAGAATTGGAACGACAAAGAAACAATCCACTGAAGTAAGAAAACAAAGAAATTGTAAACCCTAGAACGATGAGGGAGAGAAGATGCGTCTGATATCTGTAGTAGAGAGGGAGAGATAAAAAGGCATCTTAAAAACCCAGAAAAAAAAAGTAAAGGAAAAATAATGGTCAACAATGACTTACAGACACACACAACGACTTCAAACGTATTTTATTATAATCCCAAAACTAACAAACTGGAATAATATAGATTGTAGGACATATATTTATAACTTAATTTAAGCACAGATATCCATCCATAGGTGGTATTTTCAATATTAAGTACATTTAAAAAATATATATAAAGCACATGAAGATGTGGAAAATACAAAAGTTTAGACTATTCATGCTTTTTACCAAATTCCTTAATGACTTGAGCCTTCATATTATCATATTATTAGCCCATGTCATAATGCGATTTTTGAATCTATTCACCCATCTACAAAAGGTTCAATACCTTCAGCTTCAACAAATAAATCAGCTGCAAATAGTATACAGAAAAGTTATATGGCCATGTTAAACAACTAAGTCTAGCAATTTGATAGAAATTTATAAGTGAAAACATTTGGCAGCTATGGATAAACATGAATGCGAATTTCACATCAGGATAATTTGGTACAAATTTACAGGTCAACTATAAGAAAAAGTTTGGCATACAATTTTGTTTCTTACCTTTTCGGTCATAAGCCAACCCACCCACTCAACCCGTCCAATTTGGAAATATTAATTCTAATTAACAATAAACGATATCCAACTTCAATTTATATGGTCTAACAAATACAGAAGTAAACAATATGGTACAAAACTATAAGTGAAAATGAACTTTATAAGTGTATTTTTAGCCTTATCTATGGATGTCTTTGAAATCTCTGGGATTCCTCACCTCAGCTAAAATGTGTCATCAATTTGATGGTTAGTATCTCTCATGAGTTAGTTAGTATCAATATATAGATTTGTTTAAACAAATACTAAATAGATAGTGTACTTAATTAAAACTCACAACCATATATGCATCGGTTAAACAATAAAGTTTTAAATCTTTTTGACCAAACATAATAAGGGGTTTTAAGGAGAATAAATAAGATATTGACCATAAAAATGACCATAACAATAAAAATAACCACTACACCATATAAACTTGAAAAAAAAAACTCTAAACAAAGAAGAATGCTAACCTTAGAAATGCAGCAAAGACAGAGAAGAGCAGATTATACCTGCACATGAAAAGATGAGATAAGTAAAAAAAAATATGTATAATACTTAACAGGTTATACATATAACAATATAGGATGGAAAATTTTAAAATACCCCTGCAAACCATTTTCAAAGTAAATATATACATATGATACTATAAAAATAAATTCAATAGAAATACGTAGGGACCAAATATGCTCCAAAAGTCCAAAGACTTCAGCAAAGCTGCACAACTGTTACATGCAAATCAAAGACAACAAGAAGTGACATAAATAATGGACAATCTACATAAATTATAATCACACAATGCAGATACTAAAAAAATAAAAAGACCTATGCATTAGAACAGAAAGAACATCTAAAAAATGTAAATATGATATAAAAATAAGAGCACACACATATGCCTAAAACAACTATTATACTTTACAACAACCTTTGCATTAGAAGTAATCCAAGTGTTACCAGTTCATAAACACTTTCAAATATAGACAAAAAAACGGGAGAAGATCTTTAGTGAAAACAAATAATGAAGAGAAATTCAAAAAATAAATGACTACACTCTAATTCAGTTGAATGTAAGGAAAGATCTCACAATTATATAAGCAACACAACTTTAAATAACAACTAAATGGGACGACATAATTACCTAAGGAGCAGATATGTTCCAAAGTCCTGAAATAACTTGCAGACCTATAAACTACATGGAAATAAAACATGATCAATTCAGAGGTCAACAAATTACACTGTTAGGAAAAATACTTTACACAAAACAGCATTGAAATTTCCAAAAGTAGTTAAGAAATTTTGACACAGTAGCTACAAATACAAAAAGCATGGGAATTCTCAACAGGAGCTACAAAAAGTTTATATATTTCATTTAAACATTTGATTTAACTGCAATAGCATGAATTAAGTTTGTTTCTTTAACAAATATCATAGAAATTTCCAACATAAATTGTCTGTAGTAAATTGGTGTGTAGGTTGCTTTGTTGGAATTTAATGTATATAAAAAGATCTTTCAACAAATGCGAACAACAACAACAATAACAATAAAGCAAGAACAATCACCATACAAAAATACCTTAATAGATGATAATAACCTAAACGATACAGCTCAGACAACCTGTAAAAAATATATATAGAATCAAAAGATAGAGAAAACGTTTAAAAGGCTTACATGACCACCTAACAACACAAACAAAATCAAAGAAGCAAGGTTACAAAGCCCAAAGCATAACCAAATACAAAGAATTTATAAACAAATCTATAACTTTCATGCACTTCAATCAGACATAAAACCTTATTGTTATGCAAAAGGAATCCACATTATCTGCTGAAATTATGCAAATTAAGTTCTAATTAGACCAGAAGACAAAAATGTGAGATACAATTAACACTGGAAGCATTGTATCCTTAGAAAATGAAGCCAAATTCCAAATCTCATACAGCTTTTCTTCGAATACAGAAGTCTGAACGCAGAGCCGAGCAGAACCACATAAAGAAACCAACAAAGACATATTCAACAAATTAAATAAGAGAAATATAAATCAGAAATCCAATTCAAAGATAAAGCCCTAATCTACTGAAACGAAGTTAAAGAGGAAGATAAAGGATTCGATACTTGAATTAAAGGCGATGGACACCATCATCACCTCAAAAACTGAAATCGACATTGGTAACTTAGCGTAGAAACGACGATAAAACCTGATCTCCCTACGCGGCTCTGCAAATCGATCAGGGGAAGGTTAGCAAGAAGAGAGAAACTATGGCGTTGTTCGAAAACAAAGGAATGATGCGTGACCAGAGCAAAGAAGTAAAGGCTTACTGATCAAAAGGCTGGACGACATGGGAAGAAGTAACCGATCCCAAATCAGCAAGCACGGAGGCATAATAGGCTTCCTCATGTACATCGTTCTCTAAACGATGTTGAAGGGCAGACTACCCATTGCTTGTACTAGGTGCTTTAGGTTGAAAACCCATGGCTCTGTGAGGCAGATTGAGGTTGAGTGAAAGGAACAGATGATTGAGAAAGCCCTTATCATGAATGTGTGGCTTAGGTTAAGCACCAAAAGTAACGACGTTATAACGGGGTTAAGTAACTATTCATCAAGTTAACATTTTGTATTTCGTTTTATCGAAGTTATTTTGGGATGCACACAACTTTGCATGTCAGGTATCCCAATCTTACAAAACAGATTCATGAAATTCTTGGCTTTTGAAGCATATGCCTTTAAGTTTTCTTTAATAAAAAACTTACATTGAAACATCAAGGCCGTCATACACTCATTGTCCCTTACCTTGCATTGTTCATCTGCTGCATGTAGCCATAAGAAATTTCTAAAACTTAAATGAACACTACACTAATTAATCTACGTAGGCAACTGTAATCATGGACAGTACTTTCTATTCTTCCTCCTATACATAAAGTTCTAATTTGCATAAGATTGATCTTATCTGCTTTTTAATTACTGTTCGTTAACGAATATTCGTGTTTTTTTTTTACATCTGCTTTGAATGCACAGTGTTATTTCTTTACAACATGTTAAATAGGATTATATTATTACGGGGAAAACAATTGAGTGTTAGTTGCTCCAAAACAAATTTTAAAACCTACTTCATGAGTCACTTTTATGTTAATAATTCCAATAACATGAGCATGACAACAATGATAAAAGGATATGGCTGGCTGAAAAAAAGTTAATGACTGTATGGATCAGGTGGTACTCAAAATTCATCTTAAGATAAAACACAATTTCAATTTATAACAATTATCTACGTTCACTTTAACGAATCATAATAGAAATAAAAACACATTAACTACTCATGAGTCACAGACTCTACCTACACGTCTACGCCTGTATCTATGCTTTGTAATGTTGTTTTATTATTTTACACATGTTGTTTATAATTAGGAAATGGAAGACTATGTCCGTAACTTCTTCATCGCAAGCCACAATGAGACAAACGCTGAACTGTCAGCCGTGATAATGGTGGTAGAAAGGTTGCTGGCAGAAAACAGACAAACACTGGACGCGGTTCTTAGTTTTGATCCCTCTCCCTTCCGGTATGATGCCGCCTCCATGCTGAATGATGCGATTCGTACCAAACAGGCACTGTTACGGAATCTACGGACCATACGCAGTGATGCCGAGGCAACAACACGTGATATTGACAACCAGATGGAGTCCAGTTCAGCCCGAACATGTAACCGTTATTTGTAGTTTTATTTTATTTAGTGCTTAGACACCCCATCAAACTTTAAAACTACTGATATTAAATTAATCTATCTTACTTTATAATTGTTTGTTGTCTCCGATTATGGCGCATTACATCTAACTTGATGACTCTTTTATACACTTGATATTACATATGCCAATTAGCAATGGTAGGTTGATTTGTTTTAAACACATTACCTTTGGCCGTCCTTAATCTCAGATTCTTTACCTACACTGTTATGTTTATTCGCAATCACCGGAGTGCTAAAAACCATTTCACATATATAAACATAATGACCATGTTAGGGTCGGCCAAAGTTCCCCCCGGCCGTGCATCGCACGGGCCTGCACACTAGTTAAAAAAATAAAAGAGAAAAAATAGTGTATTTTTAGTTAAACTATAGCAATTAATGGAGATAAGAAACCTGCTATGAATGCTCAGAGTACGAACACACATGTTGATACTTCACGATTAAGCCATCATTCGTTGCATTACAAAAGTATAGATGTTGAAAATAGAGAACATGATTACATAAGTTGACATAGATCTAAACATTTCGTAGGATAGGAAATGGAAGGGATTCTTAAGAGTTTGGTTTGATGGTTCATTATGAATTGAATTCAACCTTTGATTATATAAGCATTCATGAAACTTGACCCTCAAGTGCTTCTAGTTTTCCATGAACTTCAATTTGTCTTCGATTAAGTTCAGAAACAACCGCATACAAGCCTAAGCAAGATCTCATAGACGTTTAAATTTCGATGACATTCCATAGCAAAATCAAGACGTGGTCTTTTAATTGAATGTGAAGCCATAACCTACGAGATTCAACGTTTAAAGTAGTTTTAGTAAACTTTTATTGATAATTTAGATCCTTATATTTAAAGTAGTTTTAGTAAACTTTTATTACCCAATTATTATTTTAAAAACCCCACTCAATTAAATCTATACAATAAAAAAAGAACAAAAAAACCAACCAATCAAGAAAGGTAGGGGAGGCGTTATTAATATAATGCTGGTGATTCCATCACCTAAGATGGCGCCCTATGGGGTGAGGAAGGGGGTTATAGGGGCGTTATATTAGCAAAAGTGGTGGAAATGACGCCCCATTACGGATAGCCTTATACATCAACAACATAAATAACGCTATTTAGATACAACCAATTATATGGAACACCTTGAAGTAAAAATGCAATATTTATACATCTTTTGCCTCAAATCCCTTAATGAGAACTTAATTGTAACATCCCAATTTCGGAATGCAATAGCCTAACCAAATCGTCGGATGGCTAATGAGTTTTATGTGGGAATTCGGGATTTTATTATGTTAACACCCAATTCAGAACCACATAATATCCCAATTTCTCGATTACTTGGTTTTGATGAATTGTGAAAAAGATGTGATGTTAATATACATTATAAATACATGGTGAATATCGGTACATGCAGTCATGCATGCTAGGCTGCATACTTTTTTTTTTGAACGACAATTCATTAAAAAGGTCACGCCACTAGTAAGAAGTTAGGGGCGGCCAAAACGAGACATTACAAGGAAAAAGAATACCAAGTATCCCAATCAAAAAACGAGACTTACATCGGTTAACAAGCCAAAGAAAACTCCAATACTTAATCTCAAACATCACCCTATGAAGAGATGGAGCGCACCGGTCAAAAGTCACTTTATTCATTTCCTTCCAAATACACCAACAACCAGTGAGCATAATGGTGTTAATAATCGCAGCCTTCTCTTCATCTTTGCAGCTCTCCTTGTGTCTATTCGCTAAATCCTTAACTGCGAAGAAAAGCGACAGCGAAAGACAGCACCAATTCTGCACCAAAGTCCAAACCTGGTCGGCGAAGGGGACGCCGTGAAAAGGTGAATCACATATTCATCACCCTCCTCACAAAGAGCGCAGGCAGGAGACTGAACGTGGATATTTCTTTTTGCGAGAGCGTCCATGGTGGGGATCCGCCCGCGTAAAGCTCTCCAAATGAAAATATTCACTTTGATTGGCACCGCCATGCACCATTTAAAAACAAGGGATACATCATGAGAGTTGTCATAATGGATCAAGTCTTGCACACTTTTCGTCGAGAAAACGCCATCGGTATTTCCGGTCCATCTGCATTGCCCGTTTAATTGACCTTTTTTTATAAATACCATTAATCATAAATTTTTTTTCAATACCATTAATCATAAAAGTTGCTGATGGTTAAATTTCTAAATATTAAATCAGTTAAATTATATAATGTAATAGGCTTAAATATATAAAAATAATCAAACAAAATAAAATAAATAAATGGCGGTAGACAGAGACCGTGATACGGCCAGTTTTATGAGGCAGCGGAAACCAGAAGCCTTCGGAACTAGGAGAGCCGTTTGTTACCTCCCCCGATGATTTTAATTTAAACATTCAATTTTGCATTTATACTCTCTCCATTTCATTATCTTTTTTGTTTAAACTAATCAAAATTTCTTTTTAATTAAATAAAACGTTTACTACTAAGGCTACCCGTAATGGATAAGGCCCCATAAGGCCCCGAATGGGGCATTATCCGCCATGTGGACGGTGACTGGACAATGGGCTTTATGGGGCTTTATGGTGTAGTGGATAATGCCCCCATAACGCCCCACAATCATTTGATTTTTCTCCTCTCTCGGCGTTACCTGGCTAACGCCCAAGAATTTTTTTTCGTCCATAACGCCCCATAACGCCCCAGCGTAGTGGGGCGGGGCGTTATAAGGGGCGTTATGGGGCGTTATGAAGCCCAAAAACGCCCCATTACGAATAGCCTAATAAGTTCAACTTTAAATACTACCAACACTATAAATTACCAAAATGTCAGTTTCTTCTTTACTTGTTCTGTATAATTTTTAAGAATTTCACATTTTATTTTCACTTAACAATAAAGGAAAATAAATCCTGATATTTAAATTTAATATGAGTTCAATTTACGTTTATTTCACAACTTAAACACATGAATTACAATTAATTATATTTATTTTAGTTAAGTTCTTTTCTCCTTTTAGAATAGAATGGTTAACTCACAAACTCTAAGGTGAGGTATTTTTAAATCTGCACATTTGTTTACTATATACTAGCTACTTACCCGGGTATATACCCGGGTCTAAAACGTAAAAAAAATATATAGATATATATACTATCCAAAAAATTCTTATCGGTAAAACAATATTCAATAATAATAAAAAAAAATCAATAACAATTACAATTTTAAGAAGATAGATTTATACACTATATTTCTTGTTACTACCAAAAATTCAGTCTACTGCAACACTTATAAAAGCAACACTTTGTAGAAGTGTTGCATTATCTAACAAAAGTGTTGCATTATCTAAAATAAAGTGTTGCATTAGATCTAACGCAACAATTTAAAGTGTTGCATTAGTTAATGTTGCATTAGATCTAACGCAACACTTTTTTTTAGATAAAGCAACACTTTTATTAGAGAATGCAACACTTTTATTTGATAATGCAACACTTTTGTTAAGTGTTGCTATTATAAGTGTTGCATTAGCCTCATTTTTTGGTAGTATTGGTTGGACGACCGTCTTCGTCCAAAATCAAGATCTTCAGACTCTTCTTGCTCTTCACCCTTGATAAAGCAAATATAATTGACCATGAGAGAAGACGAGATTTTTCAAGTACAATCCAACTCTCGAAAGATATTGACATTGCCTTTTGTTTATAGTCATAGCAAAACAGAGGTCGGAAACTGTCTTATCTTAAACCGGGGCTATAACGTAAAAATAAATAATTAAATATAGTATTGAATAAAGAATTGGTAAAACATAATTCAATAATAATAAAAAAAGTTCAATAAAAATTACAAATTTGAGAAGAGATATTTAAACAACTATATTTTTTGTTACATTGGTTGGACGACCGTCTTCATCCAAAATCAAGATCCTTAAACCCTTCTTACTCTTCACCCTTGATAAAACAACATATAATTGACCATGAAAGAAAACCTGATCTTTCAAGTACAATCCAACTCTTAACAGAGATTGATCTTGACTTTTGTTTATCGTCATTGCAAAACGAACAGAGATCGAAAACTGCCTTCTCTGAAACCGAAAAACAATTCTTTTATCTTTTGGAATCAATGAAAGTCTAGGAATAAAAATTCTGAAGCCAATATTGTTTCCAGAGAATAAACACTTCAATCACGTGCTTTCCTAGAGATACGATTTGAAGGCGTGTTTCGTTACATAGGAACACCGACTTTCAACACAAGTCGATGATTTGGAATGCCAGATATATGTAAGGAATTGAGAACGTCGGTGAATATAAGTTACGATCAAAGCTATCACCTACGATCTCATCTTGACATACAGAATATGAACTAAAATACTCATGAGTTCTTCACCGGGAACCAAAGAAAGAAAATGATTGTTGATATCATCGATAATTTACTTAGCAGGTGCGAGAACAACCATTTCTGACCAAAAATCTCGATCCCCGAAGTTGTCGAGAATCAAAGGGTAAACAAACTCAATAAGATTGTACTTGAAAGATGGCTGTAACGTAAACATAATAATAGAATATAGTATGGAATAAAGAATTGGTAAAACATAATTCAATAATAATCAAATAACTTTAATAATAATACAACATTAAATATATTATGGAAAAATTGTTACCGGTAAAACATAATTCAATAATAATAATAAAAAGCTAATAACAGTTACAAATTTGAGAAAGAGAGATTTATACACTATATTTTCTGTTACATTGGTTGAAATACCGTCTTCATCCAATATCAAGATCTTTACACCCTCTTGCTCTTCACCCTTGATAAATGAACATATAATTGACCATGAGAGAAGACCGAATCTTTCAAGTACAATCCAACTCTTGAAAGAGATTGTACTTGAAAGAGATTGACCTTGCCTTTTGTTTATCGTCATTGCAAAACAAACAGAGATCGGAAACTGACTTCTCCAAAACCGAAAAGTAATTCTTTTATCTGTTGGAACCAAGGAAAGTCGAGGAATAAAAGTCTTGAATCCAATGTTGCTTTCAGAGATAATAACCGCTTCAATCACGTGCATTCCTAGAGATACGTTCTGAATGTGTGTTCCATTACATAGGTCATTCCTCTGATCAATGTTTCTAAGCAGCATAACAGGAACACCGACTTTCAATACAAGTCGATGATTTGGAATGCCAGATATATGTAAAGAATTCAGGACGTCTCGTGAGTATAAGTTACAATCAAAACTGTCACCTACCATCTCATCTTGACATACAGAGTCTGAGCTTAAATACTCGTGTTCTTCACCGGGAACTAAAGAAAGCAGACGATTGTTTATATCATCGACAACTTCATTAGTTGATGCGAGAACAGCTCTTTCTGACGAAAAATCTCGTTGACCGAAGTTTTCAAGAAGCGTAGCGTAAACAAACCCAATAAGATCGCTGATTGGATCCGATGAATCATGAATAAGAAGATCATGAGGAATATCTATATTTGACTCACCATCATTATCTCCACTGACTTTTCTTTCACCAATATCCAAAAGCATTGAGCAAAAACAGTTGTTTCTTGTATTTCTGATGAATCGTTACCTTGAAAAAGACACATGTTTTTTGTTAACTTTAAAACCTTACACTCTCTCCAAATGTAAGAGGAAGTAATGCAGGAAGTAACAACGTCTTGATTTAAAGCGCCTTGAAGGACGGGAAGAATCGGTTAAAAATCTCCACCGAAAACATGAAATGAAATATAACATATAAAAAATTCGAAATAAAAACTGAAAGGAATAAAACATAAAACTAAAAAAAATAAATAAATATTAAATATAATTAACTTATAGATTTTGATAAAAAAAATTATGCAATGAAATATAGCATTTATTTAAAATATATAATCAATAAGAACATGTATATGTTATCAAATATTGAATTTCACATGTATATTTATCAAATATTGAATTTCACGTTTGTAATATTAAGTAGTGTAAGAAGAAAAAGGGAAAAATTTTTGAAGTTAAAAAATAAAAGTAAAAAGTTAAATCATTATTGTATCCATATCTTCAACATACTTCGTGAAAGTAGTCTTCAAAATACAAATATGAATAAAACTTATATTAGAAAATCATATAATTAAGTACCAAAGAGTTACTAAACCTTAAACTCTAATATCTGAAAAGGAATAATGAACAAATCACAAACACAAAATCTACTCCAAAGCTAATTCCATCCAGTCATGATACATATCTCCACACAAGCTGAAGACGCCCAAAAACGATCAACATAAGTGAAGAACAACACAAATTATATTCAAGACATTAATAATAAAGCAAATATTAAAGACAAAAATATACCTCCAAATAGTGTGAAAGGACTAAGCATCCATTTAGAATAGAATGGTTAACTCACAAACTCTAATGTGAGGTATTTTTAAATCTGCACATTTGTTTACTATATATGGGTATGAACATCGTTAACACCACATGATTTATAATAAAAGACAATATATGTAAATTTAAAAGTAAAACTAAATGATTTATTTATTAACCGGCCAGGTATAAAAATACGTACATTTAAAGAGTCAAAATATAATAATTATAATAATAATAATAAGGGCATGGGGTTTGTTAAAGTTTAACATCGCCACGTAGGCGTCACGTTATCTTTAACATCACTTAACATATGAGAGATACTCCATGCCATGTTAAACTATTTTTAATTAATTTTTTTTCTTTTTATTTTTGAATTATTTTAATGACTATAAATTAGTTTTTTTTATTGTCTTCGAAAATATAAAAAGAAAATAAAAAAATTAATTAAATAATTATTTAAAATTAAAAAAAACACTACAAATACATTTCTTAAAAAAGATAAAACCTACAAATACTTGAGAAAAAAAATAAAACATATAAATACTTGATAAAATAATCAATGTGATCGCTCGTAGATATCCTCGATCAAGTCCGCCTTCAATTGGTTATGGATGTCTCGATTTCTTATTTCTTGACGAATTGCCCGTTTGCGATCCTCGTCGATTTCTTCATACGCCGTATCCAACTCCTCCTTGTGAAATTGACAAATTGCGGCACCCTGGTCCTCGAGAATCATGTTGTGTAAAATTATACAACCATGCATCACGTTAGCGATTTTGTCTCGATGCCACATACGAGCGGGGTGAGCTATGATATGCCATTTATCCTTCAAACCGCCAAATGTGTGCTTTATGTCTTTACGAGCCGCACTGTGAGCTTTCGTGTAAACCCTGGGCCTTTCTCCGATGGAAGCCGTAAACCCTTTCACAATCGTAGAGTATTCGGGATAAATCCCGTCTCCCAAATAATATCCCCGCTTGTACGTGTTGCCACGTAGCTCAAACGATAAATCGGGCTCACGTCTCTCGATGATATCATCCCAAATGGGTGATCGATCCAATACATTGATATCGTTGTTCGACCCAACGACACCAAAATATTGATGCCAAATCCATATATTGTACGAAGCAACAGCTTCGAGCATTATGGTTGGATGTCCATAATTACCTCGCATAAACTGCCCCCGCCAAGCGTTGGGACAATTCTTCCACTCCCAGTGTGTGCAATCGATGCTACCGAGCATCCCACAAAAACCCCATTTCTGCTCATGAAAGTCGTACAACTGTCTAATATCGCTAGCAGTGGGTCAGCGTAAATATTTTCTTCCATATAAGTTGTAAATACCTAATTTTAAAACTACATATGAGAATAAAACAAACATGGTATTTAAATTAAATAACTAAACAGATGTTGTACGATAAGTATTACCTTTACAAAACTTTTGAATGCACGTCCTAATAGTCCGATCGGAGATACTCGTCGAAAGAATCACCCGTAACACCGTAAGCCATAACTCGTATTGCGGCCGTGCACCTTTGCAATGGAGTGAAACCGATCCTTCCTCTCGCGTCGCTTCTTTGCGGGAACCACGGATTCTCTCGTTCTAAATCGTTCACAATTCTTAAAAATAGTGGAACGTCGCATATGAAAACGTTGTTCGAACGCTCCTGCCGGGTAGACGCATGGATCGTTGAAATAGTCTCTAAGAAGACTCGTTTGCCCCATTTCACGGTTTCGATTTAGACGAGCTCTTCGGGTAAGCGTTTGTTGCGCTCGTCTATTTAGTCGACGTTGCTGATAATTCAGCATCATCTGGAAAAACATATCCGCGGCTTCGTCGGACGACGAGTCGGATGAATCGTTGGACGAGAGAAAGTCCATAGTAATTTTTTGAGTAGAGAGTTGAGAGAGTTTGGTTTTTATAAAACACGTAGGGGTGTGAAAAATGGAGTAATAGTTTGATTTAAATAGTGGTAGAAAAAAAAAGTTTTTTTTTTAATTAATGACCCAACGGTCATTTTTTTTAGCGTTAAACGGTCACAAAATCAAGTTCACGGACGCCAAACTTTTGGCGGAGGAGCTCGGCGCTGGTCTTCAACGCGGGGGGGGGGGGGGGGTGTTGGTGCCGGTTGGCGCCGTTAAAGGGCATTATGGCGTCCCATGGCGCATGTATACCGGATGGCCTAATAATAATAATAAAGTTAATAAACAATGTAACGTAAATCATAAATAAAATTTGCCTCTACCAAGTGGGCTATTCCCACATTGACAATTTATTTTTATATAAAATGCTTTTTTAATAAAGACGAGCGCTATCCGGCTTTTGCACGAGTTTGATGTTGAATAGGGATTATATGAAAATAAAATAAAAACAGAACGTCGTAATAATAGGATATTTGGAACTTCAAAAAAACATTATATTGATGTTGATAGTATTACTTACCATTTAATAAGTTAAATAATATATTTATGTAAATTTATTATTCTAGAAGAAATGAGTCCCTCTTCTGCCCTCATCAATTTCTCACACCAATATATATACGTGTGACTAGATGTAAAACTTGCTGATCAAATTACTTACTTGAAGCATCTCTGTGAAATGGACGACATGTTCAAAATGGGTCCGAGAGAAATGAGAGGCGAGATCTGGGACGAAAAAGGTCGTTCCGAACTAGTGGAAATTCTAATTACACATCAACAAGATTTCATCAACTCCATCCGCTTCACTTATTTTATCAATCGACAGAAAACAGTTCATTCACAAATCTATGGCGAACCCAATGGGTTGAACCTTAACATGGTAGCCACATGATTAACCTACCTACCTTCTTTCTCTATATATCTCCATTCGATTGATCGTCACATTTAAAGTTTTGCATATCACTAATTAAGTTATTGATATATATATTTAGTTTGTTTACTCAACTTATTTTAATTACTGATTTTAACTTAAAATCACAGGTGACTATCGATTACCCTTGTGAAGTTTTGACCTCTGTAAGTGGTGAGTACAATAAGGCAGATGGTAGATTGGTGTCAATTGTGTTTGGCACCAACTGTAGAACCTGTGGACCTTTTGGAAGAACAAGTAGTACTGGTAGCTCGTCTAATAATAGTGGTTTGTACGATGAGTTCAAATACGACATGGTGCCAGGTCGTTTTGGAGGGTTTCATGGAAGCGTTGATGGTGGATCCGTGCATGCCATTGGAGTCTATGTCAAACCATTTGTGCCTAGCGAGATGTTTGACGATATTTATGATGATGAGTTTGGTGTCTAGTGACTGGTTTTTAGAATGTACTTCTAATCAATGTGTATGGTATTGCTTTATATTTCCAAGTTTGAATAGACCTTATCTAGATGTCAGTTTTTAAATCTTCTAGTGACTATTTTGGTCTCTTTTGGGTCAACGACGGTTAGTTTCATCCTTTTCCACCCGTTGAGACACATCATAGTAGTAGGAAGTTTTTGATATATTTTAGGAGGCCTCTTCCTAAATTTTTAAAAGCACCTTTATTTGATGTTTGATTATCAAATCCAGAGAAAAGAACAAAGAATTATAAGTTAAAGAATTATAAGTTAGACCATGAACTTACATGTGGAAGAAGGAAAGTAGCCATGAAAAGTTTCATGGAGAAGAAAGGTAATTAAATTAAGAAAGATCTCCCCTTCTAATAAAGAACAATCCGTATGAGCCCTCTCTGCCACGTGTGCACTTTTATTGAGCGAGAATGTTAACTTCATTAAGTACCGTTGTTGTTGCCCACCTCCTTAAATTTTTTTTTTTTTGAACAGCTAGAAATAAACTAAGACAAGACTAGCAAGAAGGTAGAGATACAAAGAGTTAGAAGTTAAAATTACACCAATCCGACCAAAGTAAAGTCGGATAATTGCCCCTAATTTTAACCCACGTAAAAGCCCAAAGTTTGATATCTTCGAAACGTTGTTGAAAATGGAGTCGTTCCTCGCTTTCCAATCACCAACTAGTCCACAGCCAGCAGACCAACTCCCCCTCCCCCATTTTCTCGTCACCACAATCACCATCGCCGCCTCAGCCATCACCACCCACGTCCCACGGCCACCCATTACCATTATTTTCACTGATGCCCATTGCGATTTGGGTGAAAGAAGAGCAGCAAATTTATCATAAATCTCCTCGTATCTCTCTCTTCTTTATTCACACAGAGATTAAAAGTTCGTTTCGACTTCCGACAGTTCGTATCAATTCCACAAAGATCTTCGTGAATCCGACCGATGTCGTTCTTCTGTGTCGGCGACGATAGTGGTGGTAGTGGATCTGCGCCGTCGCCATCCTGAGCGTCTCCTGAGTTCTCCCGTTAAAGAAGACCGGTGGGTTTTTGGTATAACTTGGTTTAAAAATGGTCCTTGTAAATACTTTTAAGAAACTATAAAATCAATCCCTCTTCTATTGTAATAGATATATTAAAACTGAGCACATAACATGTCACGTCAGTAAGAGACTAACAGGGATAGAGAAAAATTAACGAAGGTTCAATGATTTTCAACACTTGATAATTCGGATCATTGTGGGAAATTTTTGTAATTAAAATTATTATCAATCAAATAAACATAACTTTAGTTTTTAAAATCCAATTAAACTATGCTTAAATATATAAAAATAATCAAACAAAAAGAAATGAATAAATGGCGGTGGACAGTGACCGTGATACGGCCAGTTTTATGAGGCAGCGGAAACGAAAGGTCTTCGGAACTAGAAGAGCCGCATGTTACCTCCCCCGATGATTTTAATAAAAAAAAATCAATTTGCATTTATATTCTCTCTATTTCAATGCTAATAAATTCAACTTTAAATACTATCAACCCTTAAATACCAAAATGTCAATTTCTTCTATACCTTTTCTGTATAATTAATAAGAATTTCACATTTTTTTTACTTAACAATAAAGGAAAATAAATCCTGATATTTAAATTTGTTATGAATTCAAATTATCGTTACGTTTATTTCACAACTTAATCACATGAATTACAGTTAATTATATTTATTTTACTATGTTTTTTTCTCCTTTAATAGAATGGTTAACTGACAAACTCTAACGTGAGGTATTTTTAAATCTGCAAATTTGTTTATTGTGGGTATGAAGATCGTTAAAACCACATGATTTATAACAATAAAAGAATGTCTTATATAATTTAAAAGTGAAACTAAACGATTTATTTAAAAAACCGGCCAGGTATAAAAAGACAAATACTAGTGACTGGTTAATTTTTAGAATGTATTTTGTGATGGATGATGAGTTTTGGTATACCAAAGTTGAAGTAGTATAATTAATTGTCATTATTTTTTAACAAATGTGTAAGGTAGGTGGGTAGGTAGGTATTGGATTATATTTCCAAGTGACTAGATGACAGTTTCAAGTTTCAACCTAGCTAATTGTTATTGCTACTTTAAATCTATTTATGGTTTCAAAGTTATCCTTCTTTTTGAAAGGCGTTGTATTTTATTTTGGGCACGTGGTATATCTTGGTGTTATGGATAGTGTTATCATACCACGTGGTAGCTGACTGGATAACACTATCTGATTATACCAGGTGTGGTATACATGATGTGATGTGTTGTTGAGTTATTTAGCTTTAAAAAATAATTTAGTCATTTCCTATTAATTTTCGCATATTTTCATAGCTTTAAGCCTCACTTTGCTTTGAGTATCGATATCTCATTCATACAAGTTTCGCTTTTCACAGCTTAGGCACCAAACCCTTAACCACTGGGCCTATGCTGCCTTTGTGTAACATAAAAGAAATAATTTCTACTTGATCTTTCCCAAGCCTTTACCAATACGGTTGATTGATCTTTGTTAAAATGTATGGAACGTATCCTCTCTAATATAAAAAAGAAAAGTCAAAGAAGATAAGTACATAAGTAAACCTTGTAGATGTATGTTTAGATTATAATAACATCATCAAGTATAGAATTATACAATATAAACAATTATACTAATTAATTGTATTTGTTCTTTTACTTTGATACACAAGAGTATTATTTAGTTATGTTTCTTTCTCTCTTCTTTCATATTATATATATGCCTTGTGTACACGTGTTTGTGCGGATATTTATGATTTTGTACTTAAAAGTGACTATGTATTCAACACCTATAAAATACATGAGTGAAACTTGCTACCTTATGTTGTCACTCCTCTAGTTCTTAAAACATCTTGTCATACTTTTGATATGTATTTGATGTGTTATATTTTTTTACATTGCTAGACCGTTGTGATTTCTAAACATTTTGTTCACTAAAAACAGGTTTCTAGTAAGGAATCATCAATTTTTGGAGCGTCAATTGTTTTACTATATCTTTAATCATATAGTAATGTTAGGTGCTTTTTGAATTTTGATAATGGAAAACATGTTGATTCTTTAAACATATAATAATGTTAGGTGCTTTCTTGATATGCCTATGACAATTGATGTTGATACGATTCGAAAAATCTATCATTAGGCCCCATATGTCAAGAACCTTGATTTGGCACCTTGTCAGGGCTGCCTATGATAATCGATATTGATACGACTAAAAAATCTTTCAATAGGATATATCGCGTGTCAAGATTCAAGAACCTTGATCTGGCCATTTGTCATAGCAACTTGTCCCGGCTAAGCATCAATGTGTAGAAGCTCAAGTGTGATATAAGAAGCATATCATGTTCGTGAATCATAAACGCGTCTACTCATGTTGCCCACGTTCAAGCTTGGATACATTTTAGTTAACATTTTGATTTGAAAAAGTAAAACAAATTCTCACTTTTCAATACACCATCAATCACATATTTTGATTTTGTATTCGAAAGGGTATAGTTTTCAATAATTACGTTGAACTTCCCGAACCAGACTGGAACTGATAAATAAAAACTAGCTATATTGAAACAAACTGAACATATAAATCATTACCATAGATCTTGATTAGTTTGGTATATAAATCTAGAATTGGTCACATATGGATTCAACACATATAGTGATCATACCATTACCATTGTTCTAAAGTGCATCCTCGAAGACGTTAAAAGATGTGAGAGCTGGTAGTTGATAGGGTCGATTGGGTCGTATCATACGGCTTGATATAAATTCCAAAAGCAAACACGCACCCATATAAAACGCTTCCATAAAAACCTCCCAAACGACCCGATTGAAATTCATAGTTGAACTCATCATAATAAAAAGAACTATTAACCGGCTTACTGCCTATCCTCCCAAAGGGTCCATACTTTCTTTTGTTAGTTCCAAACACAATTGACACCAATCCACCATTCTTATGGTATTCACCACTTACCGAAGTTAGAAGCTCACCAGGGTAATCAAAAACCACCTGCAGGCACGTGCTTTTTAGTTACAGCATGATAAATTACTACAATCATCATATATATATATATAGTAACATATCATGGGAAAGGGTAATATAAAGTGTCTCCGAGTTGACAAAACCATGCAAAACTTTTTAAAAACGGGGTAAATAATATATTTTTTTTCCCTCGTTTTTTATGATGGTTTTCTAGGTTATAGGCTACCTGAAAACTCTTTAAAAAAGGGGTAAAAATACGTTTTTTATTTTAATTTTTATAGTGGTTGTCTAGGTTATAGATTAGTAGGTTATAAACTACTCCTAGGTGGAAAAAAATAATAAAAAAACGCCTAGCAGTTTTTTTAAGTATTGAAAAACTGACTTGTTACGTTGTTACATATGTAACATTAAATATATCGATATTACATATGTAACATGACAACTTTTTTATATTTAAAAAAAAAAACTCCTAGGTGTTTTTTTTTTGTTCACCTAGGGATAATCTATAACCTAGACTCGACATAGTTTTCATTATACAATTTTCCTTCCAAACATATCATATCAAACCAAAAAAAATAAGGTTGTGCATATTACCATGCTAAAGTTCAAACCAATGGGTTGTCCATGGGTTGGAGAGTGAATGATTTTCGCGCCATCGCGATAAGTGAACCGGATCGAATTGATCTTTTTATCTTGGTGTGTGATTTGAATTTCGACAAGTTTGTAACTGCTCTTTTCGTCCCAAATATCGCCTACCATATTTTTGCTTGGCCCCACTTTCAACATGTTGTCCTTTGGAGAGGAAGTGTAAGATTCTTCAACTTTGATCACCATCTAGAAATTAATCCAATCAAATCAAATAAAAATATAATGTAAGGGCAAAACGAATTGTGTAAAACAGATGATAGTAAGTAGTTATTAACTCACCTTTTATTTTAATCCTGAAAATATAACTCAAAAGACCATGCTTAAATCCTAAACCTAGGCATTGCAGTTAACTCACCTTATATTTGGTATTTATAGAGGTAGGCAAAGTAAACTTAATAACCCCTTAAATGCCGTTCAAATAAATAAATAAATAAATAAATAAATAAATTACCCCTTAAATCCCCTTAACTGCATTGCAGCATATCCGCAAAATTCAAAATTTCAAATGCTGAAAATTTGATATGTAGAAATATTAAATATCCCTAGTTTAATTGAACATGGAATTACGGAAAATACTAGTGGAAATTTTTAACAGATTTAATCTAGGTATATGTATTTGAAAATGATCGTAGAACCATTTATTTTTACCGTAAGATTTCTATTTTTAATTTTTTTAATAGTTGTGATTAATCTTTTTTTTTCTTCATATTTTTCTTTTTCTTTCTCTTCAGAAAATTTCGCATCAAAATAGAGATATTTTACATACGAAATAAGGGTATAAAATGAACTCTCCCCTCTCTCTTTATAAATATATGTATATACAATAAGTCACAACCCTTGGCTATAACATTTATTTTTTAACGTTTTGATACAATTAAAGGTGAACAAGCTGGTTTTTTTCTTAAAAAGTTCCAGTTAGGACCATTGATCAGTCAAAATCGGTTAGGGGGTTCGGTTTGTAACTGGTTTGAGATGAGAAAACATGTAAATGGTTTGCAACCTACAGTTCCGGTTAGAGAGGAGAAAACATGTAAACAAGTAGTAACCGGTTTTTAGACATAAGGGATGAAACCGTTATATAACCGGGGGCCGGTTTGAAACCTTAACCGGTTTCCACTCTAACCGGTTTTGGTTTTTTTCCTAACCGGTCGGGCAACCGGTTTTTTGTTCACCTCCAGATACACGGTGGACTAATCTAATAACACAATAATCAGCATGAAGTAGATAAACAAAGTTGGATAAATATATCATTGCCAAACACATTATACAAAAAGGATCGTTTGCTACCTAAAAACCGGATTAACTAATAACTTATAACAACACTACTTTTAACATTTTGATACGCTAGCCTAATCTAATAACAACAACTGGCTTGAGATAGATAAACAAAGTTGGACAAACAAACCATTGCCAAACACATTGATTAGAAATGAAACATAAAAAAAAGATGGTTTTCTACCTAAACACCAGAATAACTAATTATAATAATCATCAATAAGTCGCCCCGTCAACATAAACTCCGATAGCATTCACGCATCCATCATTCACGCTTCCATGAAAACCTCCGAAACAATTCCTTGGTCCAAATTCGTAGTGGAACTCGTCATATAAACTACTAGTAATATCACACGAGCTTCCAAAAGGTCCATACTTGTTCTTGTTGGTGCCAAATACAATTGACGCCAATCTGCCATCCTTAAAGTACGCACCACCTAATGAAGTTAAAAACTCCTCAGGGTAATCAAGATTCACCTGTGCTTTTTGCATACAATAGCTGTTAAAGTCGATAAAAATCTCTTCAACAATATAATAGACATGCAAATGCTGAGAGCGTTTTGATAATATCAAAACCCTAGAAGAAAGAAGCTTGATAGGGTTCAAAAACAAGTATTAACTAAAAATTCATACTTAACTTAAAACTCTTCTTTATTTCAATTCTTTTAAGATTTAGAGTTTAGTTATATAATATTTTTTTTAGATTACACCAAAAATTAAGATTTATTTTTTTCAAATGATTATTTATAATTAATCATTAGCTTGAAGGAACAAATTACAATAAAACGGTAGGTAAACGGACAACAAGTTGCGTCACAATCCCCTTTTAGATATAAAAAATCGATCCTACTAAAAACAAAGTTACGATTTTTGAAGGTCGACGTATTGTTGTTCACAACCCGCTTAACTCATTAAGGAAACCCACCGGAGGCCAGGGACTCAAATGTATCAAACGCAAACGAGATAAACAAGTGTTAATTTTTTATCTTTATTAATGTTTTTCCAAAAAATTGTTTTGCATGTTGTACGTTTTTTAATATTACACATATACACTAATAGTGTAATGTTGTATGTATGAAGTATAACTACTAAAATGAAAAACAAAAAAAGTTGCTTTTTTAAAAATGTAAATGTAATTTTAAAAGGTTAAAAATCTAAAAAAATAGAAATAAAGAGTTTTCGAGTTTTCATAATAAAACTAATTTTCAAAAGAAATAAACCCTATAAACCCCGTATAAAAATACAAATGCAGTATAAAATAAAATGTATATCGATCGAGAAGGGTTGTGGTTACATAGTACATACCGTGTTAAATTTCAAACCAGTGGGTTCTCCATGAGTCTTTGAAAGATAAACTTGGCCATCTGGAGAACAAGTAGTAAACCTTATGGAGTTGATGACATCTTGTTGGTGTGAAATTAGAATTTCATAAATCTCACAAGACCCTTTTTCATCCCAAATCTGGCCTTTCATATCTTTTGGACCCAATTTCAACATTTTCTCCATTTTCTCCATTTTAAAAAGAGAAAACATATATGTATCACTTTTGTTCAGGTACGTAAACATCCGCTAGATTATATACAAACACATATAAATTAGATTAAATAGATTGAATGTTTAATTTAAATTAAAGGGTGACGGGACATGACCTAGAGGTACGGTGCAGAAATGGGTCACGGGTTACCTTTAATAACCAGCCTTTTTTTTTCTTTTTTTTTTTAAAGCAAATAACCAGTTACAACTTACAACTCAATTTCGGTTATTAAAAACGAGTTGGTGACCCGCCAGCGCGTTGCGGCGGGCCACCTCTCAAAAAGAAAGCACATGACTCGCTCCTCTAGTCTCCAAAATCAAAATGAAAGAAAGTCGAGCTATTTTGGGACTAATAATTTTTCCAGTAATTTAGTTGGCCTTTAGAAACCTTTCCATTATAGCAGTTCATAGTTTCAATAGTTATCGTTACTGTGTTACAAAAGTATCATGTTATATATATTTGTGCTCAACCATCAACAAAGCTAACATCTAATACTTATCCAAATTAAAATTACTATAGACTTGTAGCAAGACAAAGAGATGCACTCTACTTCTGGACCTTGAGTTGAGGAGGAAACCCCTGCAGGTGTGTTGTTGTAGAGGTTTCAAACATGTTTTACATGAGAAATATATATCAGCTTAAACATAACAGAAAAAGACAATCCGAAAACCTAAATGGGAAGCAAAGTTATCATTTGCATTGTCCAATTTCAATCCATTTTAACCACCTCAAATGTCAAAACAAACAACATAAGGTAATAACTGATGGTCGGCAAATATGAACCAACCATCAAGTAAATGACCCACTTAAATATTAATAAACAATTCAAAATCGACATCCGAACATATATTTCAAAATAATGACAGTCAACTAAAATAAATAAGAAAACACAAAACACATTCAAACTCCATGATAGCATAAAGAAATATAGACATTCAAAAACCTTATATTCAGTAGAAACGGTTCAAGCAATAATACACCAACAAATATTAAAATGTCATCATCAAATTAAAACAAATCTGTATGCATGAGCAAAATTAGTTGTTAATGTAGTCTTCAACTGGCAATGAGAGCCTCAATTCAGATTCAGTAAAGAAAAAGCTTACTTTCGTTAAGAAGACAAATAAAGAAACAATTAAAAAAAATTAGGCTCAGTTTATATTAATCATCACTCCCAAAAGAAATTGAAAAAATATAAAAGTTTGGCTCAGATCTGCAGTTGATGGTACAAAGAAGACACCAACCATGGCTGCAACGACTTGCCCCGCCAAGATGAAGGTTTTCTCATCTAAGTGCCAATCAACTGAGACAGACATCATAGCCAATGAAAGCCAGCGATAGAATCCATACACTTTTAGAGAGAGAAAGAAACTGAGTGAGAGAAACCCGTGACATATGAAGAGAAAGAAACTGGGAAACTGAGTGTGAATATGAAGAGAAAAAGAGAGCAACCATGTCAAATACCGGATACCGCCCACAGGAAAAAAGATTTTAAGGGGTATAAAGTGTCAAAACCACAAAATCTTGTGGTTAAACTCTAAGAAACAAAAAGTTTCCTATTCAACTTTGAATTTGTATTGTATATTATAAAAGTTTGGCTCAGATCTGCAGTTGATGGTACAAAGAAGACACCAACCATGGCTGCAACGACTTGCCCCGCCAAGATGAAGGTTTTCTCTTCTAAGTGCCAATCAACTGAGACAAACATCATAGCCAATGAAAGCCAGCGATAGAATCCATAGAAGACAACTTGCTGTCTCCGATTAAATCATAGTAAATACACTCACATCCAACAAATCGAATTTGTTAGACATAAATCATGTAAATCGAAGACAAACCTAGCAACTGCCGGTAGCTCAGAGACAGGTGACGGCGGCGATGAACGCCTCTCGATCACCGTCACTATCATCGCCCTCGTAGAGCAACTGGAAAAAACCCTAGCCGCCCATCGATTAGCAAATGCCAGTAGCTCAGAGACAGTCGTCGGCGACGATAAAAGCGACGCCGTCATTGCGACCATCATCACCATGATAGACAATCGGAGAAAACCCTAGCCACCTGTCGGTTAACAGATCTGAGAAGATGGGAAAAAACCCTAGCCGCCTGTTGATTAACAGATCTGAAAAGATCGATCGAGACGGCGGCATCATCGCCATGATAGACCATCGGGGACAACCCCTAGCCGCCTTTCAATTAACAGATTTGAAAAGATCGAGCAAGGCGGCGGCATCATCGCCATGATAGACCATCGGGAAAAAACCCTAGCCACCTGCCGATTAACAGATCTGAGAAGATCGGTTGAGGCGGTGGTAAAACCGGTGACAGGCAGCGACATCGGCGTCTCACTTTTAGAGAGAGAAAGAAACTGAGTGAGAGAAACCCGTGACATATGAAGAGAAAGAAACTGGGAAACTGAGTGTGAATATGAAGAGAAAAAGAGAGCAACCATGTCAAATACCGGATACCACCCACATGGAAAAAGATTTTAAGGGGTATAAAGTGTCAAAACCACAAAATCTTGTGGTTAAACTCTAAGAAACAAAAAGTTTCCTATTCACCATGAATTTGTATTGTATATTATATAAATAAGGAAAATTGGATTTTAATAATCCAAGTTATTACCAATTGGCCAATATTAATCTCAATTTCAAAATTGGCCTACATTAATCCCAATTATTAAGGTGTTGGATTTCATTGGACCTCCGTTAAGTTTTCCTTAACTCCGTTAGTTTTTTGCTGACGTGACACTGATTAATAAAAGCCACGTGGCTGCCACGTCAGCAAAAAACTAACGGAGTTAAGGAAAACTTAACGGGGGTCCAATGAAATCCAACACCTTAATAATTGGGATTAATGTAGACCAATTTTGAAATTGGGATTAATATTGGCCAATTGGTAATAACTTGGATTATTAAAATCCAATTAGCCTATAAATAAGTGGTTTGATTATTTATATTTTCATAAATGTTTAACTAAGAAGTTTAATTAAAGTAAGAATTTAACTAAGAAGTTTAATTAAAGTAAGAAAGATAAGAAGACATTTACCCGTTGGAACTTCAATCTAATTATAAATGAAGAAAAGGAAAATTAGTATTAAACAACTTTGTTAACTTTTTATTAAGCTCCCCAAGCTTTTAAACATTTATAATTTTTACATAAGATATAGTCATAATCTCCGATAACGCCCTTCCAATTATTACTCAATTATAATATATATTCTTTTTTTTAAAAAAACACTCGATTAAATCTCACCAATCAAAAAAATAATAATAAACCAATGAGAAAGAGATGGGTGTAAACTGTAAAGCGTCAAGTTCCCAACACATATAGCCGATTTTCAGCCCATAGTATCTCTGGGAGCAGTATGCAGGGTGCTATGGGACGGGTAAAACGTCCACTACGGATAGCCTAAAGACTAAAACATAAAATTTCTTTACATTTCCTCCAAAAACCAATGTTTTAAAAACATGTTCGAACTGGCTGGTTGGACCGCGAACCGGTCTTCATAGCGGTTTTTTGGATTAGACCGTGTAGAGTTCGACCGGCCAATTTTTCGGTTTTGACCGGCTTTTTCCAGTTCAATCGGTTTGCTGACTTCTTTTTTTTAACTTTATTGTTATTTTTTATTATTTTTTAAGATTTAAAACTTATATTTTCTTGTGTAATACATATTTGGTATTATTTTTGAGTGGATTATATTTGTATTTTAGTTATTTTTGTTGGTGTACAAATTATTAACATTTTTATTAAAAAAACATATACAAATCCCCTAACCATTTAAACCGGTCGGTTTAACCAGTTCAACCGGTCGAACTGATCCTAAAAGGTTTCCGGTTCAAAAAAAAACCGGTTTTTAAAATATCGCCAAAAACATTGAATATAAGATAGGCTGCAATTCAAAAAGAAAAGATAGGCTGATCAGCTAGGTAGTGGTATCCACTGCACCAAGATTCGAGCGGTAGCCTCCATCATGTTTTCTTCTGCAATTTTTTTTGTCCACGAGAACTGGCCGATTCACGTGGATACATAGGAGGTACTTTTTGACAATAAATTTACAAAAACATAGGAGTATCAATTGTGTAACTTTTATTTTAGATAAATGGAAAATTAGCCTATATTAATCCCAGTTATCACCTATTGGCCGATAATAATCCCAGTTATGATTTTGGCCTACAATAATCCTAGTTAATAGCAGGTTGACTTATATTGAACCGTCGTTAAGTTGTGACTAACGGTGTTAGTTTCTTGCTGACTGGACATCCCAGTAGGATCCTAGGTGGCATTTGAATTTAAAAAAAAAATCCTAGATGGCATTATATTAAAGAAAAACTTTTAATAAAAAAAACAAAAATAAAGAAAAAAAACCTAACGAATGTATGTCACGTAAAAGCCCCAAAATTAAGTTCAAACCCTAATTTCATATACATAGAGAATACGTGATTTTCATCAATTTCTTTGAAGAACCTCCCCCTTCTACTCATCGATCTCAACTGAAGAATCCTTTTCGCTCATCGATTTCTTCCGTTAAGTTATTACGATCTCATCTCAACCATTTAATGATTTTATATCCATGATTTCGCTATACAACCCATTGCTCGAAGATTTCACCATGTTTATCTCCATCATCGATCTCAACGGAAGAACCCATTATTCTCGTCAAGTGGCATCGATCACGTGCTTCACACAATTCTGGGTCAGTGGGTCAATCGGGTCTGTGGCAAAACTGAACCAACATTTTGAATCAGTCATCAACATCCCACGTCATACTCTTGCTACTGCCATTATTTGTTTCCATTACTATGTATTTAATTTTCATGAATGAAATGGCAGAGAAGTTTTAGTCCAATATTTTGTTTCTTTGAAACAAGTTTTACGTGACATACATTCTTTAGGTTTTTTTTTCTTTATTTTTGTTTTTTATTAAAAGCTTTTCTTTAATATAATGCCACCTAGGATTTTTTTTTTTAATTCAAATGCCATCTAGGATCCTACTGGGATGCCCAGTCAGCAAGAAACTAACACCGTTAGTCACAACTTAACGGCGGTTCAATATAGGCCAACATGTTATTAACTGGGATTATTGTAGGCCAAAATCATAACTGGGATTATTATCGGCCAATAGGTGATAACTGGGATTAATATAGGCCAATTTTCCTAGATAAATTGATGTTAACAAAGAAAATGTTATTTTAGTGTTAAAGTAAAGTTTAGCCTTTTATATCTTTTATATAATTTAATATAAGTTGAGTGTTCAAATCTTATTTGTTGAAAAAAAAATTAATTGTTTAAAAACAAAAAAAAAAGATAAATAGGTGTTAAAATTGTTCTTTGACTAAAATACATTTTTTGTCTTTTAAATTTTAATAAACTATAGTCATTTTTTAAAATACTTTTATTTTGTCATTTTGTCAAATTTTAACCTTTAGATTAACACTGTTAACTTATTATGTTAGTTATTAAAGCACATGGGGTATTTATGTAATTTTGCTATAGGACATCATTTATGACATCAACATTTGTTTTCTTAAATATAAATTAACGTTAATTTAATTTAACAATCTGATTACATCAATATATATTATAATTTTTATAACCTAATTTCTTTTAAACCATTTACCTGACTTATATTAATCTATTAAATAGCCAAAACGTATATTATTAATATATTGAATAGCCAAAACGTATATTAAATACAAATCAAGGTTACTCTAATTTTCTAAACCATTTAGATTACCGTATATTAAACTACTAGGTTTGTTATCCGTGTATTACACGTGGTGAAAAAATTAATCTATAAATAGTTTTTTAAAAGAGAAAATATATGGATTTTATGTGTATGAAACGGATTACTTATCAATTTAATCAATAATTTGTGACGTCAAGATTAAATTCCTCCAACCAACAATGCATATATATTTAAATTGAAATTATTATTAGACGTACATCTTACATTTTCATATAGAGAAAAGAAATACTGATTATTATCATCATTAGACATATATGTCACCTATTAATATATAGAAAGAAATACAAAGAAACACTAACATGATTTATTCGGCTACAATTCAATGTATTAGAACTTCAAAATGCAATCAAACTTTCGTATGACCGGAAAATTCAATATATTCACCACTACAGGTTAAATATAGCTTTCAAAGGTTGAAGTTTTTTTTTCTTTGATAAAGTCGAAAAACTTTATTTTAATAAAATAAGATTACAAATGATTTGGCTTTTGATAAACTTACTCGCACAATGTTGGACAGTTTAAAGAGGTGGGATGGTGTAGCAAAAATGAAGTGGAACACACATTTTTGCCCATTTAATATACGTTTTTTTATATTTAATAGATTAATATATATTGATGTAATCAGATTATTAAATTAAATTAACGTTAGTTTATGTTTAAGAAAACAAATGTTGATGTCATAATGATGTCATATGATAAAATTACAAAAATACCCCCATGTGCACTAGTAACTGACAAAATAAGTTAGCAGTGTTAGTATAAAGGTTAAAACTTTAAATAGTTTTTTCAAATAAATAACAAACAATGAAAGTTTCTTTAAGAAAAGAACAAAATCCATAATTTGTTAAAGTTTAAAAGACAAAAATTATAATTTAGTCATGCTCATTTAGTTGGATGGTTAGGGTATTTGTTATACCCTTCCCGAAGTGCTCGGGAGAGGGATTCGGTGGCTTCGGGATCTCGGGAACACCGGGATCCAGGTTTCGGGGCTCGGGATCGGGGGAGCATTTCTAGGTCGAGCCACCGAGGGGGAAAGAAACGGGAAAGGGTTCGGTGGTGTGGGCCCCCCTCTCCACCCAGCCACCTTCTTGACGGATTTTGGCGATGGTGAGCAGGTGGTGGTGGTTGTTGTGGGGGTTTGAAGATTAGGGTTTGGGTGGAGAAGAAGAGTAGGTGGGGTGGAGAAGAAGATTAGGTGGGGTATTTGTTTTTATTTGTTTTTTATTTTAAATAATATTATGTTTTTATTTGTTTTTTATTTTAAATAATTTATTAAAAAGAGTGTATTTGTTTTTTAATTTTAAATATTTCTTTTTAAAAAAAGAAGATTATCATTTTATTGTAAATATTTTATTAAAAAAAAGTGTTTAGGAGAGTGAGAGAGTGGGAAAGGTATAATCCACAAAGTGGGAATGAGTGGGGAATGATAAGGTGGCATAAAAAATGAAGTGGGAGAGTGGAAAGAGTATTACTAATACCCTTAAGCTAAGTGTAATGGTTAAAGCCTCATAAAGCCCCACAAGGGGCATTATACGCCATGTGAACGCTGATTGTGCAAGGGGCTTTATGGGGCTTTATGGTGTAGTGGATAAAGCCCCATAAAGCCCCACCATCATTACTTAATATTTATTTATTTTTTACTTTTTTCTTTTTAAAAAAACTACTTTCATAAATATTAAAACTAAAAAAAATATATTACAACTTAATTAAAATAAAACATACAACTACTTAAAAAAATTACAACTAATCATCGGATTGCACGTCGTCGTAGTCTTCTTCATTTTCTTCATCGTTACCATCTTCTTCTTGTTGCACAACCGGTGGGGGTGGGGGCACGTAATTAAATGGCCTAAACGTCTAAGTGTGTTCAACCAAATCGGCTTTTAGAGAGTTATGTATCTCTCTTGAACGCAACATCGCGTAGTTTTGAAGTCTCTTTTCTTGTGTCGCAGGTGGCATCTCTTGGATGTGTTCGGGTCGAAAGTCGGCACATATCGCAATACCCTTATCCTCTTTGTTCATGTTGTGCAATAGGATAATTGCGCGCATGTAATCCTCCATCTTATCCTTCGTCCACAATCGACAAGGATTTTTAAGAAAGTGCCATTTTTTTTAGATTTCCAAAACAACACTCAACGTCCTTCCGAGCCGCCTCTTGAACCGTCTTGAAATATCGTCGCTTCTCATCAATTGGGTCTTTGAAGGCCTTCACAATCATCGAATACTCCGGATATATCCCGTCACCCAAAACATATCCATGTGGGTAGTAGGTTCCATTCGCGTAAAACCCGACCTTCACCATCTTATCTAATATATAATCCTCGATCACAGAAGAACCTTCCAAAACGTTGATGTCATTAAGGGACCCCGCGACACCACATTTGGTGTACCAAATCCAACGATCGTTTGAGCAAACGGCTTGCAAAATAACCGTTGGACCTTTCTGATCACCCCTCGTGTGATGTCCTCGCCATTCGGTTGGACAATTATCCCAAGTCCAATGCATGCAATCTATACTTCCAATCATGCCGGGTAAACCATGAACTTCTTCGTGGCGATCGTATAGATTTTACATGTCGTTCCAAGTTGGTTTTCTCAAATACCGCGTCGTGTACAAGTCGGTAAGCCCTTTGCAAAATTCTTCAACGGTATCTCTCGTTGTCTTCTCGGCCATCTTCAAATACTCATCGTTGATATCCGTAGTGTTGCCGAACGCAAGAATTTTTATCGCCGACGTACACTTTTGAATGGAAGTGAACCCAAGTTTTCAAGTAGCGTCGTACCGTTGTCTAAAATACGGTGAATGCTCCTCCAAATCTTTAGCTATACGCAAAAATAACCGTTTGGTTATTCGAAATCGTGTTTTGAACGTCTCATCGGAGTAGAGCGGTGCTGGGCCAAAATAGTCTCTCATCAAATTTTCGTTGGCCGCATTACGATCACGTTCAAGATGTCTCCGCTTGATAACCGGGCGTGGTACCGGCATGTCAAAAAGTTGAAGTGCGGCGGAAACAACCTCGTCTTCTTCATCGTCGAACAAACCGAGTCGAGTGGCGGAAGAGGGAGAGCCCATTTTTTTAAAAAGATGTAGAGGAGTGAATTGAGAGAGAATGAGAGTATGTAGTTTATAAAATGTGGGGAGATATATATGTAGTTTGAGAGTTAATTTAAAAAAATTGAAAATTAAAAAAAAAAAAAAGTTACCGTTGATATAGCCGTTCAACGGCTATATCTTGAAAGAAAACCTTTCTCCGGCGTTTTGTCCCTGACGCCCCGGGCGAATTTGGGCACCATAACGCCCCATAACGCCGCAGCGTAGTGGGGCGAGGCGTTATATGGGGCGTTATGGGGCGTTATGGAGCCCAAAAACGCCCCATTACGAATAGCCTTAGGGTAGAGGGTCCGAGGTTTCACCCTTATATCTTAAAACAATAAAACAAATATAATTTTTTTAAAACAAATAACAAATATAATTTTACTTTTACAATAACTACCTAAGACTATCTTATATTAAAAAGGTGAATGGTTTCTTTGAAGATGTAAGCACTTGTTTTGTTGTTCTTTCTGGTTCCAGTTTTGTTTTTGTTGCCCTCTTTGCGCCTTGCTTGAATGAGTTTGTTGTTGGTTGAATGAAATTGCTATTAAAAATAATAGAAAGGTTAAACCTTGAAGCCATGAACCTCTCTTGGCTTCCAACAACAGCCGCAAAATCTTGAAAATGAAAGCCGGGGAAGGTGAAGCCTGAAACAGAAAGGGTGGAAAAGGTTTAGCTTTGAAACCACTTAACAGGAGATAAGATGCACTACCACCTCCTCCCCCCCCCCCCCCACACACACACACACACACACACACCGTCCCGTGGGCTTTCCTTCGTGATGTAAGAATATAGAATGACTGAATAACTGAATGATGTTATTGATAAGTTAGGTTACATTATATAGAGAACATAAGTAACCCTAAAACCTAATTGGGCCCGTGGGCTCATACTAATCAACCATAATACTAACTAATACTAATAATATATTCCAATACTCCCCCGCAGTCGGAGCGGAAAAATAATGGAAGCTAAGACTGAAAAGCTAAAAAAAAACATAGAAACAATAGCATTAGTTAAAAACGGCCTAATATTAATAATGAGGTAATGATTATATTTTCTTTAAAAATTTTATTTCTCTCTCTTATTTTTATTTGATGAATGTAGGGCTGTTCAAAAAACACAGCTTAATATTAATACACATCATTTACCAAATTTAAAAACGGCTTAATATTAACAACGCCTCTTTTTTTTTTTTAGTTTTTTCCACCTCTCAAATAATAATTACAGACCATCTCCAATATCACAAAATCATAATTCATAACTTATCCACTACATACTTTTTTCATTATCACACAATATCATACACATCATTTACCAAATTTTTTCTCTCTTATTATTATTTCGATATAAATTCTTTATGGTGTTCCGTCTATGTTCTTTTATTTATGTTTGAAAGTATTTTCTTACAATTTTGTTTCTTTATCTGAAATGAAATGGATAGAGTGTCAACGTTCTTATTTTTATTAACATTTTTATTTTTCACGATTTGACATAGTCCCTATAGCCTGCCTATAGGCTATAGTCGATGGGTCTTTTCACTAACTTTTTGGTAAATACAAGTTAAATCTTCAAAAGATACTATGGAAGATACATTTTTTATTGGGTTGGGGATAAATATATTAGGCTAACAGGATAAATGTATCAACTTTAAACTTTAGACCTTTAGTTAAAAACGGCTTAATATTAAGGCTATCCGTAGTGGATGGAGCCCCTTGTGGGCGTTATGCGCCATGTGGCGTCCACGTCATAAGAGGGGCTCCATGACTAAAGTGGTGTAGTGGTAACCAATTTATAACGCCCCTCTAATTATTACCCAATTATTATTTAAAAAACCCATTTAATTAAATCTATCCAATAAAAAAAAATAATAAAAATTCAACCAATCAAGAAGGATCAAGAAGGAGGGGGGAGGCGTTATTAACATAATGCCAGTGATTCCAAGCTCTAACATGGCGCCCTATGGGGGTGGGAAGGGGCTCCATGAGGGGCGTTATTGTTGGAAACAAGGGTGTCCTGACCCGACGAATTAACGAACCCGACCGATATTGACCCGTAAGAGTTACACCCGGGTCAACGGACTATTATATCTAATTAATTGTTAATTAGAAATAAACGAACTAAATGGTGAATTAAATAAATATGAATTATTTATTTAAATTGACAAAATCTATCGGTTCAAAATACTCGGTAATTAAAAGACGGATCGATTAGTTGTTACCGGATTAACAGACTAATCGATTGATGGATTAAAGGAGATCGCGACCGGGCCCAGTCCGTCTGGCCCCGGTCCGCGAATTTGATATTAAATGAGAAAAGGAGGAGGATTGAAAAAGAAGTTACTCGAAACCCTAATCTCCTCTCTCCTCTCTCTCTTTGCGCCGAACCCCAGCCGAAGTCGGCTCCTTCGCCGCCGTCGCCGACCGCCGTCGCCGCCCCGCCTCCACCATCGTGATCCGTTCGAGATTTCAGATGGATCCCCGTCTTGCCAGTATTTGCGCCCGACTCGAAAGCGAAGCCGTCGCAGCCCGAGCCGAAGCCGCAGCCCGAGCCGAAGCCGAAGCCGCAGCCCGAGCCGCCGCCGCGGCTCAAACCGCCGCCGCCGCCGCTGCCGCACGCGCGCCGCCGCGCGACCACCGGCCGGTGGTTCTCGCGCTGCCGGCGCAGCCGAGACCGCCGCGCCCGGTCGCGTCATCGTGGCCGGCGCCGCTCTACCCGTCTGCCACCGCCGCCGCCTCTCCTCCGATCTCCGGCGAGTCGTTCGTCGTGGGATCGGTCCCGGTGGCCATCCCGACGGAGAAGGTTTTGTCACCACCACCGGTGGTATTCCTACCACCACCGCCGCCACTGCCGCCGCCGCCACCTATGGTCGCCGCCGCCGATGTCGTCGTCGATGATCTGTCTCGAAGGTTCGAGTCGGACGTCACTGTTCGTCCTAGCGCGAGCCCGTTGAATCCGGGTGTCTCGAGCGGTTGCTCGGATCCCGCCAAGGTATATCTAATTTATTAGATATTTAATTTTATGTATTTATTTATTTAAATAAATATATTTTCTGTGTTTGTCGTGCCGGTGATTGATCCTGTTACAGTTGCGTCCGCGTTTAATTCGTTTCCGCTGCTAAATTAATTTGGAATTAATTTTATTATTAAAATCGGTTTTAATAAAATTAAAATCGGTAACCCGGATCCCACTGTAAAACCCAACAGTGGTATCAGAGCCATTATCACCGCGCGCAAACCAGATTCGGTCTTTTCGTGACCGATAGTTCGCAATTTCGACTTAAATCCAAATTGCGAATTAGAATTAATTTATTATTTTAATTCCATATATTATATTGTGTGTTACGGCCGACCCCTCTAATTTTGTGATCATGTATGAATGTCATGGCGTGATTTGTTTTTCTCTGTTTGGCCCAAGTTGTTGGCCCAATTGGTTGTTTTTTTTATTTTGGTTTATTGGACCCGGTTTTTGGGTTTCAAAGTTGTACAAATTTAGAGCTAGGTTACTAGAAGTAGTTTTAGTAATTGTAAATTTGTATGTAACCAAAAGTCGAAGACTGGACACACGCAAGAGGGATGTCAAAGCAAGTGGGAGCTGAACAGGATTCCAGATCGCACAGAGTTGCCATCTCGATCGTTCACCATTTTTGTAATTTAATTTATTTTAAATTGTCCCATACGATCTCGCTTGTATGGCTCGAGCGAGATCAAGACCTTGTGCCGTTAAACACACAATATGCCATTCGCGACAACTTAGTAATTTAATTAGGTTAAATTAATTTACTGGTCCCGAGTGGAGATAGGGTTTTATCGTTCGTGTCTGACGATGATTAAATATTAAAAGTAATTAATATCCCTATTTGGTAATTCTTTAAAACTGGTAGTTCGTGCCATCCTATCTCAAGTTGAACTTGGAATGTATTTACCGGAGCATCAGTGTTGGAGTATTTCAACACCGCACTTGGTGCCGAGGGTACCTTCTAAGGTGAATGACATTGGAGTATTTCAACACCGTGTCATCACATCGACCATTTAGGACTACTATCGCTTTAAACGTATATGTTCGTGGTGTTGGAGTATTTCAACACCGCGCCACGGATGTGTACTGCTAAAGTGGGCACGGATGAGGATAAACGTATCGCAAAATACAATTGTATGTATATAGCGGCCTCATACCGAGAGTTGTGACTTGAGTCTCACAATTGACAATCGTTGTCAGTTTGTTTACACGGTTTTGCTCCTGAGGCTCATTTGGCGGTCTCAAGTGATCTCGTCTAAACGAATTCTCATTTTCTTAAAATAAACCTTACCAACTTATTTTAAAGAAAAATAAACATCGAAAATACTGATTAAAATTTACTTTGCTTATTTTCAGAAGGCTAAAGAAAACTCACCACCATTAAGTTCAATGGTACAACTCGACCCCTTCACTGAGTCTGGCTTTCTCGCATGGCAGACAACCCTGAGGAACCTTTTAAGACTCTTCGGGAAACTCTATGTCATTGACCGACCGATCGCGAGTATTCCATCTTACTTGCTAAATGAGAACTCGCGGTCTGAGCTCCAAAAGCACACTGACGATGATAAGGACGTCACTGACCTGATGTTGTCTAGCATGACTCAGGATTATCGGTACAATTTCATGGGGATGTCTGCTTATGACATCATTCGTAAACTCAAGGATTTATTTGAATTGAGTCAGAGGACTGAGCGAGCTGATGCACTTTCACAATTTGTGAACTGCTCTATGGCTAACGACTCCTCTCCATACGATCATGTCATGCTGATGAAAGCGTATCGTGACAGACTGATCGACCTTGGCTACTCCATCTCTGACGGGATGGCTCTTGATGTAGTACTCAGATCTTTGCCAGAACATTATCGTATTCTTGCGATTAATTGTTCGGCTCAGTCGATCGAGGAGGTTATTCCGTTGATACCCAACGTGAAGATCAGGACCACGCCGGACGTGCTCAAGGTTACGAATACAAAGATCTCCAAAACCAAGAAGGTTAAAGAGGGCAAAGGCAAGAAACCACAGGTTCAGCCTCCTGAGGAGCGCCTGTGCTATGAGTGCAACAAAATGGGACACTGGCGTCGCAACTGTCCTGTTTATCTTGCAAAGCTGAAGATGACCAAGAACTCTAATAAGGGTTGCTCATCAGGTATTTCAATAAATGTTATTGAACTTTTCACTGTTTCCTCCAATTCATGGGTATTTGATACTGGATGTGGTTACCACATTGTTAATGTTTTGCAGGAACCTGAGAAGTGGAAGAAGACAGAACGAGGCCGCATGGACCTCATCGTTGGTGACGGGAAGAAGGTCCCAGTACTTGCTACTGGAACATTTTCTTTTTCATGTTCTTCAGGCCTTGTAGTTAATTTGATTAACTGTTTATATGCACCTGGTTTATCCAGGAACATTATCTCTGTCTCTTCATTGTTTGAACAAGGATTTCGGTATAAATTTAATGGAAATATGATTTCTGCTTACCTTAATGATATCTTTTATTTCGAGGCTAAACCTCAACATGGAATATATGAGATAGATGTTCAAACAAACGACCAGCTCTATCATGTTTCTAAGAGAAACAAAGCTGATAGTAACGAATCCTCGTTATGGCACCATAGACTTGGTCACATAAGCAAGGCCCGCATCAAGAAGTTGCAAACTGCTGGCATTCTCGAATCCCAAGATGCAGATTCCTTTGACGAATGCGAGTCATGCTTATCTGGTAAATTAACCAAGTCACCCTTCACCCACACAGGTGAACGGGCCCAAGGATTGTTAGGCGTTATTCACACTGATGTGTGTGGACCCTTTCGAACCGAGACGAGAAATCGTGAACGGTACTTCGTGACTTTCATCGATGACTACAGCAGATATGCCTATGTCTATCTGATGAAACACAAACATGAAACTTTTGAAAAGTTCAAAGAGTTTCAAAACGAAGTACAAAATCAGCTGACTCGAACTATCAAAATACTTCGATCAGATAGAGGTGGTGAATACCTAAGCGCTGAGTTCCTGAATCATCTAAAGGAATGTGGAATCGTTTCACAACCTACTCCACCTGGCACACCCCAGTTAAATGGCGTTAGTGAAAGGAGGAATCGAACCCTGCTTAACATGGTTCGATCAATGATGTGTAGGACAACCTTGCCGCATTCCTTTTGGGGATATGCCATCTTAACCGCCGCTCGTCTAATAAATCTGGCACCGACCAAGAAAGTAGGGAAGACCCCATATGAGATATGGCATGGTTCTCTTCCCAAACTTTCATACCTCAGGGTATGGGGATGTGATGCTTATGTCAGCAGTGACTCTGATAATAAGCTCGATCCTCGAGGCGAAAAGGTAACTTTCGTTGGATACTATGGTAATACCGGTTATTACTTCTACCATCCCGATGCAAACACTGTTTCCATCAAGCGGAAAGGTAAATTCCTTGAGAAAGAATTTCTTACTCGAGGAACAAATAGTGATCCAGTGGATCTTGAAGAAATTCAAGATTCACCTAACCCTGAAGCGGTCGCTGTGTCTGACCGACAAGTTGTTGTCGCACCATCAGACCCAAACACAAGCACAAGCGTTCGTAGGAGCGAAAGAATACGACATGAGCCTGATAGATACCTTGGATATCATGAGGCCTTCGATGTTCTATTAATAGCCGATTCTAACGATGAACCTATTAATTACAAAGCTGCTATATCAGATCCGGAATCTGATAAATGGCTTGAAGCCATGAACGCTGAGATGCAATCTATGCGTGACAATCACGTCTGGGACTTGATTGAGCTACCCCCCGGTACACGGGCAGTAGGGAGCAAGTGGATCTTTAAAAGAAAAACTGACATGCATGGAAATGTGCAAACCTACAAGGCACGGCTTGTAGCGAAAGGTTTCACTCAAACTCAAGGGATTGATTATGATGAGACCTTTTCGCCCGTTGTCATGATCAAATCGATCAGGATTCTCCTTGCCATAGCCGCATACCATGACTATGAGATATGGCAAATGGACGTAAAAACCGCCTTCCTGAACGGACAACTCGAAGAAGATGTCTATATGGTTCAGCCTGATGGTTTTGTCGATCCAGAGAATCCAAACAAGGTTTGCAAGCTTAGCAAGTCCATTTATGGACTCAAGCAAGCATCTCGAAGCTGGAATCTTCGTTTTGATCAGAAAGTCAAAGAGTTTGGCTTTGAACAAAACAAAGACGAGCCTTGTGTCTACAGAAAGGCAAGTGGGAGCGCTGTATCGTTCCTCGTACTGTACGTGGACGATATATTGATCATAGGGAACAACATACCCATGCTTAACGAAGTTAAGAAATGGCTTTCATCTTGTTTCGCTATGAAAGACCTTGGAGAAGCCGCTTATATTCTGGGAATCAAGATTCACAGAGATCGATCTAAGCGCCTTTTGGGACTCAGTCAAAGCACATACATAGATAAGATCATAGCTCGGTTCAATATGAGCAACTCCAAGAAAGGAGCAGTTCCCATGACTAAGGGAACAATATTGGACAAATCTCAAGCACCTAAAACGGAGCGCGAGATAAGCCAAATGGCATCGATCCCATTTGCCTCTGCTATTGGATCTATCATGTATGCCATGCTCTGCACACGACCGGATGTCTCGTATGCATTGAGCGTGACAAGTCGGTACCAACAGACGCCAGGGCTAGCTCACTGGACGGCTGTAAAGAACATACTGAAATACTTGAGAAACACCACTGACATGTTTCTCGTATTCGGGGGTGTTGATGAGGAGCTCACTGTAAGATGTTACACTGACGCCAGTTTTCAGACTGACCGAGATGATTCTCGCTCACAGTCAGGATTCGTATTCACTCTTAACGGAGGGGCTGTTTCTTGGAGAAGCTCAAAACAGCCAGTAGTAGCTGATTCTACTACTGAATCCGAATACATAGCCGCCTCAGAAGCTGCTAAAGAAGCCGTGTGGATGAAGAAGTTCATATCCGATCTCGATGCTATGCCAAGTATTAGGCAACCCATCGAGATGCTGTGCGATAACACAGGCGCTATAGCTCAAGCCAAAGAGCAACGGTCCCATAAGATGGCCAAGCACGTACTGAGGAAATTCCACTACATAAGAGAAGTAGTCGACAGAAATGAAATCAAGATAAGCAAAGTACACACAGATCAAAACTTAGCTGATCCCTTCACTAAGCCTATGACTCAAGAGACTCATATACGCCACAGAGAAGCGATAGGGCTTAGATTAGCTAAAGACATGTTTTGATTCAGTATTTGGATGTATGAACACCAACGGTTATCTGTATTATTCTTATTCCATCTGTTTTATGCAATAATGAATTACATAACTGTGTTCAATATTTGTACGTTTAATCCATGGACAATAAGTTCTTGTCCTAAATGTCCGTAGTCGATTAGTAAGTGGGAGCTATACTAAAGTAAGACTATTGTGACTGGTTGAACTTTAAAGTTGTTTAACGTTCAAACTCACAGACCTCATTGGTGAATGACGTTGGACGTAACTCGCATCATGCAACGCAATCATGGAAGTCTTGCTTGCTTGATTAAATGCATGCTCTAATGTATCCTTAGACCTGAGACGCATATTCGAACTCCTCTTTACTAAAGAACATTCTTTGATTGTAGCCTAACGTTGTCGCGTAACTGCCAGCCATAACGGCTACTTTTGGGAATGGCTCTGAGGTTTAGTGGGAGCTGTATGCCTCAACAAGGGATTCTGTACTCTTGCTTCGGCAACAGTTAGACATAAAGGCGCCCTCGTTGATTCCAAGTGATAAGTGTGAGGCCTCACCCAAACTTACTGTGTGTTTGTTGGATCACTTCGAATTGTATCGAGAATGAAAATCGATGAATACAATATGGGAGTCCATGTCCTATAATTCATCAATGTCTTATACAGAAAGGAACATATGACAATGAATGCACAAGTCGTAAGTCTGCTTGATAGCCAATCAGATATACCTTGGCAACCGACTTAAAGAGTCAATATTAGTTGGTGTAGCCATGCATAGCTAGAGTGCCTCTGACTGCGCTCGTTAAACTGTCGCGTTCAGTCCAAGTGGGAGACTGTTGGAAACAAGGGTGTCCTGACCCGACGAATTAACGAACCCGACCGATATTGACCCGTAAGAGTTACACCCGGGTCAACGGACTATTATATCTAATTAATTGTTAATTAGAAATAAACGAACTAAATGGTGAATTAAATAAATATGAATTATTTATTTAAATTGACAAAATCTATCGGTTCAAAATACTCGGTAATTAAAAGACGGATCGATTAGTTGTTACCGGATTAACAGACTAATCGATTGATGGATTAAAGGAGATCGCGACCGGGCCCAGTCCGTCTGGCCCCGGTCCGCGAATTTGATATTAAATGAGAAAAGGAGGAGGATTGAAACAGAAGTTACTCGAAACCCTAATCTCCTCTCTCCTCTCTCTCTCTTTGCGCCGAACCCCAGCCGAAGTCGGCTCCTTCGCCGCCGTCGCCGACCGCCGTCGCCGCCCCGCCTCCACCATCGTGATCCGTTCGAGATTTCAGATGGATCCCCGTCTTGCCAGTATTTGCGCCCGACTCGAAAGCGAAGCCGTCGCAGCCCGAGCCGAAGCCGCAGCCCGAGCCGAAGCCGAAGCCGCAGCCCGAGCCGCCGCCGCGGCTCAAACCGCCGCCGCCGCCGCTGCCGCACGCGCGCCGCCGCGCGACCACCGGCCGGTGGTTCTCGCGCTGCCGGCGCAGCCGAGACCGCCGCGCCCGGTCGCGTCATCGTGGCCGGCGCCGCTCTACCCGTCTGCCACCGCCGCCGCCTCTCCTCCGATCTCCGGCGAGTCGTTCGTCGTGGGATCGGTCCCGGTGGCCATCCCGACGGAGAAGGTTTTGTCACCACCACCGGTGGTATTCCTACCACCACCGCCGCCACTGCCGCCGCCGCCACCTATGGTCGCCGCCGCCGATGTCGTCGTCGATGATCTGTCTCGAAGGTTCGAGTCGGACGTCACTGTTCGTCCTAGCGCGAGCCCGTTGAATCCGGGTGTCTCGAGCGGTTGCTCGGATCCCGCCAAGGTATATCTAATTTATTAGATATTTAATTTTATGTATTTATTTATTTAAATAAATATATTTTCTGTGTTTGTCGTGCCGGTGATTGATCCTGTTACAGTTGCGTCCGCGTTTAATTCGTTTCCGCTGCTAAATTAATTTGGAATTAATTTTATTATTAAAATCGGTTTTAATAAAATTAAAATCGGTAACCCGGATCCCACTGTAAAACCCATCAGTTATATTTAACATGGAGCCCCCATGGAGCCCCACTACGGATAGCCTAATAATGAGGTAATGATTATATTTTCCTTAAAAGTTTTATTTCTCTCTCTTATTTTTATTTGATGGATGCTTTCTTTTTATTATAATTTTTTTAAAAGGCTTATCTATAAATATTATTTAATTTTGATTTTGATTAAAAAATTTTGCATTTCCAGCCCTATCGAGAAATGCAAATCATGTTCGATCTCGCATTTGTCGTCTGATCGATGCCGTTCCCAAAAAAAATGTTTGATCTCGGGTAGGCTACCCCTGTCTCAAAATTTTTGACCAACGACACCCTCCTGGTCTTGGAAATCTGCTCCATCGCTTCCAAATGAATTACTCGAAATTCCCGTCACCACCTCTCTCATAGCATCAGTCAATCGAACTCCCATCAAGGATAAATGGGTTTGGATGAGCTGCAAAGATATGGAGTTCTCATCGGGATATATCAGAAAGAGAGTAGAGGCGTCCTTAGGTGAGTATCCACACAAACACAAGTGGTCTAATTGGGTACCAATAAAATTCGATATTTTCTCCTGGAAAACTGCCTTGAATAAAATCCCGGTGATAATAGAACTTCAAAAATGAGGAATCACAATACAGAATCTGATGTGTTCTTGGTGCTATCCTTTCTTGGTGCAAACTCATTGGTATCCTTGTTCTCGAGAATCGATGCGCTAAGTCTGTCTTCTCATCGTAAAAAATGTCTTAGATTGATCGTCATTGCTACTATATGGGAAATTTGGCTTGCAAGAAATGGTAAGGAACTCCAAGGAAAGAATAATCATCCGGGAAGAATGTTGGAGGAGATCATTTCAATGGTTAAAGTATAGGGCTAATCATTCAAACTTAGATTGGGATCTTTGGCTCTCTTTTGTATCTCCTCTAATGTAATGTTTTAGTGTTTTCTTGTATTTCTAGCATCTTGCTAGTTTTAATAAAAGTTACGCTTTAATAAAAAAAATTATAATTTATTGAAATACTCTAGCAAGTTTCTTTTTATTATAATTTTTTACGAGTTTTTTATAAAGATGATCTACTTTTTTTAACAGCAATCTAAAAAATTCTTTTTATTATAATTTTTTACAAAAGGCTTTTTTAGAGTAAATTACAATTTACGTCCTTTAAGAAGTATGCAAATTTCAATTTTCATCCTTAAACTAAAGAAATAGCAGAAAATGTCTTTTATATTTATGGTTTGTTTCAAATCACGTCCTTTCGTCTAACAGACGTTAATTTTTTCATTCGACCAGGTCATGTGCAAGGCACATGAGGGCAACATGGTCATTTTATTCTTTTAATATAGAACAAATTACATTTTACGTCCTTTAAGAATTACCCAAATTTCAATTTCCATCCTTAACTTAAAGAAATAACAAAAAAAGTCCTTTAAATTTATAGTTTGTTACAGCTTACATCATTTCTTTTAAGAAACGTTAATTTTTTCTGTTAAGCTATATCAGGTGCATTGCACACGAGGACATAATTGTCTTTTTATATTGTACGAGCCATTTTGTAAATAAATAAAAATATAAAACTTATATGAATATAATTTTATTTATAAAATAAATAAAAATATAAATAAAAAATCTGATCAGACCAAACTTCAATATCTCCAATGTCCACCACATTCTAATTCCTTCATGGCACCGCTGCTTCTCCACCAAACCCTCTGTCACCGTCCCACCTCCACTTCCGATCATCGCCACACCACACATCCAACTCCATCGTAATACCTCCTATCACCATCCATCGTAATTCCTGCATCGTAAATGCTTTGTGGGATCTGTATTTCTGACTTGTTGCTGAGGGAGTTTGATCTTCATGAACGAATAGGTTTTTATTGGTCGGGTGTAGGATGGATGGTGACATGATGTATTCCGATGGAGGTAGATGTGTGTGCGACGATGGTCAGAGGTGGAGCCGGGGCGGCGACAGAGGGTTTGGTAGAGAAGCAGCGGTGCTATGGAGGAATTAAAATGTGATGGAGGCTGGAGATATTGAAGTTTGGTCTGATCAGATTTTTCATTTATATTATAAAAAAGAATTATATTCATATGTTTTATACTTCTATTTATTTACAAAATGACCCTATAATATAAAAAGGCAATTATATCCTCATGTGCAATGCAGTTGACATAGCTTAACAGAAAAAATTAATGTTTGTTTGAGAAAATGATGTAAGGTGTAACAAAGTATAAACTCAAAGGACCTTTTTGTTATTTCCTTAGTTTAAGGACGTAAATTGAAATTTTTGTAACTCTTAAAGGACGTAAAATGTAATTTGCTCTATATTAAAAGAATAAATGACCATATTGCCCTCATGTGCCTTGCACATGACCTGGTTTAACGGACAAATTTAATGTCCGTTAGACGACAGGACGTGATTTGAAACAAACCATAAATATAAAGGACGTTTTCTGTTATTTCTTTAGTTTAAGGACGAAAAGTGAAATTTGCATACTTCCCAAAGGACGTAAATTGTAATTTACTCGCTTTTTTATAAATTATCAAATTCTTTTACAAATGTTTTCTTTTAATATTTTAATCGGATTTTTTCTGATATGCTCGATACAAATTACTCTTAGCTAATTATTTTATTATACTCATTTTACCCGCTAGAATAATATATATTATAATGAACCTATTTTAAGTACATAATTTTTTCTTTTTATTATGATAAATTTCTCACTCATTTGTAATGAGTTTTGATTTTTTTTTTAAATATACATTCAGCTCTGTTATCACGGCGGAAGTTCAGCTCTGACAATATTGTATGTAGTACGTATTTTACATCTCTTTTAACATCTTTTTTTTTAAATGTCTTTTTATATTATTTTACTTTTATTTAATAATGAAGCAACAATTACATGTCTTTTTTCCCAATAAAAAAATACTTTAAAAATACTTTTGTAATAAAATTAAAGAATACTTTGTTAGAAGTGACCGATATTCTTATAAAACAATTTAATGGTTTATAAATTTTGTATAAAAGTTCTTTACTTTTCTAAAAATTTATTTTATATTATTATCTAAACATAGACTTTTTTGTTATCTTTCATTGATATTATTATTTCTTTAAGAATGCATATTATAATATACTTTTTTAATTGTTTGAAGGAGATTAGAAAAAACAACGTTATTTTTAAACTTTTGTATAAGTATTTTAAAAGATAACATTATTTTTTATTTTTTCAATAACTAGAAACAAAAATAATTTATATGTTCTTTCTCCTTAGCTTTTAAATTTAACTGCGCATTTTAAAATTTAATCGACTTGATATTTAATCAAAAAATAATTGAATGTTTTTAAATAAATAAAAAAATATTTTAATCAATAAGAATAGGAGTGAGGAAGAAATCACTTATTTTTTATAAAGAGAGAAGTTATTTTTTTCATATGGTTGATTTTTTGGTACATTTAACACTACCTTTCTTTAGCAGCCATCTTTAGAACTTTTGACGGAGTTTATTTGCGATTCTACGCCCACACCTCAAGGTTCTAAGTTTACACTCCTACACGTCGCGTATAACCCTATACGCGGCGTATAGAATGAAAACAGAATCTGTCATTCTCTTTAAAATGTGTCAGTACGATGATCAATCAGGACTATACATCGCGTATTATCCTTTACTCAGCGTATAGAGGGCCAGATTATTTTTGTTGGTCGTTGGTGTGTTGGTAGGTACAGTATACGCGACGTATAGGACAATGCAGCGTTTTAGAGCAATTATTGGTTGGTAGGTAAAACTCCTATACTCCGTGTATTGACCTGTACGCGGCGTATAGCAGTTCTACCTACCAACCAAGCATTGCTATATATTAGACGATTTCGTTCGATATTTTTGAAACAACAGCTTCATTTGCTTCCTAATCTCTTAAACAATTCACCCCCCCCCCCCCCCCAAACATTCATCTTCCAAAAAGACCAATGGGTTCCAATAACCGTCGATTGTATACGATTCGTTTGGTAAAGGGGTAAAGGAATACGAGGAAGGGTTAATCGTAGATGATGTATACTCACGAAATCCTGATTATTTCACCCTAAAGATTTTTCAATTCAGTCATTTCACAGCTTCACCTAGAAGGAGATACGAGGACAATGTATGTACTCTCGTTGACTATCTAGTGATGTAGTCCTATCATATTTAATATTTCGTGTCTAGATGCATGTAATTAGTTATGCTTTTTGTTCTAGGATAGATATAGTATAGATTATAGAATAGATAGGTGGAACAAGATTATGGTAAAAATGATTTTTATTCTAGGAAACAATTATTGTGACACATGTATATCAAGATTCTAACACATCATGCTAGCTAACACAATCTAATTTTTAGTTGGGTAAAAATCAAATAATGTGTTAGGATTTTGATTTGTTTTAAACGATGTGGTTAGATTCTGATATACTAACTATATCTATCTATAATTATTTCCTACGCTTTTTAGAAAAAAACAAGTTTTTGAGCATAACAAACTTAGTCTAATTGTTTTCTATTGTATTGAATTAAGCAAGTAACAATGATAGAAAATAAGTTGTCTAGCTAAAGACTAAATAATTTCTTAATCAACCGTTGGTTTCCCGAATAAAGAGCCATGGTAAAATACACCAATATTTCCGTGTAACCACCCATTGAGACACAAAAAATGGCCTTTTTACCGAGTCAACTAACTAAGATGTGTGAGGAGGAAGTTGTTATATATATGTGAAGTTTTTTATAAAAGTTGATCGATACGGTTCTACGTACGAGCACTGGTCCAGACTTTACGTTTTCCCGCTCACAACACATAAGAGGGAGAGGCAGTAAATATATATAGATACATACTTATAATAAATACATTCGAATTAAGTGTCTCTTTTGAGATCATTATATTCCAAGCGAGAGATATCATGACGACTACTGAAACCGCCATCGCTCCGGTCATCACGACCCCTGAACATCCCAAGAAGAACCGAATTCAAGTTTCGAACACCAAAAAACCTCTTTTCTTTTACGTCAATCTTGCTAAGGTACATTGTTCTGATATTGCAACACGAAAGGTTGTTTTACATGGTTGTTATTCGGTGTATAATTTTTTATAGTTCATATAGAGTTTTTATCCTTTGTTTTAGTTTAGTTTTACATCGTTTAGTATAAACCACGTGTACCTAATTATTCTTTTTTCTTTTGGTTTTAATTTAATTTTACATCGTTGTTTTTCGGTGTATAATTTTTGGTACAATGATCCATAGCTCAACTAGCTAAGTTGGGGTACATAAAGACATTAAGGTTGCGTTTGGTTGTGGAAAACGTTTTCCAGTTTTCCATTTTCAGTTTTCTAGAAAATGAAATGGGTTTTCCATTTCTAGAAAACACTTGGAAAATTTTGAAAACGCGATCTAACCAAAAGATGTGTTTTCCATTTTCTGGAAAATAGAAAATGGAAATTGGAAAACAATGCAAAACTATTTTCCAAATTTAGTTAAAAGAATGGAAAACTGTATTTTCTGTTTTCTAGGAAATTTTTTTCAGAAAACTATCACTAGAACGCGTTTTCTGTTTTCCATGTTTTCTTAGAAAACAGAAATGGAAAACACCCCATGTTTTCCACAACCAAACGCGCCCTAAAAGTGAGAAATGTTTTGGCTCAAGTCCACATGTGACAAAAAAAAATGGGGGTCCAGGTTGGGCCAGTGGATTTTCTCATCTATGGTGAGGTTTCTCCTGATAAATTTGCAGTTAAAAAAAAGGTGTATAACTTTTTTGTGGTTTGTGGTTCCCGTAAAGTTTTTCCCTTGGTTTTAGATTACTTTTACACAATTACTTTTTAGTGTATAGTTTTCTATGAATCGCATGATTATCTTTATTATTTTTAGTTCATGTATAACTTCTATAAAGTTTGCTGTTCAAAAAAAAAAAAAAAAAAAAACTTCTTCGTTTTCTTTACGTTGTGTTATATATAGCAATACAGCTTAATTATGTACGTACCTGTGTTAGCCACGCCACTCGTTCGCGTGGCTAAATGAAAACTAGTTATATTTGACGTTAAACTGGTCGTCTATCATTATTTATCCGCGTGACTAAATGAAAACTAGTTGTATTTGACGTTAAACTGGCCGTCTATCATTATTTCCTCATCATGAACTTAAAAAGGTTATTAGCAGCTATTTTGGGATAAAACTTGTCCGACAAATGTTCATTTTTCTTGTAATGTAATGCTTGAGGCTAATATATGTCTAAACCTATTGAAACAAAAATGACCGGAGTAGAGAACATCATAAATAACGAAATATATATTGATCTCCCTATCAACATGATTAATTTTAAGATGAAAAATTCGGTAGCTTCAAAATGATTTATTAAATATTATAATTTTCTTATACTACTTTGAGTTGTAGAGGTACATTCAAGAACATGATGAAGTTGAGCTCTCTGCTTTGGGCATGGGTATGATCTAATCTCATTTTCTTATAAAAGTCACACCAATTTTTTAACATTTGTATGTATATATAAAACGATGACGTACTATAATTTATTCTATCACTTTGTTATAGCAATTACGACAGTTGTTACAGTAGCTGAGATACTCAAGAACAATGGACTTGCTGTTGAGAAAAGTAAGGGTTCCACGAGTTCATCATCCAGATTCACATATTAAATCATAAAACTTAGCTAATACAAATATGTTTTTGATCGATAGAGGTTGTGACATCCACCATTGGCATGAAGGATGAAACGAGGGGCCGACTAATTCAAAAGGCCAGGGTTAGTTTTATAACTCATAAATTCATGCATGAAATAAACAAACAAACTTATCCAGTATAATCCTGAAATTATCACTGTATAAATAAACCATCATTAGGGTTACAAAAGATAAATTGAATTTCAATAATCTAAACTATAATCTATTGATCAATAACAATCTATCACATTGGCAGTTTGACCAACATTCATTTTTCTTATCAAGGTCAATCCTAATAGCATAATAATCATATATTTACACTTGATTTCCAGCTCAAAATGATAAATGGAACGAAAAGGGAAACATGCAATAAAAAAACAAATAGAAAAGAGCGTAAATCCTATATGATTATGCTACTCGGATTTCTTAACAACGAAAGTAAAAGTTGAGAGTGTTATTAATCAAACTAGCAGTATAGATTATTATCAGGATCACATGATATATAGTTTGAATAATTAAAATCCAATTTGTCTTATAAAAACAAACAATACTAACAGTATGCCTTCTGGTGTGTTGTTTTTCACTTTTAACATGAGATATAGATCGAGATTGTACTGGGGAAGACGGAGAAGTATGCGTCAATGGCAACCCCGCCCAGTGCTCGAGCACGTGAGAAGGAAGCAGTCGCTAAGGAAGAAAAGAAACAGTAATATCGATCGATCGATCAATCGATGGATGGATCGACAATATATACTTTCCTAATAGAGATGTGGTGGTAACTATATATATAAATATAATCTTTTTTGTGTTTCCTAGCTACATGGCCTCGATGCACCAGAATTCCAAAGATTCGAGGTTGTAATTTTCGAGTCAAAACTTCTTTGTGTTAATATGTTTGTTTTTTCGTCCACATCATGCCATTGGTCTAGCTCAAATGAGCAGTACAAGAAGCGGTATATTTTACCTGTGTAAAAAAAACTAAATCTATATATATATATTATATTATATGCCTGCAAATTGTGTCTTTCTTTCATTCATAACACTTGATGTATTATTATCTATGTTCAAGTTTTCTAGTCTATGAAATATTTTTGTTAAGTTTTGCCGCCTTGATGATTGATTAGTATACAACATAGGAGCAATGGAGGTATGTATGAATATAAATTAACGTGTATTCATCTCACACATGTAAATTGATTGGACAAATATTTTAGAGTGAACTACAATTTTGTTATATAGGCCACTTTTTCAAATTTCGTCCTATAGGCCACTTTTTAAAATTTTGTGATTTTCTTTAATGAAAGGTTAAATTTCTTGGTTAAGTCCAACATGTGAGTTACACATTAAGATATTTTGATCTTTTTATTAATAGATACCATTCTTGTAATTTAAAATAGTTAGTCACAAGTTACATACCCCCCGCGCGTTACGGCGGAGAGCTTGATATTGAATGTTATTTAACCTGATGTTTTCCTGTCATTGCAAGCAATTTTCCTGTCATTGCAAGCAATTTTATGTTATCACATAACGATAATAAAATGATAGATTTATTAGAGAACCAGTCATAGTCATGAAAATTAAAGTTGTTCCTTAGAGAAAACCAACCAAAATCATAAAGTTAAAGTCATATTACCACTGCCACTTCACCATCATTGTCAGTTCGAAACTTTATTTTACGACATCAAATATGAAAAGATCTTTCAGCTCAAAATCATCAGTTTGATCTTTTGTTCTATTGCAATTTAATTGAAAAGGTGATTAAATATTGTACAATAACATATTATGTAAGCTTTGCATTGCATAAAATTCTTATTTTTAGGAAAATTGGATTTAAATAATACAAGTTATGCTTTGTTGGCCGATAATAATACGAGTTTTCAAATTTCCTTACAATAATACCAATTTAATAGGTATTGGATTGTAATGATACACCGTTAGTTTCTTACTAACGGTGTTAGTTCTTGCTGAGTTGCCTGCTGACGTGGCGTCTAGGTGGCTTTTTTTAATCAAGTTTTAAAAGATAAAGGATTGTTTTGTAATTTATTTAAAATGAAGGACCAAATCCTAAACTAATCAATATTAAATAAAAAAAGGTCCCGATAAAAAAAAGAAACCCCTAATCTTTCCGGTGAGCTTCTCGTCGGCGACTCGTCTCCGACGATTAGGGTTCCGGCGAGTTAATACCAACAAGGAACAACCGCGGATAAGAAATCACCCTACACCACCGACTCCGGCAAACCCCACGGCGGTGACGCCTACATATTCGTAGTCGGATTCTTCTGCGTCGTCGTTCTCCTCATCTCCCTTCGGCTAGTCTTGTGTTCATCGGCTCAGGTCGCGAGCTTCGTTCACGAGTTCTGGTCATCATCTCCGGCGCAAAGATGGTGCAAAACCGCGACCGAAGAACCGTGAGAGATTTTGTCGGAGACGGGTTTCGGTCATCATCTCCGTGCAAAACTCAGGTGCACCAAGCTTCAAAATTATGCAAGAAGCTCACCGGACACATTAGGGTTTTTTCTTAATCGAGACCTTCTTTTATTGGGACCTTTTTTTATTTAATATTGATTAGTTTAGGATTTGGTCCTTTATTTTAAATAAATTACAAAACAACCCTTTATCTTTTAAAACTTGATTAAAAAAAGCCAACTAGACGCCACGTCAGCAGCCAACTCAGCAAGAACTAACACCGTTAGTAAGAAACTAACGGTGTATCATTACAATCCAATACCTATTAAATTGGTATTATTGTAAGGAAATTTGAAAACTCGTATTATTATCGGCCAACAAAGTATAACTTGTATTATTCAAATCCAATTTTCCTTATTTTTATGTGTGTCTCGAAAAAATTTTAAGTTATACTAAACGTCACAGATTCCCTACAATACAAAAGAAAGAAACATAAAAGAAAGAAGACTTTCACGATTAAAAAGTTTGTTAACATCATAAGTTATTAATAGCAATGAACCTTTCTTAATAGTAATGAATCAACACTATAAAAAAGATATAAAATAAAAATATCAGAATATATGACAATCATCATAGTGATAACCGCTAAGATTGTATACAAAACTCAAGTGGGGTAACAACCAACTTAATATCTCATTCGCTGAAAAAGGATGTTAAATTCTTATTGGTTGTAACCAACAATTTGAACAAAGTGTCGTTGCCAAAACCACTCGAGCCTAAAACCGTAAAGTTAAAAATCATCATAGCCTAACATAATTGTTGTCAAATTCCGATCGGACCAAACACAACACAGTAAACCTCATCACAGCAAACCAACCGATTTTGTTATATATATTAGTAGTATAACTTATACGGCTCATATCTAATATCCGGTTGTGATAAACGCCATCACATTATCAGAAAACCAATCATAGTCGATAAACCCAAAGATATACAAGAGGCAGAACAATACCCAAATCATATATCAATCACAGCTGTTCACTATGCAATTCATCAAAATCCAAGCCCCAATTCTTTAAAGTAAAATGCATCATTGATATCATAATCTTTTTTGTGAACTGAGGCAAACAAAAGGAATCTGAGATTGCTATATGAAACAACTTGGCTCAGATCTATAAGAAAGAAAATCATAGCCAATGTAAGACAATCAAAATAGGCTCAATTGAGGGTATTAATCAATACCCTAGCCCTCGTTAAACAACAAGAGAAACAGTCCCCATTATCGATTAGCGGCGGCGGCGATGAGCGCCAAGCTCGCTGCAACACATATCACAGGTACAAAGCAACACCACAACACTTATGACGACGACGACGATGAACGTAAATCCAGCCGCCACACATATTACACCTACAAAGCAACACCACAACAGTCATCATCTGACACTTCAGCCCTAGATCGCCGTATAAAACGACATAAATAGGAAGCGCCTAAAAATCTTGTTAAATGCAAGTCCTAATTTTAGCCATGCCCTAGCAAACTTTCATTGTCAGAGGAAACAATAAGAAACCCCTAAATCCTAATGATCTGAAATATGTAAAACAACAAATCTCATCTGTGAGTTGAAATATGTAAAACAACAAACTCAACTAATTTAATATATATTAAATCTCCTTGGCGTTTCGTCGAGCATGTGGTGGACACCAAACTCCACAAACTTCCGTTTCCATTTTAACAACCGTTATGGTCCTTTGGAAATGGATTCTCAAGTTAATTAAAAGATGAAAAAATGTAAATAAACGAAACTCACATATTACTCTTTATATTAGGTCATGTAGGATGCCAAAAGAAATTGAAGAACCCAAAATAAAAGAAAACAGGTTTAGCACATTAGGGTCATTCTAATTTTGCAACAAATCGAAAAGATACAGAACACAATTGAAGTGGATATCACACAAACCCCCCAAGATCTTGGAATTTCTGAGAGGAGAAATTATTCTAAAGAACGGAGGCGGAACAAACACAAATTGAGTAAAATATCATCAGGGTTCTCTGATGCTAAATCAGAAGATGAAACAAAACACAAAGCTTTTTGATAGGTTTACGGAGAAAACCTACAAACTCCCAAGATACATAAACTAAATAATGAAATGGAATTTAAACGAAACACAAATTAAATGCAGAAATTTAAGATAAAACTCTAACTTTAGAGCAATTTTCTTTCTTACTTTTTATTCCTCTCGAACTCACTTAAATAGCCTAACTAAACAAATTTGCAGAAATTACAATCCTAAAATTGAGCTAAAAATGTAAACGTGGAGCAAGTGGCAAATCGTGACCATGCAAACGTGGGTTTTGTAGCTTGCTCTTCAAGTTGGGTTTTAATCCCATAATTTGTAGGGCACTTGATGGATCCTCTTGGGTCGGCCTGTTGGGCTTGAGTGATCCGCATCACTTTTTAAATTAAACTTAACTTTGGGGCAGATGAGTCTGATTTCATCATCGCGAGAGTTTGTAGCCAAATTCATCAATCACCATGAAACATCAAGCAGATAGTAGAAGTCGGAGCGCCAAAAACGAAAACCGGTAAACATGAGTGTAGGCACTCAAAGAGTAGAAGTCGGAGAAACTAAGAAATTGAGATGAGAGAAAGAGAGAGATGGGGTCTTTATGATGGGATCAAGGAAGATGGCTATTTGCTGCCACTATCTCATTGGCTAGAAAAAAATGTTGTTAAAATATTAGTGGGCAAGATGTTAAACAGTGAACTCCCTCACAACATACTAATCTAAATTGTTAATATATATAATAAGACATTTGAGTATTTTTGTAATTTAGTTATCATAATTGGTCAGTGCATTGTTATAATGCTACATAAAAAAACGAAGATAAAAGAATATAACAATCAAAACGTCAAAAATATTATATTACACAATTGTATCCAAGAAAATCTATGTATATCTATTACACCACCAACAAAAGATAAACTCGTATTTAACTCAAATGACTATATCACTTATACGATGAAATCGTGTATTAAATTAGTTCCATTTAAATTAAAGAAAATAGTGCTAATAATAAAAATACAATAAAGTTTTAGTGTGTCACGTTGCGTAACCAAAACTTGCCACGTGGCATTATGCGCAATGCTAGACAGGTATGTGCTATATGTGGTTGTGCCTTGTGCATCCATAATATTTAAACCAAGTTTAATCAAACATATGTTTTACTTTGTATATATACTAGATTCGCGACCCACGCGTTACTGCGGGGATAACGCGAACACAAAAGTCGTTGCATTGCTATAGTGCTACATAAAGAAAACGAAAATAGAAAATGCGTGTAACGATCATGCGATTAAAAAAATTACTATGTTACATGACTGCACATAAGAAAATCTATGTGTGCCTATTACACCACCAACAAAACATAAATTCTTTTGCTAACTCAAACAACTATAACAGAGTGTTTTCGTATTTTCCACGTGGCGTAACAAGAACCAATGTTGTAATTTGTATATTAATAAAAACACGCGTAATTAAATTTATATTTATCCATCTTGGTTTCTCTTTATTTTCAAAAATAACTAAATTAAATGAATCTAGAAACGATTTTAAGACGGAATTCTATTTTGACAAGTTAAATACGATTTGCGTTTCCGTGGTTTGACACTTTTAACTATTTGAGTCCAATTTTCAAATTATTATAAATTTAGACTGGGGTTTGATTTTCGTTGCCAATTGACTCCCCGAACCCAACCACTGTTAAGCAAGCCGTTAACTAGGCCTCCACGTGCAACGCACATGAGGGTAAAATTGTCTCTACCGAACTCTCTGGACCCAACCACCGTTAAACAAGCCGTTAACCTGGCCCCCATATGCAACGCACATGAGAATTGCCTCTACCAAACTCTCTCTCACATGAACAAATCACCATTTTTGGTTAATTCTTCGGTGAGAGGGAAGGGCTTCTGGAAATTGATGTGAGAGAAATTCGGTAGGAGGAGTTTGGTAGAGACGATTTTACCCTCATGTGCGTTGCACATGGGGGCCAAGTTAACGGCTTGTTTATCGGTGATTGGACCCAGAGAGTCAATAGGCAACGAAAATCAAACCTCAGTCTAAATTCCTTATTAATTAGAAAACTAGACTTAAATAGTTAAAAGTACCAAACCACACAACCGCAAATCGTATTAAACTCATATACATTGTCATGTTTAATAATAAAATAAGCAATATAAATATAATAATTTCCAAACAATATTATATTAACTTTACTTTTATTCCTAAAGGCATAAAATGTTTAATATAATATAATGATGAAAAGAATAAAAACAAAAATTTAACGGACATACTATTTTTCACCAACTATCAAAAGTGGCAAAATAAGAATGAAGACGAATCGCCAGAATAGGAAGGGGTAATTTGGTAATTCGCTATATGATCAACTCATAGGTATATTTTGCCCAAGAAGATAACTATTCTAATTACAATTTACAATCTCTAGTGATGCAAGAGTATCCAGTCGGGACACCTGTGATAAAGACTAGTTCATGCAAGATTTGTATTAAGAAAAATAATAATGAATATTCTTAAAATATTCAAGAAGCCTGATCCAAATAGATGAGGCATGCAAGAACACCATCCTCACAAAATGTTTACATCTCTAATGAACGGTATGTATGAAGAAAAATCATTGTCAATACTCTCAGAAAACCCGATAAAAGTAACTTTACAACTAACCATAACCGAGTGTTTCGGTATTTTCCAGGTGAAGAAACTTAGCTTGACTTCTTCCTCATGTCATGTGATCTTACCAGTTAATCGTTTATGTTTTACTGCAGAAGTGCAAAACATGTATGCATAAACATCACAAAAATATGTACATACGGTTACAAAGGGTAACAAGTCAAAATGAGTTTGCGTAAAGGTAAATTGTACGGGTCAAAAACAGGTCGGGTTCACCATAAACACTTTTTTCACACTTTTTTCAGGAGAATCCAACTCATTTGACCCGTTTCCTTTTAAGCTCATTTTTTCTGTCTGACATAGGATAATAACCAAAACACCTCACTCATAGGTAAAAAAAAGTAGTTCCTTTACCGTTCTAAATTCAATAAGAACTATTTGCTTATTGAAACATCATACTTGGCTTTTTCATAAAAATAAGTCATCATTTTCGATTTAGCAAAATGAATTATCTTGAAATTTTTGGAAATTTTGCATGAACAATGGTTAGTTTACCCACTCTGTTTAGTAAACAAAGAGGTGTTGATCATTACCATCAAGGACGGTCCCACAACGGTTCTAGAGGAGCCCGCTTTTCGGTTCTACTATGAGACGCGGTAGTCGTGAATGGAGATGCATGCACAGTTATTGGAAGAATCCATTCACATTTGTCTCTTCCCTCTATTAGAAGCGGATGCTCAAATCTGCCATAAAAAAAAATATGAGGTGACTAGAAAGCTATGGATGAAGATCAATTAAATATATAACAAGAAATGGGCCGAAAGTCGCCAATGTGTATTTAAAATGCACAAAACATCCTAGACTCTTGATGCAAAAAAAAAGTTTAGATTAATATATAATCATATTTAAGTCTATATAAACTAAATGAAAAAAAAAATGTTTGGGTCAACCCGACCAACCTATTTCGCTAACTCTATTGAGAGGAGAAAAAGAGGCAGGCAAAAATTGATATGGGACGAGCAGATTAGGCTAGATTTGTTAGACATGCATCTCTCTGAGGTTATGGTCGAGGATAGAACTTTGTTAGTTTTTCAGGTGACGAACTCTATGTTTCTACCATGCTTTTTTTTCGTGTTCACTCAGGGTTTTAGAGCCGGGGGTCTCCAAGGATGCAGCCTCTCTATCCTTGGGATAGAGGACTATTGATGTGATTTTACCGGGTATGGTAGTTTACTTTTAACAGTTACAACGATACACCAGTAAAGATGTGAGTTGTGATTATGTTCTGACATACCTGGTCCAATCTAAATTCTTCGGAGTGGTAAAAAATTCAAACCGAAGAACCCATTGCACTGAAACATGTCTAGTTGAAAAAGACATAGGCCCATCCATCGGAACTGAAAACAGAAAACTGGTTTGCACCAAATCTGCAACAACCTCATGGTGATCACTCTGGATCTGCATACATTCACCAAAAATTATTTAGGGATAATCGTTTAACATTAGATAAGCTATTAATTACACCTATAAACTTAAAAAATCAGCTATGGGCTTGTGCACTTGATGGTATGCATAATATACGCATGTGTAAACGACATTAGGTCTTTTATCCGCCAAAAATACACATCAGCGTTTGCATGCTATCACCAAATTCAAAACGCTTATGCTGGATACTTCCCTCCAGCAAAAAGACTTAGCCTCCAGCCAAACGAATAGTTTCCCCTACTTGTGTAATCGAATAAAGCTTCTTTAATGATTTAAATGATTTAGTTAGCTTCGGTAGAGGCATAATACTGATTGGTACAACACATTTACATTATCCTTTCAACTAAAGATTAGATTATAATGTTAATTTCGTAACACAGGTCTATTTTATTCTTCTTCTAAAATTAACTCTACATGGAAGGATACAAGTATATAGTTAAAGGTATAAATATAGTACTAAATATAACATATATGGATGCACAAATAAACTCAACTGACCCAAAAAGAACACAAAGATGACGAAAAAGTGTTTTCAACAGAGATGAAGAAATAGAACACAAAGTTGTTTTCAACAAATATAGATTTAATTATTCTTTTAATTTATTGCTAGATAAACAGAAATCAGAATTAAATATTAGGGTCCAAAATCAACACTGAAAATGAAAAGGGCTATATGTAGGCACGTAGCATCTTCAGTTGTATGTTGTTAGCTGATATCTTAAAAGCTACCTTCCTTAACTAGAATCCTAAGTTTGCCTGAAATTGAATTGAAATTTATAGGGATATTTTATTTAGTAAATGTGAACTCAAAAAGATCACACGGGAATAAATAACGGTGGTACAAGTGAGCGGATGCTAACGTTGTGATTGGGGTTGACAAAAGGGTAAGAAATATGTATGGTTCTTTTAAGACATATTAATCTAATACTAAATGAAAAAGGAACTATAGAGTTACAAACGCATACCTAAATTCAATAAACAGAAGTAGCAATTTTAAGCCAATCATAATGGAAAACAATTCTCCAAATAGGATAAAGATAACAAAAACATGACAATAGTTGATATTAAAAATTTAAGACTGAAAAATGGGTTTATGTCCCTGGAGTGCTGTGCTCCCAAATTATCAGCTAACAACTAAAATTTTAATTAACATACCAGTACTAATATCTGGTGAAATATTTATGGGCCCGGATACGCATTATTCTGTTTGCTACGGCGACATTAGAAGGGTAATAACTGGTGTTTTGGTAATGGGTAATTTTGAAGTACAAGTCGAAACGGGTTGGCTTGGGTTGACCTGTCAGTTGTAAGTTTAGTACACTTAAACAAATTTAGCCCTGTATGACCTGTTAGACCACCTTCCTTCATGACAAAACTTTTTCTATTATGCCCATTTGACTGATATGAACAAGATACAATCAAAGTTGCCCGTTTTATATAAATGGGATGAAAATTTGAAAACGACACCTCTAGTGACATTCTACTGAGTAATGACTAGACTAGATTTCTTCTTGATCTTCCTTTATGAAATAAACATACATCTGTTAGTAAATTATCTGTCCTTCTTCCATGAACAGATATGGAAAGCACTTCCTTCTACCTTCTTTTCTAATTTCACTGAATGTATAAAGCTTATATAGTGAACTACCGGTGTGCATTTCCTGGAACTTTCATTTGGACTTAAGTGTACTTAATAGTGACCCCCCCCCCCCCCCCCTTTCCCAAGACACTTTCTAGAATCAAATATACTATATGAAAATTTAATGACCAACCGAGCAGCCATCTTTCAGTAGTCGGATACCAGAAGAAAAGTTATCAGAATTAAGAATCAGATGAAAAACCTTGGTGATTGTTGGAGAATGTCTTCGAGATGGATGTGCAGATCGACGACTTATAGTCTCTGATAACTCCAAGGTTACAGATAGCTGAAACATACAAATTCAAAGATAAGAACCCAAACAATGTTCATATATTATTTTATGAATAGGTAAAATTGGATTATGACATTTTCCCTAAGGAAAATTGGAATAGAATAATCCAAACTTTTTGGTATTGGTCTACAATAATCCCACTTTTCAATATAACCCACAACGGTCCCAATTTTCATCTAATTTATTTCTAATGGACCCGCCGTTAACTTTTTTTAACACCGTTAAGTGTATCCTTACGTGGCATGCTGACGTGTATTTTCTTAATTTGTTTTAAATTTTTATTCCATGTAAATTCCATGTCATAATAACCTTTTATTATCATTTAAATAAAATCAGGTTTTATCTCCTAAGAAAAGCCTGGATCGAGATTCCTTTTCTTCCCCTGTACGAACCCTAACAGTCGACAAGGAAGAAGCGCACGCACTGTGGCGACCTTCTTCATCTAATTCGAAACCTAGTAGCCTAATTCCATCCACGATTCTTCCTATTTTCGTGTCTGATGGCTTCCCCCAATTTTTCTTCGAATTTGGTTATAAGATTAGGGTTTTCAACCAGGTTTTCCTTCTGTTCGTCTTCAATAACTTCCTCTCCCGAATTTTGTTCGGAGACGCAACCGGATTTGGTTTTCTCACCGCCGATTTGAGAATTTTGGTCGCCGATCTGGTTACTAAAGTGCACAGGAGCCATAAAACAACATGAGACTAAACTGTAGTACAATAACTAAGCAAAATGCGGAGAAACAGTGTGGGCTTCTTTAGCGCCTGCAAAACAAACGCAATTTGGTAAACGGGTTTGGCTTTTGAGTTCTTCGGTTTATTATATTTGGTTTGAAATCTTCTTGAACCGATAGAACTCCAATTCATAAAACAAGATTAAATTTGTAATTTGGTAAACCTGATTTTGTATTTGGTTGTTTTGTGTTTGACTAGCAGTTTGAATTATATTTTCACACTTTATATTACTTGGTTTGAATTTTGGTCGCCGATCTGGTTGCCGGAGATTTTGAAGCCATCGAGTTAGGACTAGCTACTTTAGGTTTTGCATTCTCCGGCAGTTTCGACTTGTGTGAGTGCTTTGATTTAGACGGCGTCAGTGCCAGTGCTCCGGCGTTACGGCCGTTGATCTCCATCGTCGGAAAATGTGGAAGTGTTAGTTGTACAGGGTTTTTTTAATGAGATAAAACTTGATTATTTTTAATTGATAATAAAATGTTATTATGACATGGAATTTACATGGAATAAAGATTTAAAACAAATTAAAAAAATACACATCAGTATGCCACGTAAGGATACACGTAACGGTGTTAAAAAAAGTTAACGGCGAGTCCATTAGAAATAAATTAGATGAAAGTTAGGACTATTGTGAGTTATATTGAAAAGTGGGATTATTGTAGGCCAATACCCAAAAGTTAAGATTATTCTATTCCAATTTTCCTTTTCCCTAATGAGTCAAAAAAGGCAAAACCATAAGAGCTAGCTTATAAGAAAATTAGTTGAAGAGGTTGTAAATCAATCACCCCGAGGTGTATTTCTAATGCATAAAACCTCCTACGTCATCTTATTCAGAAATAGATTACAACTGAAATAATATAAAATTTGTAATCATTTCTTAAACAATAATTATAACAATTTAAAATTTGTGTAGGTCAACCAAACCTGACTCATCTCAACCTGTTACCCAACCCGCACATATTTCCACCTCTACATATTTCAACATGGAAACTTCTTAAATATAGAAATACCTCAAGGCATCTCCTGCTACCTTCCTCATGGAAAAAAGTAAGAGTTCCGCCTATCTATAATCAGTACACGTGCATTACTATATCAATCAAGAAAAGCATATACCAACAGAGATTAGTTTAAGATTTTACCATATCACCAAAGTAATAAGTGGATTCGGGTTTCGTGGGTGAGAATCTTAATAGAACCTGGTCATCTAGCCTAATGTTGTATGATCTTCCTCGAATGAAACCTTCTGCTGCAGAGAAGGTTAGTGACAACTTAATGTTTGAGGTATAATTTAAACCCCATTATTGCATTCATGATATGATGGGAAAATATAAATCAGATGATTTTACAAGTGTTGAGTTTAAAAGAATAAGAAACGGTATTACTTACATGCAACAGGTTCCACTGTTCTTGTGACGGTTGAGGCTCTCAAATCATCATCCATGGAGAGAGATTTTGAACTTCTTAGCTGCTGATTTGGAGAGACAACTACCGATGGTTTTCGAGGTGACACATTGTCTGTTCATGAAACAAAATGCAATAGAGTTCAAATTTTATTAATCACCAGTCTTAAATAGAAAGAAAAAAATATATATACAAGCTAGTCACTTAACTATAAAAAAATTCCTCTTGGCAACTAAACCTTAAAATAATTGTTGGTACTTTATGTATGCAATTGATAAATCTCCTTTGAACAAGTTACAAGACAATGAAAATTCAAATACTACTTTATTTGTTTTGCAAATTATAAACATATATAATAGCATTTCCCCATGGCAATTTAACTCTGTGTCATACATGTTCACCAAGTAAACCCTAATTCAGATTCACAAAAATAGGGATCGCAAATAAACTTAGCATTGAGATTTTGTAATTTGTTTTGTTCCAGGAATAGCTTACCCTCAGTAGAACCATACAGTACTTCAGCGGCAGACAGCCGAGGGATTGCCATATATGAAGATATGGTTGACTTTTGATCATGGTAAGGTACATCCTTACTAGATCTTGCTGCAGATGATTGCAAAGACAATGAACTGCCAAAGGCTTTCTGTAAACTTCCCCTTGCTGGATTGTAAGAAGACACAGATGACACGTCATCCCTTTGACTTTCATAATCTTCCTCTACCCCATCAATAGTTTCATTAGCTCTAGCCTGCACGTATTTACAACTGTGAGGAATAATAGTTAAATTAACAATGAGAACCAGTTATATCCAAGTTACTAGTGGCTACTGAAGTGTACTGTTGGTCTGCTTATAACAAAGCTAACAAAGTAAGAAGGATACTTTGTAGGAGATAGTTAAGCGGCAATTTCAACCCATTTATTTAAGAATAGGTTGGTTAGGGTTATATTATGTCATTGGAAACGAGTCAAGAATCTCTATCAATAAACCTGCCAAAGCACTGAACCATAGAGTACTTAGTACCGGTACCACGGAAAGATATGTTTTTAGATCTCGCATTGAAAAGCAGGGTCAAACTGATTGAAAATCGCCAAAAGCGTATTTCATATGCATTAAACGTCATAATTGAATTTCTTCAAAATAATTATATTATTGCTTGAAATAAAATATGTTTTGTAACCACAACAGAAAATGCCAAAAAAATTTAGAAATTTCAAAATGTCTCTCTCTCACATCAACCCATTTTGACTGAATAAAAAAAATATTACTATTTTCTACAGGAACCCATTGCAAACCATTACCCAAGCCGCCCCTAGCAGATAGCATGATAAAGAATATGAAAATGCTAAGTTCACACAAACAGATCCTTTCTGCAGCTTACCCATTCAGATTCAGCATCCATATCTTTCCAATAAACATCCAACAGAATAGGTGTAGCAGGAACAATCCCTGAAATGTTAAAAACATCTTTATCTTGCTCTAACTATATTTGTAATCAGCACATAAATCAAAATCGCCTCTTCTTCCGTCAACCCACCCGAACAACCATTCTTGAACATCTCCAACGACCTCCACCATCTCTGACGATCACCACTAGGGGTGTTCGATGAATCGAATTTCAAATACTAGAATTAATCGAATTTTAATTTTTAAAACCTAGACTCGAATTTCAATCTAATTTGAATTAGCCTATTTATGGAATGGAATCAATATACAATTATAAGTGTATCACATATTCAAAATATTTAAATCCCGATAGAATAGACATAGCAAAAGCATGATATGTATATCTCGGTTAATAGTTTACAGCATGAAATAAGCCTAGCACCTCAGAAAACTGATTATAAGAATGAGATATTAATTGTACCTTGGTTCATTTCACAAGAATGCATAGATTAACAGATGATAGGTTAAGGCAAATCAATCAGCATGTATACAAGGAAGAATAAAAGAGACCTAGGGAAATTGAAAGAATTTGCTAAGGGTACTTATATATTAGCCATATATGATAGGGTGCCAAATTTGTAGGCCTTTGAGAAGAGGAAGCCCCTTTTCATAACTGGTATTGGGCTGAACCACCTTATTGTTTCCTTTAGGGTGCATCGTGGTCGTTGTTGAAGAAGTAAATTATTTGTTTAAAAATGGAGCCAATCAAGTCTAAATTTATCCAAGAAATAAACTTTGTTACCTACAAAAACAACTAGCCTTCTTGTCACTATTTATCAGACAATAGCCACACAAGGCACAAATGTTATCATACTTACATATCTATCATTAACAATTTGACATCTAAGAAGCTAATCATTCGGCATATATAACGCCTACTAACAATCATCGCCCAATACTTATCTAATGAAGTGCTAAGAGTGCCCTTACTCAATTTACACAGCACCCAAAACCCATTGAAGAGCCTAGCTTCAAATTAACAGAATTTAAATACAAAGAACATAAACATCAGTTAATGCATATATTATTGACTTCCTGTAATGGTATAGATTGTTTGATAGAAGACAATGCTCTAATCTGTGGGTCAGCATTACACAGTCAATACCAACCTCAAGGATAAACAGACTACAGGTAAATTTAAAGACGTGGTATACAAGTAAAATGTTAAAGATATAATAATCACCGTTTATTCCAGTTTCTTCATTTAACAAGCCATTTGTCTTTTCAGTGACCCATATTTGCAGTGGCAAGCGAGTTTCCTGCAGAAATGAAGAGTCACGTGCATTAAGAATCGGAAAAGGGAAAGATTAACATAACCAAGAAATGGAAGCACCAATAAACCCAAGCAGATCCTAGAGAGGGAAGCAAAACCCTTATAATCATTCTGGTATATGCATAACTTTATATCATATGTGAAGGGCTCTTACAACTAGTTTCTCAAACTTCTGTGTACGTCAAAATACTTGACAAAAGCACCTACCATGTCCATGAAAAATAATCATTCTTCACAGATGACAGATCATAGCCTTCATGCTAGAGTATACACAATCAAAAGTTTTTAATGATGAACACTATTACATATTAAATCAATTTGTAAATAACAAATCACAAAACTCTCCTCTATGCTTTTATTTTATACTAAAGAGAACCACTAGGAGTGTCTCTTTTCCTTTTCCTATAACCTTCCATCCATTTCCCCTCTCAAACAATTTCACATTATTACACGTGAGTCTACAATGTTTATAGTTGCTTTTAGCCTAATTTGATTTCTAAATATTTATGTATCGACATTGAATGAAGGTAAAAAATAGTGCCCACTCTTACTAGCATTTTGGCAAACAATGTGGTTACCATTCAAATGTAAGAATGAACATAAAGTGGATCAGCAACAAATGTAATACAAATTAGACTTCATAACTTATTGCACATATGCAGCTAGATATCTAACAAAAATGATATTATTCCAGTTAGTTTTGCCTCCCCAATGCAATTACAGTTATGCAATGGGTGCTGTTGTGTTTTCATTTCCAAGAGTTTCAAATAGGCTACTTGAGAACATGATAGTTATCCTGCCCCCAACAAGGATTTTCAGACACGTGTTGTCCAAATAGAGCCCAAAACTAAGTTCAATTTACATGTTAAAAAAATTAAGAAAATAAAGGAGCAATAATATATATATTATTAAGCTGAAAAGACGAACTATGGCAGGGAGTTCCAGGGTTGATCCTCCACGTGGATGTCCATCATCCTTATTTAGGTATTTTCCAGACAAAACACTTTTAACATGATAGAGATACCGAACAGTAGATCCTCTGTATGATGGAGGTATGATTGTAGGAAGATTGATCCTCAGTATATCTGGACATAGAAAAAGAATTTATAGTGAGGATCTGTTAAATCAAATTTACAAAAACCAAAAAATATAAACAAGTCACAACGACACTAATTAAACTCCCTTATATACTTATCAAAAGATCTTAAACCAGTAAAAAACAAACATGGGACGAAAAAAAAAACCAAAATTTATTATTCTGAGCATCAGCCAGAAGGCCCAGCCCAAAGGTTTTAAATTTATCATGTCCTCGGAGCAAGTTCTTGCTAGAATCCTAATAGCATACATGAGTGAAATACAGTGGTGTAAAAAGAACTTCATGGTGTAATGATAACTGAGTAGCCAATTTCTATAACTTAGTTGACGTTTAAATAATTATTAACTTAACAAATGGCAAAGCAGAAACACAATCCAAAAATTCCCCACAACTCAAAACATAGAACAACAACGAAGATAAATAAAGATATGCCTTACAAGTTCTTGTTGTCCCGGATGAAAGAACTTGATTTGAAACCAGAGATGGCACCAAAGAGTCCATGAAAACATATTCCCCTGTAAAAAAAATTTGTTAAAAAGGAACTATTATTTGATATTCATCTTCACATGTGCCTGCATAATACTTACTACCACTATTTACGGAATAAAAAGACTTCAAACCACTGGATTTGCATCTCTTGCATTTGTACTACTTGTAACCATGTTTAATGTATCTATTCATCATTATTCTTTTCAACCTAAACTCCTGAACATTTTGAAGGTTGAAGGGCAAACTGTTTAGTTACAGACTTTAAACAAGACCTATGGGAGTAAAAGAGGCAACTTTTTATGTGAAATTCCTGATTAAATACCAGCTCAATAACAAAAATAGAGGGATCTTCTAACCAAAATCAACTTAGCTTGAATACATTCAAAAGCACTAAATCAACTTTCACGTACCAACCAGTAATAAGTAAGAATAAGAACTGAATAACTAATTTAGCAGGAAAATAACAGAAATTAAACCTCTCCTCTTCTGATTCTGATTAGATTCAGGTAACGGTTTGTGCGTGCTAAACCACTGAGTATCCAATTTCTCAACGCCTGTGACTTCAAAGCTTAACCTATCAACTAACAACGAACATTCTCCGGGAGGATTTCGGATCTCAACTGTAACGGTAACCGGATCGCCAGGCCTGTACACTTTCTTATCAGCCTCTAACTTCAACAAAGGCTGCACACGCGAATGAGCGGGTACGACGTCGTTCTTATGAGCTTCTCGTTTGGCGATTCCGAACAAGGAGGAGAGGGTTCTGGGAGCTTTTGGGGGCGGCATTTGGTTAGCAAGTTACAGATCGATCTGCGTTTCGAAGCCCTAGATTGGAATAGGTGAAATTGAGTGATTAATTGGAACTAATCAATCAGGAGAGTTGTGGCGATCGGATTCGATCTCAAGAGGTAGGTAGATGAGGTGTGAGAGATGAATCGAGTAGGGGAATCCGTCGATACTGGTGTCGGTGATTGGTCAATCTGGCGTTGGAGGGATTTGCAAGGGAAACTTTTAGTTCATAATATTTTCACATTTTATTATCCCAACAAAATGTGAGATTGAGCTTGTGGGTTTTAATTATGAAGTTAAGTTGAATAGATATTTTATTGTTTAGCATTTCAATATTGAAAATGTAACATATATTATTGAGGTGTGTTAGAGGTTTTATCACACTAAGTCTTTAGGGGTGAGTTTCCTTTTAGAAAGGGCATGCAATATTGATGGTACCTGGTTACTCGCACGGACTGTGGTCGCAGTGTGTCATAGGTAACATCGTTTGACATGATAAGACTCCTGGGTAACCGGATGTTTATTGTTCAAAAAATAAAGGCATGGTATTTTAAATTTAAAATTTACTATAATCTTTTTCATATTTAGAGGGAGTTGATATGTAAACATAGAAAATTGATACTTAAACATATCTGGTACGATCGTATGGGGCTATACAATCAAACAGATTATCAGTCGACATGAAAAGCTGCATCAAGTCAAGTCGATGTTTTCTAGTGGAGCGTATCGACCAAACTAACCGAGACCAGAGGCCAATACGATCGTATGGGATCGGACATTGAAATCAAAAATCGATTGCGATGAATGATATGATTTGATATGACCGATCGAATCGTTGAATTTCAAATCAATTCAATTCTCTCTATTTAGTACTTTTTTCGCTTGTTAGTCAATTTATAAAATCGTTAGAGATGTCGTGGTTCAAATCTATATTTGGTGATTCGTCCTCCCATAACGGAGGTGATAACTCCCGATTGCGATTACAAAGCTAATTATGGGGGTGATTATAAGTACGAGGCAGGTGATAGTTGTTGGGTTTTATAGCAGTATCCGGGTTATCCGTTTTCAAAATTTGGTTTACTAAAACGATTTAAACATATTCAAAATCAGTAACACAACGAAAATTAATAAACTTGCGGATAACTTAAACACTAACAGGACCGGATTACCAAAATCACGTGAATACAAAAAAAAATCTAGCTATCTAAAGTAGGTTTTAGATATACCTAAGCGGTATCTGAACAACCGTTCGAGACACCAGGATTCAATACACTGTTGCTAGTGAACGGAACACACAGCTCCATCAATCGTGATAAACCCTTTATGGCGACAACAGGTGTCGGGGAGGCAACCAAAACTTTCTGTTCTGAGCGGGTCGTCACCTGTTGCGACAAGTGTCATAGATGCGTCACGTGTCGTGACGGATGACATCGACCCAAACGTTAGCCAGACTCAGGAAGCACATCGCTTGTGACTTCAAATTTTAACCTACCAACTAATAAGGAACATTCTCCAAGAGGATTTCGGATCTCAACTGTAATGGTAACAGGATTACCAGGCCTGTATACTTTCTTATCAGCCTTTAACTTCAACAAAGGTTGCACATGCGAATGAACATGTACGACGACGTTCTTAATAGCTTCTCATTTTTCGATTTCGAACAAGGAGGAGAGGGTTCTTGGAGCTTTTGGGGGTGGCATTGGGTTAGCAAGTTACAGATCGATATGCGTATCAAGCCCTAGATTGGAATATAACACTTGGAATCAACGAGCACACCACGGTATCTAACTGTTACACACAAGGCAAGAGTACAAAACTCCTTATTGACTTTTGTGACTTTTGGGTTGTTCTTCTAGTTGTTGATCTTAAAAATAGATGGATTTGCTTTTGGGTTTTAAAGAACCCATATCTAAATGATTCTTTTAATTCTTCGATATTCTTCGAATATGATTATGTTTTCGGCTTTATTCAGATTTTGGTTTTTTTAACACCTCTACCCCCAGTACATAATAGTCACAACACTCTAAAACACTCTCAATACTTAAAAAATCTCATAAACACTCTAACAAACTATCTCAAGTATCAAATGACTAGTGAAAGTGCTCAATAATCTGTTGGTGATGGTTCTTCAAGCAAAACCGTCTTTGCTAGTTTAGCTACATCTAGAAACAAAGAGATTTGGGTTGGTTTTGAGTTATACAAAATGTCAACCGGTATCGACAAAGTTCAATGTAAGAAATGTGACATGTTCATGAATGCGACTCAAACTCGACTTTAAAAGAGCATATGAATACATTTTGTAATGTTGTGAATCAAAGAAGTACCTTATAAAGGTCGAACTTCTCTCAATGTTGGTGATGTTTTTTTTTATTTCTATGTTTTTTTATGTATTTGTAGTTTGTTTATTACGTACTACAACTTAAATTACTTAATAAAAGTGAGTTTTATTTATCTAGAGCTTGTTTAAAAAATAGAAATAAAAAATATGCCTCGATTGTACCCAGTTATATCAAGAACTGGTTAGTACCCAACCCTACCCTAATAGGTTAGATAGGATACTGCTTTCACCCTTGAAAAACCGGATACTAGCCGGAACCGGTGCTAGTTATGACTTGATTAGACCAAAAACCAGCTTGACCATACTTGATTATACACGGAACCGGCTTGTAACCGGAATTGGGTATTGAGAAAACCCGAAATGTGCACCTCTAATTGAAATTTCAAATAAGCACACAATTTACACGATTTAGTTTTTGGGTTAGTATCGCAGTATTGCCCCACTAGTAGAAGGTACATACATATTCAGTTGAGGGCAGAAGGAAGAGTAGTTGGAAGGTGTATCCACATCCGTATCCATGACAGTCCAATGAAGATAGTATGGTGGTACAACATATCAAAATCACAATCATCATGAAAAGGTAGGAACAAAAACAGAACTAAAAACTGGAGTTGTTAATAAAAATAACCATTATACATGATTTTAAGAAAATGAAACAAACAACCCCACAAGGGGGTCCAAATAATCCTTATATAGCTTTTCAGGTCTCTAAACAATACCTTAAAAGCAGAAAACAAGAAAGAGACATCAAACAGCACCTTTGAACTTGGCATCGTACTCGTACGGTTGCTACAACAAGAAATATTGTTAGTTAGTAACAACAGCAAAACATAGCGCTTGTAAAGATATGAAGACAGATTTTGTAAAAATATGAGCTTTTACCTTGTTTAATAAAAAGATCGACATAAAAACATTGCAAATATCTATTTTGTCCTTAAATAGCACCATGCAGAAGTGGAAAACGAGTGGGGTTGGTTAAATTGTTAAAAAAAAATGAATCCAGGTTTAGGTAGTTTCTTAATACAGACAAAACAGGTTGATCGGGCTGGACAGGCCCGTCAACACTCCAACTTTTTGTATTCTGCAAATAACAGTATTAAATAAAATTTTATAAAACCAAATTGTTTAATTAACAAGCATTTAAAAAACGGATTAATCCATTTGACTCAATATGATTCTAGCTATCTTTTCAACTATTACAGGATTCACCTGTTGTAGATAAATACCACCCATTTTAGGCTAATTAGTCGAGAGTGCCACCTCAAGATAGCAAGACCATGCCAAATTTCATTAATAGGCTAGGCTAACTAATATGGATGCTCAACTAAAGTGAAAGCATCAAAAGATTCTAATGGACCCATAACTAATACATGACACCCTTATATAGGTTCATATTAGAGATTTAGGAGTCAGAAAAAAATAATCGAGCTTAATTAAGTATGGCTGATAACTTACCAAGAAAATAGCTGAAATCAATCTGCGAGCAAACCATCTTTTATGCATTGCCTGTTGAGCTCGTGCAGCTCCCTCTACACTGTCAAATCGTAGATACACATAACCAGCACTGTTCCTGTTATCAAAATGATTAACTAATCAGATACAGTTTTGGCAGGCGAATAAGTTACAATTCTAGCATACAGATTATGTGCCTTTGAATGAAAAAGAATGTTACACGGAACATATTAATGCGTAAATAAAAATATGCTTTCTTATCAGATAAATATATATTTAAAAAGCATGATTTATACTTTTGACAAGTCAACTAAACATGTATCAAAATCAAACACAAGTTCATCCTAGTGACTGAAAAAACATCTTAAACACACATACTTGTCAACAAAGATATGCTTCACCCGTCCATAGTTGGAGCACTCGTCTTCAACGTCATCTTTAATATCCAAATCAAATTCTGGGTCAGCCTGCAGGATATACTCAAATGATTCATTCCTTAGCCAAGAAGAAATAATAACAAATATCAACAGTTGACTAAGAAAATAACAAACCTCTGTAGCCGGGTCAAACATATTCTTTAGCAGCAAGCACTCACTTGGGTTTCCAATGGGTTCTGAAACGATGGGGGAAACAATTTGGTTTGGTATAGCAGGAACGGGTAGTGTAGCTGGTACATTGAAAGGCAAAGCACCGGGTAGGGTTGGAGAAGATCCATTAACTAACGGTGCTCCAGGAAGACTGCATCAATAAACATATTGTTATGGATGTAACACAGCTTAGAGCAAGAAAAAATGTTATGAAATTAAGGTCCCACAAACATACCCTGAGGTAATACCACTACGATCGAGCTTTGCCATTAGCATAGCTCTTGATTGAGCATTTAGTGCCTGAAGAAAAAAAAAATAGCAATTAATTATGTATCTCCTTGCGACTGAAGAAATTGATGCTTTCAGTTAGTGTATTTTGATGTTGAAATGAGTTAAAGAGAAAAAACAGAACCGCCAAGTGGACCTTTTGAGATCCGATAATACTTCTTAGACATTTGTTCCTGTTTTATGTTTTCTAGTATTCTTCTTCTCTAAGATTCTTAATGATTTATGCTTTTGAAATAAGGGAGAGGATCATTTGAGAACCAATTGGGTTTGAGAACTAAAAAGAACTAATCTCAGCCACTAGTTTATATATATGGAAACCCCCCATGAATTTGAGTGATCCCCCCCCCCCCCCCCTGAAAATTAGTGGCCCAGAATGGTTCTCAAAAGTTCTCAAAACCAATTGGTTCTCATTTGAACCTAACCCTTTGAAATAATCAATAACTATTTATCAAATGCAAGGTAAATGCAGAAATAAGTTAATTTGAGTTGAATGTCTGTACTTAGCAAACACCACAAATTGTATATCATATAATTAGGCTCCCCAAGTAATTATATGATCTTTTAAGTTTTAAACTTCTAAAAAGATTATAGACATCCTGTGGACTGAATTTATGATGTATGAAAGCAAAGATACAAGCAGGTGGACTCACCAAGCCTCCGCCGTCATCATCATCAAAGTCTGCTGCTTTTGCTCCTGTGTCTTGTGCACCAACATGATCTGTAACTGAAGATACCTACAACAAGTCAGAAACAAACAGTGAGAAACCCTTGATATTATTATTTTCAATACAACTGAATGTAAGTTCAAAATTACAAAATATTACCTTAATCGTCCTACCCGCAATCTCAAGCTTCCCATTCAAGCTTTGTGCTGCCTTTGCATGCTCAAGTTGAGCAAACTTTTAAGAAATGAGAGTGAAGGTTATTAGACCATTAATGAATGTTAATAACCAGTATGAAATACATTATTATTGCTTAAAATAATATCCACCTGAATAAAGCCAAAACCTTTGCAATGCCCAGTCTCAGGATCAGTGGGGAGTTGCACAAGCTCCACTGGTCCAAAGGCTTCAAATATCTGGGATTTGAGCATGTTCACAGGTTAATCTCAATGATAACACTAAGAATCAGAAATAACCAGACCAGAGAGCAAAAAAAAAAGAACAGTAACTCCTATATGAAGAAAAGAGATATGAAAACAGAAGGCTTGTAACTATAAATAAGTCAGTGCTCCGGTCGATGCATTGGCTGTGGTGGCGCCTGATAAGGCGTGCCAGAGATGGTGATGCTCGGTTTGGTGTGGTTTTGCTCGTTCAGAACATAAATGTCGTTTATGAGTATAGTGATGCTAGGTGGAGAGCGATTTGACATAGATCTAAAGAAAACAGATATGTCTTGAGTAGAGAAGATGGTGGCTGCAAAACGATACATAGTGGCAGAAGATGGCTGTCAGAGTTGATACTTTGGAGGGATAAATAAACTTCTAAAGTACTCACGCCATGTGGAGGTAAAAGCGATCTTTTTGAGATATTCTAGCATGTTACAAATTACAATCTACCCGTATATATAGACAAAACATAGAACCCCAATTCTAATAGGGTGAACAGAGAAGTGCCAACTCTTGTGTAAAGCAGTTATAAAGTCATAATTTACAATAGTGATAGGGAGTAAAATGACATGTATGAACATATTCAATACCACTGAACTTCTCAGAGTTCTAACCTGCAAGAACTAGGAAACGATGAAATAAAATAAAAGAGAGCACCATCGTTGTAACTATTTGTCTGCATATAGCCTTGTTGAAGAACCAGAATCTCTAAAATCTGATCCGACTTCAAACAGAATGTTAAACTTTTTGCTATCAAATAGACAAATCTATCACACTACGCCATAGTAACTACTATAAAAAAAAAGTTGTTCAGTATTTCTTCCCAAAAATCTAGTTCAAATAAGTCTCACGTTGATCTAAACCATTGGCCGTCTTACCTATCACATACAAAGTATCAAGCTTGAACTTTCTTATATAGTCAAACTATTATAACCCCTTTCCCCAGATCTTAACCACATCCCCTTTTTAAGTAATGCCCGATTGTTTCCCTTAATTTTGCCTTTCATACATCTATAACTCAGGTAATGTGTTTCCTTAAGAAAAACACTTAGCTTCGAAATACAAATGATTAGTTACCATCTATCACTTCTCTAAGAGACCTATGACCTGTAACAACTATGCTTTGAACTTCATATTGATGAGTTCATACAACTTGCTAAGCGCCCGGTTATATTATAAAGACACTGCATCGAGGAAACAAAGAACATAAGTGGAAGACCTAGAATTGTTTCCTACAAACTAGTATATGCACCTCTGAACAGGAAAAATATAAATAAATAACTGCGAAAGGTAACTTAATCTGCCAGTAATCAAGTCAGAAGTGCAGAGGCTTACCTGCTTGAGCTGTAGCTCAGTCATGTTGAAATGTAAATTTCCGACATAAAGCTTGCGATCAACGGCACCATAGGGTCCGCCAATACCACCTGCAGCTCCAGCTGTAGCAGTTGATTGGACAAGATTCTTCTCAGCCTCAGAAGGCTTAACCATTACGGGCTGCCCAAGAAGAAGATGACCAGATAGAGCAATTGCCATTGGCACAGACATTGCATCATAGAACTCAATGTACCTGATTCAAGACACAATTCAGATTTTCGCAAGTCTTATGACCCTAAGGCATGAATGCATGATCAACTTAGTCCATTAATTAGATTATAAGATAAGCCTAAGAAAGTTATAAACAGAAGGGAAAAGACAGGAAGATGCAGACATTTCAATTAAGTGTGGCAAGAGTACTCTTTTAAACAAGTTTTATTAGATGTCATGTTAGCAACCAGTCATGTCATCAAACCGTTCTATAGCCACTAAGTTGAAAATCTTTTCACTTCTATCAAGGTATATATTACTCTGCCGCAGAACAAAACTTTTGCAAGAATGCAAGACTATATTATACGCCATATCCATACTTTTTTTTTATCTTTTTTGGCCTTGTACATAAGGTGTGTTTGTTAGAAGAATTTGGATTGGTGGAATGAGACTGATTGTGAAACAATGTGTTATTAGAAGGGAATGGGTTTTATAACACTACGTGTGACAAGGGTTGGTTTTTTGTTAAAATCAAGGGTTTTGTATTATTTTTAAAACAACAATTCCAGTTCTAATTCCAACTTACATAGCAAACAACTATTTTAAACAATCAAACCTATACCCATTTTCAATTGCATTTACAAACCAAATACCACAGAAGAACATAGAAAAAACTAATTTTGCTCAAAAAGGTTCTCACATCTACCTTTCTAGTGGATATTGGCCACGTTTATTAGATTCTCAAGACTTGGTGTTTCAAGTTTAAAGCCAAATATCAAGTATATTCGAGAACACACTTATCTGTTTGCTTAATATAATTACTTGAGATTCAAACTAGCTTTTATAAGTTGCAGATAAGAAAGCAGACACAAAAAGAATAACAAATGCTATATCAAGTTTGAACAGTAAAGCTTAAACTACAACCAATACCAGATAAAAAAAATTAAGCACAAAATATGCCACAAGTGGTCTTTCATATAAATGATGTTTATTAAAGTTATGATTTCTTCTTAAAACACCAGTCAATCATAGAATAGAAGTTTAAATTCCTAGTCCCTAGAGCTGATCCTGATGCTGGATAGAAACACAAGAGCATACAACAATACCACCAGGCAACAGTTGGAACATCGTAAAAAATACTTCTGAAAACTGTATTTTAATAAAAACATTATAAAATTATTGGTTGTGTGTACATAGAATTTCATATTACCAACCAGAACCACAGCGGGCTGATAATGCGTGTAAAGCTTCCTACTCCTAAGATTTGTTCGTAAAGACTAAAGAATTCTCCATTAAGATTCTCTTAACTATATATTTGGCTGAATATGAAACACAGAGCCGTGTAAAAAAATGAAAAGATTTATACAGATACATACCCAACTCCTTTTGATCGCCGTGAATTCCGATCCATGATCAATCGCACATCTCTCACCTGCAGAAGAGAAGTGATGTAAAAACAAATGGAATATAAAAATAATCCCAGGAGATAACAATCAACACTATGCCTTAATGGTAGTCTATAATACATAATAAAAAGCAGCTAGGCGTGTTCACATAAGCATTAATCAAAACAAAACATTGAGAGCACATGAAAACTGTCCTATTAGTTGAACAGAAAAAAAAGGTAGCAGTTTCAATCTACATAGCAACACTTGCTATGAAGCAAAAAAAAAAAAAAAAAAAAAACTGTCTAAATGAAGCAGTTGTCCTTACCTTCCCTGCTTTGGAAAAGAACTCGTAAACATCCCATTCAGTTGCCTTCAAAGGCATCTACATAGCAAAAATGCACACAGATATTAGTGATAGTCTGATAGATATTTAAGTGAAGTAGAAAATTGACAAACATATAAACCAACAAGAAAAAGAGAAAGCTCAACAGAATAACGAAATGCAAAATTCCTTCAGAAACTCAAGATTAAATATAAACCATCCACCTGGTAAGCAAAAACAGTTCTTTGGTCCCTTTCTGGGTCTGCTTCAGGCTCCAACACGTCTTTCTTATCCTTCAGTCTCCTGTCATGTAAACAACTTACAGCAAAATAAGTAGAAAACCAAGGAAGAAGTTTAATAATCTGTCATTACCTTTTGTGGAAACATCATGTGCACAAGATAATCTGTGAACAGATAACATTTTCTTGGTCATTTGAACAAATAATAATTAACAGATTTATTCACTACCACAAACGAAAATGTGAATAAAGTCCTGCCTATGCTGTTCTCACAAACCTTTTGGAAAAGACAATTTTATAACCTTGTGGCATCATTAATATTTTGTTGATTTATATGAATGATACAATCGCACTAGAGGTTACGATTGCTCAAATCTTTTTCAAACAAAGTAACAAAATTATCAGTTCATCGCATATACTTTTCTTGGTGAACCATCCACTGAATCAATTGTTTGTTAGCATTATTCCGAATGAGTTGCATTCTCAAAACAATTTGACACATCATAGATAACACAGTCAAACATGTAGACACTAACATGATGTGGTATTCAAGAATAAGTATCACACCAAGTTGAGTTAGAAAAAAAAACTAACTACCTAATTCAAATTACTTGTACACCGGTACTTGTCTTTAGAAAGCAATATATGGAGAGAAAAATGCTTTTTAAAAGCAATATATGGAGAGAACAATGCTTTTTAAAAATGTAACGTATCAAAAAGTTTGTGAAAGTGCTCTTTGCAATCTTAATTGAGAGACTAAGATGTAATTAATGCTTAGTTAAGCCAACTAACTTATTAGAAATAAGATTTATATCTTTTCCGGGACAATGTTAGATGCTAATTTTAAACAATACAAAATAATATAAATTTGTATTGGGCCACTCCAGGAGGTTGATATTCCACATTTCTATCCATGGTTCACAGACAGGAACATATAATAAAGTTAAAGCAATAGTGTCTTCACAGTGAACAAAAACTTCAAAGAGTGAGAGAGCACCATATGCGTTCCCAACCTAAAAATTAAATACATCACTTCGTTAACATCTCCACACATGAAACCTTAAAACCATTTATTTACAAAAATTATAATATTTGATGTGACCCAAACTTAATAGGCCAAACAAATTAAACAAAAAAACAAACAGACCTTATGAAGCTATTGTGAAAAACCCACATCTTCAAGCCGTGAAAAAGAATCCGCATTTTAGTATGTGCAAACAATCCATCTACGATTTCAACCCAAGTTAGAAACTAATACTTGGCTTGTTGAGAATCTACAACTACATCTACATTTTTTATTCATAACTCTGAACCCTCGTATTCCTTTAATAAAAACACCACTACCAAAACAAATATATCCTATACTTTACCACCAGCTTGCAGGTAGGCATTTCCACATTTTAACTTGTGGTTCAGGTACTCCACAGCACAGAGAAACTAGACCAGTTGTAGGCTCAACTGATAACTTGCCTTACTCTAAAGGTCTCAAAACAGCACCTCACTGAACTTGACTCATGGAATCCAAAATCAGCAAAATTTTTGAAATATACACAGATAAATGTTAATGAACTGTAGTAACTAACTAACTAACTATACTAGTGTTGGTAATCAGCTACTGAAAATTGCGGAGCACATCTATGAAAAACGTATGAATTAAACAAATAAATAGAAAAGAAAAAAAAGTGAAGAATTTTTCACCTGCTCTCTCTTGCTTCGAGTTCTCTTTCTCTCTCTCTTAGCAATTCCTTATCTCGTTCACGTTCAAGCCTCGAGTGACTGCGGCTCCTCCTTTCCCTATCCCTTTCCCTTTCCCTTTCCTTCTCTCGATCTCGATCTCTATCTCTATCTCTATCTCTCCTCTCCCTCGAACTCCGTTCCCGATCCCGGTCCCGGTCTCTCTCTCCATCTCTGCTGCTTCTTCGCCGATCTCTTTCTCGTTCTCTATCCACCTCTCGCTCTCCATCCCTACCGCTGCTTCTGTGACGCTCTGACCTAGACGAAGACTTCCCCTCGCGCTCACGATCCTTATCCCTATCCCTATCCCTCCTGCTTCCTCCGTTCGCTTCATCCTCTTTGCTTCTCTTGCTTCTCCTTCCTTCTTCTTCTTCAATTCGGTCAGATTTAACATCATCGTCGTGGTGATCTCTCTCCTTCCTCCGGTAGCTTTTCTCGCTCTTCTCGGCGCTTCCGTCTTTGGCCTTCGAAGATGAACCGTTCCCGTTCCGCTTGTCAGGCTCGTCGACGGTTTTCTCGAGGTAATCGTACTCGTCGAACTCCATGATGATTTGAGATGCGGTTGGTTGTTGTTGGAGTTCGGATTAGGGGTTTGTTGAAGGATTGAATTCGATGAAGGGCCGAAGGAAGGGTTTGGTTGTTGGAAAAAGAGATTATGGGTGTGAAAATGCCAACCCTAGCTTCTGGCTATTCGGATGTAGAGGTTATGGTTTTTTTTTTTTTTTTGACGGTAAATACTCAGTTATCTGGGGTCTTATCATGGCAAACGATACTACCCACGATACGCTGTGACCATAGACCGTATGAGTAACCAAGACCCTGTAGAGAGACATTTCATTATTATACGGTTAGCCGAGTAAACGTTGTCGTTTCATCGCTTTTTACGTTGTTTAACTGTTGCAACATTTTTTAATGTCATTGGCCTTAATACTCTCCCGCCAGTCTTGAGTCTTGTTTCCCTTGATCATAAATCATAGGAAAGTAACATTCCTAGGCTAGTAATGGAATTTGAAAACATTCTATGAAAATTTTAAAGATTACCGATATGCCCTTCAAAAACCTAAAATCGTTTATCACCTAACAAAAGAAATTACTCATTCTTCTTCAGTTCATCACCCAACATCATTCTTCGTCAAATCACTAAAATCTAAAATCAAGTACCAAAATCGTAATATCCCTGTCTAGAAATTACTCATTCAGCTCATCACCCAACACCATTTCCAACATCAGATGATCACAAAATTGAAAGCAAAATCAAAACGAATGATCGATGAACCAAAATCAAAACAAAATACTAGTCCCTATAAGACAAACTAGACAATGAAATCAATATCAGTCGAGGCTCTTAAAACAACCCCCTAAATACGAACCAAAATCAGTTGATAAAACCCAAAGTCTAAAATCGAATTTTCCATAATCCGCGTTGATGACCAGAATCTTGGTAGTGGTGGAGATTTGGGATTCGATAATGATCGAAATCATGGTAGCGATGAGCATAATCACAAAGATTGATTGTTTGTGTGGCCCCCATCGGCGAAGAGGGTAAGTCGTGGGGGGGAGGCTTTGACCATAATATTGGTAGTGATGGCCCTAATCAGGGATAACGCACGATGATGGTGGCCCTCGTCACCAAAGAAGGTGCCTGGAGTGGAGGCTTTAGCCAACTGTCGATGATAATTGTTGCTAGGGTTTCGCGATGAGAAAAGGGTGGGGTATTTAAAGGCTAATTTAGTGCTTTCACCTTTTTAGCATTCGAATTCCCTTTCTATATCTACAAAACAAACACGTTATTAGTTTTCATTTGAATTAATTCCAATTCCTTTCAAACATTTCAATTATATCACAAACATTCTGCGAACCAAACGGTTCCTTAGAATGTAATTCTATGTTTTCACGAAGTTATATTCTTGATTATATACTCAAAGAGGTGCAAAATCAAGAAAATCATGTCTAATTTGCTCCCTATGTCACTTTTCGTTTGCATATCCGTCTCATTCCCTCTACAATGATCATATCCATTCAGTGAGGGAGCCAGAAAATTATTCTTAAGGGGTCGGGATTTAGATTACTAATGAGATTTCATCAAAATACTCGATTCAGGTCGGGTCTCGTCGGTTACATAATAAGACACCGGGACGGGCAAGGCAGGTCTGGTTAATCACATGATAAAATACAAACAAAAATACATTGTCATCAAAAAACACATAATAAAAATACAATGCAATAGAAATGTAAAAAAAATATATTACAATTTAGGAAAACTGACCCATATTAATCTCAGTTATCACACATTGGCCGATAATGATCACATTTTTTATTTTTCCCCACAATAATTCCAATTATTAAATCATTGGCCTATATTGAATCGTCGTTAACTATAAACTGACCTAATTAGTGTGAGGGACTGTTTTTATAATTTCTTAAAATAGAGGAACTTTTTTTAAATGTGTTTTTTATTGGGCGAGTACATGTCAGCATACGAATTTGTTACATAATTAATAATCCCCCAAAACCAATTAAAGAAATGGTTCTGCCTCCTCAAAACTAGGAAATGACTAATATTCAAAATAATTAAAGAAAGTGTTCCAGGACCATGATTGGACACGACAATGAGGGCTAACCAAGTTAGGGAAAGTATTGTATGGGTATAATAATGGTTACACAAACGGTCGGTTGGTTCAAAGACATCGCATATACCAAACACCAGTAACCCAAGTATGCTTCACAAAGGAAGGTTCAATAGGGACACCTACCTATCCTGCAATACTGGACTGCCGAAATTGCTTTTGATACTTGAAGAATAGATCAATACCCATTCATGTGGGGGATTGTTGGAATTTTGGGAGAAAAAACTAGTGTAAAATGTGTTTTTTCACTAAGTGTGAAAATGAGTTTTTCACCAACTTTGGACTAAAATAAAATACAGAATACATAGGTTGTTGCATCTGTATTTTATGGGTTTGTATAGTACGTTGTGAGGGCTTTTCAACGCATCAAACCACGTCCAAAACGGAGCTCGTATGAATGAGATATCGAAGCTCAAAGTTGAGGTCTCGCAGCAGTGAAAGCTGCGAAAATAAGAGAGAAAATGTCAAGTATGGCATGTACACTCATCCCACATTGGTTGGGGGATGAAACCAAAAGTGCTTTATAAGGTGGGAACCTTACCAACTATTGTTTCCTCTAATAAGACACATCCCTTGGACCCTGAGGGGTGTGAAGCACCCCTAACTCTCACACGTGCGCGCGTGGCGTGGGCTTATGAGGCGCAATGTGGCGCTTTGTTGGCGCACTTTGCATTTCGTATCGCTGAGAGCCGCCTTATTGTTTTTAAGTTCAATCGAAAGTTGACATGCCACTGGTAGCCAAGATCACGGAGGCGTCTGCCTTCATATCTGAAGTCAACATTGTGGGGGAGAACCCTGGCTGGTATGTTGACACCGGTGCCACCCGCCACGTGTGTGGAGACAAGTCCCTCTTGTAGGGATATGATCATGTAATAGTAAGCGTATGTCCGGAAATTATTTAAGCCTATTTATCATGTTTATGAGTTATATGATCACAAACCGTGTCATGAGTCATCACACACTTGATCGGATCGCAAAACGTTGGTGATTTGCTTAAAATCGATAAAAATGACAAAACCGACCTAAAATGCATTTCATGTGTTATTTTATCATTCTTTAATCATTATGGGTCATATATTATATCAAATTGAGTGGATTACATGTGGTTGTCATGATAGAGGGCTTAATTTAGTGAATTTGGGTGAAAACGGGGGTCAAATCTGGGTTATAACGCAAATTTTGGAAGCAAAACAGCGCGCGCGCTCACCCTGGAAAGCGCCGCGTATCGCGACACTCTCTGGGTGGCGCGGAGCGATACGCCCACCGACCAACTATCGACCTGATAGTTTTTTTGCCCTAATTTCGACTATTTAAGGCCCCAAACTCGTTCCAGCCGTCATTTCTCTCATTCTAAGCATTCTAAAAACCCTAAAACGGCTGGAGAGTCTAAAGATCAAGGTCTTGAAGGATTTGGGGCTCAAGTTTGAAGAAAACTAGTGTCGAATCAAGTCGTTTTTGTGGATTTTGGTGCGTTTTCTTCATTCTAACTTCTACCCTCTTCTTTTCTCTTCAAGATCTAGTCAAGATCCTTCCTTTATCATCTTTTAAACCTAGATCTAGATCCTAGATCATAGATCTAGTGATTTACATAAAAAGACTTGATTTTTATTAGTTTTTCAACAATTTTTATAAACTTTTTATGGTTTTCTTGACTAGATCTTGATTGGCCTACTTGATTCTTGTTATGGTAAATTAAAGATCCCATTTTTTATGCATGTTTTAACATGAGGGATCATCATACTTGTTAGATCTAGAATTTATAACCTAAAGACTTGATTTTTATGACAACAACTCACTTTTTCCTAATCTTTCTTCATAGATCTACATAGATCTTAGGGTTTCTTGACCATCCCTACTCGAATTTTGTTTAAAAATATGAAATGCTTGAACTTGAACATAGATCTAGTAAAAATCATCATCTTACCTTTAGATCTAGGGTTTTGTTTGGAAAATATGCATTTTGATGAATTTTCTTGAAAAATAAATGTATATGTGTTTAGATCTATAGTTCCATGTTTGTTTGGGTGATGTGAAATAATTAGATCTAGGTTATAAGACCCTAGATTATCATGAATATTATGTTAAGGTAGGTATGCTTGCTAAAAGATAAACTTTAGTTGATTTGTGATTTGAGATTGAATTAACTAGAAATTTTGAGATTAAAAATAATTCATTTTGGATAAATTATTAGGTTAACGTTTGGATTAAGACTTGAAATTCTATATGGCACATCTATGTGTTTAGATTAGCCCATAATTAATTTTTTGGGGTCTAAATATGGTTTGAATGATTTTATAGAAAATAAGCAATATTTGAGACGTCGTAAAACTTTCAAGATAAATAGATAATTGTTCCCAATTATCTGACCTAGATTTAGGTTTGGCCCATTTAATTATTTAAACCTCCACATTATCACCCAAATAAATAACCATGTTGCGAATCCGATCATGCCTATCGTGTCGCTTCGAGTCGCCCGTATTATTAGATTATTTACTTATTTATTTATTTTTGTTTTGTCGGTGTTCCACTACCACGTTCGATTTTAAGGTGATCTCCGGGTTTGATTTCGCGTCGCTATCTCAGTTTCTCACTCGTTTATTTTACCATCAAGTGAGTGATCATAGCCCCTCTTTTATTTTATTGTTTTTTAGTGCAACATGTACTGATATTTAAATCTCTAATCGCTTTATTACAAAGATCAAACATGCGATTCTATGTGCTCTATGTGTGACTCTCTGATTATGTGATACTTGTGATTTGTTTGTTGTATTCTCTAAACGCTAGCTAGTCGCTAGTCTCTAATCGCATGTGTATCATTAACCATCGAGCCGTGGCAACAATGATAGATCTATTGATAACCCATCTGGCCTGCCTCGCTTGTGGCGCCGGGTGATTGCTCCCTTACTTGTCTAGGTTTGGTGCACATCACTCATACATGTTGATCATGATTTAGATATTTACACTTGACGCATGAATCGTTTTTATTCAAATTATATATTTATTTAAACCTGTGATTACTCACCAACTATTGTAGTTGACCATATATTATCTACATGTTGCAGGTGTTGCTGTTTGATGTTATTATCGACGCCATAGGAATATGCATGAGACTTAGTGGACCTTTTAAATAAAACTAGAACTTTTATGAGATATATGAACTCAATGTTTTGTGACATGTTATGTTTGACTTTGATGGTTGTTTTATGGAAATTTGACATGATTAAATATAACAACTTTAATAGTGTTGTGAGGATCTGGACAATCTTAGCGCCTCGACGTAAATTCTGCCGTCGGTTGGGGTGTTACAATTATCCATTTATGCATGGATAGAATAGAGATAAAAGGCATGGAGTTCAACTTTTTGAGGTATAAGAGTATCAACCTCGAACTATCGATTAAAAGAAACTTTAGAATATTAAATAACTGTTTGACATTTCCAATAGCAAGTTTCTGTGAACATACCTATATAAGCATGCTTTCCTTATATCTGACAACTATTTGACAAATGAGATAAAAAATCACTTAATCATAATATAGGAATCTGTGAACATAAATACTTGAAAATTATTTTGCATAACTTGACTTTTTTGCTTGAATAATAATATAAACAAAGTTCTTGGACGTAAATGCTGAAACTAATACATATGAAAATTTAGTTTGATGAATTAGATAATTCTAGGACTTTGGTGATGCATAAACCAAGTCACTTACATTTAAAAGCAAGTCTAAAATACATGACTACATCATGGTATGCGCATACTAAAGTTTTATCAAAACCCAAATGCTGTAAATATAAATTAACCAAAAAACTATAAAAATACTCCACTTTTTGTAGTTTTTTAAACAGGTGTGTGTCATTATAAAAAAATGGAAATAAAATTTAATGACCAAATCTTGTGTGTACCTCAGTTTCACAAATAACGTTGCCATATACCTTGACTCTTGTAGTATTAAGACCCATTTGACAATCATCATTCTTCACCAAATGCATACATTAGCTGATAAATGGAAACAAAAAATATCTATATAACACTAAAAGTTGAGCAATGGTCCAATTGTGACACCATATTTAATGCGAAATCATAAATACATTTTACTCTAAACCAAGCAATCGGTACAACATTGTTAAGCATGGTCTTTAATGAAGATCATGGTACATGCCCATGCATCATCATGATGGTCATGCATTTAAACATAAGCATCATTATTTATATATCTATAATAATAACAATAAATACCAATTTATAAAGAAAAACCCATCGGGTTCTTGCAACTCCAAATGAATAAATTTCATATAAATTATCATAACTTTGATCATAAACATGAAAATAAATTCGACAATCTTTGGACTTCTTGCAACTCATGAAAATGAATTCTTCTTAATTAATTTTTATCTTCTACAAGGTTCTAATGACCTATATAAATCCACGTAAAATTGGTGGTGAATCCCCCTCTCCCGCCCCTTCCTCCGTCGCCTCACCCGTCGGACTTTTGCGTCGTGTAAGTTAAATTTTTAAGCGTGCCTATTTTATGCAATTTAAATCTTAATTTAGCTATGGTTGGATCCGGTGGGAATAAAATGTACCACCGGAGTGTAAAGGCCTCTTGGTTGCATCCGGTGGGAAGAAAATGTACCACCGGAGGCTACCTCCCTATGATTAGTTCCGGTGGGAAAAAAATGTACCACCGGATACTCGCAAAACACCCAACTCTTTACATATGATCCGAATATTACATTTTCTATTACATGTTTATTGTTTACCTATTAATTTTCTTCCTTTTACTGCTTCTGCCCAGGTTCTTTTATTAGTTGTTGTTGGCGAATATGAGCTTGATTGTCGTCCGCTTCAGGCTTCGACGGGTGCATTGGTATGTGTTCGTTTTTGCCCGCGGGTCCACTGCATGGATCCTAACGGTTGCTGTTAGTTTGGTTCGAACTCCTTCTCCGGTGACTAGAATTGTCGCCAGTTTCTACCCGGTTTCGAATGTAATGCATAGTGCTCGGGCATAACAATGAAGCCAAAGAAACAATAAATAAATTGGTTAAGTAAAAGACCGGTTATGATTATGACATTTGAATTGAATCATTATATAGATATTATGGTATGGTATTGTTTGAATAGATGGAAAAATACTAAACACCTTAATATTAAAATGTTTGGACCGCGAGATAAATTAAATAATACGCGGGTCATGAACGACCCGGCCCGCTATCTGTTTTTTCGTTATCAGCGGGTTGGGTTATTGTGACGTCATCATGACATGCTTTATTACCCGGTGTATTTCAGGTAACCCGGTTATTCATTTCCGTTTATCATCCGTTTGGATTAGCCGTGAAATTGTGTATTTGAATTGATGCTTCAATTTATTTAAAATCATATAATCGGTTTATCTCACATGACACAGCCAGAAAATCATAGTATTCGAAACGTCATAGATTTTTTGGGCAAAATGTATCTCTTGATTAACACAGGATCTTAAAACCAATACACAAAGAAGACAACTGCTCATGGAACGAAATGAATAGAATATCATTCAAAGAGGGACTCGAATATGGATTGACTCACCCTTTAATTATAAGACGTATCTGAATCATGGATCTGACAACTTCGGTCGTCTAAATGATGGTCATTGCGTCACCGGCGGCGATTGAATCCCTCATTTGGTCTTCCGTTACCACGATCTGACCCCAGACTCTTTTACAGATGGCGTTGGCGATGAAGAGCCGGTCCCATGCCGCCGGCGTGGACGCCTAACCAGATGGGACGAAGGGCTTCGTGAGTTGCCGGCTGCGGCGTACAGGTTGGGTCATGGCTGTACTTTGTAGTTAGGGTTACTAGATTGTTGTAGTTAGGGTTAGTAAAATGTGTTCGTAATCGAAAAAATCTCAGGTAAATCTGTTGATAATTTTCACTCATGGATAAAAACAATATTTCGGGTTTTGGGCTATCCGATATGGGCTAATTTTGCCAAAATCACTATTTGGGCCCGAATCCTAACAACCGGGTATCCATATCCCTTAAAAGTTAAAAAGGATTTACACCAGCCTTACAAGAAACCGGGTATCCATATCACTATCTGGGCCCGAACCCAATAAATTTTTTTTAACAAATACTCTCCATTTTAAGAGTCAGCCACAAGAACGAATTTTTTTAACATAACATATAATTTATTAATTTCTACTCCAATAGCAAATAAACATATAGTTAATTTCAAATAATTAATTTTTAACCATGTTTTATAATTTGTTGAAACTATTTAAATCGTGAATTACTTAAATAGTTGTATACAACTTTGTATAAATCTAACTTAAAATACTTAATTTATTTTGAGTATTGTTATTTATATTTTATAGAAATGATTTTAGAAATCATATTTTGAGTATAAATCTAATTCAATAAAATTGTGGGTTTACGTTACTTAGGCCCAATAGTTAAGTGGGCTGTCCCAAGACATTACCCAACGGGTTAGTCCCCACGTCGGATCTGGTTACAAGATCCATCAGCAACTCATTTTACGAGACAAAAAAATGCCACAAAAAACGGGGAACCAGGATCTTCATTTCACTTCTTTTATAAAACTTAGGAACACAAATATTTTGTTTTTCTTTTCATTCCTTTTAAGGATAAAATCAACTGTAAGCTCAGGTTGAACTCTTAAGTGTTAAAGATCAGGTAGTTAGGGTTACTAGATTGTTGTAGATAGGGTTAGTAAAATGTGTTCGTAATAGAAAAAATCTCAGGTAATTCTGTTGATAATTTTTACTCATGGATAAAAACAATATTTCGGACCTTGAGCTATCCGAGATGGGCTAATTTTGACAAAATCACTATCTGGGCCCGAATCCTAACAACCGGGTATCCATATCTCTTAAAAGTTAAAAAAGATTTACACCAGGCTTACAGAAAACCGGGTATCCATATCACCATCTGGGCCCGAATCCAATAAATTTTTTTTTAACAAATGCTCTCCATTTTAAGAGTTATAATTTAAAACATTTGGCATACATATGACCATGTCACAAATAGAAACCAGACCTGGTTATTTGACATGTAACATCACCATGAGTTTACGAAGTGATTCCAAGTTAAGAAATGATGTAAATTGGTCACGTTCGCAGAGTTCGTAAATATTACACTTAGTTGTAAAAAGAATAAGTACGGTGAGGTTTAGTTCACGCGTTATTTTTACAAATGTGAGCATCCTGAGGTCAGTAGGGTCTTTATTCTGCTAGATTAATATGGTTATTAAAAAATGGAGACCGATAAGGTGTAATGCTCGCGTGATTTCTTTTTTTGTATCAAAATTACTAAAAAGGATAAGTACGGTTATGTTTTAGTTCACGCGTTATTTTTACAAATGTGAGCATCCTGAAGTCAATAGGGTCTTTAGTTTGCTAGATTAATATGGTTATTAAAAAAATGGGAACCACTATGGTGTAATGCTCGCGTGATTTATTTCTTTGTATCAAAATTACTAAGTTCTGCGTAAATGAGGATGATACGACCCGTGTTGACGATTTCCCTCTGTATCGTCCCATTTACTTTAAACGTTTTTTAGGTAAATGATTTCCTGATTTGACTATTCCATTGTTTTCCTCCCTAATGATAAACTATACCCGATTGTCTATGCCCACTTCATACGCGGTGTTATGAGGTAGTCTACTAATGTTGTCGGGACTGTGCCCGTGTCTTTTGTATTGTGTATTAACTCTGCTTTGGTTATGTATATCACATATAAAAGATTACATGTATATTACATCTTAATTCATTTTGGAAATGAGAATATATGTGTCAATTATTGACATGAGCCTTACATATTTTGAATTATCGATCGCACGCAAAATTAGACTTCGTTCCCACATAGTTCTTCTGATGTTCTTTCAGGTATTATTATCAATTAGCAATGGGAGGTTATTTTAAGGTTTGCTACTCTTCCTGTTACGGCGTCTTCATGGCGCATCTTGAAGGAGCCGGTGTGGCTTTTAGGGAAATTAATGGGTTTAAAGTACCCACATTCATTAAGCCTTTTCAATTTCCCTCATTACATTCGGTGTGGTCCTGTTATTACTCATGTATTAATGGCCGGCGGTTTCTTGAGACAGGAGGTCTCCCTGCTACCTATTAAATGGTCTGGAAAACACCTAAAGCTATGTCTTACTTTGATTCATCCGTATAGCAAGGAAGATAAAGGAATATTAGAATGTCGAAGCGACCGATTGGAGAGGTGTTACAGGGCCTTGAAGCATCAGGTTCCTGTTTTGAGGACTTGGATTTAGGCTACTCCGGCCCTCTGTTTGTCATGGTGTGCAGAGGGTGGGATTGCAACAGCGTTACTGGACGGTATATGAGTACGGATTACATCTTATCTGACAACGATGTTAGTGACTTCTTCCATTTTTAGTTTTACTGGCTCATATTTACTTTTATTGTGATATGATCAGTAAAGTCATGTCGTATGTAGGGCCATTGTATTCATGCGACTGCCAGAAGCAACATTGCGCACTACTTTGTGGATAAGCTGGTTGAAGGGGGAGTGTATGTGTTGAAGGATTTTTCAGTTCAGAATAACCGGAGTGAATACCGTATACTGAAGGACAGCCGGTTTATGATTGAACTTCAGGGTTCAACAGTGGTTAGGAAGGTGCCTGGGGTCCACGAAGGTTTTGTGCGCCATCCTTTTTCGTTAGTGGAACTTGAAGATTTACAGGTTACTGGTAACAAGTACTTTGTTGGTATGTTCTGTCTCTATGTCAACCGTTTATATGTAAATTGTTGTCTCATTTC
>JBCNJP010000007.1:8428808-8471448 GCA_039602395.1 Deinandra increscens subsp. villosa | reverse complement strand
ACTATTATATTCTCTTTATATCATTATATTCTTATTCAAAAGCAAGCAAATAATTTAAAAAATGTTTAAAAGAAATAAATTTTCAAGGTTGAATATTGGTAAATCCTTAATTAAATACCAAAATGTTAATTTCTTAATTTTCTATGTAAATTCTTAGATTTTCAAATATATTATTTGAAGTTAATTAACGATTAAGAAAAATAAATTCTAATATTTAAATTTACCATTTCAAATTATTACCAAGTCTAACTATTATAACTTTTAAATCAAAATTATCTTTACGTTTATTTTGCAACTTAATCATATGAATTACAATTTTTTTAACGGCTTAATCTACATACATGCTTTTAGCAAGATTTGAACCCACAACCTTTTAGTTGTAAAAATCACTACTTACCATCAAGTTATCCCCTTGGAATATGAATTACAATTAATTACCTTTATTCTACTTTACTAATACACAATGTAATTAAAACTCTAAAAAAAAAAATTTGAACAACAAATTTAGATTACCGACGGGGACATTACACCACCCACCCAATCATCTCCAATCCCTATCAGGAGGAAACTCACCAATGGTGAAAAAACTCATTAACCCAATTTGTAACCCCCATTTTTTATTCATTTGTTACAAATGGAACTTAAACCGAAGACCTCATAGTAAAAGCCTAAAAGGTCACACACTTTTGCCACTAAGGTAACTAGTGATTATAAACCTACACATGCATTTTTTCAATATTAATGGGCTGTTTGTTTGTCACTTAATGACCTCTTAATTTTTTTTAACGGCTGATTTTTGTATTCCACCAATTTTACACCATTGCCAAGGTTTGAACCTTGGTCTCCACCAAAGAGTCCTCTTAATGGTTTCACATCTGAATCGGTCAAATGTTAGGGTGTTTGGTTGACATCTCTTAATGAAAAAACACATCTGAATGGCCTCTTATTCGGTAATATCCAAAATCTCATGAAGAACAAAATTTGTAAATTTACTTGTTCTAGAAAAACAAGTTATACGAGTGGAAATATTAATCAAAGTTAAAGTTAATATAAACGTTACATCATAAACAAAAACACATTTATATATGTAGATTTATGATTATGACTGTTAAACTTCCGCTCATCAATTTTCTTTACACCTAACAGTTAACACACAATATATATATACACACGTTTGATTGGATGAAAATTGCAAAAGCTTGGGTATCAAATTAAGGTGCAGTGAAATGGACATGTTCAAATTGGGTCCAAAAATAACGAGAGGCGAGATCTGGGACTTAAAAGGTCATTCCAAAATTGTGGAAATTCTAATTACACACCAGCGATATTCCATCAAATCGATCCGATTCTCTTATCGCGACGCCAATAACAGAGTCGTTCATTCACCAACCTATGGAGATCCCTGTGGTTTGAACTTTAACATTGTAATTTAGCACAACACAACCTAGCTAGCTTCTTTTTAATTTGTGAAAGCTGATACGTATTAGTTTATAGATGGTTGTTATTATAAAAATGGTACTTTTGTTTGTCAACCTAATTAACTGGTTTCAACTAAATTAAAAAAAAACAAATGCATGCAGGTGGAATTTAATACGGATGGCGAGGATTTAACCTCAGTAAGTGGTAAGTATCTGTTTGGTGAGTTGGCGTCAATTGTATTTGGCACCAACAAAAGAAAGTTTGGACCATTTGGAAGCACGGATAGTAGCAGCGGTTATCAAGACTTCAACTATGAATTTAAAGCCGGGCGTTTTGGAGGTTTTCATGGAAGCGTGTCAGATGGATGCGTTAATGCTATTGGCGTTTATGTTAAACCATATGGTACTTCTTTTTTTTTTTTGAACGGCAAATTTGGATCACTGACGGGGATATTACACTACTCACCCGATCATCTCCAATCCCCATCAGGAGGAAACTCACTACTCGTGAGGAAACTCACCACTCGTGAGGAAACTCACTACTCGTGAGGAAACTCACCACTCGTGAGGAAACTCACCACTCGTGAGGAAACTCACCACTCGTGAGAAAACCCCCTGGCCCAACTTGTAACTCCCATTTTTATTATTTTTGTTACAAGTGGGACTTGAACCCAAAACCTCCACTTAAGGGGTCATACACCTTTGCCAATAGGCTAACTAGTGGTGTGTTCAACTTGTAACCTTGTTACAAGTGGGACTTGAACCCAAGACCTCCACTTAAGGGGTCATACTTCTAACTTCTAACGTTAAAAAATATATATATATTGTTCTTCTTTGGAAATTCCTACGTTAATTAATCGATCAGGTTTGCTTACTTCTAACTTCTAACTATGTTTATCAGTTTATGTCTCATAAGTCTGTTTAGGGTGCGAAACGGGTCGTGTTCGTAGGTTGGCGGGTTAACCCGAACTGAACCCAAAAAATTTGACACAAACCCGAACCCGACCCGAACAGAACATGAAAATCATGTCGCACACATTAACCCAAACACGGCACGAATATTTGTGGTTTGACCCGAACACGACCCCCATTTGACCTTATTTTTTTTTTATTTTTTTAAACATAATAATGCTTTAAAATTGTAATTTTACAAAAAAAAAAACTGCAAATGCATATAAAATAATTATATTTAAATCATAAAACTTTATGTTAATTTGTCATTAGTTTTAAATTTTTATAAAAATCATAATACCAACTTAATTTATGACATAAACACACTTAAAATTAGAAAATATTAAATAAATAGGTTACACGGGTCAACCCACCAACCCGACCGGTTCAACACGAACACGAGCCGTTTAGCTAAACGGGTTTGACCGAAAGCTGGCCCGAACCCGTTTATACTAAACCCAAACCTATAAATTTCGTGTCATCTTCTCAGGTCATGTCAAAACTTCACACCCCTATCTTTGTTTGTCTTTTTTTTCTATTTGACATCAAAATATCACTATACTAATGACGCATTAGTTCCAAGTTGTTTATCTATTTGATGAGGCTTCGTATTTTTCCTTATTAAGTATATCTTTTGTTTATAGTAAACTACACTTTTGCTCCTTAATTAGTTTTTTAAGACTTTGCGTCCAAATCTTTGTAAATTACAACACTTTTCATCTTGATTCTAATGAGTGTTAATATTTTGATATGGACCAGCCCATCAGCCCAAGAGAGAACCCGAAAGCCCGTGAAACTCCAAGATTGGTTTTCAAGAAATACCCACGTCCACGTTGCATGCATCTACATGTTCTCCCATGTTCTATTACAAGTGGGTCAACCCGCGCTTCGCCGCGGAGTTGACCCGTTGGCATTTCCTAATGATTTTGTGCTTTGTAAAGGTTCTAACCTACCTATGGTCAATTTATAAATATTAAATAAGCATACAAACAGAGTAGTTGTAGTAGTGGTGAACCTAACCACAAACTTGTACACAACACACCAACCTATTTCTTTGGTTTCTTGTACATCATTCTATGTGAAAGACCAAACAAAATCAACCCGTAGGGGCACTAAGAAGTCTTTCAACTGTTTATAAATTAGAAAAAAAATGGCTTACATCTTTAGGGACATGCATCCTCCTTTTTTTGCTGTAGACACGGAAACAGATTAAGACAGGAAAACGTCAATTAACAATGAATTCACCTCTGAAGAGCTCGAACTGCAGAAAGAGAGTTGCAATACACAATATGTCAAATAATCAAAATAGAACGTATCAATAACCATTAATGCTAGTAGAAGATAAATAATCTTATTAAAAAAAAGCTAATTATAGTTTTGAAACAATACAACTTCTATATATATGATTGACATATTACTTTTCATAAAGATAAATGAAAAAATTGAGACAAATGGTTGCTAGATGAGATGAGATCTACCTGACGTGTCACCCAATAATCCATCCCGCTCATTGTGACTCACACATCCTTAAAATTCAGCAGGTCTTATTAAAGGAATTTCAGGTACCTCTTACCCAAAGATATAGAATATGTCAGCAAATACTGTTGATCTATACCTCTCGTGAGATGTTGTCATCCTTCCAATCAATAGAAGTGACCAAACTTGTGTTTTTAAGTAATGGCTAAATGTAAAAACTAAGCAGCTAGTCATGGAAAAGCGCATCTCCCCTCTATTTTTTGGACGAACTATGAAGCAATTTACATTGGCATGTGTTTGTTATAAAGTTGATTCATGTGTTTATATGAATTTGTTTTAACATTATGCTTTGTAAATGAAGTTAAAGTTTTATTAATCTAAAAGGCATCAGGGAGCTAGACACTGCAACACTAATATTATATTATATTATTATCACAACAACTATCTCCTAATTAATTGTAACTCTTAAAAAACATCCTTTATAACTGACACCTCAACAAACACTCAACCAACCAAAGGTAGATACAATAGTCCACCTTTTATTACTGGGTTAGGTTCTGTAATTTGAGTTGTTTTGAAAGTTAAAAAAGATATATAAGAGTTTTATTAGTAAGAGATATAAAAATTGTTTCATTTGATTTTCCTGTTCTGTCTTTTTATTTGTGCTTGATTTCATAAACACATATGATATCTAATATATCAGAGCTTCTAATAGTCAAAACAATTTCCAGATTTCATTCTCATACCATGCAAATTTAAATTTAATATGATTTAAAAATAAACTCACAGATTTAAGCCCGTAGACACCCGATCCCAACAGATCCCAAGAACCTGAAAAATAGCACACAAATAGCAAAACGAACAGCAGCAACATTTGTTAAATTCAGATGCAAGAAACTTGAGAATGATTATGCAATAGTAACCATATGAAAAAACAACATGCACATACCTATAAGAACTAAGGATAGTAGATGTTTGCAAAATAAAACAATCAACTCAATTAACAGCAGCTCTACAAATGGAATCTGCAAAGAAAAACTAAGGATTTCAAACCGCTTTACCTTCCATCAGATCTCAATAGGCCTAAAACAATATCCATTAAGAAGCAAGCAATCCAAAAGAAGCTTCTGATCAGCCTGAAACAAAACAAAGACAGTGAGCATGCAACACAAACAAAGGACAATCAAACCATTTATTTCATGAGATTAGTTTAAGGTGGCTTCACCATTTTTGTATATATGAAGTTCAGCAATCACAATCCTTGAAGATAACAACTACAGATAAGATGAGCAACTAAAAAAATGTAATATATGAACATATGAAATAAACAAAACACCCCTAAATGTTTTTCTTGAATCTAAAAAAATGCAATATATTAATATATGAAATAAACCAAACAAAGACACTAAATGGTATAACGTGTGCATAAATAATAGAACTACAGGACCCACTGCAAAAATAAAGGCATCAATCTGTACATGAAATTACCCTATATTAAGAACAAAGCTCAAATGCCAAATTGACATTTGAACAAACAGTTCTTGATAACATAATAACTAAGCTAAACATATATCATATCTGACCCTCTCATGTAAGAATGATGAAGTTTTGAGCACCAAAATCATACCTCAGTTCTGAACAGGCCGGACAAACAAAAATGACTAACAGAGAAGGCTCACCTTAAATCACAGGCCACAAAGTGATGTAAAACAACTCGTGCACCTGTAGGGAAACAAAATATAACCAAATCAAATTGAGAAAGCTCTTTCTTTATTTCATCAATGGATAAGTGCCTAAGGTATTCCAAGCATAGCTTCCCTCTGTTCTGAAGCAGGCAACTCAGCATATTCTTAATGCAGGAAGCTTTCGTTGGGGCTAATCCTCCACATCTTATAGCATTCTCAATGCACATTGAATCAGCAGCAAAAACCTAATGCATTTAAACAAAAATCACTATGAGGAATTGAGGATTGAGAAGCTAATGTTCCTAATAAACGGTAACATGTAGGGAAAGCATTTAAAAATAATTAAGTTAGGGTTTGGAGAAGAAACTTACATCCTCCCATGTAGGGAAAGCAGATTTGAGCGACGAAAACGCCCTTTGAGAGTTACAAAGGTTTGTTTTTCGTTTCCGCTGTCAGATCCCTGGACATCGATTACAACCAAAACTAAACACGTATCTGGTAAAGAACGAAGATAAAATCAACTGAAAGCAAAGTTGAAGTAACAAAATAACAAAAGATTGATGTTAGGGTTTCATACGCTCACCCAAAACCTAAATCGTGACGGCCGATGCTCCTGATTGATGTTAGGGTTTCATACGCTCACCCAAAACCTAAATCGCGACGGCAACAGTTGCTTCTTCAGCGGCCAGTACGACCATCGGTCGGAATCCCTGTCTCTCTTCATCTGTTTAGAGGAGATTACGTGTTGAAAGAAAAGAGAAATTCTTTATTTTCTGCTGATATCCAGACCTGATTTGGTGGGTGAGAATGGTGGCGTGTGAGATAAAGGGGTGGGTGAAGCAGGTTCGGATCTGATTTGGTGGAGCAGGTGGTGTCTTCTCATGAAAATGCCCCTAAAATTCATCAAAATTACAAACATGCCAAATCTAGATAGTAATAAGAGTTGATGCTTCACAGACTTGTACATCATGTTTTAGTGTTTGTACCATAAGTTGTCTTTTGTTAATATAGGATAATTTGCTCAATGTTGCTGTTCAAAATAAATAAATAAATAAATAAATTTGCTCAATGTTCCTATGACTTTCTTTATTGTTTGTTTAGATTTCTTGCTGCTTTGGTTATTTAAAGAGGTGTCTATTGAATAAAAATTAACTAGATAGAAAATTCCTCCATTTGTTATGCTTTTAATTTTTCCTTTGCTCAAGTTTAGTTCACGTTTAATTTCGTATACGTATTTCATCAACATACCATATTTTCTTTTGATATTTCTATAAAATGATGTACACTAGTTTAGAGCTCTTGTGCGTTACGGTGGGTGTAGCTGTGAACGTTAAATCGAATAAGAAATCTCAACTTTGATTATTTTGTCACCATCCAATTGTTCTCGAATTATAGGCCCATTCAACGATATGAGCACGAAATCGAAATAAGAAATCTCAATATTTGATCATTCTACCATCATCAAACTCTTCTCGAATTACCATTCGTAAAGTTCAATATAAACACACAAAAAAAAGTTTTAAGAAGAAAGAAAATATAAATGTCTCTAAGGAAAAAAATAACAAATTAAAAATGGGACCACCCAATATAGTTTTTGCGATAGTAACTCCCATCCAAACGACATATTATGTATTTTCTAACCTATGCTAACAACATAAAAGAGTATATTTGTTTAAAAATAGGCAAAGATAAGCGACAACAATTAAGAACGAAAAAAAAAATATATTTGAGGTAGTATAATACCTAATAACGGAGAGAAAAAAATAAAAAATTTCAAACCCGGGCTACCAGGTTTCATTTTGCTAAAAGAAGTGCAAGGAACATCGAGAGTCAAGGCCCGATCGGTTAAATCAAGAACACGATATTGGTGAAAACACAATATTAGGAAAATAACTCAAACCTTTATTGATTTGTCACACCTAGGAACCCTAACTTGATCCCTATTTATAAGACCCTCTTGACTTGATAAACAAGTCTTACATAGAATCCTACTACAACTCTAATACAATTAAATAAACATAACTCGTCTATCCAATTAAATAAATTAAACCGACTTGTTTAATTCCACCCCGAACTATACCGACTTGTACAAAACGGTTATGAATTAATCGGGCCAACATTCACCCCCCTAATTCATAACTCGAATTAGAGAGATTCTTCACCCCGATCGTTAACCTCATCTCTAACGTTGCCATCCGTGCTTCTCGAACCCCGTCAACACCCACGTGCCGAGTCTTCAACGCATCCCAAATTTCCTTCGCGGAGTCATACTGGGCAACTTGAAGAACGAGTTCCTCCCGGATGGATTGTAGCAATAAAGCTACGGCCATGTCGTCTTTGGATCGATCCGCACCCGCGATAGGTTCTGTTTTGAGTACTTCGAGGATCTTGTGTACCCAAAACACCGCCTTGATACGAACCGTCCACGTATTGTAGTTAGTAGGTCCCAACATCAGACATCGTAACGTCACGTTTTCTTCCTTTAGAACCGCATGGGATCCTCCAGCTTGAACGACGTCGTCTTTAGTCATGATGTACTTACACGGACCTCTCCTGAATGTTACGATAGGTGATTCCAGATAACCTTTTTCGTTGCCTGGAAGTCACGGTCGAGAAGAATGTATTGATCACGAGAGTCACTTCTTGTTCGAAAAATTAGAAGCCTGTTGCAATCTTTGAGTCTTGTCCCTTTAACTAATTAAATCTTGATCCGTTGTCACCTTTGAGGATTACCGTTTTAATTAATTAAATATCGATCAAAGTGCTGATCAAGATTTTGTTTGTAGAGTAAGACTCACGCAAACAGGTCTTGTTTGGTTACTTAGACTCCTTTGCCTTTCGTTTCTTCCTCCCCAAGATATCCAACTTGACGAACTTGAGTAACAAACAGGATCTCGGCTCAAAGATGCTACTCGAATGCGGATGTTGATCTCTTTAACACTAACAATGACCGTGTTACCGGATTCGGTGGTCCTTGATCCAGCCCTTGTGCGTGACTCGGATTCTCTCGACCTACGGGGTAATCGATGACTTCGATCGTGATGGTAGCTAAATCGCAACTTCCTTGGTTCCCGGAATTGATAAACAAGATCGTTGACTCTTGAAGCTTATAGACGACAGTCTCTTTGATCTTCCTCGGCTATAATCGTTTACCCACAGATCTTCTTTGGCCGACTTCGCTCAACCCCTAGATCTTCTTGGTAGAACGAACAACCCTCGATCACTTTCCCGACTATGACTAGCTTCCTTGCTGATCTTGGAATCAACTCCGGGTACCTTGAACTTGGTTCTTGATTTCACCAAGCTCTGATACCAATTCAAGGCCCGATCGGTTAAATCAAGAACACGATATTGGTGAAAACACAATATTAGGAAAATAACTCAAAACCTTTATTGATTTGTCACACCTAGGAACCCTAACTTGATCCCTATTTATAAGACCCTCTTGACTTGATAAACAAGTCTTACATAGAATCCTACTACAACTCTAATACAATTAAATAAACATAACTCGTCTATCCAATTAAATAAATTAAACCGACTTGTTTAATTCCACCCCGAACTATACCGACTTGTACAAAACGGTTATGAATTAATCGGGCCAACAGAGAGTAGGAGATAGTTAGGTAGAACGTTTATATTACAAAACCTAATATATATATATATATATATATATATATATATATATATATATATATATGGAAACCTAAAAAAATTAGTAAAAACGGGTTTTCAAGGTTTCGAACCTGTGTCACCCCGAATGAAAGACATGCACCAACCATTGCGGCATCTCAACGGATGGTATACAGCCCTTTCAACAATTTATATATCACAAACAGTAAGGTGGTATTTGTTTTACTGAAAAAAGCCCTTCTTGTCCTCTTATGTATGCGTCGTGTAGATCACGCGCGAACATTTAGGTCTGCAGACTGTTTGTTTTTCCGAATACGTTTCACTAAAAAATGTCTGCACTGGCTCTTCTTGGTGCAGATGTGACTCAGCCACTTCTGACATCTTTTAACATCTTCTAACATTTTCTTTAAACTGTTTTTTCATAAATAAATAAAAAAAACATTTTTAAACAGTTTTCTTTTTTTATTACGTCTCTAAAAGGTTTTTTTTTAAGTTTTATATTAAATACATTTATAAATCATTTTTTAATTCTAAAAGCCTTTTTTAAAAAGTTTTTTAATATTTTAAACAGATTTTAAAAAACTTCTTTAACCAATTTTAAAAAAAACGCCTTTTAAAAAGTAAAAAAAAAAACATTTTAAATAGTTTTTTCAAACGTTTTTAAATTGTTTTTTTAAAAAAACTTTTGTAAACATTTTTTAAAACGTTTTTTAAAATGTTTTTATCAAAAAAAAATTATTTTTTTTAAAAAAAACTTTTTTTTAAGTTAAAAAAATGTTTTGGTTTAGAAAACGTTTTTAAACAATTATTTTCAAAAAAAATATTTTAAACAGTTTTTAAAAAACTTTTATATACAATTTCTAAAAAACGTTTTTTAAACAGTTTTTTTCTAAAATGTTTTTAAACAGTTATTTAAAAAAAACCTTTTTAAACTGTTTTTTTTAAACGCTTTTAAATTGTTTAAAAGACGTATTTCAAACAGCTTTTATAAAATATTTTTGTAATCTTATTTAAAGGAAAGCTGTGAAAAAAAACTATTGGTTAAAAATCACATAAGAATATCAAAAGGTTTGAATTGTAATTATTTATAAGTCTAAAAAACGGTTTATTTAAATTTCAGTTTATTTTAGCAGTCCGCAGAAGTTAAAAAACAAACATTTTTTTTCTTACACCGCAGACTGCAGACATTTTACCTAATAAAAAACAAACTGCACCTAAGTCTTATTTATTTTTATTTTTTAAAAAAACAGTAAAGCGTCCCTAGGTTTCGAACCCGGGCCAGCTAAATTGAAAAGCAAAGCACCAGCCAACTGTGACACCCTTGCCACATTTGACCCCACTATTCCTAGGATACATTTAATATCAACACTATATTGTCGTCTCTATTTCTGTTTCTGTCGTGTCATTACTTAAGAAATAGGATGCATTTCACATGGACTACAGGACAAATAGTGACAATTGTTGGAAGACTCGGAAAATAGATTGGCATGACTTATTTAGTTTTTTACATTTGTTTTTAGATTTAATCTTCTATTTATTAGGTCTACTTTAATCATACTACAACACTTCATATTATCAATCTTTATCTTAAGAACTCATCTGGGTACGAGGCTTTTACATGCAGGGTTTTGATTTTTCATTCCATTAGACAAAGTATATATCTTAAATGATAAGTTCATAAGTCAACAACCAAGCAAGGAAGGACACATGTTCCAATCTTAACTTTGTTAATAAGTTATATATAATATATATAACAAGTTGGTGACCCGCCCGCGCCTTGCGGCGGGCCACCCATTTTCTGAAAGTTTAAATATGTAATCCATTTTGTGTAAGTTTGAGGATATATTGGCTCTTCAAATCGAAACATTATTTGGACCGCTAAATAAATTGAATTAGTAGGAGGTTATTATGCATCAACATAAAGAATTAAGTCATAGTTCATTTTTTTCCCATCCAATTCATAAAGTATACAGTGAATAATTGAGTTATCTCTTCATGTGGATGGGAAATGAACAATGAGAGAATCAAATATACTAAAAAAGAAAGCATCTACATTAATTTTTTAAAATTTAACCAACAACATTTTCTAACTACCTAGATTCAAATTCATTCATGTAAACTCTCTTAAATACTTGAAGACCTTTTAGGGGTTACCATGTAATTGAAAACGCCACTTCCTGTCAACATGAAAGACAAACAATGTCAGCAAAAAAAAAATGAACAAAAAGATGATTCGAGTTGGCTCAGATCCGTAGGATATGATTCATAGAAAGACAAAATGTTCATGGTTGCAAAAGTTATTGCCCCGCCATAGAAAGAGAAATCTTTCATGGCTGCAAAAAATTGTTGACACGCCAAAACATCAGTTCTCATCAATCCAATTGTACATATATAATATATAATATCACAGCCAAGTAACATTAAACTTTTCTGAGAAGCGGCATTCACATTTATTTATTTATATATATAACAAAATCAATTGATGGAATCACACGATGTATTAAACACACGCGTGAGAGAGAGGGACACCGCCCACCGCCACTCTTAGCCAATTAAAGTAGATAGTGTGTGTTCGTAAACGCAAATGTCTAGCAACGAATGCTGGAGCTAAAGCATATTAATAATGTGAGTATGACCAACCATTTGAAATGTATTATCATACAATACAATCCAATATAAGGCTCAGACCATTAATGAAGATAAAAGGGGCACTTCAAGTTAGATGGCTGCAAATTAACCACTTGCCATGCCAATATAAACAAAATATCCCCTTTAGACTCTTCATTTCTGGACCAACATCATAGCCAAGAGCAGAAACGCCCATGCAATAAAGATCCAAAGAGCGAAAGATGGGTCAGAGCACGAAGCTTCAAAAAAACCATACATCACAAAACAGATCTATCCCAGCAGATCTGAAAACCAAGGCTACAGAGACCACAAATGTATTTGGAAGGTTTTAAGAAACCCTAAATCGCGATTCAACGCAAACCATCCAGTGAACCCACAAAACAAACAGATCGGGATACTAACATGTAAGTATCACAAAGAAATTACCAAACAAAAGAAGGCTAGGTTTAAGAGCGGCGGCGATAAGAACGCCACACCGACAGAAAACCATCATCGACCTCAAATGCTCATAATCAAGCGAAGATTAAAACTAATCAGCAGTTACCAGTGACCGGATTACACACAGCAACAATAAACTTCATATATATAGAGAGATGTTGCTGAAAATGTAGAGAGAGAAAGTAGCAAGCAAAAGTGATTCACTCGAGAGGTAGAGAAAACAACAATAAATGAGTATAAATGTAGACATAAAGGAAATATTGAGTATTAAATATCTGCATACAGGAAACAACTGTGAATCCTGTGAGAGAACACAGATTTGTAAAAACCAAGGCAGGAAAGTTAAGTGGAGAGGGGGGCAAATTGTAAACATGATGAAAATTATGTGGTGAAAGTCTAAAGATAGTAAAGAATACTATTCACCACCAATTGTAATTGTATATATATATAATTAGTCACTTTCAAAAGCATACAAACACCATCTAAACAAATAAATAATTACACACACATATAAACAATACATAGAGAGAGTGTTTCGTTAACTTACTTTTTGTTCCTTGAGGCTTACTAGTTTTCTCACTCTTAAGCCAATTTTAAAAAAATAATCAATTTAAGGGCCTCGCCTTTGGTTTTTTTCTCAATTTTTGATCACCTTCAAAAATTCATCCAAATTAATCGTTAAAATGAAGAGCATTTATGTCGATCTATCTAAAGGTGAATAGAGTTTAATTTGGACATAAATGTTATTCATTTTAACGATTAATTTGGATGAATTTTTGAAAGTGACCAAAATTGAGAAAAGAACCAAAGGTGAGACCCTTAAATTGATTATTTTTTAAAATTGGATTAAAAGTGAGAAAACTGGTAAACCTCAGGGACCAAAAAAGAAGTTAACTCTTCTCTTTTTTACCAACACACATAATAATATTCTTAAAAAAAAAAATCAGATTAATATGAAATGACTATTTAACCCCTAGAAGGAAAACCTACAAACCACTACCCTTCCCCATGTTTCTTCATTGAATTTTGGAGATCACATAAGCTAATAGCAGGTGATGATGTTCACGATGAAAACCCTACTGCAGATAACCAAACTGAAGTACTACTAGATCTGGACTATCTAGTGTAATGTAAGCTTTTGGCTACCACCTTGATAGTTTTGTTATAAAATTTTGTTGACCGTTAAAAAAAAAAATTACTACTAGATCAATATCATTAAAGGCTAGATTAGGCCTTATTGGTGTGAAAAATTTAGTGACCAGCATTCAGGAAAGTTAAGAATGGTCCAATGTTAAATGACCATTTTATACATATGCTGAAAAAACAAAAATGTTTTTAAAAGAAAAACTTAAAACCTCGCGCTGGTCGATAGTGAGACCATATCTATCTGTAAATCTTGAAAAGAAGTACAAAACCTACAACATTAACATACCACATGTATGATTGACTTATAAATAAATAATAATAATAGTAGTAACAATTAGTTTGGAAAATTGCATCTGTAACTTACCAAAAGATTGCATCTATAACTTACTACTCTCCTTTCCATGGTTGTTAAATTACCCATATTCCTTGAGCAAAAACCAATGCATATCCCAACAGGTCCAAACATGTCCTCATAGAGTCATTGGATCCGGGCCCAATGACACACCCTGTCGGTTTTTTTACACCTTACAAACCGCCTGCAAAGTCCGGTGCTCATTCTCTCAACTTTGTACACTTTGTATGCTATCAAAACCCAAATTTACCCTCGGCCAGAACGTTTTGATTTTCTGCGCTGACTCAAAAGCTTAAGCATGTTGTCAGTTAGATCGGGTGGGGAATTATCATCATCCTCTTGTTTGTTCGAACCAGAGGTTTGAGTCAACCAGGCTAACGCCTCCACAGAAGCGTCCCTCTCCGCAAGCTGTTTGTTTCTTTTCGGTTTTCCTACAAACTGCATTCCTTTGAATTCAACCAATGCTCTGAATTCATTTGTTTTTAGATGCTTTGTTTTGTATTTTGGTGGAGAGTGGCCCGCCCTCATCAGCAGAGTTTGCAGCAAGCTTTTCGGGTTTGCTCCATCTCTTGTAAATTTATCTTTGTCATTTGGCTCGATTGCCTTCTTGTTTTCACGACCGAATACAAATCTTCCTTCACATTGATCTCCTGACACGAGCTCTTGAACAGCAAGCATGAGATACTTGCCTTCTTTGTGGATGTCGATATTGGGATCTTTAAGCTGTGTCATTGTACACCAATGGTAAAAAAACTTATATAGATGTAGCAGTTTCAACCTTTTTCGACCCATTACAAATAAACATAACCCAAAAAGACCCGTTTATGGATAAATTGGTGAAAATTTTCACTTCAAGTGTATGTTAATGTATTTGTTTTATTAAAAGTAAAAAGGTTGATGTCTAACCTTCTTTTGCAAGAGCTGATCAAGTTCTTGCTTTAGGTTGGTATACGACTCCGCCAAAGTAGGATCCATGAAAAAATCAATATACCCTCCTAGCATTTTCAAGTGTCCAGGCTATATAAAAGAAAAGTAAAATATTAGAACCCACAACACAAAAACAAAGCTGATAATATCTTCCATAGATGAAATTACCGAAACGCCATTAACTAGACCACCACCAAAGAGGATTAAAATTGAATCAGACACCCCAGTAGAATCACGTATAAATACAGTGTTGACCTTCACTTTTTCCCCAAAGACCAGCCATGGATATGGAATCGTCTGGTATCCTGAGTTTACTGAATTCTGAAAGAAGTATCAAGTTAGCATTATAGAAAATAGGGAACTGCAGAAATCTGTAATAAAACGGGCATTTTGGAACGAGACTTTAGACTGATCCATCTAAAACTTAATAAGAGACGCCCATCATTAACTGTTTACTAACATAAATCACAAAAACATTTTGTTTCCATGCATGGAACTAGATGCAAATACCGTTTACTTTTGGGCACTAATGGTGATGTTTTAAGAACTTTTAAGTAAAATGCATCCTACAAATATAACCAACTGAATATGCAAAAGTAAATAGATTATGAGCAAAATTATCATCACTGTTTGATACTTACTGCATAGAGCATGACCTGGCCATCATCCATAGTTTTATAGGACATCGATGCCTCCCTGTGCTGCAGTATACAAAATCTAAAATATTGATATTTGCTTTTTGAACATTAGCAAATGTAAAACATGTGGGTGGCAATGTTGACCAGCTTATTAAGACTCATGAATTGATTGATTTGAGCAGAGTTTAATCTAAAACTGGTCAATATGAAAGTCACCATAGTCTGTTTTTAATGTACACAACCTCCTAAATCGTTTTAACCAAAAGTTAAGAATACTTTTGTAATAATACTGCTTTTGTAAACATAGTTCACACATACTTTTTTAATAAAAAAGGGGACAAAAAATGCTTGGGTAAACCCAACCATTTTTCCATGTACCAACCAACCCGCCTGACCATCTTGCTGCTTCTAATATTAATCCATCTAAGATTATTCGAATTAAATAGACATACCACTACGGATGCAATGCCAGGAAAGAGGCCCGCACATATAATGGCCCTAACCAAGGATTGATTATGACTCAATTTATTGTCGAGGCTTCCTTCACCCTCAAGCAATTGAGCATCCTTCAAGATGTAATGAAACTGATTCCTAAGAGAATGAATAGCTTGAAGTGTTTGAGCCGAAAGAAAATTCCTCCAACAATACTCATAAGCAGATCCTTCTCTTTCAGCTTCTTTCCATCCTTCATATGCACGCACCAGTGCCATATGATCACTATAATCCTTTGCAGAAAATCTAGACTTTGCTGTACTAGCTTGCTGAAACATATGTATAAAAATAACATTATTAAAAACCACATATTAAAGCTAATAGCTAACCAGAATCTGGGCAACTATTTTTATAGAGGTGTTAAGATTGTGGGTTGGGCAACAGACTAACAGGTCAAAACTGGTTCAGGTTGATAGAGGTCATTCAACCCGCAATACACATTTTTGCCTCTCGTTAAGAAAATATACAAATAACTAATGCTTTATGTATGATTACATAAACAATAATATCGCAATAATAATCTAAATCTTTGAATATAACAGTTTAGAGGTTGTATGGATTAAGAATACACCTTGGCGACTGTCACCTGTTTGACTGTTCCTCTTTTAGCCAAACTTTCTCATCTGACCCATTTAATATAAAAGATGGCCCAAGTTTGAAATAAAATGTAGATATATTGGTCAAATTTGCCACCTCCGAGGACAATCACTAAAACAATTTAAAAATAGAAGAGAAGTATAGATAGAGAAAATATACCAGAAATAAAGCAGATCAACTATAGTTGCTTAATAATATTAAACTAGATACTAAAGCACGATGAATAAACTAACTGACTTTCCATTCTATATCTTTTTAACACATGTGGTTGTATTACTCACGTCTTTCTTCTCGTGAGGCAGAAGAAAAGGATCTCTGACACTGAGTCCAGCAACAATTGTAAGAATGGGATCAACGCAGCGAAAGAAAGCACCCATTATCAGCATTTTCCCCAACTTCGGATTCAGTGGAAGCATTGCCAGATATTGACCTTTATTTAAGAAAAGCCAACTGAGACACATTTGGAAATTTGTATGCAAAGTAGTAGATCTACTTTCACATCATAGTGATAAAATATAAACTAACCAAGATGTGTAAGATTTTCATTCTCATCTAGCGCTCCGATCATCTTCAAAAAATCTACAGCGTTTTGGACCTTAAAAGTAATCAAAGGTTATTCACTTATTCCGCGATAATATGATCACATTCAGATCCAAACCTAATGTATGGGGTATTAACTATATATTTGATACTTACAGCCAATGGCTCTGGTGGCTGTAAAGCAGCTGACAAAAACTCCCCAATACTACCAACCCGCAAACTTTTTATTTGCAAGCAAAGAGAATTCAGGGGAGTTCTTAAAAGCTCAGGTAGCTGATATTCAGAGAAAGCTTGATAAACGCATCTAGGATAAAGGTGATAGCATTCTCCTGGTTGCACACGCCCAGCCCTACCTCTTCTCTAGAACACAAAACCACAAATAAAGAGGTAGTAAAGTTTGAAGTAATTAATACTTAATCACTTTTTTCCTCTTGTAACTTCTTTTTTAACTTACTTGTCGGGCAGATGCTTGAGATATCCATGAAGGTAGAAGACAAGGAGTGTTATTAAGAGCATCATAAGTGGTTTCTTTAGCTTTTCCACAATCAACCACAAAAACTACATCATTGATTGTGATACTTGCTTCTGCCATATTTGTGGCAATTACTATTTTACGCACATTTGGCGGTGGCTTCTCAAATATGAGTTTCTGCGTAAATATCATAAAGGATATAAAAACTGAAGGTGGCAAATAAAACAGAATAGTATTGTAATACTGTATTTAACAATAATGATAGTAAAAGATTTGAAGAAGTACCTGTTCAGATGTTGCCATGGAACCATGACATGTTAGCAGTTGAACCCTATTAGGATCTCCAAGTAAAGGATGGGATTTAAGTTGATTTTTCAGACAATTGATATCATCCCACCCAGTCATAAATACCAGAACTGCACCTGGTCTTTCCTTACGGCAAATATGACATAGAACTGCTTCAATAAGATTAAATCCGATACTATCTGGTGTCCAGCAAGACAAAGACTCACGTGTCTTGGAGCTATAGTTTTCAAAGCTTGATTGACTCAAGGCATCCTGTGGAATAATAGCAGATTAGTATCACCTGTTTGATAACTGATAACAAAGTAACTTTTTCACATTGAGTTTAAATTTGTTGCAATGTAATAAGTTATATTGGGACTGGATCACTGGAAACTGGATTACACAGAAGAGCATACTGCATACCTCAACAAGAAGAGTGAGGTTGTTTTTCCTTTTGCGAGGAACTAGTTGCTTTTGTGTTTTCCACAACTTCTCTTGGCCATAGTCGTCAATTTGGTTGAAAGAAGTCAGCTTATACCCAGTGATCTCCAGTATATCTTCTAAAAAATGTGCCCTCACTGGATGAGTGAAGCCCTATATTTAGAAAACACCACAGGAAATCAGACTGAAAATAACCAAGATTATGTTAAAGAAACTAGAAACAAATGGGCTTCTCTAGGAAGTAATAACATGCTCAGGGTGAAACTAAGACTAAAGAAAGGGAACCCCTAAAGAACTTTGACCAAATTACATTCAGCATCAGGACCAACACAGTAGAATTTACTGGAAAAAGAAACCTAAAATGAAGAAACATGGTAATTCACAACAAGATAAGAGAAGGTCTTACAGGAATATGAATCATTGGTGCTCCCTTAAAGTAATTGGAAAATAGCTCAGCATTCAGTGTAGCACTCATCAGTATCAATCTCAGGTCCCGACGACGTGGAAGGAGATCCTTCAATACAATCAATAGGAAGTCTGAAATTTGAAGAACAAACAATTGATCACGTAAGCAAAAAAAGTTAGGAAAAGAAGTAGAAACTGTACCTTCATTCATGCCACGCTCATGAATTTCATCAACAAACACATGGGTTACACCGTCCAAATTGTGGTCACTCAACAGCCTGCGAAGCAAAATACCACTTGTACAGAAAAGCAAATGTGTGTTTTTCCCTTTCATCCCCTCTAATCGAACTTTGTACCCAATCTGTAAAAGATCATCAAACAATCATATGCACAAAGTAGGGAGATTTAGAACAGAAACCCTTTCTTTGAAAAGGTAAGAGTTTAATGTTAAGCATCAATTGATATAACTAATGCACAAGGCTTTTTGCGTAACACTAATGTGGTGTTTGGATGTATGTTTAAAAACTGATTATGTAATATTGAATAACTAGAGTCAAGCAAGCAGTTGTAATAAACTGGGTTGTAGAAAAACGAGTTTGGATCTTTGTTGTTTGATAGTAAGATGGTTTAAATGTTTGGCAAACTCTGATTATTAAAGTAACTAGACATAAAATATTAAAAAATGGCCAGTTTTATGTAACGTTAAAATATATAATTTTCTTTCTATCAGCTTTATCACCTATAAATATTTTTTATAAATTTATCACAAAGAACTCCAAAAATTGTCTTTCTAGATAAAAGCTATTTAAAATAAAGTGAAAAAAGGGGGATATATGTACTTTTAGTTTTCCCGTTTTCTCAGCTGGTATAAAACGGATTATAATGAGATAATAAGTTTCGTATGACACGTCCAAAGTCCAATAAGCCCTTAAGTGACGAGTAAAGAAGCCTTACTGATTCACCAAGAGGCTCTCCCCTTTCAGTAGAAACTCTCTCGGCAACAGCCATGGCAGAGATTCTTCGAGGCTGTGTACAAAGTATGTTACAGAATGCACCACGACCAGATTCAATCTCAGACTCCAATATGTATTGTGGAAGTTGAGTGGTCTTTCCACATCCAGTCTCTCCAGAAATTATAATAACCTATCATTGTAAACCAATCAATAATTATGTATGTTTATGCTTACATACATGTCAAATTCAACCGTTTCCAATATGCATATGGCTTATGATTGATAAATAAACTTTATGGGCAGATTATATACTAAGAAGAGGGTATGATCCAGAAGACAAACCTGATTCTGTGCAATTGCTTGGAGCAGCCTTTCCTTCTCTTTGAATGAAGGAAGAGACATGCGTGCCTGTAGCATCTTCCTGCCTTCTGGCGATTCCTGTAGACAAATTGGAGAATCTTTTTAAATAATAGATTGCCTATTTTGCAACTGGTCAGAAATTAAACTGTCACAGTTAATTTTAGTCTAGATAATGTATATACAACAATTGGGTTGTGTGTTTGAGTATTCTTATTCTTATCAAGTTTATTGAGAAACGTGGATCGAGTTGGGAAGAAGATTATTCCCACAAGTCTGAGGGCTTGTTATCACCTAAATCACACCAAAAATATCCGAAGGTACATAATCAGATGAAATCTATCAAGCCATGAATTTTTTTTTGCATCAGATACATGATTAACCAAGTCTTGTAGAGAAAAGAATACATAACAAGCATAAATCAGCAATCATTGACCAGAAGAAATCAAAAATAAAGAGATGACAAAAAAACTTATGGCACAGGTATAGCTACACATTTTTTTACATTTATCATGCATATCTGTACATCAATGACTCTTGCTAATACATGCATAGCAAAATGTTGTTATCATCATAACCTCTATATATTATATACTTCAACAAATCTAGATTGCTTCAATCTCTTATAGTTGCGGCCATTAATCATGACAACAATATTAGATTTTTCATGAGGTCAACTTCCACTTATTATGCCATATTCTAACTTACAAGTATATTGATCCTACACAAGGCAGTAAAAAGTGACATATATGGAAGAAATGTGAAGTGGCAAGTGAAGAACAACATCAATTCAATTTAAAATATAAGAAGAAAAAACTTGCACCATCTATGCACATGGATACAACAATTTAGAACGTACAACCTCTCTATGCTGATTATGGCTACAATGCTTAAATGTGCCTATTTTTATAATTAACTAAGGAGCCTCTCTTATTTAGTGTTTATCAAATGTCTGTGCATTTATTTAGATTTTAGATAGCTAATCTCTCACTTCTCTTTCCTTTTTATTTGAATTCTTGATAATAGAAGTCGTCTCCGCAGCATTATTTGTGCATTATGATACCGCAAATATATCATACCAAGAAATAAGATAACAATAAAGATCAAGACTGACTTGTCTTTCATTTTGTTCAAGCTTTCAAGTTTAAAAAAATATATGTATTAACATGATCAAGGGTGCTAATTCTAACATCAAAAGCAGAGTAGCAATTTTGACCAATACAGGTTGTGTTAAATCTCTAACAGGTAAATATGTGAATTAAAAATTTAGCATTAAAGTGTTCTTGTAACTTGTAATGCTTAAAAAACCTCCTAAAAACTTGTTAAAAATAGATTGTTAAAATTATAGTTTGCAATCTTATATGAGACTAGTTAGTTATATATTAACTTCAGCGTTTAGGACAAAAAGTGATTCGGGTCAACCCTATAGGACACGTCTTGACATTCACCATAGAATCATAGATTACCTGTGTTGACTCGTCACCCAACCAGCCCACCCTGCCCCATTTCCCACCTCAAATTAAGAGCATGACAATAGCTTGAAGATATATAATAATAAATTTAATAGAAAACTATTCCAAATGTACCTCCCAAGCTCGTTGCATATTTCGCATTTGTAAACTCCGTCTTTGAAGAACCTTTTCCATAAGAGTCCCATCTAATGAATTACCACCCTGGTTCGCCAGCTCAGCCTGATGACTAGTGTCACTCTTAGTGGAGGAAACATCTCCAGAATCCAAGTGCATTCGATCAAGATGCTCCTGCAGCAAACCTTCTACTCTTCTTTGCAAGCTTAATGGGATCACTACCTACACCAGTGGTCAACAACATATCCATCACTATTTTCACATACTTCCTTGATTAAACATTCTATTGAGTTCAAATAATCAGTTCCATGCCTACTCACAAAACTGACTATCTAGAGAAAAACTAATATCTTTCAAAACATCCTAACTTCTTTGAGAAAAGTCTTTAGCTTTCCTACATTAATCAAACTATGCCCAACAATCAAAACATCTTGATTATTAGAACATCAAATAGCATAAGCATATCCAAACACTGTTTTCTAGGGTCCCTTGATTTTCATTTTCGAATTAGTCAATAGCACACGATCACTTTTAATATGCACATCCATATGAGAACTGTCTGTCATGGAAAAACAAAACTGCAGATAATCAGTACCTCCCTTTGGGGACGCTTATCATCAAGATCTGGCCTGTAGTTAGGAAGAGGCACCTTGCTTGCAACCACCACTTTTCCATACATTTCACTAAACACCCAATGATTAGTAGTGTGAGAGAATGGAAAACACCAAAAACATACATAGTCATGAACATGATTTGACAGTCAGCTACCAGTAAAGGCCCATTCTCTTGGCCAGATTAGATATTTGCTCAAAGTCTCTCTTATCTCGCTTATCTCTGGACACAATCTCTTGATGTGTCTCGTTACGTGACAGCATGCTAAGTTTCCACTTCCACTCATCAATATTCGCCACTGATGAAGATGCCTGCAATATCTCGTTTGGAAATTTTACATCTTCATCAGTACATGCCCTAGAATTACAATTTACAAACTAACTCTAGTTTGAAGAACATCAATACTTTTTGCAGTTGGATTGAATTTCGAATAACATCAAATTCATTAGCTACTAGTTCAAATAGAACGATTTTGATGTTCAAAAGCTAGCATATGATGAATCAAAACGAAGGAGTGGAAAAGTACCGGGTGATTCTCGTAATCGCACTCGTACTCATCATCCGAGAACTGATCAACTGCGAAGCCGCTAAGGTAACGTGTTCCTCCGGAAGGTAAAATCGACGGAAGGAAGCGAGAAACGGGACCTCCATGGTTGATTTTTGAAGAACTACGGTGTGGTATCGGAGAAGAGGAAGTTGAGCATCCGTTTAGGGTGGTTTGAGTGAAGAAGAAAGTAGGAAGAAGTGGAGATTTGGTTCTGAAACTGGATGATAAGAGAAACCCTAATCTGGAATGCATATTGTGAAGTAAGATTGGGGCATGGCTCTGTGTTTACATCCGGTGGTGGCGGGAGGGACGGGGAGGAAGAACCCCAAAAACTACTGAAACATGAAACACAGAGTGAAAGCGTCTAAACTCTAAAAGTGTTAAAAGTTGAAACCCCTTGTATAGGTTCGAAAAATTTTATTTGAAGAAGGGTGTCATAAGACTCATAACACCTCATTTAGGGTGCTCCTAGTTTTCGAACCGGATTCGAATAACCGAAATTAGAGGTGTTAAATGGGTCGTGTTTGTGAGTTGACGGGTCAATTCGATCCGAAGCTGAAAATTTTGATACGATCCCGACCCGAACCGAACGTGAAAATCATGTCACACATATTAACTCGAACACGACACGAATATTTTTATGGGTTAACTTGAACACGTCCCGTTTGATCCGATTATTTTTGAATTTTTATTTTTTTTAAATATATTAATGCTTTTAGATTACAATTTTACATTAAAACCTACAAATGTATATAATATAATTATATTTAAATCATAAAATCTTATTTTAATTTCTCTTTTAAGTTATAAATTGATAAAATTATAACACCAACTTAATTTATGACATAAAACATATTTAAAAATAAAAATATTAAATAGTTATGACATATTTAAGAATGAAGTTTAAAAACTAAAAAAACTTTAATGGGTTAATTGAAATATTTAATGGGAGGTTTGCAAAGGATACAAAGGCTGATTCTAAAGACCCCACCAATGGCATATAGTGGAGTTGGTTGAGCCTTTGGCTTGTGTTCCTAGGGACCCAAGTTCTATCCTCACTAATGACATTATTTGTCCATTGGTATGGAGGCCAATGATAGGAGATCCGGGGAGACCCGGATTCGATCCTTGAGGCGACCGGGTTTTACCGTTAATTCGTCGTCGTGCCTACGGGCGGGCGGGTTAGCGGGTTTTCCCCCGGAACTGGAGTCACATGGACGCTTAAGGGCTCCGTACGGCTGGGTTGGGCCAGCTGGCGGTGGCCTTTAGCCATTGGGTCACCCCGTACGAAGTACCTGGGTTCATTCTATTCGTTGGCCGTTCAAAAAAAAAATTCTAAAGACCCCCCCCCCCCCCCCCCCCACCCAACTCTGAAAACACATGAGGAAAAAAAAAACTTAAAAGGAAAATCATAAAATAGGAAGCACACCGAGACAATAGGTTGTGTTTGTATGTAGTATAATCATACTTATCAGGTGAGAAATCTAGTAGACCCTATTGAAGGTTTGTATGAAGGGGGAAAAAAAACTTTAATCCAGGTCATCTCAATCCTCACACTTAATACAACTTATATATTTTGTGATCTTGATAAAGGTGATGTTCAATCAAGAAAGGAGGGATAAATGAGTTCTTACCTATAAATATATAATGAACAGGAAACCCATGACATGCCTAACAAAAACAAGTATGTGTTCTTACATATAATATTTCTTTTTATACAACAAGATAGTTAAGTTGGGTAAAAAGCTTCATTGATTAACAAAAAAAGGAGAAACATACAGTGTTCCGTATTCGTATTTCGACTAATTTCGAAAGAAATATTGATGCAACATGCATCCGGTTTCGGGTCATAAATAACGATAATCTACAGAAATACAAACCTACAAAGACTACACACCTAATGCCACTGGCAAGCATGAGAACAATTTGTTTCCCCACCAACCTAAAGAATGTGAAGAAAAAAAAATCACAAAACAAAGAGGAAATGCAATGAACCAGATTAAAACGGGTCGGGTCATCGTCGAGATGTGTTCATTTCTATTTCTTGACCGGTCAACTCCAATGAATTTCCAAACTTATCAGCTTCTCTTGCTATTTGAATATCAGAAGGTTTACAATGTTGTATGACCATTTTTATAACAAAACGAGGAACAAGCGCTGCGATCTGAATGCCAAGCAAGCAAATCCAAAATGATCCCTTGCTTGAAAGCTCAAATATTGCCCTACAAAGATAAACCACAAAATTTTGAAATGAGAAAAGATACCAAATTTGACTTTTTGAGGTCAAACATATCAAATTTCAACTCCATGATATTATGATTTCTTCCAACTCTTGACACAATTCAATGAAGAAACTAGATTTTTTTTTGTACAAGATTTCCCAAAGAATATACAGTATGACTATGAGGCCACACACCCCACCTTTCAACTGTGAAATTGATACTTAAACAAAGATTAAAAAAAGAAAAGAAAAGTCACTCAAAAGCAAACGGGTCAAATGGGTTAGAGCATGTCAAAAGTCACCCAGAGTGTCTTTTTAATGCATACAACCTCCTAATACATTATATTAAAAAATTTATACTATTATTGTAATGATATAAGTTGCATCATCACGTTTAACACCTCAGTTATTCATAAAAGTAAAAACAAAATATAGGTTAACCTGACCCAACCCTATTTGAATCTCAAAAAGATCAAAATTTGTGTCCCAACCAGCCCGATCCACCCATTTTGGCAACTCTTGATAAATGCAAATCGGTTGAAAGGCTATACATACCAGTAACCAGGTAACACGGGAATCACATCAATGATAATAACACAAATGCAAGTTGCAATAATAGACCCCCAAATCGATGCATGGCTGAGCCAAGTCCACCTAATAACATCCATAGCTAAGTGAATATTGACCAGAAACACAACTGCCAGGGTCCAGAGATCTCCTAAACTCGGACCATCAATGTCACTTTTCCAGTATGCAAAAAGGGGGACATAGAACACAACTATACTCTGCCATAGTGTATCAGCTATTGTGAGCCAAAATAATGTTGAGTTGTAGCTTTCTTGTCTATGACCAGCCCCGTATAGCTGAGGATATGTCATCAGAGACCTTCTGCTTAAATCCTTATCAAGAACTGCAATAACAATTGTAGGAACAGAGGTGTAGAGGATAGAATATAACACACTGCTCCATTCGGTGATAGCTGTGGTCAAAGTGAATCCTGTAAAGAGCACGTACCTGGACAGAATCATATGTATATATTAGAAAATGAACACTGGATGTGCCATTTTAACCGATCATATGAAAAAGGGTCAAGTCAGGTTATAACATATTAATAACGGGTCAAATAGGTAAAAAGAACGAAAACGAGAAATATAAAGGAAATAGGTTGATAGTTGCCTAAAGTGTAATCAAGGGGGTCTAGATCTTTTCCCTCGGCATACTCCCGTTTTACCGGATGGAGCAACCAAGATGTGGCAATATAGACCCATTTGAATTGGTTGATTTGGGTTAAGTTTCATCTTTAATGGATTAAAAGAAATAAAAATTAGTTAAAAAGAAAACATGTTAAATGGGTCAAAAGTCACCATTGTGTAATTCTTTATGCATACATCCTCCTAAACAACTTTATTCAAAATATCAAAGTAATATTGTAAATTTAATTTGTATAATCATATTCGATACGCTAACCACTGATGGAAAAATATTACACTAAACATGTTTCAGGTCATTTTTACAACCCTGACCATTTCGCAACCACTAGAGCAACACCATTTTCACATTAAATTGGTCAAAATACACCAATTAGCAAAAAGTAAAATTAACATAATCTACAATTTGAAAGAAAATCAGAAATATTTTATGATATTGACCGGAGATCGACATACTTACCAGAACAAGACAAGGACAAACACTGCATTCCTATAAAAATTGTAAAGTATCATGTAACCCATTCGCTGGTAATTCCAATGTCCATGGACCAACAAAAGAGGAACCAAAAACCTAAACTGACCCATTGCAAAATCAGACGCCATCACAGCTTGACGACCCTCTTGCCCACTGATTCCAATTCCAACATCAGCCATTTGGATCATTGAAACATCATTGGCACCTGAAAATTTTAACAGAAACACTTAGCGTCATATATAAATTGATATGACAGATTTTTTTCTAGAAACCAGATGCAAGTTTATAGTATAGGTCAGATGCACTGATTAACATTCAAATAAATCCTTTTTATGGTCCTAAAAATTACAGTTAAATCTTCATACAATTTTGAGCTTGTAAGAAAATCCAGTAGTATTGTGGTGTGGATCTATACTTGACTTGACAAGTAATGTTAGAGGGGGCAACATGATTGGGTCACATAAAAATTCTAGTTAAACTGTTAAAGGAGAATATGTCAAACAAATTAAAAGTGGCCCGAAGTCTAATTAAAATCCATGCAACCTCCCAAATAAATCGTATTCCAAGATTTAGCTTATTATTGTTCTATACTATAATATTATTTTGTAATCACAATTTAAGCATTAATTATTCAAAAATAAAAAATGGGCAAAAAGATGTTTTGTGGGTTCAACCAGGCCAACTTCAACCCACATTACGGAATGACTAATTACAGTGAGGCCCGTTTCGACCCTTCACACACCCACCCAGCTCGACATGATTACCACGTTTGACAAATGGTGTAGTACAATTTTAGAAATGGAAATATAAATACTTTTTGTCTCAGGAAATATCTCATGTCACTAGAACAATAAACAATGCTTACCGTCTCCAATGGCAAGAGTCATGGCATCTGTCCTTTTCTTTATCAGTGCCACGATCCCAGCTTTTTGCAAGGGAGCAACTCGACAACAAAGTACCACAGCGCAGTTACTGGCTAATTGGAATAGCTGAAAGATGAAAAAGAACCAAACATTTAACATATAAAGATTAAACTTGATAAAAGGAAATTTCTTGTGCTCAAGAGTATTCATTAATCACCTGCTCTTCAAGCTCAGTGTCAAGGATATATACAAGGCTTGATCCATCAATAATCAAAGCAACAGGAGGACTTGTATTACAATCAGAACCACCAGCATCTTGATCATCAGACACTAAGAAGTTTCCAGAAGAAACCAAAGCGTCTTCCAAACTCTTTTTAGATGAGATTTTAGAGTTGCTGTTGATTACTACCTGACTCATGTTGCTTGTCAGAAGCTTAGAAGAATAAGCGATTGAAATTGCGGTTTCTTGCTTGTCACCGGTCAAAACCCAAACTTTTATGTTTGCTTTTCGTAAAGACTCGATTGCTTCTGGCACACCCTTTTGCAATCTATCTTCAATTGCAGATGCACCAACTATTTCAAGATTAGTTTCTAAATTAATCGCAACCTTACGAAGCAATCCGACTCGGCCCATTACAGCAGTACTAGCTGTCTCATACGAAGACTGCCATTGCTCAAATTCGGGAACACCTAATTCCCGCATTCCAACAACAAGGGTTCTTAAACCGATGGAAGAATATGAAAGGAGATGGTCTTCGGTGGCTTTAATTATATCCAAGTTTACAGATTTATCAATAATGTTAAACATGGAATTATCTGCACCCTTAACAATGACTTTTACAGAGCCATCAGCGAATCCTAATATGACTGACATCCTCTTTCTGTCACTATCAAACTCATGCATTCCAAGAACATTAAACCTGTACTGTCATGATAGGTAGTTGGTCAAACTACAATCTAGGTCTACAAAATCAGATAAAATCTTAGAGAGTCTATAAGCAAAAAAAGGCATAGAAAGGGAGTCGAAAAGGATCTGCACTAAAATCCAGAAGGAACTTAAAGATATATACTTTTGCACAACTTTACATAACACAAATAAAGTAACAATATTACATTGGTATTAGTGTTAGAGAATTACATTTCTTAGGGGACAAGGGATATTGTAAAGTAAACTCTTATTTCTGGCCTAAGGAAATAAAATCTAAGCAAGCTGAGAGGATGGAGGCAATAAGCTACAAGAAGAGAGGCTGAATTGAGCATTAGATCGATATACCCAAGATGTGGTCAAATTTGCAGGGCAGAGAGATCGAAATGGGTACTTCTTAGTATATGTCAAATAGGTTGGTTTGCCAGGTTTGGATCAACCCACAAGCATTTTTGGTCAATTTTTTATGATCTCCTGATATATAATTAATGGGTCAAATATGATTATATAATCTATATTATTACAACAATAATCTAAAACTAGGAATCAAGCAATGATGAGGTTGTTTGCATTAAAATTCCTATTGGGACTTTTTTATCCATTTAAGTTGTTTCCATTTTACGAGGTTGTAATAATCTATATTACTACAAATTTAGTAATAATCTAAAATTATGAAATAAGCAATCATGACGTTATTTGCATTAAAGTGCATTTTGGGCAATTTTTTACCCATTTTACCCGTTTCTCTTTTAGTTAAATCCCTTTATTTGGCTAATTTGAGATCAAATGTAACCCAGATCGACCGGTTCATAGGTAAATGGGTAGAATATGCTACCTCTACTATACACCAACTATCACAGAAGTGCAGAACACATATTAAATGCGAACTTTTAAAATTTAACATGAACAAAATTCTCATCATCAAAGAGAATATGACTTCAAGGTGTTATCCTTCTGATACGTGGATCGCGTTTCGCAAGGAGTAACCAGACTAATATTGTGCATAAAATTTGCACCATAAAAGGAGTTACTTGGTGTACATTGATAACTTGCAACTAATCATAAGTAGGTACGATAACAGAGATATAGCATAAGAAGTACAATAAGGGAAAATGTAAGTCAAAGCTGAAACAGTTATTAACATACCTTTGTCTTTCTCCTTGAATATCAATAACTATGTGCCCAGAAGTCCGTTCCATAAGCATGAAACCATAAGCAGCAGCAGCATAGACAAGTGCTTGTTCATCAGGAGATTCCCCTTGATAATCTACCAACTTTTCAGCAGGACTAGACGTGTCAACAACAATGGGCACGATTGTATTACAGGCAGCCAATGCAAGAAAGAAATCATAAATCTGTTTTCCAGCCTTTGTATTATTTCCAGTTTTTGACAGTTGAAGTAGCTCCTTGTCAACCTCTACTGCCATTTTTGGCCTCCAAACCTGCCCGTTCACTAAAACCATATAAGAAGATTAAAAGATTATTCCTTTTGACTACAAAAAGACTGATCAAACAACACATCAAAAAGACATATAAAAAGAATAGAAATGTAGATAAAGAGAAATAGAAAATTATGTAGCACCTTGAATGTAGTATCCCCTTTGTTCGCCTTCAAAGTTTGTTTTCTCCCCACTGTAATCTACACCGAAAATGCTTGCATACTTAAATTCCATCTTGTTCTCTGTCAGCGTACCAGTTTTGTCAGAGAACACATACTTTATTTGTCCTAAATCCTCGTTTATATTCAAAGCCCGACACTGGAATCTAGATTTGGATGTTTCATCATACATCTTATCATCTCTAATCATGAAGTAAGCCTGACCAACACGCACGAGCTCCATGGATATGTACAAAGAAATGGGTATCATAATCTGGAATACAATCACTGACATAAGAAAAGTAAAGACTATTTCCATCCCAACACCAGAATAGTTGTAGTTCTCAACTACAGGCTCAGAATAGTCCTTTTTTCTATAAAACTGCAATATTTCAAGATCATCTTCGTGTTGTTTCAACCAAACTCCAGCACAAACAGAGACAGCCATGCAGAGACCAACGAGGAAAACTGACAGCAAGATAATCTCACGGTTCATACGGGTCTCCAAACGGCTCCTTTTTGATGGGGCCCCTGAACTATTGAGCATAGCTTTGGTCTCCCTGCCACAGTAAACCGCCACTCCAACCGCCCAATTAGTGTTCTTAAGCACACAACCACGAAGCACGATATTAGATGGTCCAAGTGATAGATGTTTTCCATCAATCTCCATGGTGGCCATGAAACCGTATATATTCCTGTTAGGCTTCTCACACTTGATTAACCCATCAATCCTGTCTTTCTCAGCGACTTTGGAAAGAGTTTCTTGTTTCGCATAACGTGTTTTTAAATTTGATTCACCGTCTAGATTTATGGTCTGGATGTAAGCAACCCCAGTTGGATCACTTGTGGAAAGCAGCACCGTATCACAAGGAATAATGTCATCTGCAGAGAATTTAATGATCTCGCCTACTTGAATATCTTTACATTTTTTCTGCTGAAATCTATCATTTACTAAAACAGATGACATGCGATTATTTTCAATCCGATCTGACCTGTGCCGCCTCCAATCCTCATAAGCATCTTTAACAGCTGTAACTAACAAAACAAAGGATAATGGCAAGATGGAAGCACCTCGCCCAAATACCGCCAGTTGGGGAAGCTGATTGAGAATCGCGATAATAAGGAAATATATGTAGGCAACTCTGTGGAACTGTTCAAATAGATTTCTAGGCAAGAAGGTTAAAACCGAATACTTGGCTGTTCTAATTGAATTTCCCGCGAATTCAAACCTTTCGTTTGTCTTTAAAGCATCATTTACATAGACCAACCTTGCATCCCCGTCATCGATCTCTCTATGAGACATGGAGATGCTAAACCTTTCAGAATCAACATCTCCTTGTCTAGATCCATGTGACACTCTCTTCGATCCCAAATCGACAAAACCAACTTGGGGGCTATCATTGACAATCTGGGCATCATCTAAACTCATACCGGAGTTAGATGATGGGAAGGCCAATGGGTGAATCAAAAGTGGTGGATTTGTGGTGGTGATCTAAACATCACACCCCTCTGGATCTGTATCTTGACTTTGAGAAGATCATAAACAATCAATCTAAACTAGAACAACTAGCGGAACAGATAGAATAGATACATATTTACTAAACGGAGAATGCACCTAAGGTGTTCGATGAAATGCCCAAGTGAAAACTGAAGCTGAGTAACTGAATTGTTACTAAAAAGGTCAAGGGTCGTTGAACTACTTACGTTCTTGAACAACAGTAATGGGATAAAGATTGATGAAAGCTGAAACCAGTTAATGATGGAAGAAATAATGATATAAAGGGGGAGATCGAAAGGGATTTTACCTAAATTAGAAGATAACGCGTAGTGGGTGCAACGATGGATCGCAGAAACAAAAGAAAATCGGATTGCCGTCCTGAGAAGAAAAGAAAAAGTCTTGGAAGAAAGGGGGAGAGAGAGTGTGGTTTGTGAGTTTTTGGAGAAAAAAAATGGTTTGGACATAAATGTCAGAATCAATCATGTAAAATTTTAAAAACAAAGTATCAAATATTACTTAGTTAGGTATAGGTATATTTCTCTTTGGATCTTCCCCTTTACTTTTTATATCATATACTCATGGGATATTATATGTAAATCTTTTACCGATATGGGTTTGCCCTAATGGTATCCGGAGACTACCGACAATAAAAGGTTATCGGTTTAAGGTTTAGTGTTTGTGTTGTGAAGGTTTTATCTAGCTTGTTGTGGTTTCATCTAATGGTGTTGTGTGGATCGAGTTCCGGTAAGTAGAAATACACGATGATACGGGACCGTCTCTAGATAGGATTTCGACTTAAAATTTAGCCCTTCAAAAAATATATATATATGTAAATCTTTTAAGGGGACGTTCTAGTGGTAAGTTGTATATTTTATAATCCAATGGTTATCGCTTTAAATTTTATAAAATACAGGTGAGATGAATTGTCTTAGAAAATCTAGGTGTTGTTAAAAAAAAATAACTTTAATTTGATAAATTCACAATGAAAGGTTAGGATTTGAATCTTGTAAACTATATGTGTGTTGTATTTTTCTCTACGAGGACATCTTAGTAGTAAATGGTATGCCCACAACCAAAAATATTGGGGGTTTAAATCTTATGATCTACGGATTATAGTGTATTTATTCTAGAAAATCTAAAAATTATTTTTAAAAAATGCAGTGTTTTTATTCTAATAAACCTAGGAATTGTTGTTAAAAATGTATAATTTGGGGTGTGAATCGTTACCATTGAGTATCTAGATTATCTTCGTCTTTATAATTAACTAATTTTTTCTTTGAATTTTGTTTAATTTATCACATGTTATTCTTATGTTATATCTCTATCTTACTCACTAACATTTATTATATTATTTTTTCATTTTGTATATACTCATGAACATTTATAGATGTTATAAATAGTGGATCTCTATATTTGAAGAATTACTATTCATAAATCTTTAAATTTTATAGATAGAGGTGGAGATAAAGATTCTCGTAGAGATACAAAATAGATAAAATCTTAAGATTTTAGAGATAGTGTATGAATGCTCTTTTGTGTATTAAAGTATCTAGTAAAGATGTATGTTTCAAACCATTAAGGATTTTCTTATAATAAACATGTAAATTGAAGTCTATAAAATCAATCAAGTTTTAAATGGTGAAAATTAAGTGATCAAACTACACACGTGGGACAAGTGTATGTGTCGCGTGTAACACGGTATTAGCAAGTACGGATTATCAATCTGTAGACGCGCATGTAGGCTCCTAATAATTAATCGTTATTAATATTTAGCGCTTGAAACTGTTTTGATGAGTTATTTATGAAAAACTAATTAAATTAACTAGAATTAACTAAATCAAGCAGACAACAAAAATCAAGCAACAGAAATCAGATGGAGAAATATCATTTAGACTCGACTCCAAAAAACATACTAAGACTCTAGGAATGACTTAATAACACGTTCACTATCCTCTAATGTAGGAAATCATAATACTTAGGACTATAGACACATTCCAAACACTCTAATAACCCTAAATGAAGCTCGGATTATCAAAATACGTAAAACTGTTTAACGGACTAGTCACTTCGTTCAAACTTCAAAGCACCCTAGACTCACACGCAAACGACACCGCTAGAACAGTCAATCTGAATTGCGCCTAGGACATGCAATAGTTCTAAATTAATCACTTATGACCTAGAAATCTCTAGACACGAGTAAGTAAGTTCGACTCTTACGGTCATAAGGAAACTAACCTACCACATAATGCATAGTCAATTCCTAGTATACAAAATTGTTCACTTAAACCTATCTCATATAGATGCACACCAAATCAGATTCTAATCAATATCATCAGTCGGTAGTTCTATTGTCATGCATTAATCGAAACCCTAAAGTCAATAGTCTAGCAATGGAATAACCGACCTATGCTAGTGGTTCTACATGCGAAAAGTGATTATACCACATGAATTGATAAAAACATAATCTAATCAAGCACACATAACCATCAGAAGCAACCAATTCAAAATGACAACAATCGTTACGTAATTATGCTAGAAAGTCAAACCGAAAAGTCAAAGTGCATAAAGATTCATCAAATCTAGGTGATTACATAAAGCCAAACATGCTGAGTTTAATCATGAAAACAGAAGTATATGAACTCATGATGTCAAAGAAAATTGAATTGAACAAAGACAAATTGCATATATCTCTTTACAGTTTAAAGCAACCTCCCCGAGCCTGGTTTGGAAATTTTGATATTGTATGGAATTTGATTTTCGAGGAAGTGCTTATGATCACTTTATGTTGTTTACTTTATCTGCTGCCGAATGCATATTACTCGTCGTGCATGTAGATGATATAATGATAACAGAGAGAGTGATGAACATGGAATTTAGAAATTATAGGAAATTCTCAGAACCATACTTCAGAATAAGAATCTTGGTCCATTGAAATATTTTTTAGGGACTGAAGTCTCTCATAGTAATTCGGGACTAATTCAAGCAAATATATGTGATGTTCCATGATACCAAATATAAAATGAGAGACAAAGGAGGTTCTCTTGAAAATCTTGAGAAGTAAAGGAGTCACTTGCATATGAGAAGCAAATTTCTAACAAGAAAAAAAAAAGAAATGGGAACTCCTGAGCCTTTTTTAGCATATATCTCAAGCAATGTTTTAAAACCCGGGTCAAACCGGCCGGTTCAACCGGTTCGACCGGAGACCGGCCACCTTTCCGGTTTTTTAATGTCCGGTTTTTTGGGTTGAACCGACCCGCTTCGAACCGGCCGGTTTTTTCCGGTTCAACCGGTTTTCTGATTTTTTATTTTTTTTTATTTTTTTGAACTTTTTTTTATTTTTTATTATTTTTTAAAGTTTAAAACTTATATTTTCTTATGAAATACATATTTGATATTATTTTTTAGTGGATTATTATAATTGTATTTTAACTACTTTTGTTGGGGTGTACAAGTTTATTAGCATTTTTATAAAAAAATATATATAAATCCCCTAACCGGTTCAACCAGCCGGTCTAACCGGTCCGACCGGTCGAACCAGTCCCAGAAGGTTTTCCGGTTCAACTAAAAAAACCGGTTTTTAAATCATTGATCTCAAGAAGGCTTTCTAATGCAAAAATCAAAGGTCTTTTAGGATTGAGATAATTTAGTCATATATATATACAGAGAAAATGAAAACATATTTTAAAAGACACCTCCAAATCAACAAAGACAGTGTCTATTTCTTCGATTGAACAAAGTGAAGATGAAAATCAATTTTCATATAAAACAGGAAAAGCTAAACCAACATAGAAAGAAGTTGTAAAGTTCTGGTACAAACTTCAATGTTGATAAACTTTATAATAATTTAAATAAAAATATTGAACGCAAGCTGAAATCAAAATCATCACAATCAAGTAACAGTAAAGGAAAAGTAAAAGTTGGATTAATACTTCAACAATGCCACAATTTATTTCAACAAAGTAAAAGGGCTCTTATAAACTGATTTAATTTGCCTTAAACATAGAGGTGTACAAAACGTTTTTTTTATAAACCGGTTCAGGTTGCGAACCAAAACCGGTTTGGTCAACTTTGGTCAAAATCGGTTCGGGTTACAAATCGGTTTGAAGCAACAAAACCCCAACCCTATAAAACCAAATCGGGTCAGTTTGAAACCGGTTTGGGTTGAACCGGTCTGTAAAAAAATGTTTTTTTTTTAACTCTCAAATAATCAACTAATCAAAGCTTAAAAGAAATAGTGAGATAACAATGAATTATTAAAATAACTAAGTTGCCAAACAACGAGGATTGATTGAAAATGTAATTAACTGCACTTACCAATAGCTAATCTTATGTAATTAATGGGTGCAATTTGCAAACCGCTAGTTTCACGAAACCGGTTTCAAAACTGGTTCGATAACCGGTTTCACAAACAACCCTGTTTGGAACCGGTTAAATTAAGAAAAATGTCAAACCAAATACGAACTACCGGTTTATATACAAACCGAACCGGTTTGCATCTCAAACCGGTTCTGGTTTAAAACCCGGTTTCGATTTGCAAACTGGTTTGAATGTACATTTCTACTTAAACATGTCTCTGATGGTTTATGATTTTATAAAAAAAGCCCATACTAAAATCCTTATATCATGGTATATATGCTTGTATGTATATTTAAAATAAATCAAAGAAAGCTGGCAAGTAGAGATGAAAGTATCGATACTGGTCCTCATAGTACCAAAGAAACATGAAAATTTCAGAAACAAGAGGTTTATTATCTTTCTGGAGGATAATATGTTATGTTACATTACAAGTAGAAACTAAAAGTCACTGCCTCTTGACACAACCTCTTTGCATGTTGGACGGAGTAAGATCGTGTGTTCGTGTTGAGAGACGTAGCTTCCCTTTATGTCACACAATGGCGGGTAAGGCTGCAAAACGACCAACTCCGTTAGCATTGTGAATAATAAATACACGCCACAAAATTTAGTATTCAACTTCTGGAGAGGACCAACCGGTTAAGGAAACAGGAAGTTGGCAAATGAAACTCACATCAATATGATAATTTCATAATCATATTTTTCATTAATATTTCAAAAAATTAAATATAAAAAAAAAACCCCGCTCAAAGTAAGCTTAGCATAAGGGCCAAAGGACCTCACCGCTATACTTGCATGAATAGAAAAATGAGTTTAAAACAAAAAACAAAAAACTATTATATTTTGTTGTATTTAAACAGATTCAGCTATACGATTTTGGTTTTAGGTTCAAGCATGTGAATTGAACCACACCTAGCCTCGGCCCCCAAACCTGAGCCACCTCGACCTGAAAAGGTAGTCTCTCTTTTTTTCCTACTCTGATGGGACGGGGCTCAGGTAAAAGGTTAAACATGTGCTATAGACAGGAGGCGTTGTTTCGGTTTTTTGTGAACATTAGCATGCAACATTTATATACAAAGATTAAATTAATTTCACTAATATTTCACATTTTGAAAAAACAAAAAAGATTGTTTTATGCATTAAAATAAAATTTAAAAATTTCCACCTTTCAACTCTTTTCCATTTTAGCTAATTTCTTATTTAACTATTTCAGATTAAAAAACAAAACGTAAATTGACTCATTCATAAGCAAATGGGTCAAGACTACCATCTCTATGGTCATGTGAGTCATTTCTATGTACACTAGTTGTGAATGCCAAGCACAAATTTATGCATCTGTTCTATGTCCTAGAGAATAATTAGAAATGTTTATCCCTGGAAAACCACACTAAGCGAGCAATAATGAATGTAGTAAACAGATCTGGCAGTAGTATTTAGACAAATACACGTAACCACCAGCTTTAACATCTAGTTTGCACTTTTACCCTTTTCTAGAGTGTAATTACTAATTAGAGAAAGTCTAAACTCTAAAATTCTGGTGGTTTATGTATTTTTGAATTATTAAATTTCTAGTCATTTATCGCATAAACTGAAGTCGGTTAACATTGAATGGGACCTAATGCCAACTATAGTCAACCCAACATGTCATCTAGGTGTGGGACTTTCAGCAAAGGTATCTCAAGGTGCAACAATCATATATACTATGGAAATATTTAAATATTGCTCACATCAACATAGGATACTTTGATTTATAAAGTATAAACAATATATTTAGAGAGAGAGAGAGAGAGAGAGAGAGAGAGAGAGAAACCCTATGGGGTTGTACATACCTGAATAACACCAGCATCACACAAGTTCTTGAGAGCCATCAAGTATTTGGTTTCCCCCAGTCGATCCAAATAACGTCTGCAAAACGCTAGTGTAGAGAAATTCTTATCAATTGTGGCAAGAAGCTGTTTTGCTCTTGGCAACCGCAATGGAACATGCCCAACATCAAAGTTCTTCATGTAGTGGCTGCACTCCAGATCTTCTCTCACATAACCCTTGCCTAAACACGGTAACACACAATATAAGCATTTGTATGCTGGTTGCTAAATAAAAAAGCTATCAAAACAACTAGTTTACCGGTAGATCCAAAAGTTTCAATTGCATAGAATTCTCCCTCTTCCATCTTTGTCTGTTCTCCTCCTTTCACAATTGGAACTGATTTCCCAGCATGAATCTGATAAGGTCCAATGCTGTGTCCATTCAAGTTCCGGATACTTTTTACTGCAAATGTTGTAGCATGCAAGTTAAAAACTAAAAAACCAGTTCCTACAAGATAGATATTTTATTGACACATCAAAGCTTTTAAAGTTTACAAGAATAGTGTAAAGTTAGTAGTATTATCATCTTTCCAATTCTATTTTGACAACTGGCAAATCACACGAGTTAAAAAAAATTAAAAAAAAACTTTTTGAGATGATGACGCTCCAAATATCGAAACAGCTTTAACTTGCACGTCACCCAAGCACGAATTTGGTTTCTTTTATGCCTAAATAACTCGTGTAAGTGAAGGAACTCACGTGAATTATGGCACCATAAAGTCCATAAAGGCAACCTTTTCAAATATTGCCAATTCAAATATTGGTTAAAAAAATGCAACTAAATAGTCACTCTAAAATCAAAAGACTTATGATGCTATAGTGAAGATTATACCTTGGAAGACCTTTCCATTAATTTCTACCTCATAAGATTCCATGACCTCTTGGATTGCAGCACCTATATCACACAGGCGTACATCAATCCCTGCTTCCTACATATCATGGAGTGAAATTTCAAAATCAATTACCAAAATGTCTTCATATAGCATATTAGCATTACGTTGTTCAACGCAAAAGTTATTTATGATCATAAAGAACCTTCACACAGGATCATGTAAACCATGTTCAAATATATTCCTTTCATCACAAAATAAATGCAACCTGCTTGCCTTAATGATTAAAGGGTTGCAGCTCAGCATTGGTTAAAATTTCAAAATGCCCCTCAAAAAGACAAGGAACTCGAACACCAAAATCAAAGTAACAAGTATCTTCTAATGGTTACTAGCAAGCAAAAAACTTAATATGAGTTGAGAATTACATAAAAAGAAAATGTTGCATTTATTTTGGAATTATATTTGTATTTCTACTTCTGCTCATGAAAGTACAGCATTTTCACTTGCAACAAGTTTTTTTTTTGGCACAATGAAGCATTATCTGCCCATAATTCCTAACTTCACATTGCTTACCTTGATACCAGTATTTGTGGCTTCACGAGAGGCCTCTAGTAATGGATCAAACATAGGATTGAATGCAACCGTGAATGCACAGTCAACTATGTGTCCTGAAATGTGTTACACAAAAGTTGAAATTGTGTCAAATACTGAAGGAAAAAATAACGAATGAAGAGAATTACTTGATTTCAGTTCCTAACCATTTATATGAGTCCCGAAGTCCAATTTCATCACATCATCATATTGAAGCACAGTTTTATCTCCAGAGTTCGGGGTCCAGTGGGCTGCCACCCTGTATGGTAAAACATGTTATATTGTTTATAATCTGGAAAGTAAGACAACCATAAAAGTAACAAAAACAAAGAACCACAACAAAAAATAAACTGAAGAAAGATCAAAAGGTGATTGTTATGACCTGACAAGTAACAAATAAAAAAACACAAAATAAGGAGCCTATAAGATTTGCCAGACTTAGAGAAGTCGGTTGGCTCGCTGTGATGCTAGATTCAATTCTTCACTCTCACCTAATTATTCAAATTTGTCATGATGGAACGGTTCTCCTAAATCCTAATCCCTGTTTATTCAAGTCCAAACCAAGAATCCTAACCTATTAACCGCTATTAATTTATAATAACACCAAGTCACCAATCGCTACCTATCAAAATAATTAGAAAAACTATCTAACAGATATACCACTAAGTGTATGACTTATTGAAAAAAATCAATAAAATATACCACTTATGCCAAGAACTGGTCTAGCAGTGGTCATCTTACTATCCTAGGGAATTAGGGATTACAAAACAATTACCAGTTCAATGAACATCCTGTGGGGAATGCAATGCCAGCTTGCAGACCATTTTCTGATATTAACTTACGAACAGTATTCTCCAGGGTTTCACACAGGTCAACCATTGGCATTCCAGGCTTGATAATGCTCCTCATATATTTCCGCACCTGAGAGCAAAACACCACGTTTTAAGAGCACAAGCAGTAATACATATTTGGTATCCTCAAAAGCCACATATTAGTTCTGCACTTAAAGACAACAGTAACAAAAAACAAGAAAAAAAGAAGAAAATTACCTGACGATGAACTTCTGCTGCTTGTCGTATTGAGTCATACATAGGCTTTTCTAAGCGCTCTAAATCTCTCTTTTCTTCAGATGTAGTCCTCCACAAGTTACTGAGTAAGCAGCAACAAAGTCAAGGTGGTACACAGAAAGGGTGCTATAATTCAAAGAGAACATGCAAAAATGCAAAATGTAGATTAAATTTAATAGTAGGCCCTTACTCATCCTTATATTGCTGAATTTCACCCTCTGGAAAGTTTCCTTGTGGGAAAAGTTCTGCAACTGGAATAGTAGGTGGATCAGTTTGCTCCTTTGTTTCTTTTTTCTTCCTGGAATGACAAATTATAACAACTAAGAATACTGAAGAACTAGGTTATATCATCAAATGCAAGTCACATGTTGGTAACATTATACAAAGTCTTACTTGCTTTTGTTCTTCTTCTTCTTCTTTTTTGCAACTTCCTGAGCGCCAGTTTCTAACATATGCAAGTTCGGTTATAAAATTGGTACAACACATAGCATTTTAAAACCAAAATAGCTACGATACTAGAACTTATTTATTTATGCACATTCAATAGATATCTAACTTTTTTGTTCAAAGCGTTTTATATATCCAGATAGCCCATTCTGATCTAAAAATTCAAATCACACGTTGTGTCTTGACTAACTTTAATGGTTATAAGAATAAATTTGGTTGAACGAACCATGTCTCAATTTCATATGACTTGTTCCACATAAGGTACAATCCCAGCGTTTTTCTTTTAAAAATCTACAGCTAAGCTCCCAAAATATAACTAGCCATTAGTAGTGACATCCCAAATTGCGGTTTGCAGAACATACCCGTAAAAGGAAAAAAAAAAAAAAAAAAAAACAAGTAGTCAACTCAGCCAGGATACCTATATGACAGACCATCTCAGAAACTATGCCAGTTGACATGTAAAACCAAAATGGTTCCCTATTCATCACAGGCATATGGTTTAGGAGCACAATTGATTACTTGATTGATATTGTAAATTATGTTGACTGATCTTGTAAACAGTTTTTGCTGGTATAATTTTTTTATTAGGTATCCCCATTCACCAAGAAAACTGTCTGTATTCCAAAAGTTAGAATTGTTCAAGATAAACAAACATGATAAAACAACTTCAAAAATTAACACTAAAATCAAAAGATTTAATGGTATGTCATGCCAGTCATGTGTCATCAACTTTGTCCTCCATCTTTAAAGGCAAAATATCTTTTGCACCTTATAGTTTGTCAATCAAAATTCAACCTCACTGCTACATAAACCCAAACTTCACATAAACCCTACATCTTTAAAACCAATAGATCTTTATATCTCTCACAGAGTCACAGAAATCTATTATTTAAAGCTCCCCCAATTTTCCAGATCAAATTAATCCAATAACTAAACTCCTGTCTAATAACTCGAAGGCGATCGCCATATCACATAAAAATAAAATACACAAACTGAATAACCTGAAGAATCCGCTAAGGTCAAATCATCAGCTTTTTCATTCAATTCATCGACTGTTGGAGGTACGTCACTAACATTACACGTCGCTTCTCCACCATTCGCATCTTCTTTCGACATATCGTCTATTCTATCAAACACACAATTCATACACCGAAATTAATCGACCACAGATTATATATAAACTGAAAAAAAAAAAGTGTAAAAAAGCTCAAGAAGAAAAGAAAACGAAGATCGGAGACAATCGGAAGACGTACTTCGAAAACGGAGGTTCAGAATATTGCGATTCTAACGGCCGAAAAGAACAGAGAAGAAGCAGGGGTGGATTTAGGGTTTGGGAACTTTAGTCGTATTTTGCGGGACACGATGACTGTGTGACAGGACTTTTATTGCGACGAGTAAAGTAAGCAATAAGTTTGCATTTGGCCGTGCAAGTCCTTCATCTTTGGAGTTGCTTTCACATTTTCTCCATTGTATAAACAAAAACTTAGGGGGCGTTTGGTTCGCGGAATTCGTTGGAATTTGAATTGAATTAAATTTGGAATTGGAATTAGAAATAAGGAATTAGAATTTGAAGGAATTGGAATTTAAAAGAATTGGAATTTAAATTCAAATTTCAATTCCACTAAAGTCCGCGAACCAAACACACTATGGAATTCAAAAGAATTGGAATCCAAAGGAATTGGATTTAAATTTTAAAATTAAAATTCAATAAAAACCACGACTGGACCCGTCTCACGGACCAGTCCGACCCGACCAGACCCCCAGACCGACCGGAACCGACCAGACCCCCAGACCGACCAGACCCGACCCCCAGACCCGAACCGACCCGACACCCAAACCGACCCCCGCCCCGACTCGAACCGACCCGACCCCCGGACCGAATTCAACCCGGACCCCGGACCCGACCCGACCCCCGGATCGGACCGGACCGACCGAACCCGACACCCGGACCGACTGGACCGGACCCCTGGACCCGACCCCCAGACCGAACCCGGCCCCCGAACGGACCGAACGAACCGGACCATGGTCGGTCGGTCCGAAAGTCGGGTCTGGTCCGGTTCGGGGGTCCGGTGCGGTCGGCGGTCCGGGTCCGATCGGTGGGGACCGGGGGTCGGTTTCAAT
>JBCNJP010000007.1:8394191-8428308 GCA_039602395.1 Deinandra increscens subsp. villosa | reverse complement strand
TGACTATCAGCACTATAGAGGTGTATGACATGGTTTACTAAAAAATGAGGTGCAACCCCTGGAACATGTGTTACAGCACGTGTGAAACCAAAGGACAGAGACTAAAAAGCAAACAAAAACATTATAAAGGTGTCTGAAAGGAAACATATGCTCAAAATGTCATAGATGATAATCAAATACTCCTATTACATCATTATAATAAACCAGAGACATGTCTTCTAAGGGGCGGTTGCACATTGAAGGCATTCTCTGGCGGATAGCCAACAAATCACTCTCCATCATCCGAATCAACAATGTATGCACGCCTACAGCGTTAAAAATTAACTATGTTAAGAGGCAGACTACAAATCACAGCTATTATTAAAAAGCATTGCATGCCACATACCTTTTTTTCCCCACAGTTCCGGCAACCGAATCCCCTCCGCTGTCCTTGCCATCAACATCGTCCTCCTTTTCAGAAAGGGAATCCCTGCAGTACATGTGAAAAGCGATTACATGTCAACATGAGTGACGTGCGGGTATGCTGGAACAGTAAACTCGCCACTCACATTATCAGCTGAGACGTGCCTTCCACTGGATCATGTGCTTCACCACCAGTTACCTTCTTCAACCTCTTTTCCGGTACGACATTAACTTCGGAACCCACATCCGAACCACTTCTCACATCCACTGACAATCCATGTTGTGCTTTACCAGGGACACCTTCACTATCGGTACCGGTACAATCACTACAGTACAACACATCATAAGGTACAGCAACAGGGGTAAGAATTGTACAGGAACTGTAAGTATGGTTCTAATACTCACAGGTTGGATGACCGCTTCTCAGCACGTTTGTCTGGAGTGACAACACCAATCTGCGGAGCCTTTTTAACCGGTGAAGATAGAGCAGGCACAGCGGCAGGATCCAAAATCTCATCCACTGACGAAGGAGACGCAATGTTTGCTGAGCCCGGTAATAAAACCTGGGCGCAATTGAAGCTCTCATACTCACCATACTGGTAGTATGTATGGGATCGAAGTTCAAACAGATAAGTGCCTCCAATCAGACAACGGAGTGCCTCGGGAAGGACCATATCATCGCTGTTTGTGGATTGGAATACCATCACCATAATTAAGGACAGGAAAGAATGTAAAGCGTACAATTGTACAGTGAAATAAAAAGAGAAAGACGAACCTGCTCCTGCTCATCGAGCAGAGTTTTTGCTAACTTCTTCACCAACTGCTCGCCCGCTTCGTCAAAAAGGACAACCACAACATTGCCTGTCATGTCCTTAACATCAACCATAAGCCTGTACCTGTTATCTCCATTGATATAGCATTGTTATAAAAATGAAAACCCAGAATATCGTAGCGAAAGGAAAACAGTCATGGATGTGTGTACGTGGCCAAAAGTGATCATTAGCTATGCAATGAAGCACAGGACAATAGCGACCCACTTAAAATATAAGGGAGAATCCATATAACGTACCTCGCCCGCGGAAAGTACACAGCATTGTCACACGCCTCACACCAGAAACTCCCGTCTTTGCGGGTCACACCTTTGCGACAGCGTCCACCGGTACATGTAAAATTAAACCAGCTATTCTTCGTCCGGATACCGGTGATCTGAATACTGTTCCTAAACACCACTGCCTGTTACAAACAAATGCCAGAAAGGCAAGAGGTCAGGATAGCATAAAAATGATGAATGAGATTGCCTCAAATATAGGAAAGCATCGAAACCTTCTTCTTGTCCTGCCGAGCCGACTGTAAGAGCTCAGCAATTGTTGTGACAGCATGCGGGCCATCCCTAGCTGGCTGTGTCTCAGCTCGCAGATCAACCCCCCTACATTTATGAACATATTGTCAGGTTACAACATTAACACAAACGAAAACTTCAGCATAAGGTTCTGCCCTAGAGACTACCTAAGTGAAGCATTGAATGACTCCAACAATGGTATATTGTTGTTATCGATGATAAGAGTCGCGGAGGAGCTCGAAAGACCAAGTGAGCCTGAAAGAGGTAAAAATTATGTACAGGGAACATGTATAACGGACAGACAGGTATAAAGGTTAAATAAAATACCAAGATAATGCTTCACAGTCATTGAAGACAGTATAACTGTGTAGACACCAGCTTTCTTCGCTTTCTGCGCTATAAAAGACTCGCTGAGCTTACCCCACAAAGTCACTGCCATGTGACCACCGCTGCAAAAGTAATTTAATTCTCAACATACATGGCGTGTAAAGTAGATACATAACTTATGTACATGCTATACCGTTCATTGCGCATGTTGAACTCCAGCATCCGTCTGCCCGTGGACGTGGTAGATACATTATCAGCTGTAGTAACATAACCAATGACATCTGTACAAACATGGGAATTCTTTAAGGCCTTTCTAAAGGAAACATTGTACAGGTACAAAGCATTCTAAGTTTTCAACATTACATGCATATCCTAACACCAATATTACAAAGGGGTGTAATAAGAAATGAAAGTAACAATCATAATACCAATTGTAATAACAACTGATTTAATAATTCCTTTAAACATTGGCACATCTTACATAATAAGTATCATTAACTATAAACATGACGATCATATCATCGACCAAAATAATCACACGGAGACCCCATAAACATCTATTGTATAAGTATGCATGACAAACATACAAAAGAATAACATACCAAATCTGTAAAACCAGTGGCAGAACATGGAGAAAGCCACATTATAAGTAGACAATCAAGAAAATAAGTTATAAGGTGGGAACATACCAACAAAATACTTGTTATTAGTAACTTCCAGATCCTCAAACTGAACTATTTGAAAAGGATAACGCTCAAACCCTCCATGATCTACAGAAACTTTTTTAAACACTGTAGATCCCTGCAACTCAATCATATATTGGCTATCCTTTAGGATCCTGTACGCAGGCCGATTCTTCACAACAGTAAAATTTTTCAACAGATACAAACAACCTTCCTTCAACTTATCAACAAAATAGTGAGCAACGTTGCTCCGAGCAGTGGCATGAATAGAGTCCCCCTATCAAAGACAACATTTTCGTCAAGACGATCTACAACAGATAAGCAACAGTCAAAACAGTAAACATAAACAACACAAAGAGTTAGGAATCTACTAACATTCCTATCAGAAAAGATATAATCGGTACTGATATAGCGCCCATGCACATTATCAGAATCCCATGAACGACAAACCATAACAACGATAGACATCGAAGATCCTACTTCAAGCTGGTCAAAACATAAACCATCATCCAAACCTGTTTCCATAACACCACCCACCACAGCCTTGGACATCGTTAGAAGGTTCTTAACCTGGTTAAGATTCTTAACTTGTAAAAGCTAACCCGTTCCAGTAAGTAGATATATACAGCACAAAAATAATGTAAGGTATATATAGATGACACAATGAATCAATACATATGCCTCCATTAATCATTAACAAAACAACGTGTATAAAACGGTTAACAATCTAATAAATAAGAAGCGCAATAGTAAATGACAACATCAATAACTCACTAAATGGATAACAGTTACTGCATTAAGAACCATTTTGATTCGGAGCCCAACTGCTCTAAACAATTAAGACACAGGTGACAACAAATTAAGTCCATAACACTGATCCTTGAGATAATACACTAATAAACTATCAGAACTGGTGAAACTAAATTTGTCTCCCATCACATCCAATTACAGGGGTTGGTTGAAAAAGGGCTCCAATTGGAGCTGTCGGAGGCAGGGACAAAGCAGGGTACTACGGATACGACGCATAAGGCTTGGCCCCGTTAAGAGTTCTAATACTCTTGGTTAGAAGAGAAAACGGCTCAGCCCTAAAAACGGTTAGACGGAATCACTTTACTTACATGTATTAAATGTGGGTAAAAATCGAATATTTTAAACACCTAAAGGGCCGAAACGGGGCACATAATAATCATCAGAGGGCCAGAATAGTTCAAATTACAAAACCAAATTATACCATTTGAACAACGGTGACGAAACATAACACCCTAACATCCAACTTGTAATTCACAAAGAGTTCCCATTCACGAAACCCTATTCCCATGTTCTTCAGTGACACTAACGGCGTGCTTCCAGCCGACACGAAAGACGTCGAATCAAGACCACTACTCCCACGATTTAAAAGGCGATGGCATCTACGGGGGAAAAAAAACGATCCACGAATACGAATACCCAACAGCAGCACGCGTCAAGTTTGAGTTCCAAACCCTAAAGGGTTTCAACACAGGCACAAAGAACCATTTCCTAATCGGATCAATCAAGGTAATTAGGTCATTCCTTAGAACATTTCGGTAACATGTAGTTGGGCAAATTAAATGCATAATTTCTATCTCCCGTTACGGCTCAATCGACGACCTTCATAACCAACCTTTTCTGAGTAGGCCGCATAACTTTAGATTCAAAACCCTAAAAGCTTTCAACACAGACACAAACAACCATTTCTCAAACGGACCAATCTAGGTAACCAGGACATTATTATGTACATGTTGATAACCTGTCAATAGGTAAATGCATATCGTCGAACTTTTGTTACAGGGCGATTAAGGGCCTCCATCAGTAACCCTTTTCCAGTTAAAGACCTAACGAACACGAATTAGGAAAGTAAGACCCACTGGATTACGGGTTATAAGAGACGGGTTATAGGGTCCGTGTGAAAATAGGGTCCGCGTGGAAATTATATCTTTGCATTTATAATTTAATACCCGGCGAATTACGGGTTAATACCAAAATGGGCCAGATATGATCCGTGTTTACTCCACGGGTTATAAAAGACGGGTTATAAATAATCCCGGGCCAAATACGATCCGCGTGAAACACATAGGTTTCCCTTTGCAAATTAATACCCATGGATCATGGGTTATTACGAAGATGGGCCGGATTAGAACAATTGGATTACGGGTTATAAAAGACGGGTTATAAACAATTCCGGGCCAAACAGGATCCGCGTGAACCACGTAGGTTTGAACTTCAAATTTAGCACTCACTTGATCACGGGTTATTACCAAGATGGGCCGGATATGATCCGCGTTTTCTCTTAATTCTTGTAGGTGATTCGTCGACCTCTCTTTTGATTTCATTTGTTCATAAAATTAAAATCGTTTTGTTGTTGTCTCGTATGGGTTCCGTTGTCAAATTTAAAAGTCATTAACGGGTTATTACAAACAGGAGCCGGGTAGGGTCCGCGTTAAATTTATGTTAATGTATGTTTGTCTATGCAAATAGCGTTATGAATACGGGTAGGATACGCGTGTGTCTTAACTTGAGATAATAATTGGGTTAAACCCATATGCGATTTTTTTCATGTTTTCCCCTTTACATGGTATGACAATCCAACAGAATGGACCATGGAAGCACACATACTCCAACTCCTGACACAGGTGCAGCTGCCCCGCCGGAGCTCACAACCACAGTTACAATCAATGCTCCTGCTACGCATGCAGCCGACCCGTTCATAAAGGAGAGCACACAACAATCTTCCCGGCACACACTCAAATACACGATAGTGAACCCCATTGATAACAGGTACAAATTAAATTAGGCACCTATAAAAAAGAATGAGAAACAATTACTACAACAAACTCTAAAACAAAACGTAAGCCAAACGGGTCATAGATGACCTTTCCGACGGTACAATTTATTCCCGCCGGAGCCATTGTCATCAAAATCGATTATTACCTTACGGTGGTACATTTTTTTCCCACCGGAAGGGAGGATAAGCCAAAAGGGTTATACATGACTTTTCCGGCAATGTTGTCATGATCGATTAGTAGATTCCGGTGGTACATTTTATTCCCACCGGAAGTAGGTATATGGTCCATAGTAAAAATGAAATAACATAACAGCAAAGTTTAAATGAGAAAAAAATACTTACACGACTAAGAAGATGGCGGGTAAGACGAACATGCGGCGAGGAGAGGTAAGGAAGCGAGGGTAACATGAGTTTATATAGGATTACGAAATTAGGATCATTATTAATATAACATTTATTATTTTGGAGTTCAAAGAACCCGATATAGGATTACGAATTTATCATGATTAATGTAGCATCTATTGATAAGGAGTTTAAAGAAGGTGACCGGTTTGAGATTTATGATCAAATTTATAAAGATGTTATTAATATTCATTATGCAGGTTCCAAAAAGCCCATCGATTTCTCCTAATTCAACGTGCACCGGATCGATTTCTCCTTATTGATGATGCAACCGATCGTTTCTGTTAACTAATTACTACGGGATTTTAAAGGCTACATTATTATGGCCTAATATGATGATAATGGTGTATGATGATGGTGTATTTGTATTAAATACGTATTTATGACGCATGCTTAAACATGTAATACATCGGGCTTTGTTGCTTGTACATAGTATTTATGATGTAGATGCAGAAAAGTGCCATTGCTCAACTTTTATATATATATAGATTCTTGTAACATTATTAACTTTTTATATACCTATATATAGAGGATGTCTAATTAGTATGGAACCAGTTTTCAAAACTTCAAATATTATAACAAGAGCTTGTTTGTTTTTTTTTTAAACATTTTAGAGCATGTTTGGGATTCCATTTAAAAAGTGCTTATTGACTTATTGAATTTTTGAAAAGTTAATAAGTTAAAAATAATGTTTGGATAAACCAAAAGCATTTTTGATTTTGTCTTTTTAGTAAGAAGAAAAAAACTATTTTCTAAAAGCCAAGAAATAATGTATTTTCAACCTCCTTTTTGCTTTTTGAAAGGAAAATCACTAATGTACCCTTATTTAATTAACCTTATATCCACCTAATCTTATAACCACATAACTTCTTTTTAGTCATTTTTCCACCTAATCTTATAACCACATAACTTCTTTTTAGTCATTTTACCTATTTAATAAATAATCTCACCTTAAAAGCCCATCCAAACAATTTTTTATAAACTCTAAATAAACACTTTTATATAAATATGCTTTTGCACTAAAATAAACACCCCCAAACATATAGCCTCTTATCTCTATTCGCTTAAAGGTTTTAAAAAAGTCCACCGTTTATTTTTTACAAACCATTAAAACCCTAAAACATTCCTCTAAAAAAAACGAAAAAAAAAAGAAGAACGCATACACTTCAGCGCTCCTCCAGGCTCCGCCTCCTACACTTCAGCTCCGGCGAGCCTCCACACCACGAACGACGCCTCTCAGGTACTTACCTCCTCCTCTTCCTCTGATTTCGCTTCCAGCTTTCTCTCATTTCTTGAAGCTGTATGAAACCAAACGCCTCTCGGTTTTTTTTGTCTCCATCTTCCTTCGATTTTGCTTCCAGATTTGATTGATAATAAGAGTTCGTATTTTGTTCGATCTATTTGCTGGAAACCTATCTCAATCTTTGCAAATCACAATGAATTTTGTACGTATTTTGTCTCTGATTTTGTTCGATCTATTTGCTTCCATATTTGATTGATAATTGGTCCTTAACTAACTCAACCATCAATCACAAATTCACAATGAATTTGAGTTGTTGTAGTATTTGCCTCTGGAGCTTGTGTGCTTAAATTGTAATCTTCCTATTCAAAGTCATCTTTCAATAAACCAAAAAAAGGCACACATAGCAAGATGGAAGAGACATTTGTTTTTTTTTCTTTTTCCCTACTAATTGCTACAAATTGCAGCTCTATTAATGTCATAATTTGTGTGTTTTCTTATGCATTAGTTATATAAACAATATTACATGTATAAGGTTTTCTTATAGTGGTTTCTTATATTTGATTTTTGATGTGGTGGTAGCATATTAGGCATGGGTGACAAGAGGCTAAAACTTATGAATGATCAAAAAAATCTATTTTTAGAGACATGTATAGAAGAAACCGTTAGGGTTGGTTATATGGGAGTGAGCTTACATAGGGAGTCCTTAGATGTATTGGAAACATTGTATTTGTTCTTGTATTTTCTTTTTAATGTTCTATGTTAAGACAAGTTTTTTTTTTAAATTAACTGCATAAGTTTAGCATTTAAAATGGTGAAACAAACGTTTATTAATATTCAGATGTTTTACAAAAAACAAACAACTTTAATGATTCAGATTTCAGACATCTGAACCACCTCTTAACATTCAGAAGTAGTATTCAGATTGAGACATAAATCTTCATTATTTGTTATTTACAGTTTTAAATATTATTATATTTATGTCACGTATGTAAACGTTTACATTTAATTTTTTGTTTAAAATTATAGTTAAAAATATAGTAATAATTTTACATAGTGACTTGTTAATTTAGCCAAGCCAAGCCAAGCCAACCCAACCGAAGCGAACCAGGCTCAGCAGGTCTATTTGACTGACGGACGGGAATGTTGGTATTTCTCCTCCGTCGCCGCCCCTTCTCCACCGCCTCATCAAACCTTTACACCAGGTACTCATTCACTCCTCCTCCATCACTTGATAAACCTAACAACCGCCAAACACCACAACACTCCTCCTCCTCCGCCGATGATGACAACAAGAGGAGCAAGAAAAAGAAACCACTCTACCGTCCCCCATCTTCTCTTGACCACCAAAAAATACACAAGTCCGATATTCTTCCCCCCTTCGATTTCCGGTTTAGTTACACGGAGAGCAGCCCTGCAGTGAGGCCTATTGGTCTCCGTGAGCCAAAGTACTCGCCGTTTGGGCCGGAGAGGGTAGATCGTATGTGGACGGGTGTATGCGCTCCTGTAGTGGACCCCACTTCCACTCCCACTCTAGGAGAAGGAAAGACTAGTGCTGCTGAATTGGAAGCCAAGCGGAAGAAGATGAGGGAGAGGATTCAAGGCCAGGAGTTGACGACTGCCGAGCGGCTTGCCTTGGTGGAGACATGCGCCAAGCATAAAACCAAGAGACAAATCAATTTGGGTAGGTAGGCAGGCATGCATGCATGTGATTCTTTCTTTCTACTCGTGTTTGATTTGATTTGATTTGATTTGATTTGATGCATAATAATAAGTAGCTTCTGTTTGTTTGTTTTGGTGGTATGGTAGGAAGGGACGGATTAACACACAACATGTTGAATGACATTCATAATAACTGGAAGCAGGCTGAAGCTGTCAGGATTAAATGTATGGGTGTACCGACTGTTGATATGAAAAATGTCTGCACACAGTTAGAGGTAGGTAGGTAGTAGGTGGTAACATCATCATCCAGACCATCATCACTTACTACTACTTTATGATGATTGATTATATTATTAACATGATCAACTTACTTACTTGCACATTTTGATTGAATGAATTAATGTATGTATGTTATTCCAGGACAAAGCATTTGGTAAGATCATATATAGACACGGCGGTTCGCTCATATTATACAGAGGCAGAAATTACAACCCTAAGAAGAGGCCCGTCATCCCATTGATGCTATGGAAGCCCCATGAACCCATATATCCAAAGCTCATCAAAACTACTATTCAAGGTCTAAGCATTCAGGAAACTAAAGAAATCAGGAAGAAAGGATTAGCTGTTCCTGCCCTCACAAAACTCGGTAACTATCTCAAAATGACCACCTTACTTCTGCCTGGTCAGGTCACAATGTATCATTTTCTTTTTTGAATAAATAGCGTGTTATATAAATATGATAAAAAAACTTGATTTTATTACTACAACACAAATTATATGTCTAGTCTGAATGTGATGTATAACCGGGACACGTTTTTCACCTTTTTGTTTTAAAAAAAAACTTTTGAGATGCATTTTCTCTTTAACTAAGTACCTTGATGATGAGCCATTTGATTTGATGCGGTTTGACCAAAGGCCTTTGGTTATAAATGGGCTGAGGAATACAACACCTCTAGTTCAATGGTTAGAACTGGTTAATACTATTGTCGTTTTTCTTTTTCTTTTCTAATGCAATGTGTTTGTTAATGCAGCAAAAAATGGTTATTATGGTGGTCTTGTTCCTATGATCAGAGATGCCTTTCTGGTGGAGGAACTGGTGCGAATCGACTGTCGGGGTCTGGAAAGAAAAGATTACAAGAAACTGGGTTCCAAATTGAGGGTAAGTAGTGTTAACTAAAATTTTCTACTTTTAATTTTGTTTTTTTTAACCGCTGCTCTTGATTATGCATATTATAGGATTTGGTTCCATGCATTCTAGTTACGTTTGAGAAAGAACAGGTAGTTATATGGAGGGGTAAGGACTACAAGCCTAAAGAAGGTGGATGCTTTCTTATGGACCGTGAATCTTTTGACAAAAGTGACACGAACCCAGGGAATGAAAGTCAAATTGAGTTGGATGAAAAGTAAGATCCTTTTTGTTGAACCAAAGTCGCTGATGATCTGTTTTATAGTACTCGAGATGAATCATACCGTCAGGTGAAAGCTGGAAAGCCAAGTAAGATCCTTTGTTGCCCCCGGCAAAGAATAGTCAACCAACTCTATGATGATTGGTAAATTTATAGCCAGTCCATTTACAGACAGGCAGATAGACATCCTTTGCGAAGGATAGATGGTATTTTGAAGAAAACTATTAATTACTAGGAGGAGCATAGTCTGGTCACCAAAATAGTTGGAGTGGGTGGTGGTTCAAAAGGTGTAAAATTTCACAAGGATTATATTCAGGGCCGGCCCAATGGGCCAAGCAGCCCAAGTAAGAGCTTGGGGCCCCCAAAATATTAGGGCCTCTGTTTTAAACTTGTCTAGTAGGTATGCTGGCAAAATTTTCTACGGCTCATGTCTCGACTTTGCTGTTTCGAATCCTTTTGTCACCGTTTTAGTTATGTTAGTTTTTTTCTATAGAGATATTCTACTTGAATACAAGTTAATAGAAAACAATTATGTCACATAGGCTATTTGTTGTTTCTCCTTCCCAAAGCAAAGCCAGCTTCGAATCTTCCCATATTTTCTCATTTTAAATCCATTATGGTTTTTGTTTTTATTTCCTATATTAAAAATTGTAAAAAAAATAGTATTTTTCACATATCATTCTCTTCTTTTTCTTACATTTTTCTAAGATTATTTTACTTTTAGTATTTTTTTACAAATCTTTTATTATTACTTTTATTTTCAAATCGTTTAATTTCTATCTTATTTAGAACTTGGTCAAGTTTTAGTTCTCTTTAGGGTATAAATTAAAATCTTAATGTTCTAATATGATAACATTACAACATAGAACAATTGATGTTGTATTATGCTTATTTGAGTTTAGTTGTATTGGAGACTTAATATTATTTTGATGATTGTCATTTGGCTATATTTTGCAAATCAAAATATGATATTTCAGTGCTTATGGTTTACGTTATCATGCTTGTATAGACATGACACTGTTTCTTTTTTAGCAACTTAAAATCATCTTTTAAATTCATCATTTTATATCTATTACATGATACTACTATGTTAATTTGAAATCAAACGTTATGAATTGAGTTATTCGAAAAATTCAAAAAAAAAGTAAGACTTGGGGGCCTCAATTTTCGAGTTCGCTTGGGGCTTTCAAAAAGCTTGAGCCGACCCTGATTATATTATTATTATTATTATACATTCCTTCGAAACCAGAATATGCATCGACTATTTTGGAAATATTTATGACATGGACGCAATCAAATAAATCACTCTCAAATAGAACCAAAGAAGTTCAAGTGAAGTAATATCCATATAAACAACTATTCTTTGTCGTCGATGGAAGCTCACAGTTAGATGCAAGCCCAATCAAATGACTAAAAAGTCATTAGTTTATTCAAAGTGAATGGTCCGGCTTTACAAAACTCAACACTAATTCTTTAATCTGATCCAAACGTTCTTAAATGTGACTTATGATCCAAATCTATCCTAAAAGACAACAACAGCGTGTCGAAACATGGTGTAAGTAATTCACTCATGGAAGTAACCATAGCTTCGAAACATGGTGTATGTACTTCACTCATGGAATGCAAGTAACCATAACTTGACTTGAGTTTCACCATCTCATCCCTACTGATCTCTCATACCATATGTATAATAATTACTTGGCTAGAAGCGCGCATAGCGCTTTGAATACGGAAAACTGCGACCGTTGAAGTTTATTGCACATTGCCGGACCGCCATCGTCGAACCCTTTACTTTTTCCTTTAACTTAAAATCGTTTGCGGAGACAAACAAGAGGGTCAAACTCTTAGAAAAAGTTGTGTCGAGTAAACCTGCTTTCAGAAAATTTGGGCGGCCAAAGGGTCAATGGACCCCCCGACCCTCCTACAAAGCCGCCAATGGCTAGATGGTTGTATTTTGTTTATACGAATAATATTATTGTTATTATTCAGTATAAGAGAAATGCAAGAAAATGACGATACGAAACACCATAGAGTATGATATGTCTCTAAAATATTTTTATTTATTATTAATGAGGTTTCTTAAGGACACCCTCCTTTTTTGTAATACACCCCTTCTATACGTGAAGGATAGGGCTATCCTTCACGTATAGAGAGCATGCATAAAAAAAGTGACCACGTTTAGCTCCCCCCTTCACCCCTCAAAACACTAACTACTAGTTCCATGTTAGTATTGTCTGGGCATTGTCTGATCATGTTTTCTTTTCTTTTTATCCTTCACGTATAGAGCAATACGTGAAGGTTAGGTTTATTTTTTTAAAATCATCTTATATTTTAACGCAAATATAGAATATACGATTTTTTTTCCTAAACTTCTTTACGTATAGGGAAATACGTGATGGTTATATTTAACTGTTTTTAGTTTCACTTGGTATTTTCTCGTCAAACATAGTATTATTTCTTATAAAAAAATAAGAACGTCTATTATATACACTCTCTCTCTCCTTAAGTTCACCTTTACTAATAAAGAAACTTTTATTAATACGAACATTTTTATTGATACAAATATACAAACACACTAAAACAAACTTAAACAATACTTAAAGAAATCCACCCGTTGTAAAATTTGCAAACACACTAAAGATGCATGCTTAAAAAAAATCAAACCTAACCTTCACGTATTGCTCTATACGTGAAGGATAAAAAGAAAAGAAAAAAATGACCGACAATACCTAGACAATACTGACGTGAAACTAGAAGTTACTGTTTTGAGGGTGAAAAGGGAAGCTAAACTTAATAATTCTAAACGACGATAATAAATTAATAATGCCAACTTATGACTCCTTTTAATTTGTTGCTTGTTCTCGCTTGAAAGAGAACCTAAAATGGAAATCAAAACAACTGATCTTACAATGTGATCGGAGTTTCACAGAGCAACTTCATCGTTGATCGATCGGCGGTTAGTCACTTCAATCACAACTTAATCAATCAACTATCCGTAGCGAATCAACAAAATGTTCTGATAAACAATTTCATCTTTCGTTGAGTTAATCATCACACATCGTTTTCGTAACGGCGACGGACTAATAATCAAAATCAATTCAACTGAAATTGCATACGATATCATCATCACATCGCGATTTCGATAATAATAATCGCAATTGTGGCGTTGGATCATGCAGGAATGGATCGTGGAATGAAGCCTGTTTACGTGAAGGAGAAAAGCGCAAACTCCGGTGACGGAAGTGACGGCCAATCGTCGCCACCGGCGGTCTCGTCTCGAGGTGCGGCGTCTCCGATGACGACGATACACCGGCGGCATTCACGTTCTGGTTCGATTGTGAAGAGGTCACAGAACACTAAAGAGGCGGCACGGAGGCTAGCTCGGATGATGTCTCATCAGCTAACGAATGATAGCGAAGAGGAGGACGAGTTTTTGTCTGATTATAACCCTGCCACCGCCACCTCCGGTGGAAGATCTCAAATCCGGCCTCGCTCGCCTGTGGTATGTTATGTTTACATAGTTAGATACCTTCCAGAAGTAATGCATTTATGACTTGTACTTTATGTTTTATGAGTTGTAGAGCTTTGAAATGTAAATGAGTTTGGTTAGGAAAATTTGAGTGTGTTCATTTATACTGCATTACTGCTTATCTGCTACCAAAACTGTGAGCCCAAAATTCTTTTTTTTTTAAATTAGAGATCATTTCGAAAAAGTATATATTATATGTTTTAGTTTAATGTTTTTATAAAAAAATTGTAGTTTTTGTTTCTAAACAGATGAGAATTTTGCATGCAATTTTGAAGATTTTGTGATTTTGTTCTCATGCTGATGGAAGTATGTTCATTCAATGTCTGGCCTAATGCTTTTGTATCAGTGACTATACTTAAATTTTTAATAAATTGAATCTTTTTGCATGATACATATGGCTTAACATTTGAACTGTATTGTTTTAGTCTTATTGTTTTCACTCGAATGCTATGATTTGGTACACGTGACATGACAATTTAGTTATTATTTTGTATTAGACAGCTCATACAGCTACAGAACACCAGTCAGCTCCACGTGCAACATCGTCTACTGGCCGTTCTCCATTTGACCAAATTCAAACATCAAGTAGCCTTCCGTCTTCTGCTTCAAAAATTACTATGGAACATGTTCAACCTACTTCTGGCCGAGCTAACCTGTCACCACAACGTGTTCGCCCAATGGAACAACCATCTTCTGCTCGGGCAGCCTTAGCTGGTCGCCCAGGTTCATTAATGAAGCCAGTGATTATGGTACCCCCAAGCGTTGCTTTGTCATTAAGGCCGTCCTCTTTAATTGGTGAAGGAGACAATAATCAGACCAATAATCTAAAGAATAAAAGGTATTTTTGGATTCGGTAATAATCAGTGTTTTTTTGTTTCTGTTTCACTTGAAGGACATCTCAAATCGAATCCAAGATCTTTGTGTAGTTTTTCTTTAAATAATCAACTTTTTAGGTATGACCGTATGGGCTAATCAGTTTTGGTTTGAAATGAGTACGGTAATTACTGTAAAGCTCCATCTTTTTCGATTATAATGTTTTAGTAAACAGAACACTTCGGTCCTATTCTTCTAAATTGTTTACGTACAAATGGGTTAGTTGGGTTGTCTTTTTATCTCAACATGGTGAAATAAAAAAAATAGCTAAAAGAGGAACAAAAGTCTAATTTTAATGCATACAATCTCTTATCTGTATCAAAGACTTAGATTATTTTTGTGATACTATTTCTTTTTTTTAATCATACTTATGAATCAACTATTTATTTATTTATTTTTTTAATAATAAACGGACAAAAATGTGTTTGTGGCTCAACCCATACCACCTGGCCCAACTCAAGACACTCTATAATATGAACCCTTTCAGCTACCTCTAGTATAAAGATCCTATCATTATGAATATTGTCAGTTGTCACCCAAAAGAATATAAATAATTCACATGTTTCTTCACGAACTTGCAATGCATCTTCATTTGTATCTATAAAATTCAACATGCCAACATTTCATCACATTCTCATCTTTTTAAATTTTACTTTTTGCACAAAACATGTTTCATCTAAATGCAGTTGTTTCTGCTTAGTTTTCTGTACCATTTTATTGTTAAAAACTTATTACTTGTGTTCTATTAAGTCTTATATAATGTCGATGTTATGTTTCTGTTTTAAACAGGTTCTCCCTGGATTTAGGTGCTTTAGCTTTTAGGGAATCTAGTTACCAGCAGTCCGCTTCCAGTTCTGTATCTGCTTCGGCTTCTACTTCTGCTATGCAAGATGAGGTCTGCCCCCCAAACCCTGAAAACAACAAGAAGAAAACCTGTGTGTCCCATTAACAAGTGTAAATTGTAATTGCAGATTGACATGCTACAAGAAGAAAATGAGAGTTTGCTTGAAAAGGTAATGACACTAAATTGGATTATTTGTCTCCAATCAATTTAAATTTGCTAGCTGCGTGTTTGATGCATCATTTCCTGATCTAATATGGTTAATGCAGTCCTTGAGTGCACTGGATTATTTTTTCCCGATAAATGTACAATTGGTTAACTATGAATTTTATGCATAATTTCCTGATCTACTAGGACTAATGCAGACCTTGAGTGAACTAGATAACTTAGATCAGATTAATATACAATTGGTTAACATACATCTTCTTGTTCTTGAATCTTGAGATATTCTGAACTCTGTTTTCTCTCCAATTTGAGTATAGAAACAAAATGAGCTACTCAACATTTTCAAGGATGTATATTTTACCTTTAGTTTGAGTCTTGTGCTGCTAAGCATGTTGGGCATTATATATCCATGCTTCAGTTATTACGTGTTAGGTTTATTGGTATGTATATTATATTGTTTTCCCATATGGCTAGTTAAATGAGAAAGGCATTGTATATTGATTGTGTGTTAGTAGGTTTACTTAAGGGCTCTATGAATAGAGTTTGATATTACACTCAGATATCTTCTAGACTATTGATAATTACAGTTAAATACATCGTAGTCTAACATGGTTACACCCCCATTGTTTGGTCAACAAATTAGTATTTGATTTTTGTATACAATATCTTATTCTATGTTCTCTCCAGCTTCGAATTGCAGAGGAAAGATGTAAAGAAGCAGAAGTGAGGACTAGGCAGCTTGAAAAACAGGTACAATTTCACTTCTAAAAGCAAAATCTATATGTTATCCCACCTATAATTTATGCCTTTTGAAGTTTTGTTGTAGTTTGACCTCTTTTTATCTGTTTACGGTTTGGGTTTTTTATTCAATTTAAAACTTAGAAAAAAATCTTTTTATGAATAGGTTGCTCATCTTGGGGAAGGTGTTTCTCTAGAAGCCAAATTTTTGAACAGGCAAGAATTCGTATTTCAGTAATCTTGTTATCATATCTCTAACTGCTTCATAACTCATTTTGTAATTATTATTTTCTGTTTAGGAAGGAAGCAGCTCTGCAACAAAGGGAGGTTTGTATTATTCTACCTTGATAACAAGAAAGAGGTCCCCAGTATTGAATTTTGGATTTTTGTTGGTTTAAAAAACAGGGGCAATTTATATATACCCCTTAAAACTTGCATAATATCATATACACCCAACCAAAAAAATTTATATCAAGTATGACCAGTCACCCATGGCCTTGTAACCTAGTGGTAGGGCAATTTCTCCCACAAAAGTGGTGAAGATTCAAATCCTTGCAAATGCAAGGTTTGGTGGTATTGATGTAATAAAAAAATGTTGTCCAAACTCTCATATCCCAATGCAAGTTTTAAGGGAAGGGTATAAATGCCATGAATTTAAAAATGGGTATGTCTGTTATTATGATTGTAGTTCGGTAACTATGATATCATACTAAGTTTTGAGGGGGTATATATTAGAATGAATGTGAGAAATATATTTCTTGCAGGCTGCTTTGAAATCTGCAGAAGCACAAACTGCAGCACACAATACTGCTATTAGAGGGGAATTGATAGATGCTCTTCGGGTGGAAGCTGAGGTATTCAGAAATCTATCTTGTACGTTTATTTTTAAGCATATGGAACATTTATTATTTTTTTATTGACAAAAAGTTGACTATTGACTAGATTATAATCGATATTCTCTTGCTTGATAAGAATGCTAGGAATGAAGCAGAGTCTGCCATGGAACAACTCCACGAGACCGAGCATGAAGTTAAATCCCTTAAGACAATGACCCAAAGAATGGTACTCACACATGAAGAGATGGTATCTACTAACCATGGGCCTAACCTAAAATAAAGAAAATAATTTCTCTACCCATTCTACTTGTCAACTTTTGCGAACATACCTTTGTATTTGCTATATTAAATAAAGAAAACTGAAGTATGTCAACTGCAAGATTTGAATAACTGTACTTGTAGTTTTATGGCAAAATAGTCACTGAAAACTGCCTAAACATTTCTATAGATGTACCTTATTGTTCTCCTTGGTCTTAACCAATTTTGGTCCCATTTTAATTCCACTAATCCTCAAACCCTCAAAATTTCTAATAGAATCTCTGTTTTTCAAGTAGAAAGTGTACCAAAATAGGGTCCTTTTTATGCAGTTAACTTTTTTTCTTTTCTCTTTTTGCATTTGCAAATACAATGGGAAGATACGAGTACGATTAGTAAACACTTCATCTATTTCATTCATCTTGTTACATTATGTTAATGAGACACCACTCATTGTGTTTCAGGAAGAGGTTGTTATTAAGAGGTGTTGGCTTGCTCGGTATTGGAGTTTATGTGTTCAACATGGTAAACTTACTCATTATTTTGAAGATGTAATCTAGTAATTTAAGGTGATATGTGATGATTGGTGGAACCTATTTGATGATGCATGGTTACCATAAAAGAAGGAAAAAAATTAAATATCTTACTTCCATAGGAAGAGAGTTAAGTTTTCAAGAAATAGTTATCCATATTCACAAAAGTGGAGACATCCGAGTACTTATTTTTAAGGACTTACCTCTTCAAGTTTATTGTGAAAGAAATTGATAGGCATCTATTAGAATTCATCGACTTATACCTGATATCACCTCACACCTGACTACCTGAGTCATGTGCTTACACAATGGCCGTTGAAACTCACTTAAACAAATCACTAAGATGTGGCACTTTGTGTTTTCTGGCATCTAAAGGCCGCACCAGTTTTAGGATTACTCTTCATATCAGGGATACTACAGAATGGGTGCATTTACTTATAAAGGAAATGGAAGGATAAATGGTTACTTTTTTCATGCACATTAGGTTGGTTACCTGACCATGACCATGTACGTTGACTATAATGTATCATGTATTTGTCCAAGTTAAATTAGTCTCTTGGAAAGGCAAGAAACAACACACTGTCTCTCTATCGCGGTTTGAGTCAAAATATAGAGTTCTCGAACTTTAAAGAAGAAAATAGATCTTACTTGTAAAAAGTTGGGCATGATTAAAATCTTTGCTCTAACTTGAGGAATATTAGATATACTAATATTTTTGGGTTTCTTGCTGTGTTAGGATTTACTTACGTTATTTAGCCTACTTTTGTATATAATTGAGGTATTAATCTCAGAGGTGAATATAACCAACACATTAGATCGGTTCTATTTACACTACAGTCTACAAAACAAAAAATAGTTGTTTAACACTCACTGGCAAGTGCAATATGTCACAGGTATTCATCCAGAAATTGCCAGTTCAAGATACGAGTACTGGTCGTCATTTGCCCCTCTTCCTGTTGAAATTGTAATTGCTGCTGGACAGAAAGCAAAACATGAAAATCTGATGGGTAATGTGGTATTACCTTTTCTACTCAGAAGGAGCTTAATTAGTTGCATAAACATTTTTGCGTATTCTTCACCTCACTAATTCTGTTACTTACAAAATCTAAGGCTTCTCGTCTTTCACTATGAACAGTAAACAATGATAATCAGGAGAGAAAGAAAGTTCCAAAGGATGCAAGTGAAATATCGGGGGAGGGAAGTGTGGAAAGTATGCTTTTAGTCGACAGAGGTCTCCGGGAAATGACCCTTCTCAAGGTTCATTTGACATCCATGGGTTTCACAAAAATTATATTAGTTAATTATGAGATATATATCGTGGCTTCCTACTTGAATTCATAGATTTTCATTTATTAAATTTCAGAACTTTTATATTATCGGTAACAAGGGTAACCGCCCTTGAGACTTCTTCCTTCCATCCCCTAGCTAATGTGCTCGTTGTTAAAACTCAAAAGAATTCTTAAATACGAGAGGCAAATAAATGACGAAATCTACTTACTAATCTGTATGTTCTAATGAAGATAAATATACAACCATAATCCTCGCAAACCTAAGTTATCCAAGGAGTTAAGAAAACAACGCAATTGCTCGTTCTTTGTTCCTTTTCTTTTTAATCATCTAAAGAATATGCTAGACATGCTTTTTGTGTCCGTTTAAACATAATTTCCTCACGACTAAACAACAAAACTACTAAACGTGGAACCCGTATATGTTGATTTGTATGTGGTTATCAGTTCCAGACTTCCAGATTAATAGGTTTTATATGCCATGTTTTTCTTATGTTTTTACTTCATAGATAGAGGATGCATTAGCACTTGCGATGGCTCGGCAGCGATGGGCAAATAGGTGTGCTGGCAACTGCGGTTAGTTTTAAAACATTTACCCATGTTCCAAGAATCTTTCTTAAATTCTAAAAAAACATTGCCACTCCTTTTTATTATTTATAGACACCTTGCTTTGTAAGTCATAGTCCCTTGGACCTCTAACTGTCGCCCTACTTCCCCTTCGTTAAGTTCTTAACATCAACGCCATTGATAAATAAACTGCCAACTGGAAGGGTCTACATTTTAGATAAGAACGTGAAGTATTTTTTTTCATGGTCATACAATGCACTTTAAGCAACCTGGTACTTTAATTGTTGGTTTAGTATATTTGATGAGAAGTAAACTGCTTCTTTTGAGTTTGCATGTGAAGATATTAGCATATGGTTTTCTGAATAACTGCACATGTTAATTTCTCTTTCCGGGCATGACAGTAGATGAAGCAAAACTACCAATCAAGGGCCAGCATACATGGGACTCATATGGTAAGTTTGTAATGTATTTGAGCGCCCTTTTCATCTATGCATAGCCAACTCTGATATCACAAAACCTCTATGTGTCTGTGGTTGGAATGGATGTCGCTGCTGCTTCTTCTTTTTAGATCTAGTAAACATATATTTTTTTAATCATACTTAACAAGTTAGGGATGTATGACAATGATATAAGCCCATATGGGGTTCCACTCTAAAACCAATTGGCAACTGAGGGAGTAACTCTTAGAGGTTTATATTAGTGTTTCTTTTTCAATTTAGATAATCCACCATATTTGACCTTTAGTACAACCATTTTTAATCTTGGCATTTGGGTTGACCTTTTCAATTTAGATAATCAACCATATTTGATCTTTAGTACAATCGTTTTTAATCTCGGCACCTGGGTTGACTTTCAATAATGGATCTACCTTCTCGGTGGAAACGATGAGTCAAGGAGTATGATCTACCATCTATCATCTCATCCGGGGCGTGCCACCTGCGGTCATCCCCATCTGAGCTAAATTGTAGCTGTAATACCACTTGTTAGGACTGATTACTTAGCCTGCATGCCCAACAGAAGACCCAAATGGGGTCACACTAAAAAAAATCAGCAATACTACCAATAGGTTTATAAATAGGCATTTACTTTCCTCCTTTTCTCATGTGGGATTGGGTGTGCACCCAACATACAATTGACACATATGGTCCAACATAAGGTTTGTTAAGATATATTTTGGAACACAGTATAGGCATCAACCATATAATTTTAGTCTTAATATTATAATTTGGGGTCTTATATCCAATCTATTGCTCCATTATCACCTCATTTATTTCGTTTTGATTGATGATATAGACATGATTTAGGGTATTGTCATTTACATTAAATTAGCAATGATAACAAATTCTTTGTTGAGTTAGCATCATTCTTGAATTATAATCTGATAGTCATCTTGTTTAGCCTATTTTCATTTATTTTCTTTTCTCCAATGTGTTGGTCTCATAAAGGAGATTGACAAAAAGGAAATGAGAATTGTAATGCATTAGGTTAATTGAATTGACTCTTCACTACCCATTTTCACATATAAGTTTATGAATGAATACATCTAATGGAAAAAATTATAAATGTTTTTTCTCAGAGTTGAGTAAACAGGAGTCTGAAGACGTACTGTTCAAGCAGGTAAGCTGAACTCTTACAATCATTCTACCACTCTCTATAATACTCATTTCAGTAATTATTATTTTTTCTATCTTCACTTGTAGTTGCGTGTGCTTCATTTATAAGTGTTATAGTTTTGATTATCATTTCAAGTCTTGACCTCTTTGAAATGCATATTTATTGCTCAATACTCCAGATCACAATTTTTAATAGGAAAAACTCCAGTCATATGGAATTGACTTTAATCACCATCACTAATATTGCTATAATTCCTCCCCGCAACCGCCGCGTATATTACATTTCTAGTTCTACCACCCACCATTTATAACATACCATTTTGCATATTTTTTTGTTAAATATAGAGGTGGAGAAATGGGCAGTTTGAGTAATGGGTCCATGCGGGTCGGGACACGTGGGGTTGACCTGTAAACGTTTTTCTGTTCCTTTTTATTCACTTCCAAAGGAAAATAATTCATTTAATATGACTATGAAAACTAAAGTACTTATAAAATAATATAATTTAAATAATTGTATGATGTAATAAGTTATAAGCATTTAACTACACTTTCATCGATTTTGACCCATTACCAAATTTTCTAGAATTACCTATATGACCAGTTACCAAGTTTTTTGTTTCTTTTTTTCCCCCATTTGATCCCTTGGAGATTAGCTATAACCCGAATTGACCCGCTTTAGGTTAATGGTTAAAATTGATACCTGTAACTTAAAGTAACTATTTGGCTGCACCAAGAATTGAAGTATTCATTTGATTTCACAAGAATCCTTTATTTTTGGACTTCTAAAGATAAAATAGGTATGTATTGTACTCACCACTAGGGCTCTAAATGAATAGAATGTTTAGCGAACCATTTGGCTAGAAGTTTGTTTATGTTCGTTCAACGAACACTAACAAAAAATTGACTAAACACGAACATAGGTCGTGTTCATTCATTTACGTTCTTGAACGTGTGATAATATGTTCGTTCACATTTGTTCATTTATAAGGAAATCCTAGTCATATGAAACTTAGATCTTTGAGACGTTAAATTGGGTTAATTATGTTTATGGTTGTAATTTCTTACTTGGCCTTGTATTGGGAAAATTATATCTATAATTATTATGTCAAATGCTTTACTTTATATATATTTAAGAAGATTATGTCTAATGTTTGTGATTAAGAATGTTAATTTTTTTTGAAAATAGTATGTGTTCATTTGCGTTTTTGAACCATTCGTGAACATGTTCAGTTCCTTAACGTACGAACACGAACAAGAATTTCCATTCAATATGTGTTCATGAACATTCGCCAACAAGTTTAATGCTAAATGAACAAACATGAACAAGACTTGATCTCGGGTCGTTTAAAGCCCTAGTCACCACAAAGAATTGTTTACACTACCTATTTATCGTTGTCGCCATCATATGTGGTGCCTTATGAGTATAAATAAGTTTTCTTATAAGGCTTGCTCCATCTATCTTCCTACAAGTGTTTTTAGAGTCGTATATAATTTGTAGGTGTTGCATTTAGACATTTTTATGGGTAAACAGTTTAATTGGGTGTAATTCTTGGCTTACGCATTCGAATGAGCAAAATAAAATATCATCTATGATGGTAACAACAAATCAGATGATCCGTAAGCCGCCCAACAAGTATTGAAATCACATAAAACCTCTTAAAATTTTCAATTAAAAAACTATATCATCGAGAGGATCAAATTTTTGTAACACAGTGTTAATTATTATAAAATTTAACTTGAAAAGACAAAAAAAAAAAAAAAAAAAAACTGATTTTGTGTCATCATCCAAGTGCGTGGCATTTATAATGAAAAACATGTAGTTTGTGCCATGTAGTTAACAGATACTTGCAGAAATTAACAGATACTATTGCAGGCTTGGCTCTTATACTTTTGGAGAAGGGTTAAAATTCATGGGTTAGAACCGGATATTGTAGACGAGCGCTTGCAGTTCTGGATCAACCAGGGTCATCCACCTACTTCACATGATGCAGTTAATGGTATCATCTCTCTTACAATTATGTTAGAGAAAAGTAGACCTTATCTGGGTGGGAAATCTATATACTCGATGCAACATCTCTCTTGATGATTTGAGTAATCCTTAGACCTTAATGGGCCAAATAACAAAAACAGCTAAAAAGGAAAGGCTGATCAGGTTGAATGGGTCTAGGTTGTCCAAAGTACACTTTTACTCAAAGATTTAGATTATTATTATTATTATTATTATTATAACACTTTGGTTTTTATAGTTATACTAAAACATTAGTTATATGTGGTTTATGTTTAAAAATTGATAAAAATGTGTTTGTGTGTCATGCCAACCCAACCTTGAACCCGATTTTACTCGTTAGAAGCCAATTCTAACTTGAACCTATAACCTCCTAATCATAATGGAGACCTCATGTTTCATTTCGTCCTAAAAACAAAATAAACGTACCTAGTAATATCTCACTCGCCAATTCCAACTTGAACCTATAACCTCCTAATCATAATGGAGACCTCATGTTTCATTTCGTCCTAAAAACAAAATAAACGTACCTAGTAATATCTCACTCGTAAAGTAGGGTCTAGAGATGATGTGAGGGCAAGTGAAGTAAGGTCTAGGGATGATGTGAGGGCAAACCTTTTTTTCATGGGAGAAGTTGTTTCAAATGGTGGTAAGGTTGTTTCAAATGAGACCACTAGCTCAACATGCATTTTTCTTTTGCTAGTAATTAAATATAAAAACAATAAAGTGCATATTAGTAGCTCAACATGCATTTTTCTTTTGCTAGTAATTAAATATAAAAACAATAAAGTGTATACTAGTAGTATAAGTGACAGTAAAAGGGACATGAAAAGGGATCACAGAGCAACTAAAAAGTACCTTAACAATTACACCGAACGAGAAACAAAATCAGATATCAAGAATAGGCTAAGACTAATCTATATGTCAGTCACACTAAAAATCGCGAACATTTATTCTACGCCTTCAAGAACTCCTATCTCGACCATTTCCTCGGAGAGGTGCAAGTCTAACAAATCCCACTTTAAGTGCTCATCACATTTAGGTTTTCCTCTGCTCTTCCCAGTGGCGAACCCAGAAATTGTTTTGATGGGGTTCGAAAGTTTTCGAGGTTTGGTCGTCACCCCTATATATAATTTTTTTACACCGGTTTAGTTCGGGTCGGATCGGATCACGTTACATGATAACAAAATAACAACTCAAAATATGAAAACCATTGGTGAACCCATAATGAGTACACAGGTTTCAATTTTCTAGTACTATATGTTAGACTTTATTATGTATCATATGTTGAACCTGCAAAAACTTATATTAAACGTTCTTTGTTTTGTTTGATGCATTACAATCTTTCTCTACACATACAATTTGTGACATCATGAGTCTTTTTCTTCTTTAATGAATATTATTAATTTATATATTATGTGAATCACTTATCTAGTGACATGATTAGAACTATTTACTTCATTAGGATTTATAAACCCAAGTTTCTTTTAGTTGTTTTAGGCACTTATCTTTATAAAAGATATATCTTTACATTATAAAAAATATTCTATAGTTGCATATTATTTAAAGCATATCAAAATTTTAGAAAGTAAAAATCCTAAAACACATTCACCATAGATAGATAAAGATAAAAAGGTGTAGTCACCGTCAATAGTCAATTCTTCTGAAGTAATATAATAAAATAATACCCAAAATTAATTACCCACAAGATTTTTAAAAGTTGTGTCTTCTTCCCCATCTCCACCATAAACTTAGAAGTTAAAAGATACAGAGGCCACCGGAAAAAAACTCCAAGCTGCTATTTTCTTTTCTTTTTCTTCCCTATTTCTCATCTTCTTCTTCTCCATATCTTTTTCTTTTCAGTTTGGGTCGTTGATTAAATTTTATGGGGGTCGGTGATAAAATTTCTTGGGGGTCGATCGTCATTTGATCGTATGTATAACACTAAACATTTTTTTTCATGGGTGTCGACCGAACCCCATCTCTATAGTGTGGGTCCGCCACTGGCTCTTCCCCTCCCTTATATCATAAATGAATGCCACCCCAAATTTCTCCTGAAAAAATGTATGTTATTCCTTCTCTGATCCAATCTTGTATGTCTACATATCCACCTCAGCATCATCATCCCTACAACCCCAACTTTTGCACTTCCGTTTTCTTGATGGCCTAACAATCATTTTCTATAACATAGTTGGGTGAACCACAATCCCATAGAATTTCTACTTTAGTCTTGTTGGGAACCTTTTGTCACAAAGAACTTATGTGGATGTCCTACACTTGCGCCATCTTGTCGCATGGTGAGATCACTATCAATGTTCACGTCTATGGAGTAACAACCCTAAATACTTGAACTTGGTTGTCTATGGGACAAATTATAAGTTGTCCTTCGATAGTAATTTGAGTGTCCTCATCATTCCCACCACAAAAGTCACGATTGAGCTACTCGGTTTTAGACCGGCTTATGATAAGACTTTGTGCTCTAGGGCCGCTCAACATGGCATTCTTCATGAGTCATCTTGTTGGGTGTGAAGGCCTTTTGGGCCGGTTATATATTTAGGGCCCGTCTTGGTCCCTAAGTTAGTTACCCTAATCTTTATCTATATATACCTGTGTCATGTAATTGTAATCTTGTGCACTGAACTAATGAAATAACCTAGTTGCAGTCCGTGGATGTAGGTCACACCGACCGAACCACGTTAAAAATTTCTTGTGTCGTTCGTGTTTATTTTCTCGTTGCCGCGTGCTAATCGTGAGTGTATTGTGTGTTGTTGATTCCGCTGCGCCACTTGATTCCTAACAATTGGCATCAGAGCTATGGCTTTTTGTTAACACACGGGATTGCACGGACTCGGTTCACGGTTAAAGATTTGGCAGTAAAACTTTTGGAAGTTGCCAGGTATTGTTGTTCGAAGCCGAGATCGGAAAGTCGGTTGGGGTTTGGTCGAACTAAATCCTTGAAGGCGTCGGTGGTCTTCTGTTTGAATTCGTGAGTCGTCGGCAAAATTACTATCAGTGACAGCGAGTTCTTGTTGCCGTATGTTGAATCTGATCGGAAGTAGAGTACGTGATCGGCGCCGTCAAAAGAGGTTTTGACTGTTTATTATCAACTATTATTTGGACCGGGTTTGGTGAAGATTGGTTGGGTTCTGGGTCGGATTTGTCTGCAAGGTTTTGCAGGTGCATATCGGTTTGATTGACAGTGTTTGGAAGAAAGCCGTCAAGTTCAGGCCCGTGCCATTGCTGTGTTTATGACTGTTTTTTTTTTCGATCAATGTTTCCTGTTTGTCAATGATATGGCTGAAGATGGGATGGTTGTGATCAAAATGTTTGAAGTCTTGGATTTTGGTTGATTGGTTTGTCAAGGAACTTGGATGTGGTACTGACGGTGAAGAAACTGGAGAAAATGGAACTAGCGGGTGTGCTAGTTGACGGCACAAGTGAAAAACATAAAATTCAGTATCAAGTCATGTTGATTAATGCTCGTTCGGATGATCTTTCGGTTAGGGTTTGTGTTAACTGATCGTGTGTACGGTCATAGAATCCTTGGTACCGCTTGCGTTCCGTGAAAGCTCTACTGGTGTTATAACCGTTTCCCAATTAGCTGGTTTAGAACTGTGGATGTTATTCCTTGTTCGGTGGTGATCAGTGGTATGACATTTGAGGGGATGTGCGAGCTGAGCATAATTGACTTGGTGAGGCTGCAAAGGGTGTGGATATTCTTTAGAGTCGATGTCCAAAAGTAATTGAATTCTGCTTCTGGGAATGTGTCTGGGGTTGATGCATTGGGACTCAGTGAAGGCAGTGAAGACTCTTAGGTTTGAGATTCTGGTTTGGTTCATTTCATGTTACCCACTTCAATGAAGCATTGGTGAATCTAATGTTAGACTTTGGGAAGATGCAGGTTTATGTATCGCTGGAAGAAGTGAACCAACTTCCGAGTAGCAAAGTCTTGGCTCGCTAAATCGGGTAGTGCTAAGTGGATTCATTTTGCAAGTGTGAATCCTGGAGCCACGGGGATGTTAGCTTGAGCGTATTCAGATGTCTGAACTTTGTTTGGGATTTAGTAACAGTGGGAGCGTGAGCAGTGTTCTGTCACCATTTGAAATCCAAGTTGGGTTCGAAAGACCGGTGATCCGAATGTGAAAATCTCTCCTGGATACTTGCTGATATCGGAGAGTGTTCTTTTCTCTGGTGTCTCTGGAGCCGGTGATACGAGTAAGTGGGAGCCGGTTGAGATTGAGGATGAGTCATTGGCGGGTTTTGCCATGACTGGGTCTGTGATGACCGTATTGGAGCTGTGGCGAGCTTCAATTGGCCTTTCAGGTTACTGATGAGAAAGGCCGTTGCAACCAGGTGGATTTTTTTTTTCTGAAATCTTTGCTTGTTCTTGGGAACTGGAGGCTTGGAGGATTTCTATTCTTTAAGATTACTGGAGTTACTGGATGATTGGGTTCGTATTTGCTTGGATGGCGGGCTGGAGTTTATCGCAAGGTCTTCAAGTGAGAGATTGTTGGGTGTGAAGGCCTTTTGGGCCGGTTATATATTTAGGGCCCGTCTTGGTCCCTAAGTTAGTTACCCTAATCTTTATCTATATATACCTGTGTCATGTAATTGTAATCTTGTGCACTGAACTAATGAAATAACCTAGTTGCAGCCCGTGGATGTAGGTCACACCGACCGAACCACGTTAAAATTCTTGTGTCGTTCGTGTTTATTTTCTCGTTACCGCGTGATAATCGTGAGTGCATTGTGTGTTGTTGATTCCGCTGCGCCACTTGATTCCTAACAAATCTTGTCGAAAAACTGACACAAAATGATGGTGAGGGGAAAAAATACCCACCACCTCGTTAAGGTGGCTCAAGAACTTGTGTTTTAACTCGTTGTTCCAAAACTGTTATGGGTCAATGTTATTTTAATCGATCGCTTTCTCATAAACTACATGTCCTCATTGTTCTTGGTGGGCCCCCCCCCCTCTTTGTTTTGTCTACAATAACCATTATTTCTTATAACTTAAGATGTGTGATAGTACAATTGTTTAGTCCGCTACACTCCACCTCACATCACCAAGTTGGATCCCAACTCTTAAAGTGTGTTTTCCTAGGATACTCTCACCATTATAAAGGGTATAAATGTTTTTCTCGTGCGCTCGACTGCTATGTTGTCTCACTAGTCGTTACTTTTCTAGAAGAGTTGCCCTTATTTCTAATGTCTACCTCTTATAACCAAGGGGATAGGGATAATTTGTTACTCTATACCACATCTCTTTCTCCATAGATCATCTTGGTGTTTCACACCTAGTGATCCTTTTATGATGCATCTAGTTATCCCCATGTTATACAGTCTCCTGCTAAACTTGATCTATTTATTTCACTTTGAAAAAGTAAATGACTTACCGTGTTGCTTCTTTTATTTCTTATAATAAGTTGCATGTGTCTTCTCGTTCCTTTGTTTCAGTTCTCTAATCTATATCAATTCCTAAACTTCGTGTGAAGCTTTTGCCCATAATGGATGCCATGCTATTATGCTAATATTGTGGAAGATATGAATGCCTTGATCACCACTTTGCATCAAGTAAAGTTACCACTAATCAATGGATGTTTGCCATAAAGGTTAATCTGTATGGATCAATGGATTGATTAAAGGCGCAATTCATTTCAGGGGTTATGCTTAGAAGTATGGGGTCGACTATTCTAAGTTTTCTTGTTGCAAACTTGTCCTTTGTCCACTCATTGACTCGATTGGATTCTTCATTAGATAGATGCAAAGAATGTGTTTTTTTTTCATGGTGATTACATGAGGAGGTTCTTTTTATGGAAAACCACTATGTGAATTTACTAAAATCCTTATATGCCATAGCAATCTCCACGTGGTTGGTTTAGTGTTGTGAATAAGTTTGGCATATGGAGTTTACATATCATCACTCCGCTTTCTTCACTTCATTGTCTTCTAGTTTCGAGAATGAATTTGTTTATTTACGATAGTATTGTTTAGATGTATCAAGTAAAAAGTCTAGCATTGCTTTATGATGCATTTGTGCTACACAAACATAGGATGGAGACCTACTTGAGAACTTGAGCAATATAGAAGAACATTAGGAAACTTAACTTATCTTACCATTACTAATCTTCACATATTACCTTTGGTAGGTGTTGTAAGTTAGCTCCCAGGCCTCCAAGATCTCACACAAGGATGTTATCATTAAAAAATGTAGCTAAAGTGTGCACCAATACTTGGCATATCACATCAAAATCATGGCCACCACCATAGAGGGGCCTACATATGTCAACTACAATGGACACCCTATGTCTTTGTAAAATGCAATCTTGCCTCTTAGAAGAGTAAGAAACATGATGTATATTGTGCATGTTGAGGGGGCTAAGGTACAAACCACTTGTGACATATATGGCTAAATAATCTACTAGGTGTGATACATTTTTCTCAATCTATACCAATGAACATGTGGTGTGATAAGTAGATAACTATTATATTACAAACAATTAGGTGTCTAGTGAAAGTGTGAAACATAAACTGCCATCATTTCACATGAAAGAATCTAGACTATGGAACATGTTAAATCAAGGAGTTGTTTCACCTATTGCTCGTGATTGTTGTTGAACACAACTCATTTGTGATGCTTCCCCCTTTTTGCAGTTGAACGCGGTCTCATTGAGCTCCGGAAATTGGCTATCGAAGCACAATTGTGGCAAGCATCTCGCAAGTTGGTTGACCCCGACTCTGAACATAAATGGAAAATGCACACTAATTTTTAGCATCGTTAATTTGTTCGAGTTCTTATTTTTGCCCAGGGTTGCAATTTTGGAAACTTTTAGTTGTAATTAGTTATTTCGGAGGACTTACTTCATTTAGTGAGTTTGGTTGTTCGAGACAGAGTCCTTGTACGAGAGATCAAAATGCTTAGGAGTGAATCAGAACTTTTATTCTTTAGTTTCATCAATAAATAATTTGGGCAGGCTACTTGAAGAAATCAAATCCAACACTTTCCTTTGGCTAGTCAATCGTGCTAAACTTAGTGATTTAGATTGGTCGGTTTGGTTACGTAACCCGTTGTACTGGTTGTAATGTTTTTTCGTTTTGCTCTGTATGGCTCTTTTCTTCTAGCTTCTGGCTAGAGGTGGTTTTATTTTAATAAAATGTCTTTTGCTGTTCAAAAAAAAAAAAAAAAAAAATAATTTGCATGTCGAGTTTCTATTTTTTCTGGGAAAAGTGGGGCATATCTCTTGGAAAATGTTTTATTAAAATAAAATTGTTGTTACAAACACGTGTTAATATCGAAAACCCATAAAACGGCCAACCGCTTATACCGAAAAACCCATAAAATAGTCGGTTGCCTATGTTAGAAAACCAGTAAAACAACGAGTCACACCACGAAAAAAACACAGCCAGTTATCTCTACTAGAAGACCCATGAAACAACCAACTGTCTCTACCACAAGACTCGTAAAACAGCCCGTTGCCTATACCGGAAAACCCATAAAATAGCCAATTGTATTTTCAACCAGAAGACTCGCAAAACAGCCAACTATCTATACGACAAGACCCATAAAACAGTCGGTTGCCTATACCGGAAAACCCATAAAATAGCCAGGTGTCTCTTCTACCAGAAGACCCTTAAAACCACCAATTGTATCTACTAGAAGTCCTGTAAAACAGCCCGTAGAATGGTCGGTTGCTTGTTATCTATCTACTTCGAATTATCCAGCTATGAACCTTATGGTGAATCTTAATTATCATTTGAATTTAAAAATTAGGAGATTTTGAAATTTGATCTGCTAATTTGTTTGGGGACTTTAATATTTAGAGGGAAAGGCTTAGCACTACCACCTATGCTAATCATGGTCTCGCTGTACTCATTCACCTTGTTCTCTATCCCAATTTGCTTTTATGGCAGTTGTGTGACAAGTCATCCATATCCCTTAGTAGCTTGGCGATCTCTTCCTTAACCATTATCGTTATTTCACTACACAACACGTGGACACCAACCCTCAAGTCTTCACTTAGCCCCAAGAAGTTGTTCCCTAACCAATCTAATTGCTTGAGTGTGTACTTGAAACCCTAACCCGTCCATGGCCTTCGTCATGTCCTCGACTCTTTTCTCAAAGGCCTTATCTTTGGACTTGTTCCACCCCTTCTTTTTAGCTCCTCGAGACCTATCTCAACCATAGTTCTCTTTATTCGTGGAAACAACCTTGATTGAGTCTTCAATCGCCATCCCAATAAAATGACGCGTCTCTAATACCAATTGTCACGGATTTATTCTATTGACTCATGTGCAACTCGTAGACACATTCTAAGACGAGCCTTTAATTAACCAACTATATGCAGCGATTCTAAGCAACTATGCGGTAGAAAATGCAAAACAAGTGAATAAGTAAACTTTATAGATTACAAGAGAGCTCTTAAAGCTTTACATGGTGAGCAATGTTTTCACAACCGGACCGGACCGTACCGGCCGGTTAAACGGTTGGACCAAAAACCGGGCTATTTGCCAATTCGGTTCAGTGTCTTTAACCAAGTGGTGATTTAAACGTACGATTTTGTGTGAACAGTGATATACATATATAGTCATATAACATACATGCTTTTCAAATTTATGTTTCTTATTTAAATAGCATGTACTACTTTTAGATAGTAAAATAATTAATTTCAATCCCTATATGTGTGTGCATATATACATACATATATATATATATATATATTATATAGGGTTGAGATTCTATGAAAACACAACTTTTTTGTGAAAACCCGAGAACAAGACAAATTTACAAGGGGAGGACCAAAACTGTAAGTTCTAAATTTGAAACCCTCAAATTCACGGAGGGGCATTATGGGAAATATGAATTCAACCTAGTTGAATGTGACGAGAAAAGCGAAATCTTAGATTCGCATTCAAAGAGACCCTCCTTCCCCCGCCCCGATCGAGTAACCGCCCTAAATCACCGGAAAAATTCCTAAATCTCGACGGAAAAAAGAGCGATCCGAAGAAGGTTCGAAGTATAACGACGCAACATCACCAGAATCTGAAAAGCACTCGAAATTGTAGCATCGGAGACGAGGATTCAGATGAAGGAGCAACGATTTAAAGGTAAACAACAATACTCAGTCAAAATTAGTCAATAATTGTATACCAACGCACATCACAAACCTCGATTTGAGAATCTAGTTAGTCACAGTAGTTTAAAGCGTTGCATGCGATTTAAACCTACATTTGAGAATCTAGTCAGTAAATTCGACATGCAATTGCAAATAGCATGTACACTAAACATAGTTTGATGAACTAATTAACACATTCACTGATCCGGATAACATATACACAAAATTGATGCACATGTGTAACTTTGTACAACAACAATCTGTATACCAGAATTTGGGTAAAAAACACAGATAAGAAGGAAAAAGAATATGCCAAACAGCACAAAAAAATGGGTAACAGATTAAAATAATAGACATGATGCACATGTGCACAACAATAGTTCACATGTGTTAACTATGTACAAGTGCAAACGATATAAGATTTTGTATAAAAAAACAATTAGGAAAGCAGTAAGCATAGAAAATATCAGAAAAACAATTTGTAGAAGAACATCACTGTTTTAGTTAAGAACACAATACATTACATGAACGATGCACATGTGTAACACAACATGAGTGGGAACTGTGTATAAAATTTTAGGAACAATTATGATTAGGAAAATAAGAAAACACATTAAACACTACACAATGCACATGTACTGTCTGATAACAAAATGACATGTCATATTCTAAAAACAGCATACAACAATACACAGGTGTACCAAATTATAAATGTTGTAATCAGATAATACATAGACATGGTACACGTGTGAATCGTTAAATCCGATACTGACAGTGAGCTACATTATGTATTTAAAAAATAAATCATGTGCAAAATTATTGAAAAATAAATCAAATAAGACAAACAGTAGTGACAATGCACACGTGTACCACAGTATAAATGCAGGTTATAGATCAAGTTTCGTGACACTACTGTTTGTTAATATAACATTTTTTATTAATCGATGTTTTTTTTTTCTTTAGAATTAACATAAAGCAGATGGAACGTGTGGAGCGTAAACTTATTTATTCTCTTTAACATATTATCATTATTTTACATCTATATACTGTTATTTATTTTTATTATCATATTTCTATGACGTGTTGTATTATTGAGCCAGGTAGAAAAAGAACGAGGATAGCTGGACAGTTTAAATCAAAATATACAAACACGCCAGAAACAGCAGACGTTGTTTACGAAAGTAACAAAGAGCAACCATTAACAAATTGTAAGCTAACACACACGTGTTAAATTGAAAACACATGTACTATATAAAAAGAAGATGAATGTATATTTACTAACATGTGAAAAAAAAGTGGCAGGAAAGAAGCTGAAGGTTGTATACAACAGAGAAAATGATGAAAAGTTAAAATCGAAAAAGGAGGTGTAAAAAATGGAGAAAGATAAACAAAAAGGTAAAGAGGATATAATTTTTTGATATTATGTAGAGATAGCAGCACAAACGGGTTATAACACACACGTGCATCATAACACACACAAACAAATAATACATTATACAATG
>JBCNJP010000007.1:8306038-8393691 GCA_039602395.1 Deinandra increscens subsp. villosa | reverse complement strand
AAACCAATAACCACAAACACCTAAAACCCAATATAAATGGATGGAAACACACTTAATGGGAAAATTAAATAAGGAATTAGATAAATAAATAGGAAATAAACAAAATAAAAAAATAAAAAAACCAAAACAAATATTAAAGTGCAATAGTATTTATAACAACCAATATGAAAGTAATCCAGTCAAGAGATATCATAAGCAATACGAGGTCAGATAATGCATCTAAACAAAATGCTTATTATCAATCATGAGAAATCTTTATGAAGGCGTGAAAAAAAAAGTCAAATAGCAGGCGATCCAGCAGCTCTAGCAGACGAACGTCTAGCAGCACGGGGAGGCTGTCGCCGTACTCGCGGGACAGTTGGTGGGTCAACATGCACATCAGCGTTGACAGCAGCAGATTGGTTACCGGAATCTGTTGGTTGAAACACGTGTGCACCAAATGGATCAGCAGCCGCAGCAGCAGCAACAGCCTCGGCAGCACGTTGCACTTTATCACAGTTTCTGGAATCATGGCCATAAACGTACTTGTTACACTTTTTACACAGTCTCGGACCCTTCTTGAACGCTTCAATAGCCTTTTCACCCGGACCGATCAACCGCTTATCCATTCCACATCCTTTGTTTCTAATTCCTTGTGTTGGTACGACATGAAGAAGTACCAAACTCGGGCTGACGAAGTATGTCACTTATAATCGCACTTGTTCGATTTTGCGTGGGGTCATAAGGCACTTCAGAAAATATGCGTGTCTTTAACTCTTTAAGTTGGCTTGAAAATGCTGCAAGCTGATCTGGTTGGCGCCTTAGACGATCTGTACATTGCGAAACGATATCCATAATTTCGTTTCTAAGAACACCCGATTCACTTGTATCAACTGAGTATCGATTTGCAATGGCATACACTCTTGATGGAAGAGCATTACGCGTCCAACGCGCATACGCGTATTTTGTGGGAATCTGGTTTATTTGATTGCATCTGAAAACGTAGAAAATGTGCCGACATAAAAAACCAATGCGTGTAAAGCATAAACACGAGCACGAAACAGTCTTAGCAGCAAGATCAAGTGAAACCTGTTACATATTAACACAATGGTCATATTAAACATTGAACAGAAGGATGGTATACAAGGGTAGTAAAACTTAAATCATAAATACACATGAGCAAAAAAACCTACAGTTTTGATTGGACGGGACTAATATCGTATTGAAAATACACATAAGTGTTAGGTACACATGTATAACAATATTCATGAACATATACACATAAAGATATAACAACACTCATGAACAAATTGAAGGTATGCTAATCAGTGCACATGTGCATCATAACTAGTGATTATGAAAATTACTATAAAGTTAGAACACAATATGCAAATGAAATCAGTAATAAGTACTATGCACACATGAATTTCAGGAAGCATCAAGTAAACAAAAAACAACAATGATAACAGAAAAGTACATGTATGGTTTGTTAAAGCTCACATGTGCATTAAAAGGGACTAACAAATATAAATTACCTCAAATTCATTGACAGTAATGAATTTCCTGTTTGCATGAGCAATGGTGTATATTTTGCTAGTACCAACAGTGCGCGTCAAGCCACCAGAACACTGATAGAGGCTTCGCTCGATTTCTTTCTGAACTTCCTTAAAGATCGTGATCGTGTACAAACTAGCCGCACGTTTTTCAATTGGAAGTCGTGTGTGGATCTCAGGTACTGTTGTGTTTGTATCAAACGCGAGCTTACGTTGGTTATTACGCTGCGCGTCAATGGCGGTGTCAAAACACATGAGAAACTGCAACAAGGTATTGCCACAACTAGAGTTGATCTTGAACAACGCATTAGAACTCTCGCATCTAGATGTTGTCGTCATGAGACAACACATGGGAAGATCTCTAAAGTACGCAGGGATCCAGTCTTCTCGCATGTTGTACATAGTGGTAAGCCATTCGTGATCAGCCAATCCATATTCTGCCATAAGCAGTTGCCATTTTTCTTCAAAATCGCATGGTTTTATTATCAGGTTCCATACAAGTTTGTGGATATATCTACGAAGGGATGCATTGTCGATTGCGTCATCTTCAATCTAAATTATATAACGATGATAAGTAAAATGGCAAATGTATGAATAATACATAAGAAATAACGTGATGGTACTAATGGTCACTTATTAATGGAATATATATATATATATATATATATATATATATATATATATAAATTAAACGTACCTTGGAAGGCAGCTTCCTCATGATATGCCACATGCACAATCTATGGGCAGACTGATAAAAAACAACCTCAATAGCGGATTTTATTGAACCATCTTGGTCGGTAAGCACCAACCTAGGCTGAGTAACATGTGCTTTCAGAAAGCATTCAAGCAACCATGTATAGGACTCAATCGTCTCATCCGATATCAAACTGGCACTGAAAGTTACACACTTTTTGTGGTGGTCAACACCGGTAAATGGCACAAAGATCATCCTATATCTGTAACACAATAAGATAAGCAATTCAAGTTATGAACTATTTATAAAAAATGTAACTTTGATGCACATGGGGAGTATTTATCTTAAAATTGAAAACAGCAGCATCGTATAAAGATAAAAGAGTTACATAATTTAAAACAATAATAGTTTTAGTTTAAGAGTACTTACTGGTTAGTCTTGTAAGTTGCATCAAATGCAAGAACTTCGCCAAACACTTCATAGTTGCATCGTGAAACGTCATCAGCCCAGAAAAGTGATTTGAGCTCGTTACCAACAACTAAAGACTCGTAGAAGAAATTATGTAGATTTTTAGTACGTTCTTCTAGCGTGTCCATCACAAGTTTGGCATCCCTATCGCCAATGAAGATACGAATCGCTCGAGCAAAGTTTTTAAATTCAGTTTTTGAACCACGAACGTTGTGATGACCACCCTTCAAAGAGCACTGAACCTTATGCGCAACAGAAGGGCCAATTTTGTTCAGGCTAAGTTGGTGGATGAATTGCTGGGTCGAAAAATCAAGCATACGACGCTTGGAACTGAAATCCATAAATTCAGGGCCAATGAGTCCGTGGTTGTGTGCTTCAACAAACGTATAAAGAGTGTACTTTTGTGTTTCCGGGTCGAACTTAGTCCGTATACATGCACCACAGTCAGTCAAAGACGAGCGGCTGGCCTTCGAAGCAGAAACTGGTTCAGGGTTCATAGAATCGAAATTTTGCAGTTTTGGTTTTCCAGCCCTGTTACATAGAATGTATCTGTGTCTAGTAACATCATTGATCTTTCGGTGCGTGCCTAACCGGGTGGAGAAACCAGCCTTAGCAGCGTAAGCATCATACATATCAGTGACGTGCTCCCAACTGTCATAAACCGATCCCAAAACAAGAATGTAGGGAGGGTCAACATCAGGCTTCCAATATTTGGTTCCATCAGGAGTAGCAAAAACACTGCTACGCGCACCATCTGAATGCACATAAAACACACTAAAGTTAAACGAAAGTAAAAAGTATAAACAAACTAATTGTTTATTAAAAATGGCACAAACGTATAACTGATTCAATGTTCATAAGATACAAAGAAGACCATTGTATTCCATGAGTTTGAGATGGAAAAAGTAAATGGAGTGCAATAAACTAAAAAGTATAAAAAAGCTAAACAAAACAGTATGTATTGATTGTTTAATATGCTATTGAAATAAAGAACTACATACTTTCTAAGTGTACTATGTATAAACGAAGGAAAACATGTTAAAGTCATTTGACTACACATCATATCTAAAATATATTGTCCAAATGCTACTTAGTAATAAAAAATAAAAATAAAAAAACATTATGATGAGAAAATTGGATGAACAATACAGCTTTGGTCCAAAATACAGCTTTGGTGCACATGTGCAATCATAAGGAAGTACAATAATAACAGGATATCAATAGCATGATTAAACACATAACAACAATAGAAAGCATCACATAACAAAATCAGAGTATAAAATCATGATTTGTAAAGAATATATAACAAAATAAAACAGAAATTAAAAACTACACATGTGTACTTTTGAAAATTTAAGTTGAAGTATCTGTTACCATGTTCTTCAACACCTATGAACACCATAGGAGGAGCAGATCGAGATCCTAATAAAGTGAAGGAATTGAAGCAAACTATCTTGGTGGATAAAACTTCAAATAAAGAAGTTGATAATACAAGTGCTGCTGTTGTGGAAGACATTCTAGGACACTCTGTGGATGTGGCGGTAGAGGTTACAAATCCTGATGTGGCAAGGACAAAGGGTTGTGGAAGAAAGAGGAGAATCAGCGGTCCTGGTGAGAAAGCTATGGAAAAACCTGCAAAGGTGCCGAGGTTTTGTAATATGTGCCAAAAATATGTAGTGGGACACAACTCGAGGAACTGCAAGAAGCTAACGGAGGCAGCAAAAAACGTGGGTGGTGAAGTCTAGAGTTTTATGGATTGACTTTGATGATATATATGAACATCAGTAATATTATAGTATGTGCTTAAGGGAAAGTGTTTTTTTGGCAAGTGTTACTGACTGGTAACATTAATATTATCTTTTATTAAAGGCAATGTTGTTTTTGTTACATCTGTAACATTTCATAACTGTATTTTTTGTGAAGTCTTTTGAACTATTATGTAAAACACTTTCTTGATATTGTATGTCTCCCTTTTGATTTATTTTAAAAATTATTACTAAAAAGATACAGTTATTATGGTGGCAGCCCATGGTTATTGTACTTTATATAATGAAGGCCCTACTTCATATTTAATGTCAACATCATAACATATGAAATGACGTTTTGGAACAATTCATTAATTGATATAATAAATGCTTCAACCAATTTTAATAAATAACTCCACAATCTAAAATTCTATAAATAGAGAAAGGATTCTACTACACCACGAAAATATCTAAAGGAACTTTAAAAGTGTGAAGATGAGAGATATTATTGACAAGAAGATGAAGAGACCAGTAACCGAAGGTCTAGAGTGTAGTGGAAATATTGTTCCACAAATATCGAATGTGAAGGATGGAAAAGTTTGAAGCGTGGTGGTGAATTTCTCGAACATGTCAGCAAGTCCGTGATTTTTTGCTCTCAACTAAGGCTTCATAACCTTAGGATTAAGGAAGAACAAGAAGAAAAATTGGTTGGTAATAAATTTCCAACTACCGGTGGGGAAACAACTTGTAAACGATCTAAAGGTACACAAAAATATTAGCTAAGGGTACACATGGTAAAAATGTTATTTATAAAAGTTTTCCACGTTTTTGTACTAATAAACTTGATTTTTAAATAGATTTACGAAAGTTGTTTTATACATGTATTGAATAAATTACATTAAATGAGCACAATAAATACATGAGTTAATGCATGGAAAAGGGTGGATGAGTACAATAAATAGATGAGTTACCTCACCCACCTCAACTCATCTTCGTTTCTTCATTTATAAACAAAGAGGGGAAGGGTGGGACGAAATCCATTAAAAGTATGGATAAGGGTAAGAAAAAATCGAATGATATACCCAAAAGGTTGTTCACTACAGCAAGGAAAAGGGTTCATGATGTTGTAGGGTCTTTAAACAAATGCAATTTGAAAACAGTGTGTGCAAGTTCAAGTGTTGATGGGCCTAGAAACAATTAGGCCTGTGCAAACGGGTCAGACCCGCGAAACCTGGGTAGAACCGACCCGGAACCGAGAACCGATTGAGATAAAGATAGGAACCGGGAACCGTACCCGGTTTAAGGCTAACGGGTCGGGTTTTAGCGGGTTTATTAATCGGTTCTAACGGTTCCATTTAAGAACCGTTAAATGTATTTGTCTGCCACTAATATTCTAATATGGATAATAGCAATTAACTAATCGAATGGCAATCTGTTTGAATTAATGGAATGGCAAACAACAAATTAATATAGAATTATAGATAATAGGCTTAATAGCAAACTAAAATACTAAATAACTAATGATTAATGAATCGAATGGCAATCTGGATCTGCTTTAAATAATCAAATTACTTACTTGAAATCTTATTGAAGATGAAGACTTGAACTGATGAGTGATGACTGATGATGATGATGCAAAATGTTCAACAATACATGGATGAATGATGATTGCTCTTACTCAGTTGCTCACGAGTCACTGGAATTCGATTTTGAGATTGAAAGTTTGAAACTTGAATAACTTAGAACCAGATAGAATAGTAGAAGATGAAGAGATTGCTGCGTGATATGTGTGATATGCGATATTTGAGACTGCCGGATTTTTGGAATAAATCAAAACATTTAAGAGGGCCCTACAAATTCTAGGTTTAATGTGTATTACAAACGGGTAAACGGGTTTACGATTTCTCGTCGGGTCAGACCCGGGACCGAACCGAAACCGTTTGTGATCAAATATTGGAACCGCGAACCGTATTAATTAAAAAAACCGGATCTGGTTTTCGGGTTTGACGGGTCGGTTCTTCCGAGTACGCCGGGTATACCCGACTTAAGCTCAGCCCTAGAAACAATACTCCCGAAGTGACAAATGAAGACTCAAACAACACATATGTGCTGCAAAAGAAAGAAAGTATTGATCTGCAGTTCGAAGAGTATGTTGCAGAAGATCCTGAGTTTCATAAGGCGTTGCTTAAATTTCTTGATAGCAACAAACATTTCAAGATGCAAAGGAAAGATGTAACAGTCGATAACTTTGAGGCGTACCTTGAGCAAAGTGAAACTGAATCTGATGAGTGTGAGAAACATGTGGAAAGGAAAGATGTAACAGTCGATTCAGTTTCACTTTGCTCAAGGTACGCCTCAAAGTTATCGACTGTTACATCTTTCCTTTGCATCGTGAAATGTTTGTTGCTATCAAGAAATTTAAGCAACGCCTTATGAAACTCAGGATCTTCTGCAACATACTCTTCGAACTGCAGATCAATGCTTTCTTTCTTTTGCAGCACAGATGTGTTGTTTGAGTCTTCATTTGTCACTTCGGGAGTATTGTTTCTAGGCCCATCAACACTTGAACTTGCACACACTGTTTTCAAATTGCATTTGTTTAAAGACCCTACAACATCATGAACCCTTTTCCTTGCTGTAGTGAACAACCTTTTGGGTATATCATTCGATTTTTTCTTACCCTTATCCATACTTTTAATGGATTTCGTCCCACCCTTCCCCTCTTTGTTTATAAATGAAGAAACGAAGATGAGTTGAGGTGGGTGAGGTAACTCATCTATTTATTGTACTCATCTATTTATTGTACTCATCCACCCTTTTCCATGCATTAACTCATCTATTTATTGTGCTCATTTAATGTAATTTATTCAATACATGTATAAAACAACTTTCGTAAATCTATTTAAAAATCAAGTTTATTAGTACAAAAAACGTGGAAAACTTTTATAAATAACATTTTTACCATGTGTACCCTTAGCTAATATTTTTGTGTACCTTTAGATCGTTTACAAGTTGTTTCCCCACCGGTAGTTGGAAATTTATTACCAACCAATTTTTCTTCTTGTTCTTCCTTAATCCTAAGGTTATGAAGCCTTAGTTGAGAGCAAAAAATCACGGACTTGCTGACATGTTCGAGAAATTCACCACCACGCTTCAAACTTTTCCATCCTTCACATTCGATATTTGTGGAACAATATTTCCACTACACTCTAGACCTTCGGTTACTGGTCTCTTCATCTTCTTGTCAATAATATCTCTCATCTTCACACTTTTAAAGTTCCTTTAGATATTTTCGTGGTGTAGTAGAATCCTTCTCTATTTATAGAATTTTAGATTGTGGAGTTATTTATTAAAATTGGTTGAAGCATTTATTATATCAATTAATGAATTGTTCAACGTCATTTCATATGTTATGATGTTGACATTAAATATGAAGTAGGGCCTTCATTATATAAAGTACAATAACCATGGGCTGCCACCATAATAACTGTATCTTTTTAGTAATACTTTTTAAATTAAATCAAAAGGGAGACATACAATATCAAGAAAGTGTTTTACATAATAGTTCAAAAGACTTCACAAAAAATACAGTTCTGAAATGTTACAGATGTAACAAAAACAACATTGCCTTTAATAAAAGACAATATTAATGTTACCAGTCAGTAACACTTGCCAAAAAAACACTTTCCCTTAAGCACATACTATAATATTACTGATGTTCATATATATCATCAAAGCCAATCCATAAAACTCTAGACTTCACCACCCACGTTTTTTGCTGCCTCCGTCAGCTTCTTGCAGTTCCTCGAGTCGTGTCCCACTACATATTTTTGGCACATATTACAAAACCTCGGCACCTTTGCAGGTTTTTCCATAGCTTTCTCACCAGGACCGCTGATTCTCCTCTTTCTTCCACAGCCCTTTGTCCTTGCCACATCAGGATTTGTAACCTCTACCGCCACATCCACAGAGTGTCCTAGAATGTCTTCCACAACAGCAGCACTTGTATTATCAACTTCTTTATTTGAAGTTTTACCCACCAAGATAGTTTGCTTCAATTCCTTCACTTTTTCAGATAAATTCACAACGCCATCTTTATCACATCTCAATGCTTCTAGACATTCATTCATCACCCCCATTATTTCTTGTTTCAGAACAGTCTCCGGCCTACTATCAATGCCATATCTTCCTTCAACTGTGTACACATTTCTAGGAAGAACATCTTGACACCACGTTCTATTTATGTAGCAATTTGGGTTCTCATCAATTTGATTGACACGGAAAACGAAAAATACATGGCTACACAAATAGCCAATTCTTGTGAAACACATGCAAGCACAATCTGCCTTCTTTTCATCCTTATCATAAGTAACCTGTTAGGAAAAAATTTTATAACAAAATGTTACATATGTAAGATTTTCAAAAATGTTAACTTCAAAACCAATATGAATGGTCACCTTATAAGTATGAACTATTCCATTCTGATTTCTTTGGCTGACTAAATAAACAAACTTGTTATCTACGACTTCAGTGTTTTCTATGTAGCTAGAATACCATCCCTTCATTATCTCATTTTTAACTTCCCTGAAAATTCTGTTAGTGGACACTTGAAATGCATGTTTTTCAATAGGCACATCTTCTTCCGAATGGTATGAAAGTGTTGATGTTTTGAAGTCCGCACACCTTTGCCTATACCTTTGATTCTCTATTCTTGTTTCAAAGCATAACATGAACTGAATCAACGTATTTGCACTACTTGAGTTAACCTTGAAGGATGCGTTTGAACTCTCACATACAAAGGTAGTTTTCAACAGACAACACATAGGTAGCTCTCTAAAATATGCAGGGACCCACTTACGCCTTTTCTTATACATCAATGACAACCAATCGTGGTCCGTGAGAGAAAACATTTCCATTAATTCCCCCCATTTATTTTCAAATGTTGTGGGTTTCATATACACGCTCCAGACTAATCTATGAATCCTGCCTTTAAGGTCGGTATTTTCTAGCAGATCACCTGATATCTGAAATTATACAAAACCAGAATAATTAGAATTTAACCTTCACATTTCTACATATGTAGCATTTTCCCGAATTTTCTAATATCATATATAATATATAAGCAAAACAAATCCTCAATAAAAATTTGAGGTTACTAAGTTACAAAATTATAACTTAGAGTATTTCTTTAACCCTTATAGTCAAATTTCGATACATATGTAACGTATTTTAGAAAGGCTACATACGTAACATATTATTTAAAATCACATATACCATTTTAATACCACTTGTCATAATACCGCTTACCTTCGCTGGCAGTTTTTTCATAATATGCCACATGCAGAGGCGATGCTTAGACAAGGTAAAAACCTCCTTGATAGCTTTCTTCATTGAACGGTCTTGGTCAGTTAAGACCAGTGTAGGTTGTCTTTCATGAGCTATCAAGAATCTTTCAAGCAACCACTTGTATGATTCCTGGGTTTCATTAGACAATAATCTAGCTCCAAATGTAACACAATGTTTATGTTTGTCTACTCCAGTGAACGGCACAAATATCAAGTCATATCTGTTGAAAACCATAACATTAAGCCTAAAAAATATACATGCAGTAACAAGTTCAAAAACCTTACATATGTAACATATTATTGACTTACTTGTTGGTTTGGTAAGTGGCGTTAAATGCCAGTACATCCCCAAAGGCTTTGTAGTTTATCTTTAATATTTCATCAGCCCAAAAGAGGCTGATCAATTTCCCATTCATAACCACATAGTCAAAATAAAAATCTTTCCTAATGAAAGACCTTTCGCGTAATTTGTTTAACAATAGCTGAGTATCCCTAGACCCGATAAACATTCTAGTTGTCTTTGAATAATTCTTAAAATCATCTGGAGTCCCATTAACTAGATGATGCCCCCATTCATCGACACCATCAGTTGATGGGCTTTCACTGGACCGATGCTATTTAAGCTCATCTTATGAATGAACTCCTTTGTTGAAAAGGGTAACCTTCTAGCAATCTTAGTTAAATCCATGTTAAACCTCTCTACCAGGGAATGGTTATGACCTTCTTCAAATTTTAACAGACAATAATTTGTACCACCCTTAACCATACCAACATAAATATGTGCTTTACAATCGGTAGTTCTGAAACTTGTTTGCCTAACTTTACTGTTAGCATTGAACTTTTTTGTTCCTTGAGGTTTACCCGATCTGTTACAATGGTAATATTTAGATTTAGTTTCACCATATTTTACTTTCCCCTGGTTAACTCTCACTGTGAACCCACAAGCTGCGGCATAAGCCCTGTAACACCCAACAACAGCATCTAGATCCTTGAAGAAACTACCCACAACTGGTTTCAATTTATCTTCACATTTTGGCAGCCACATTTTTGTACCATTAGGCGAAATAAACATAGTATCTACAGCAGGTTCCTCAACAATGTTTTCTAAAAAAAAAAGACATTTCCTAAAATAAATTAAGATATATCATACCAAATATTTATTTTATGAAGTTAGACAATGCATTAGACAAATAGAATATTTAAAGAGATTGAGACTAGAAGTTTTAATTGCTAATAGATGACCAAGGCAACAGAGCTGACCAATATACATTTATTTTTTTGGTTTTAATAATGATATTATTAAACATTACCTTCATTAATATCATCAATTGGTGTGGTTGAATGAGTGGTTGTGAAAAATACAGAGTCACCATCTTCTTCACAGCTGTCAAAAGACTGCTCACTAAATGCATCTTCATCATCGAGATTTAATTGAAAAACGCGCGAAGGAGACCCCATCAATGAAGCCTCTGCCTGGATTTCGGAAGGTTGAATCTCCATTAATGGCAAACCGAAACTCATAGGTTACAATAAATTATGTAAGCTCTGGACGTTTCTTTGTAGCAGTTGACAAAATGGATTATTAATGTGGGTAGATATGCAACATCGTACTACTTCGAGGGATTGTGTATGGGAAAGGGAACTGTCGGTTGTACCTTCTTGGGGTGTAGTCAACATCACAGGTATTACTTCTTCTTACTTACTTTATGCAGGTTGAAAAGGTAAATGGGGAGAAGATTACTAATGTACCCTTGGACCTTATCACAGATAAGTAGGCGTGGACAAATCTCAGCCACTCAATTGGGCATTTCTGAAGAATATTTGTGAAAAAATGCGTGGCAAAAAACGACAAAAATTGACTATTTATCATTATAAGAGATCCAATTTTTTGGTCATTAAGGAGCACAAAAAGAAGCATCGAAAAAATGACAATATATGATATATCTGAATCTAAAGTCTCAATTCCAAAAAGGAAAAAGGGGGGGGGGGGGGGGGGATTTCCTTATTTCGAAATGGTTGATTATGAGATATTTCGATTTGTTTATTCTTTTTTTATTGAATTGAGTTGTGTATATTTCGATATATATAAAAGATCCGCAAAAGAGTTTTTTTTTGTTTCCAAAGTTTCCTCAACTCAATTAGGTTTCCAATATACCCCAACCCTATATATATATATGATACTAGGTTAGTAACTTGTGTACTACACGGGTTGAGTTTAGATTTATAATAATAGCTAAATTATAAAAAACGATTAAGAAATTTGAAAATTATAAATGACATAATTCATTAGAAAATATTAATTGATAATTTAATACATTAAAGATTACAAATTCTTGATTTGTTTCCTTAAAAAGACTCAAATTATTGAGTGATTTATCAAATCTACATCATGTTTGTTATTTTTTTAAAATGAAAATTTAATTTAAATAAAATTGGTAATTAGTCTTAATTGTTAGTTTACTAAATTGATAATTGAATCTTGTATTGACATGTGACAGTACTGATGTGGACAACTTAAAAAAGAAGACATGTGGAAATCATTTTATTGCTTTATTTAGGACTAGGTTAGTAACCCGTAATATACGGGTTGCATTTAGATTAATAAAATAAGATAAATGGAAGAAAAAAAATGATGAGAGATTTAAAAAATATAAATGACATAATTTTTTTAATCAATTTTGGCTTTGTTAAACATGGGTTGAGTTTGTTAATTTAATAGCCATATAAATATGAATTTCATTTATCATGTATTATACTCAATAATCACAGTAATCATGTTTGACCGATCTAATGTTTTATTTTCGATGTTGTAGTTTAAGTTAGATAGTCGACTGTTTACTACCCATATTGTCATGATCCTGATTTGTTGGCCGTAAAACAATAGGAACACCATCATTATCATTTTAATTGTTGCAGCATAGTAATAAGTTATGTTACAATAGTTAATAAAAAAAATAAGGATTTGTTGACCATTAAAATAACTATTTAATTAGAAATTTAAAATTTACTGAATGTATTTAATTTGAAATTGGATATTGTTGAACTTTATATGTGGCAAGTTATGATAAATGTTTCGAATTTGAATTTTGTAATATATAAATTTAGAAGTTTTAAAGAGCTCACAATTACATTATATTGATAATAAATTTAATATTTAATAAATGTAATATTGAATTTAATATGTGGAAAGTTAAAATAACATTTTTTTTAATTTGAATTTTTCAAAATTTAATTTTAGAAATTTTAAAAGATTTGAAGTTTTATTATATTTAATTAGAAATTTAAAATTTATTATATGTAAGGTTCAATTTTATATTTGAAAAGTTGAAATAATACATGGAAACTTTTGATATTGAATAAGGGATTGACAAGTGGATTGTTGAGGTGGAGGATGACGTGGACACCCTAGTAAAGTGACATGTGGACTATTTTATTGCTTTATTAGGATGAAAAAGATTAATAAAATAAGATAAGATTTAACAAATTTATAAGAAAAGTTAAACTTATCGGTTAAAGAAAACTAGAACATGATATTTGAGTCAATAACTCGGTCAAAGTCTCAACACCCTCTTCTCTCTGTTTTAACCTCTGTTTTCCTGGCCATACTCCAAGACCCCATACCATACCAAACCAAACCAAACCAAAAACACCACCGCTACTATCACTTACCTCGCGCCTAGACAAACGTTTTGATCTAACCCGACAAATAATTTTGGTTAAATAAAAAACAGCTGCTAATGAAATAAACATGTGAATCAATTTTCAACATACATTTTATCCAACTAGATTATAAAAACATGAATTGTTTTGGCCAATACCAAATGCTTATCAGTCTACATTGAAAAAATTTAATATAGAAAGATCAGCCTACTACCCATGCGTTTCTTCCCTCCATACCTCACTGCTCGTAATCGATCAATCCCCAACATCACAAGTCTACTACTAATTCAATGCTTTGTGAAAGGCAACCTGCAAAATCATTAAACAACTATTATTCCATTTCAAATCATTATGTAATTTAATATAAGTTTTAAATTCGCTACTAAAACATGTATCAAACACTTATAATTTTTTCCAGGAATATCACCCCTTTGACCATAAAATGACCATTGACTTTTAGCCTCCAAAATAATAATATTAACCTTATCCATCATTAACCAATAGGATTCGTCTATGTAAGGGATACCGGCTAAGAAGGCAGCTCCCTAGCCAGCAAACACTCATTAAAAAGCCTTGAAAGAAAGAACTGAAGGCTATGGCTAAGGATGCACCCCATAGCCGCCAGTCAATGTTCATCTTGCAAAACGTCTTGGTCAAACGGGCCATTTTCGTGGTTTTCGCTTTTATCAGGAAGAAAAGGGTAGAATGGTCATTTGCTTGAGCACTTGGCCTTGTAAACGAATTTCTGTCCTCTGACAAGTGACAATTTGTTTCATATTTCCTTAAAAATGACTTTTGTATCTTAAGTTCAAATTTAATAGTTTCTTATAAAACTTTTAATCATTTTGTACAAGTTTTTCAAATCCTTATGTTAGAAGAATATATAATTAACTAATTATGAGAGTATTGTCACATGACAAGTGGCAACTTGTGAAATTTGAGCTATGTTTTATCTCAAAGAAACGAACAAAAACTGTTTGCGAGACAACCCAACCCGGCCCGCCCATTTCAACTTATAGTTAAAATGACTGGTTGCCCAACCCGCCCCATCTTGCCATGGTGTATACACTGAATAACACTTACAGAAGTTGATGTTTTGAGCAGCTCCCTGATTGCCATAGTTGCATAGCAAGATGCTGCTAGTGTGAAGCTCAATTTGAGGGCTAACTGCTCCCCTAAGGACTCATCTTCTTTCAACACAGCTTCTCCATTTGGTGTTTGGCTGGCTTTTGTAACCATGTCTAAATCTGTCATTGTCAACGGGATACTTATATCTCTATACTTGATTAACTCCCTGCAACAACCAACAACAAATAACCTTTTTCAAAAATTGGTCAAATGATCCCCAGGTGGCAAAGTGGGCGGGTTGGATAACTTATGGGTCGCATTGGATTGACTCAAAAAACTTTTTTTCCAGTTTTTCTATAAGCGATCAGCCTGTTAATTACAACAAACTATAGTTAATCGAAAACTTTGGCAGAAAGGGGTTTAAAACTTAGAAGGTCGTGCGCATTAGAAGTACACTTTGAACAGCTCGTCAGAGAGAAAGCATAATGCAAATCAGCCTGTTCATAAGTAAACTGCCCCCTCTGATCTCTGCATTTGAGGCATCCCCTGCCGCTTTGATTAGCAACTAGTTGTTGTATTAAATTTTTTAAAAAAGACTAACTTGGCAGGAACGTTTTGAAGAACTCCAAAGAGTAATCGTATTCATACAAAAAAATCAATATTGAAAAAGCAATGGTATCAAAATAATGGAATATTAAAATTTCAATTCTCGCATGAATACATAATATGGGAAGAAAATAAGACACGTGTTACCATTCAAAATCCTTTGCCTTTCCGAACACCCGCCGATAAGCTCCGGTCATGCTGGTCAGCGAAAACTCCCTAGAAAAATTTAGTAGCATTTACTACACTTACACTATACACTAATGCACATCCATCAGATTACATATTCAAATTGAAGATCTGGATCATTGCTCTGATATGCTTTTCATCACTAACTTAATATATTAATCATTTAACTCTTATCCACCGGGAGACATGTAGATACATATACCATTAGTTGAATCTTAATCCAGATTCATATCCAATCTTTCAGCCCCTCAAGTATCACAACTCATGTATTCAAAAAGAATAAAAAAATGAAGCATAATAACTTACTTGACGCTATGCACACTCTCCGTCAAGCTGACACCATCCTGTCATGGAACAAACATTACATCCATGATCAATAGGAGATTGTTGATTAAAAATACATGTAAAAAGAGGGAAGCAAAGGAGAAACTTATTATTGAGAGAAGACAAGATAGAGAGTGCATATTGGTTCTGTAGGCCAAGTCATGAAACCCTGGTTATACAATATACATATGGTAATATCTAGATGATATCTATTTTGAATAAACCAATTCCTGACGATCATCAGTTTAGCTTTTATCCATTGTAACCAATTTCTGTATATCTAGTTTTTTAATTTCCAAATGTTCACCATTTTTCCTACAGTAATAGGTAGTGATGAATTCGAACTTTTAAATAGCTTATTCAGGAATATACTTTTTTTCTTATTCATCTCTCTCCAATGTTTTATCCATAGTACTTTTTGTGATTTAAAAGGATAGACTGAACTTAATCTTCAGATATACTACAAACCCATCCCACCCCACCCACCTCTCTTTTCGTTTCTATTTTTTCTACCTCCAATGTTATATTCAACAAATTTTAATGTAACTTGAAAGAATAAAAACATTCCAGCTTTGAGAACACAAGAAGAAGAAAACAGTCATACAAATTTAACTGGGAAAAAATCTGATTTATTTACATGGATTCCATAGTGGTTAGGTGGAAAAGACATAGTACAGTTGTACTTTTGCACACTATGAACGGTCAGCTATACTTTGTAGATGAATATGTCCGACTAAAAGTTTCTAGTTAGGTTTATAAACATATAAAACACGTGCATAATCGGAGTTCAAAAAATAGTAAAGCATGCTCTTCACACGTTTTACAGTAAATATAAACAAACAATATCAAAACAAAACAACACACCTTGTTGGCCAAATCTTGATAACATTGTTCAATGTCATTCTGTGGGTATATTACCCTTGAACTGCAACATAAAAATGCTGAAAATAATTAATATGACCAAATGCTGCATCTCAAAACTTTGATGTAACATGAAGTGTTGAAGTTTATGGCTCCTCCTTAGTCCTTACCCAGGCAAAGGAAGGACAACATCAGTATACGTGTAACGGCCTGAAGCAAGGTCTTCGTTGTTGATGACCTATAGATAAGAAAACAAAGATATTCATAAGCTGCAACCTTGTTCCAGCACAGCCATTTTGTTAAATTTAACTCTGACATAAATGATAAACTTATTGTTACTCTAACAAGACTCTAGCGATTGACGTGAAATTTGGTCAGTTTTTAATGACTTCTTTCCACTGGTATGGACTGCAATGTAAATTTAGAAGTTCGAAACACCTTACATAAATTCTATTTTATTAGAACAGAGTGTCCACATTTGGATTATATTGACATCTGATAAAGTATTATCTGACCTTAACCGAGGTGCAATTTCCTTCAGATGCAAGTGCATCGGCCTCATCTAAAACGTTATTCTCAGATGAATCATTGCACACAGTTTCTTCATGTTCAGATTCATCAACTTGCTTAACTTCATTACAACTTTCCTCGCTGCAATAGACCAAATCTCCTAACACTAGTTGGTCAGTCCCTGAAAAAAAAGCAGAATTATTATTCAAACTGTCCTTTAATTCTACAAGATTGGTAATATACAAAAATAAATTTAGAGAGGGATGCATAATTTATGTTAAGGAAACACGTTGTTAGTCATAAATGGTTCAGACCATATTTTTGTACTCTCATGCTAGTGGCATGGTTCCACAGATAGCTTTGGTAACTGTGCACATACCTGAAAAGTAAACAAAAATCCATTTATATTGACAAAACTTCATTTGTAGTTAACAAACTTTCTACTTGCTTTAGCATGGAATAAGTATATGCAATTGGTCCATAAGCCATATTGCTGCTAATGCCTGGTAAAGTTTGCTACTCTAATTTTTATCATACATAAAATCATAATCCATTGATAAATTAGATATCTTCATACTAAGCACTAACAAATAATATCTTCTAAAAATAAACCTGTAACTACAGCATAGGATATGTGAATTTCAGAACCTAAATGAGCATGCTTATATACTATCTGTTATTATTTCAACTTCAATAACAAAAGTAATACTTGCATCATTCTCAGGGTTCTAGGTACAGCCTTCAGAGCTTGCAAGTAGTTCCCAGGACTCTTTTTCATACACTGCAGCTGAGAATAAGGTTAAAATATAATTTAGTTACAAAAGCCTAAAAAAATATACAATGTGATACTTGCGGCTATATAAACCAATGTAAAACGAGAGGGAGAGAGAAGAAAAATTCATTAAATGAAAATGAAGAGGAAAAGAAAGAATGTTAGAAAATTGATTCAGTTTCCTTTTCTCTAAAAAGTATCCAGTGTAGAATTAGGGTCTATACCTCTACATCATATCATTTTTCGATGCTACAAGTTTATACTTTTTCATGCAATAAGCGAAAAATCAAGATTTTAAACTGATTTTTCTATTTTATCCAAGAAGTCAAGAGTACTAATTTGGTAGTAGATCTGTCTCATATATATATGCCTCAAAATTCTGTGCCATACTTTCAGAGAACATACATGAAATTAATTGATTTAAAAATATAGATTAATAAACAAGACACGAAAGGAAATCAACAAAAAATATACGACTGAGGAGGTTTGTAACTTACTATGGCCTTTTCAGCTACCATATAGCGAGGTAATTGTCTCAAGGTCCCATCAATGTCTCCACTTTCTTTGTAATATTCCCGTATCCTCCTTATGTCATCCTTTTGTGTCCAAAGATTAATTAAAGATAACAAAAAAACATGGAGTGTCTTTTTCAAATCATTCAAATAACTTCTCAACACCCATGAATTAAAAGGATATCACCATCCCTTGGATCAAGAATCATGCTCACTGCGGTTTTCCATTCTCCACGAAGTAGTTTAGCCCCAATAAGGTGAGTAGGTACAGAACCGGTGCCAAATCGCTGTTCCAGAATACATAGAATCAATTATCTCCTCTATTTTAGAAAATCAGATACAATAAAGTAATCTGTGCAACTTAGAAAACAGGAAAAAGGCAGGAAAACCCATGTCCCAAATCCCAATTCTTCTCAATTCAGTGATGTTGTGAACTATTTTCACTAAACAAGTGATACATATCCATCTGATTGAAATCAAATGGAAAATTTGACGTTGCAAACAAAAGAAAGAAATTGGAAGAAAAAACACTTACCTGTAGAGTTCAGTTATATGTATATAATATACATATATATACATTATGTTGTATAGAGAAGAAAATAGTTACAAAGAGAGGGTGTTCTAGTGTTGAGAGGGATGGTACCTGCATGCCGAAATAGTTTATAAATCCATGCTTTCCTAAGGCATCTGCTGCTGCTTTTACAGTATCCTCTGAATCTGTAACCACTCCCCTACATAAAATCATAAAAGTAATCACAAACATTTATGGTGTATTATCTGCCAAACGGAAAAAATTAATGTAACTAGAATAAATGAATCTTATGCAGTTATGCACAAACCTCAGTGTGACTGTGAATCGATTCCCATGGAGTTGACCTAGAAGAAGCCCTTCATTGACATAACTACATGCAACATAGTGTCAAAATTCAGATCCCAAGTGTTATCATAAATACTGATCAATGACGACAAGCCAAGAGGTTTAAACTTATTGCACTTACCAGAAGTCACCAACTTTAATTCCAATCAATCTTTTATTTAGACTAGCCAATTTACTTGCACGCTGCTTGAATACAGTGACCTGAGACGATGTATGACAAAGAATAAAGTCAGACATCATAGAGAGAAGGGGCATCTATTTCATCCCTACACTAATACACATCCTAATCATACATCTCAAATTTGTTTTAAGCACACAAATGCTTCCATGTGCAGAAAGGAACAGACTTCATGCATGGATTGGTTACATAAACATTAATAGTTGCACTCCTATGATACAAATCAAATTGGAAAATCATACTGCAGAACAGAATAATTATCACAAGTTCCAGATGTAGGCTCTCCCAAAGTCTGAAGACTCGGTCTCACAATACCCCATCGATACTATTTATAATAATATTATAGCTAACAGGAAACATTAATAAAAGGAATGAACGCTAGGAAAATGATTAAACTTAAATAAGAACTCTACACCCCGTGATGAAGCTGTCAATTGGTAATTTCCAGGTATAAATCATAAATAATAGCAGCAATAGAAGGAGAAAAACAACAGCAGACTTTAATGAGATCTCAACCTTGAGATTGACTCTTTTAATATAATAAAACTCAACACACCCAAACTGATTATATAGTCCCTCTATATATACTACTCTAATACTAATCCTAACATTATCTCTTTTTTCCACATGTGAACCTGCCCTTTTGATTTTTCCCCATCCGGTCCAAATTAAGCCAAAATCACCCTAATAAATGCTAAACTAAGAAAGTACAAAATGCAAATCCATACAATCAAGTCTATGTAACCCTAATACAATTTATAACTACCATGTAATAACTAAACAAATCTTCAGTAACATTTGAAAGAAAAAAAACAAAAGTTTAATGCATTTTTAAAGTTCAAGATGCATTAAAATTTGAGTTATGCAAAACAAACAACTATAATCCCTCACTTGCATAGTACAAGCTTGCATAAATGTGTATGTATGCATGTATGTCCATTAACATGGATGATGCAAATAGTATGGGTAACTTGGGTCAAAACCATAACCTCATGAAACCGATCCGCAGCTTGAACAAGTACACTTTGTTAGGTTCTCGGTTTCAATTATAGCAAAAGAACGGTTCTCGATTTTTACTTTAATTAAAGGTTGTTTAGGCAAAGAAGTAGGCTTGAAGCAATAGCTAAAAGTTTTTAAGTCCACTTTGGGATTGAATGGGTACTATACTTGTTCATAGTACCGCTAGTTTCATTTTCTTTATTTCATGTGCCCTGGTCTACTCAGACTTAGGACCATTGCTTACCCCTACCAAAAGCACAAAGCAAAAAAGAATAGTACCTGTTGAGTCGTCACAGCACGCTTATCTTTTGTACCAGAAAATCCAAATGATCTTGGCTGTAAAAGTAAATATTAGTAACTGCAATTTTGCAAAGAGTTTTTACACAAGATGGACCCAATCAAAAGCTAAATTATAAAAAATGAGAGAAAGAGTAAGAGAGAGAGAGAGAGAGAGAGGTGCTTCCTCTCCCCATGAAAATTGCAATTTTTCTACTTGGCAAATAATTTAGGCAAATTATTTGGCACCTTTGATATGAATATAATAGAGTAATCTCATGGACCAAAGTAATGACATATTGTTTATATAATAGTGATGATGGGCAAACATGCAATTGTAACACACCGAGAAGAGAAACTTTTACAACTTTTTTATGGGATACTAAAAAACTAGTGATAACCCATGTATTACACGGGATGTCTTAAAAAGTGAAATAATTAATAATTTCGTATATAATTATTATTATATTTTTAGCATAAGTTTAAACGTATAAGAAATAGTGGAACTTATTTAAGCATAAACCCGTGAAATAAAAAATAATGAATATTTAAAGTTATAAATAACAAATAATGAAGATTTAAGAATTATAAAATTATATTTTAAGATAAGATATAATTGAAATCTTATTATAATTTATTAAGTTTTATAAACTTATTAGAATAAGAAGATATATTTTTTGATAGTTAATTCTATAAAGTATTTAATAGGAGAGATAGCTGGTATTTAATAGAAAAGAGAGGCAGGAAAATTTTGATGAGAGTGAATGTCCGGATGACACGTGGCATTGAGGATTTTTTGTTTATTATATAGTAGATAGATGGAAGTGCTGCCAATTATATGGGATGGAAGGATTATATAAGGATAGAAAAAAGTATATGAAAAATTATTATTTTCTCTATTTCTATCGAGATAGTATAGGCATCATAGTAAACAACAAATACCTGAATCCCAAGCATCTTTCCAATCACCCCTAATGCCTCTTGTGTATCCTTGTTTTCCTTGCATAGATGAAATCTGAAGATGCATATTTGAAAACATTTACAAGATTTCATGGGAATAATGAGACATGGTAGACGCTTGCTTAATTGAAGGCAGAAATGTAAAGCTTCAGAAGTAAAGAGAACTCAGATTATTTCAACTTTCTAGTTGTTAGGAACCCCATTAGTTGTCAAATAATGGGGTTAGTATTTCTATCCGACTTCTCTTAGCTACTATAAAACAATTACTATTCTAGTCCATGTACAGATCGTTCTAACAGATCATTCCAACTCGTGTAACCAACAAGTTTAATACCTTTCTCCTATGTATGTACGCCATATAATGAGGCGATCCAGTCAGACCATTTGTTTTATTAAAATAACCAAATACGTGAAAAAAGGTCATCCAAATATCTGGAGACCTAGTAACTTAGTAAGTGCCTATTAATATAAATTTGTTAATATGTTTGTTATCTAGTAAATTTGTAAAACACAAAGTCAGATTTACATATCCTTACAACCAATCATTTAGTTGAGCTTATTCACTCCAAGGAGCAATTAGTTATAATTATAGAAAATAAATAAAGAACTATCATTTTCCATTACCTAAGAAACTTTCCAAGATGGTCTGGCCAGTGATCTGAACCCCGACTATCATAAGGGGTGTCACCTCTGCCTTTACGCTTCTTAGAACCACGGCCTCTATCATTATTACCCCCTGAATTCAATCTCACACGAATGCATTTTGATGAGGGCTCAGGTCCATCTATTGTGTCGGTAACCAAGAACTTGAGTCTTTCTTTAAAGAAATTATGCACTGCCTGTAGGGATGAATTACTGATCATTTAAAGAAATTATAGACATGCTATTACTAATAGCCTATTAGTCTATAAATATACAAATATGCATCATTCAAATCTATAGTTAATCGAAGCAAGGATAGAGAAAGTAAATTCCTACAGTCCGCTGAACTTTATCAGAGCTTGGAGAAAGAACAATGGAGGTAGCTCCATCTTCGACATCTGAACTAATTTGATCAATGAATTCCTTCAGGGAATTGGCGTCAGATTCACCAGCTAGGGCTCTAAATGATTCGATTTCAGTATCATGATTACCATTCAGTTGATCTGTCGTCTTCGTTTCAGGTTCCTCTGCTATCTGGTCCATCAAAAATATAGCTCATTAAGCTCAAAGCACACATAAATGCAAATAAAACAAACATTAGGTGATATCTGACACTTAAAGACCTCTGTTGGCGCTTCCAGGGAAGTCAAATGAACAACATTCCCATCCAAATCTACTTCATTGACCACAAAATCAGAATACCTGTTAACACAAAGCATATCAAAACAAGCATGAAGTCCGTTTTAATCACCCAAAGATAGTTCTAAATTCTCTAGAGCCAAAACATAGAAACAGCATAAACAGCAATTTAAACCACTGCAATAACACAATTAAATTAGCAAAAGAGACCTAAAATGACTGAAAATAGTGCTTTACTTACAGAATAAAATGATCATAACCACATTAAACCAGAAAAAGAACAATAACATAAAAACAACCTAATCTTACAGGACTAAAAATTTCTGGTTCAGTTTTAATCCCTGAGCTACCGGCACAAAAGGCATAGCTTCATTAGAATCAATGGACATTTCTAGGTAACTCTAATGCGATTATCTCAATTTTTTCCAGGTTTATCAACTTATTATTGTCTGGTTCAGTTTTGATTTCTGAGCTACCGGCACAAAAGGCATAGCTTCATTAGAGTCAATGGACATTTTTACGGCAAATCTAATGCAATTATCTCAATTTTTCAAGGTTTATCGAACTATTACGATTGTTAATCGTTTCAATCACCTCCTTCGATTCGATTCGATTCACTGGAACAGTTAGTTACAAACACGATAAGAGAAAGAGATTTGAGACAAATTACGGTGAAAAAGTGGCGAAATGAACTGAAACAAAGAAAGCAAAAGGTTCGGTAGCGGATACCTTTGTTTGAGAATGCCTCGAAATCCAGAGAGCGGGGAGATGTAGCAGGAGATTCCGACGTCGGACTCTTCGAGGGGGGCTTTCATGGCTGCCGATTGCGGTTGAGTGGAAGAGAAACAGAAAGAGTAGGGTTTAAAAAGCAGCAGGTGGAGAGGGGTGAAGGAGGGTTTGGGTTTTAGGTGCCGCTGACAAAGGGCGGGGAAGGCGGTATACTGTGCAAATAGTCCCATGGATTTTTAATTTTTTTTCTTTTTTAGGAAGGGGGGCTTTCTTATAATATAAAAGTAACAAGATGTGCTAGCAAGCAATAATTTTGGATTCATGTATTTTGATTCGTATTATTCGATTCATGTATTTCGAGTCATGTTATTTGATTCATGTTATCGGATTCATGTACTTCGAGTCGTGTTATTCGGTTCATGTCCTCATATTCATGTACTTCGAGTCGTGCTATTCGATTCATGTTATCGGATTCATGTACTTCGAGTCGTGCTATTCGATTCATGATTCGAATTCATGTACTTCGAGTCGTGTTATTCGGTTCGTGTTATCGGCTTCATGAACTTCGATGTCGTGTTATTCGGTTTCATGTTATAGGATTCATGTACTTAGAGTTGGCTATTCGATTCATGTTATCAGTTTCACGTGCTTCGAGTTATGATTTTGGTCCATGTTATCAGTTTCACGCATTTCGAGTTATGCCTTTGGTTCATGCTATCAGTTTCACGCCTTTCGAGTCATGTTTTTCGATTCATGATATATGGTGCATTCATTTGAGTCACGATTTCGGTTTATGTTATCGGGTTCATGTACTTCGAGACATGTTGCTCGATTCATGTCATCGGACTCATGTGTCTCGAATCATGTCATTCGGTTCATGGCTAGGGGTGAGCTTAAGTCGGGTATACCCGACCCACCCGTTAGAACCGACCCACCAGAACCGGAAACCGGACCCGGTATTCCTCATACAATCGGTCCGCGGTTCCCAAATCTTCCCCCAAACGGTTTCGGTTCGGTCTCGGGTCTGACCCGTCGGAACCCAGTGAACCCGTAGAACCGGTTTTAAAGTTAAAAACCTAGAATTTGTGAGAGCCTTAAATGATTTGATATTTCCAAAATTTCAAAGAAGGTCGCATATACGACTATCCGAGTATACGTCGCTTCTATCCACCTCTTCATTTTCTTTTTTTTTCTTTTCTGCGATCGATAGAATTCCAGGAGCAAAGAGGAATTAGTTTGCATCAATCCATCATCATTCATCAGTGATTCAGTTCATCACCATCATTTCAAGTCTTCATCTTCATTCAGAAACTTCAAGTAAGTAACTGACTTTAGTCTTCAATTCTTCACCATTCTATTTTTTAGAATCAGCCATGTGCCCATGTAACCAGATATCATTATTGCAACTCGAATTCTATATTAGTTTGCCATGGTTCTATTAATTAGTTTGCAATATATGATTCTATATTAGTTTGCCATGATTCTATTAATCGAATTCTATATCATCCATGTAACCATTGAAGTAGGGCTGCATTTTTTTAATTTTTGTAAAATTATTATTGCCTAACGGGTCCAGATTCTTGAACCCTTAGAACCGACCCATGTACCCGACTGAAAACCGGACCGACCATCTACAAAAGGGTCCGGTTCCGGTTCTTGATAATTGGCTAAACGGTTCTCGGTTCCGGTTCGGGTATAGCCGGGTCCGCCGGTTCTCACCCGGTTGCACACCCCTATTCATGGCATCCGATTCTAAGTACTCGGAGTCATGTTACTTGATACGTGACATTGGTTTCATATATCACGAATCATGCGGTTCATCTCACGTCAACGAATTCATGTTTTCGAAATGTAAAGTTTATTCATACTAGTTGTGACATGCATGCAGTGCTATTCGACTCATGGTATCCAATGCGGAGTATTCCATCAGATTCGTGGTACTCTATTTGTTTTGTTACTGATCTTTTGATGGTTGTGATCTATTTGCTCTCGCTTTGACTTTTATCGCTTCGATTTTTCGGCTGGGTACCGTTAATTCAAGCGTTAGTCATTATTCTACTTTTGCTGAATCGGATACTTGTACGTGCTACTACCAGCGATTGTGTGTGATGCTAGCTTAGCATACGATCGGTATTGATCATGGGTATTAGTCTTGGGTTTCAGCGAGAGTTGATTCGGATTCCGTCTGGGTATTGTGTCTCGGGAAGTAAACCGGATGTGGGTCGCTACCCATCTAGTTCACCAGAACTTGACGCTTTACCTTGATAAGAATTATGGAGCTCCAGATTTTTGTTTATCATTGATTATGTTGTTTTATCTGTTGAGATGCTCTATGTGGATCTATGTTGTATGGATTGAAGGTATATATGTTACACCCGTTACTCACTTGTGTCTCTTTACCCCTTAGTCTCGCTCCTAAAGTAGGGGAGATTGTGGTCACCTATATTTGGTTAGCTTTGATTGGTTCTTAGTTTGATTGTGATGTGTTCCCTTGGTATGCTTCTCACTCTCTATGATAGCCTATATATTATGGTGTCAAGCTCGGTTATTTGGTGGTTGGTGTGTAGAATAGGATATTCTCCGACGATGAACAATACTCTCTTAAAGGTATTAAAGATGTGGTGGGCTAGTTGCGGTACACCCTATATATAAGCATCGGTAATGTCTTTAAGTTGCACTGGGAGTCGGGCAGAGGATGGTGTGTTTGCGTGTATGGGTATGTCATTAATGGTTGATTTTATCAAAATCCATTTTTCTTGTCGCCATTTTAACCTAACCATGTCGGTCATGTTAAGATTGGCACCGTCATAATTGATTCAGTAATCAAGAATATACTCCTATTCTCGGTGAAATCTTTTATGAATGTTATATATGGAGACTGTAACATTTGCACTTTACCTGATTTGGATTTCCGACCCATTTTGGGATTTCACGCTTTACCGATTTTGCAAATCATTGATTACCGGGATAATTTTCGGGTATTATAACCCAAATAATATTTTTAAATGGTGAAATTTTTAATTATAATCACTTGGAACTAAATTGGATGTCTTGAATTGAAAATAAAACAATTTCGGGTTTTTACGTGATTTATCAATTAACCGGGAAGTCGCGTTTTTATGTATCGTAAGTCAAAATTTAATTATTTATGAGTCTATTAGTCCCAAATCACATCATAAGTCATCACGCACCTGTTGAGTCTCGAAACGTTGGTGATTAACCTAATGGTGATACATACGTCAAATTGTCCGAAACTACATTATGTTTGATCAATATTTGTCTATTGGCATGCTATATTCAATTTTATAGACTTGAATGTGTTTTATATAGTTGGAAATGTTAAATGATGAAAATCGGTAAAAACGAGACTCGAAAACAATAAAGAACGAAGAAAGTAGGGCGAAAACGGTAAGACCGACCCAAAATGCATTTATTTAATATAACTATCAAATGTAAATGTTTATATACCATATTGGTATTTGTTTTTAGTGGAAAAGATATAATGAATCCAATGATGGCGAAATCGGGACCAAAACCCTAGATTTCATGGCTAAAACATAAAAAAATCACGAAAGTCAACAAAAGTCAATGGGGAAGCCACCAGTGACGTGCCGCGGTACGCAACCTCCCCTGTTCACTTCTTCGCGATACGCGGCTCACCCAATCGTCGATTTGATCGTGATTTTCACGTATTTAATGAGTTTAAACCTATTTTTCTCCATTTTTATTAACCGTAAACCTCTACCCAGCCGCCATAAACCCTAGGAAATCATTACCCATCCATTTCTTGAAGATTAAGAGCTCATTTTGATGGTTTAAAGCTTATAGATGTGTTAGTTTCATCATTTTGGTGCGTTTCTTCGAATCAATCTCTTATCTTCTTGTTGCTTTGATGTTTCTTGATAAAGATCAAAATTTTATGACTTTTCCATGCTAGATCTTGGTTATGCTTGTTATTAGATGATAGATCTAGTGATTAAAATGTTAAAGATTGCATTTTGCATGAAAAGTTTGTTCTTCTTGAATACTGAAGTTGCTTTTTCTATAGATCTAGTTAAAGGCTATGTTTGGTGCTTGAATCATCATAAAGTTAGGATCTCGGTTATAGGTCTAGGGTTATACCATGAAGAAGTTGGCATATTGATTTTAGATATGGAATTATTATATATAACAATAAAAATTGTTGGTGAATAGTAATCTTTTGTTTTTTATAGTTTTGCCACAAAAATTTAGGGTTTTGATAATTTTAACTCTTTAAACTTTTGAAAACTTTTTTTTAACGAAATAGTAAACTTTTAGTTTTCATAGTTTAGTCACATATGTTTCATACTCTTACGTTTTGTACCCTTTAACTTTGAAAGTTTTTTTTGTTTTAAGTTTTGTTGTCTTCTACTTTGGCCACGAAACTTTTAACTTTTCTACTTTCGTTTTTAGTATATTTTTATAGTTTTATACTTTCACTACAAGACTTTTAGACTTTTACGTTTTATACCCCTTAACTTTTTAACCCTCTAACTTTTAAAGTTTTTTTTGTTTTAATTTCGTTGTCTTCTACTTTGGACATGAAACTTTTAACTTTACTACTTTCGTTTTTAGTATACTTTTACAGTTTTATACTTTCACCACGAGACTTTTAGACTTTTACGTTTTATACCCCTTAACTTAGTATATATTTTTATAGTTTTATACTTTCACCACAAGACTTTTAGACTTTTACGTTTTACACTCCTTAACTTTTTAACCCTCTAACTTTTGAAGTTTTTATTTTTGTTTTAAGTTTTTTTGTCTTCTTCTTTTGCAGCGAATCTTTTAACTTTTCTACTTTCGTTTTTAGTATACTTTCATAGTTTTATACTTTCACCACGAGACTTTTTAAACTTTTACGTTTTATACCACTTAACTTTTTAACTTCCGTTCAGTATACAAATTCAACCCCGCAGCAACGCGCGAGGTGGTAAACATCTCGTTTTGTTCATGAAAAATTATAACTTGATGATTTTTATGGGGGAAAAATATATATATTGGGCATTAATGTTTAGATCTATGAAGTAATGATAGTTTGATGTTGATGGTTGATAAATCTAGGATGGTTATGCATGTTTAGTCATAAACGTGCTCGTTTTGAATGATGTGTAAGGAAAAGATTGGACCATAAATGATTATTTTGTTTGAAAGATAGTTAAATTATGGTTAACTTTGGAAATAAACAATTTTTATATAAATAAATGTATTTTCTTAGGACGATTCATGCTAGATTCGTATAAATGATATGCTTATGTTATAACCAGGGTTAGAATTATTACTTACCATCATGATAGGCCCAATGTATTTTTTGTGACGTTGTAAAAATAAATAAGTTATTAATTAATTACCATCGTTTGACCTAGAATTAAGATTATATTTCATGTTTAACTTCTAATGTTCCATACCAGGTGAGTATCATAGCCTCTTTTCTTTTTAAGTTTTGGGGTGCAACATGTACCGTATAAATTCATGTTCATATACTATATATATCTTTTCAAAACGCATGTGAGTTCTATGTATGATCTACGTGCCTTATATATATGAACTTGTTTGCATCATTGCTATGGACTTTGGTTGTGTGTGTGTTGTACTTATGTATTACTCATGTTCATGTTCATAGACGTATCCCATTAACTCATTTGAGTCGGGGTTACAATAATGGATCCGTTGATCTGGCAACCCACTTGGCCTGCCTCCCGTGTTACGCCTTGTGTTTGAAAGCCTAAATGCAGAGGGCTTGGGTTACGTTGACCCCATGTGCTTTAGTTCATTACTTTTTCGCTATATTGGTGTTCATTGATTTAACATTGATTCGCATGTTCAAGATATGATTGTATATCTATATAAACCTATGATTACTCACCAATTATTCGTAGTTAACCTTATATTGTACATGTTCCAGGCTTGCTGTTTGATGTTAATGATCTTGTTGATGACACTGTAGGATTGCATGTGGACTTAGCGTGACCTAATTAAACAATTTAATTGTATCATATTGATGTTATATGTTGTATTGTAACATTTTGTTTATGTTGTATGAAATGGGCTGATTAAAAATATCACAACATTAATTGTGTTGTGTGCATATGGACAATCATCGCACCTCGACATCTTCCGTCGTCGGTTGGGGTGTGACAGTACTCTTGACCAAAGCATGAAATGACACCTACAACAAAATTTATAAGAGCACTCCATGTCACAGTTTCACTTATTCTCAAGTATTCATCTTGTGCATCTGCCGATGTCCCATAGGCTAACACCCGCATACCTGTGGTACATTTCTATAAGGGTGAAAGACCTTTTTTACCCGTTCAATCATGTCTTTATGTGATAACAAGTTGCAAATTTACGCGCGTTGCACGCAAGGTCTTGTTTGTGTTTGTTGTTAGGTTGTTTGCTTTTAGCTTGCACGCGAGGCCAAATAGAAGGTTGGGTGCATATTGCTGCATGAAGAAAGCCATTTAGAACAAATGTAGAATAAAAAATAAGCCTTGGAAACTAAAATAAGCACTCCTTTCATAATAACAACATACAACATTAACTAAAATAAGTAGTCATTTGACATTAAAATTTTAAAATGGATAAAAAGTGTTCCTGGGTTAACCGAACATGAGACAACTTGTTTTGACCCGTACCCAAAAGAGGTCAAATCTACCATGTGTATTGATGTATATAGTAAAAATTTAAATTACACTTTCTTACTGTAGAGAGTAAACGCACATACAAAATCTTACATAAATAGGAAAGGGAACTTAGGTTTCTTTACGGAGGCGCCCTGAGGAAGGTAAATCTCCAAATGTCCCTGTACAGCGAAAAGTAATTTCTTTTAGCTATAATAAACATGAATAAGAAGATATAAATCATAAAAACATCATTTGTTTGTTCTAACCTCCATGTATGAGGAGGTTAATTCCTTAGAAAGAGCCCAAATTAAAACCAAAACAGTAAATAAAACTTAGGGTTCTTCACGTGGACTGGCTTATAAAAGAAGGCTTCTTGCCCCCTGACTTCACTACTATAAAAAATAATGAAGTCTTGCCCCTGACTTCACTACTATAAAAAATAATGAAGTATGTATTACAATGACAAAATCATCGATGTTTGCCGCCGTCTGGAGCCACAACCACCGTCGCCGCTCCTCAGCAACGATCGTCTCCTCCGCCAGTCGCATCCATCTCCAGCAAGAGAGAGAGTAAGCAGGTTCTGGTTCCATGCAGGAAGATCGTGAAGAATTGTCAGAATTATGATACAATGGATCAGAGAAATAAACAATTAAAATGCAGGTCAATTGAGGATTTTGGGAACAAAATTGAAAGATAAAAAACATGGAACTGACGAAAGCGAAGAATGAAAACCTTACCTATCAAAGCGATGGCGGAGATGGGAAGATATAAGCCACCCAAAATGAGGATATAAAGATAAGATGATGGAGGTACGAAGCTACAGTGGACATGATGCTGTAGAACTGTCCTTCAAGTATGGCATGAGGTAAAAGAGAAGGTGATGGGACAAAGAAAAGCTTTTAACACTTGTACCATTTAAAAGTAAACCAAATGTAAGTTATGCATTAGAAATGGTACATAATGCAATAAGAATGGCACTTTCAACATATCTTTGTTTATAGTAGAATAGAATATACGTCATTGGCTTTAACGGTAGCCATTATACGTAGGAACAGTGGTCTTCGCATTCGAAATCTGTTCTGAAATGTTGCTTCATCATACGTTGGACTGTCAACAAAGTAGTCTTGCATCAACAATTTGTCACCCTTCTCGTGCTCCCGATCACAATACCTCCTTCTTCTTGTATGATGACGATCTCTTATGATCATTTATGGCATGTTTATGAGTAATTCACTGATGATTTTATCAGTTTAGTGATTACGTTCGATAAATCATGCTTTCCATTCATCATACTCACTCATGTTCGACAAAGCAGAACTCTCTGATGAATTTTCGCTATGAGACATTTTCAAAATAATAGAATTGAAGAGTTGTGGTTGATAAAAAAAATGTTAGATGTCATACTCTATTTATACAAAAAAAAAACATGATTATTGTTATTTTTAATATGAAATAATATTTGGTTTTTTATCTACATAGAATTCAAACATCCAATAATATTTTGACAAATGGAAAACCATGATTTTGTCTTTTTAATATGAAGATAATATCTTATTTGTTTATTTATATAGAATCCAAACATCCAATAATATCTTGACAAGTGAAAAACCATGATTTTATTCTTTTTATTATGAAGATAATATCTGATTCGTTTATCTATATAGAATCCAAACATCCAATAATATCTTGACAAATTGAAAATTAAGATTTTATCTTTTTAATATGAAGATAATATTTGATTTGTTTATCTACATAGAATCCAAACTTCCAATAATATCTTGAAAATGAAGAACCATGATTTTATCTTTTTAATATAAAGATAATATCTGATTTGTTTATCTATATAGAATCCGAACATCCAATAAAATCTTGACAAGTAGAAAACCATAATTCTAGTCTTTTTAATATAAAGATAATATTTAATTCTTTTATCTAAATAGAATCCACAATAATATCTTGACATGTGGAAAATCATGATGTTAGTCTTTTAATATGAAGATAATATTTGATTTATTTATCTACATCGAATCCAAACATCCAATAATATCTTGACAAGTGAAAAGCCATAATTTTTAACAAAATAGATAATCAAATACACAATAAAACATTTTACACATACTAGATGATCCAATAAAATCTTACATATACATGAAACAAAGTAGATAATAAAATAATTTACAAATGCAATTAAAAACAAACTAAAAATAAAACAAACATGAAAGCAGTTTAGTTTGCATAAAACTTTGAGATTAGAAAACGTTTCATGTTTTCTTCTTCAGCCGACAAGTCCATCTTTTGTAGCAGCGTGTTAAGATGGAGAAGCTGCATTTTCTTTACCTCAAGTTCTTCGTTTTTTTGTTCGTTTATTCGATCTCTTTCCACTTCCAGTCGTTCTCTTTCTTCCCTTTTTTGCTCCATTTCTTCTCTTTTGTGTTCCTTTTGTTCTCTAACGTGATTCCTTTTTGCATGACTTCAATTTCATTACCTCGAGCAAGCCCTAGTGCACGAAGTTCTTCAACAACTTCATTAGAAACCTTACATTTTCTCTTTTTCTTAGTTACATCTCTACCGATTGGACATTCAATTGTTGAAGCAACACTATTTTGTGTTTCTAGGTTGGATAGTCACATTATTCGTTAGTTATTGATCATTTCGCACTAGCACCACTTTCTTCATTATCTTCTTAACATTCGGGACGATTGCGTTTTGTGTCACGACTTAGTTGTAAATCCCGTTTGGGGTGTTCACATAACATCATTAAAAACGACAAAGTCCAAAAACTTACCTTTCCCTCCTTGTTCAAAACTTATATGAGCTTCACGCTCAATATCGTTTTGGCTCATTCTACTTCTTCCTGAACGATAGACCTCCTTGTACGCAGAAATCCACTTGTTGGCATTTTTATTAAGTTGTGAAACACGACTTTTCATTTTATTTTCATTCCTCATACCAAACTTTCCTAGATTTTCCGCTCGAGTTTCATCGTAACATTCCTTTATTCATGCCCACATTGATTCTCTTTTCTGGTTGTTGCCACGAGTGGCATCTTCACCAACCATACACATGCCGACATTAAAAGAACATCTTTAGCAGCTTCCCATTTACCGGTTCGTAGTTCGTTTTGAGTATTTTTTGAAGTGGGAAGACTTTTAGAGACATGAACTTGACTTGAATTTAAAAACAAAATGAGTTATCATGGTTGTGACAACTCGTACTTTCCAGGTATACATTAATACTATAATTATGTGCAATTAACTGTGATTCTATGTGCATTAGGCTAATTTGTCTAAATTAGATGACTTTACGTGCGAACATAGACAATCTAGGTCCGACAATATTTACCCGTAATGGAAATCAACCAAAGTTCCGCAACTATTCGAAATGGAACTTCAATAATAAGAAATTCATAAACATTGTTTTGTGAAATCTAAATATAAAGTGACCATTTTATATTTTCTAAATTATTGGGTTATGACAAAACGTATTTCAAACGTGACGTTTATTCAAACGACCATTCTAGTCAAACAATAACATGGTTTTTAATTCTAAAAACCATTTCAACTTCAAACAAATTATTTTTCCTTCAAACTATTTCTTTTCGCCATACAAATTTTGTCAACTTTTAAACGTAACTCGCTCACGTCGAGCAAACAATTAAATTCAAACTTGGAGTACATCGTTAGTGCACAAAAACAACAATGCAAAATCAAGACTAGTGACATTCAAAAATCATCCGGAGAAACGTCTGCGACAAAACAATATTTTTATTGTTACTATTACTCGTTTCACGTCAAAAATTCATTTTTCATTCTAGACATCGTTTTCACTCAAACAAAGTTTCATTGGACTCGTAGGACTAAATCGGACTCAACCCGACCGGACTCAAGACCCAGTTCGGCCCACAGAGCCCAATGGGCCTACGGCCCAATTCTTTCTCTTTTCTTTCCTTCGGCCCGCCTACCGGCCCAACCCCCCAGCACGACCCGTTTCTTTTTTTTCTTTTTCCCGGCCCACAGGCCCACGAGACCGGCCCGTCTCCCTCTTCTTTTCTTTCCGGTTCGGGCTTAGGCCCAACCTCTTTTTTTCTCTTTCTCTCGGCCGTCCCGAGTTCGGCCCTCCTTCCTTTCATTCTTTTCTTTTCCGGTTTATTCCTCCCTCCTCCCATTCGGTTCTAACCAAAAACCCACCAAGACCCTAACCATTCTCTCTAATGGCTAGTCACTAGGGGTGTGCATTGGGACGGACCCGACCCGAACCCGATCCCGCCAATTGTCCCTAAACAGTCCCGAGTCCCGACCCATGAATTAATATTCGGGTCGGGTAATTTCACGGGAATCCGATCCGGTTTAATGGGACGTCCCAAGTGTCTCGAACTTTTATCAGCCCAAAAAAAAGGCCCAGTTCCAAAATCCAAACCATTAGACTCGTGTCATTTTCAAATAATCAGGTAAGTGTGGTTCAAAGTTCATAGATTCGAATTCAATTCAGAAACCAAACTTGGAATTCGGCTTCGATAAGGATCCATTTCGAATATTCAAAACTCAAACCGGAATTCGTTATATGAATCCGGTTTGAATCAAACTTCGAGTTTTTGGAGTCCGATTTGTGTAATGAACAACCCTATCTAGAAGTCTCATTATATGTTTGGATTTAATGCAAATGCCTATTCCAATACCAGTTGTATCCAAAAAGTTCTGAACAAGAAGACAAAGTTTCACATGCATACAATCGTATTTTAGAATCATGAATTCATGTGGTGAAAAAAAAATTGAACCATGATTAGGGTACATATCTAGATGATGAAAATCGAACCATACTAACCTCTTGTGGCTGCGATTTCGATTTGGAAGACATGATGATCCCTGATTTCGATTTGGAAGTCTGGAAATCTCTTGTGGTTTACTTGGAGTAAAACCCTAGACACGCAAAACTGAAGCGACGTCCGATCGTATATATGATATATCACCTAGGAACTTGGAGACCTATTTTATTAATTTAAGTAATTAAATATTAAAATTCGGGATTCACGGGACAGTATCTATTTTCGTGGGTCGTACCTGTCCCGACCCGAGTCCCATGAATGTTAAAATCTAATACCCGAGTACCGACCCGCCAATTAAAATCCGGGACGGGACGATCCGGTTCGGTTCGGGTTGTCGGGATTCGCGGGACATTCCCGGTTTCTTCACACCCCTACTAGTCACAAATCAACATGCCTAATCCCTTGTGTTTCCTTGATATTAAACAAAAATGTTGGCCAAGTACAAGACCAAATCAATCCCCTTTGGTTAATAGTTCTAACCACTTACACACCCAACACATTTGTCCCCCTAGCCACCCTCATGTCCCTTGTCTCTTCCCCTCTTGGACCGGTTTCCATACACCCACATACACATTCACTTGAACTCAAACACTAGCCAAGAACCAAGAGATCCAAGCCACTTCCATCTCTCTTTCTTTTTGGATTCAAACCACCACCGAGCCACCTCTCCTTCTCGGCTCACTTAGAACCGAGACCAAACACCACTACCTAACCATCTCTTATAAACACTTAACCTCTCATTTCTCACATAACCCATTCAAGAAAACAAACACACTTTTTCTCTCTTTCTCTCATCCCTCTCGGCTCACCATACACCACCGCCAACCACCACTTTTCCACCATCAACCACCACACATTCTAGGTTCTAATCATTTCCTTGTTCAAGGTAAATCATCTCTAACTTCTAAATCTCCATTATTCTTTCATTTCCTTCTTGATTTCTTTCATAAACAACCATTCTAACCTCTTGTTTCCTTGACAAAATCCATGATCTCTCTTTCATTCTTTCATCATCATCGTCCAAATCAAAGATCAAGGGTGGGTTAGGAGCTAAACTTGGAAGCTTATTCAACAACCCATCAAGTCCTTTACCGATCCGGAAAACTCTAAGTGAGGAAACTTACTTTCTTTGCTTATTTTTCTATAAATCTTCATATTTATATGTCACATGTCGTGTTCATGATAAGTCTTGATTTGGTTGTTGTATGACTTGCTAGCAAACATGTATGTTAATATGGTTATGTGCTCATGATGGAAACTAGTTCATGTTAAACTTGATTATTTGACTAAAAATAAAACATAACTTGTATGTTTGTTAAAAAGTGCCACTTTAGTGACCAAGTTTGGACAACTACTATTTCTTGTATGTTAAAAAAATTTGGAACACTTAACTTGGTGTAAAATATGTATACAAAATGTCAAAAATCGGATTTCATGAAAAATATATGTTTTGTAAAAACTGATCAGAGATGACACACTTTCTGCGTGTCATAAAACTGCTGTCATCTGGAAAATACATGTAGTGTGGACACTGATCAGAGATGACACACATATTTTGCGTGTCATAAAACTGCTGTCACTTTAGAAAAATATACATTTTTCCAATCTTTCAAACACTTATAATTTTGACTCCAAAACTGAAACCAAAGTTATTTAAGGATGATTTTGAGCCATAAAAGTGTTTAACAAAGATCCAACCATGAAACTCTAAAGAAATGTAAACATGGAATTTTTGTGATAAAAATACCATTTATTTTCATGAAGAATTAAGTTTAAAACCTTGTGACAAACTTGTGACCACTTAGGACTTGTGATGTATTATTATGGATGCCAATGATGCTTTCCAAACATACAAAATGATTTGAGAAGTTAAACACTTGAAAAGAAAACGATTAAATATCGTAACTACGACTTTTCGGTAAAAATTATAACATATTTTTGGTTAAGAATAGAATTTGGTCCAGAATATGAAACATGCTTATTTTGACATATAAAAGTGGTTTATAAAGTTCATATTTGGAAAAACATGTTTTATAAACAAACCGGACAAAAACTGTAACTTTCGGTTACTCGAAAACGTTAGATTTTACAAGTTAAACTTCACCAATTAAATTGGCAACTTACAACCCTAAAACACATTAGAACAAGTCTATTAACAAATCCTAAGTGTTAAGGAAACTTAAGAAGTCATAAGACGAGTCAAATCGGTCAAACCGGTGAAACCGGCTAATTACCGGATGAACCAACACTTAATTTTTACCAAAATATAACTTCATATATTTTTGGAAACATATCTTCATACAAATAGACATATTTTCAAATATCGAAATTCTTTTCGTAAGACGCGACTTCTACCGTGTATTGACGCGTGGTATAATACGCGCGTTCGAACATTAATAAATGAAAGATTTTATTTATTAATCAAAAGGGTTCAAAACCTTACAAATATTTAATAAATTATATATTTATAATTCTTCTAACGTTTAAAGAAAAATAATCCATATTATTCAATATTTATTTTTCAAACGCGAAAATCTAATTATTATTTATTTATTCAAATAGGTAATATGTTCCACTAACTTCAATATTATTTATTAGCCAATAAATAATGTCTTAGGATTTCCATCACTGTCATCGGGTAACAACAATCGAGACTTAAGCTTGAACATTGAGTGACGTATTCACTAACTCAAGATAGCCAAACCCTAATACGTCATAACATTACTTTGAAGACGTTTGCTAGGCTAAGTTCAAACAATCATATATGTCATCCATCTTCAAACATATGAGTCTTCACGGCCCCTTTTACATTTCTATTTTCTAACCTGGAGGAGAATTCAATGATTACTTTTCAATTTCATTTTTGTCAGATATTATGATAACTGTAAGAAATATTGATTGCATGTTCTTTTCATATCCCCAAACTGTGTATTCATGTTGATTCATGTTATATGCCTAAGTCCCACTATTAATTGAGTTCAATTAGTTCATTCGAAACGATAGCTTATGAGTAGATCTGTTTGGGTTGACGACCCTGCCCTGACCTGGTCGCTCTAGTCATGACTCCACGGTTATAGTCAAGCGGTACATTTGTTATTCTGGTTATTCGGTGTTCTTGGGGAAGAACACTAGAAGTGGGTAAACAGTTAGTTTTGAATTCAAGGTTCATGATTAATCTTTACAACAACAATGTCAATAAACTAATATTCTGACAGACTAAACATTTTCAAACATAAACTCCAACAGTTCTAGTGTCATAAAACTTGTGAACTCACCAACAATTCTGTTGACTTTTTAAATTCTTGAATTCTCAGGTGATTAGAGACTACAACTCCATATTTTTCTGTTCCGATCATGCTTGTCATATCATGGTCTGCCTGCCGTGTGTTCATGCATTTCATTTTGGAGATTTAGACGCATTACGCCCTAGGGTAGTTATGTTTATAAATCTCATGACTATGTCTTTTGGAAAACTTCTCATGTAACCACTACTTTAATTACGCTGCTACGGTTTTAGATGTTTAATTAAATGTTTGAAACTTATATTTTCAAAAGACAAATGGTTAAATTAAATGTTCATTAGACGTCATCATTCATAACCATGACCATGATGCCAAATCAGTCACATGCCCACATTCAGTGATAGCATCTTGAAACATCAACATCATAGCCTGCAACATATAAAAAATAAAGGGGGTCAACTATAAATAGTTGGTGAGTAACCACAAGTTAGATATTGACAACATGAAAGACTAGGCATAACCAAAATTATTGGTATAAAATGACAAAATGAAATAATATGCATAAACAAACCTCAATGACACATGATAGATTCTCTAACCTGTAGGTTAGACTATATGAAATAATGAAATAGGCTCCAAACACCCAACTCCGAACCGGTCAAGTTGAGTGGGTTGTCAACCGATAGATCTGTTGGAATTTTGCAGTGGGATCCGGGTTACCGATTTTAATTTTATTAAAACCGATTTATTAATTAAATTAATTCTAAATTAATTTGGCAGCGGAAACGATTAAAACGCGGATGCAACTGTAACAGGATCAATCACCGAAACACGACAAACACAGAAAAATATATTTATTTAAAATAAATAAATAAATAACTATCTAACGAATTAGATATACCTTGGCGGGATCCGAGCAACCGCTCGAGACACCCGGATTCAACGGGCTCGCGCTAGGACGAACTGAGACGTCTGACTCGAACCTTCGAGACAAGTCATCGACGGCGGCATCGGCGGCGGCGGCGACTGGCAGCGGTGGTGGTAGGGATACCACCGGCGGTGGTGACAAAATCTTCTCCGTCGAGATGGCCACCGGAACGGATCCCACGACGATCGAATTGCCGGTGATCGGAGGTGACGCGGTGGCGGCGGCCGGCGGGTATAACGGCGCGGGCCACGACGACGGGACCGGACGCGGTGGTCTCGGCTGCGCCGGCAGCGCGAGAACCACCGGTTATTGGTCGCGCGGCAGCGGCAGCGGCGGCGGCTCGGGCTGCGGCTTCGGCTTCGGCTCGGGCTGCGGCTTCGGCTCGGGCTGCAACGGCTTCGCTCTCGAGTCGGGCGCAAATACTGGCAAGACGGGGATCCATCGGAGATTGCAAGGGATCACGGTGGAGGAGGCGGCGATCGGCGGTCGGCGGCGGCGGCGGAGCCGGCTTCGGCGGTCACGGCGCAGAGAGAGAGTGAGGGAGGAGATTAGGGTTTTTGACTTGTATGTTAATCCACCTCCTCCCTCCTCCTATTAATATTAAATCGCGGACTGGGGCCTGCGAACTGGGCCCGGTCGCGATCCTCCTTTAGTCCACCAACCGATCAGTCTGTTAATCCGGTAACAACTGATCGGTTCGTCTTTTAATTACCGAGTAATTTTAAACCGATAGATTTTGTCGGTTTAATTAAATAAATAATTAATATTTATTTAACTCACCATTTAGTTCGTTTATTTATAATTAACAATTAATTAGATTTAATAGTCCGTTGACCCGGGTGTAACTCTTACGGGTCAATATCGGTCGGGTTCGTTAATTCGTCGGGTCAGGACACCATATATCCAACAGTCTCCCACTTGGACTGAACGCGACAGTTTAACGAGCGCAGCCAGAGGCACTATAGCTATGCATAGCTACACCAACTAATATTGACACTTTAAGTCGTTTGCCAAAGTATATCTGATTGACCATCAAGCAGACTCACGACTTGTGCATTCATTGTCATATGTTCCTTTCTGTATAAGACATTGATGAATTATGGGACATGGACTCCCATGTTTTATTCATCGATTTTCATTCTCGATATAATTCGAAGTGATCCAACAAACACACAGTAAGTTTGGGTGAGGCCTCACACTTATCACTTGGAACCAACGAGGGCGCCTTTATGTCTAACTGTTGCCGAAGCAAGAGTACATAATCCCTTGTTGAGGCATACAGCTCCCACTAAACCTCAGAGCCATTCCCAAAAGTAGCCGTTATGGCTGGTAGTTACGCGACAACGTTAGGCTACAATCAAAGAATGTTCTTTAGTAGAAAGGAGTTCGAATATGCGTCTCAGGTCTAAGGATACATTAGAGCATGCATTTAATCAAGCAAGCAAGACTTCCATGTTTGCGTTGCATGATGCGAGTTACGTCCAACGTCATTCACCAATGAGGTCTGTGAGTTTGAACGTTAAACAACTTTAAAGTTCAACTAGTCACAATAGTCTTTCTTTAGTATAGCTCCCACTATCTAATCGACTACGGACATTTAGGACAAGAACTTATTGTCCATGGATTAAACGTACAAATATTGAACACAGTTATGTAATTCATTATTGCATAAAACAGATGGAATAAGAATAATATAGATAATTGTTGGTGTTCATACATCCAAATACTGAATCAAAACATGTCTTTAGCTAATCTAAGCCCTATCGCTTCTCTGTGGCGTATATGAGTCTCCTGAGTCATAGGCTTAGTAAAGGGATCAGCTAAGTTTTGATCTGTGTGTACTTTGCTTATTTTGATTTCATTTCTGTCGACTACTTCTCTTATGTAGTGGAATTTCCTCAGGACGTGCTTGGCCATCTTATGAGACCGTTGCTCTTTGGCTTAAGCTATAGCTCCTGTGTTATCGCACAGCATCTCGATGGGCTGCCTAATACTTGGCACAGCATCGAGATCGGATATGAACTTCTTCATCCACACGGCTTCTTTAACAGCTTCTGAGGCGGCTATGTATTCGGATTCAGTAGTAGAATCAGCTAGTACTGGCTGTTTTGAGCTTCTCCAAGAAACAGCCCCTCCGTTAAGAGTGAATACGAATCCCGACTGTGAGCGAGAGTCATCTTGGTCAGTCTGAAAACTAGCGTCAGTGTAACATCTTACAGTGAGCTCCTCATCAACACCCCCGAATACGAGAAACATATCAGTGGTGTTTCTCAAGTATTTCAGTATGTTCTTTACAGCCGTCCAGTGAGCTAGTCCTAGCGTCTGTTGGTACCGACTTGTCACGCTCAGTGCATACGAGACATCCGGTCGTGTGCAGAGCATGGCATACATGATAGATCCAATAGCAGAGGCAAATGGGATCGATGCCATTTGGCTTATCGCGCGCTCCGTTTTAGGTGCTTGAGATTTGTCCAAGATCGTTCCCTTAGTCATGGGAACGGTTCCTTTCTTGGAGTTGCTCATATTGAACCGAGCTATGATCTTATCTATGTATGTGCTTTGACTGAGTCCCAAAAGGCGCTTAGATCGATCTCTGTGAATTTTAATTCCCAGAATGTAAGCGGCTTCTCCAAGGTCTTTCATAGCGAAACAAGATGAAAGCCATTTCTTAACTTCGTTAAGCATGGGTATGTTGTTCCCCATGATCAATATATCGTCCACGTACAGTACGAGGAACGATACAGCGCTCCCACTTGCCTTTCTGTAAACACAAGGCTCATCTTTGTTTTGTTCAAAATCAAACTCTTTGACCTTTTGATCAAAACGAAGATTCCAGCTTCGAGATGCTTGCTTGAGTCCATAAATGGACTTGCTTAGTTTGCAAACCTTGTTTGGATTCTCTGGATCGACAAAACCATCAGGCTGAACCATGTAGACATCTTCTTCGAGCTGTCCGTTCAGGAAGGCGGTTTTAACGTCCATTTGCCATATCTCATAGTCATGGTATGCGGCTATGGCAAGGAGAATCCTGATCGATTTGATCATGACAACGGGTGAAAAGGTCTCATCATAATCAATCCCTTGAGTTTGAATGAAACCTTTCGCTACAAGCCGTGCCTTGTAGGTTTGCACATTTCCATGCATGTCAGTTTTTCTTTTAAAAATCCACTTGCTCCCTACTGCCCGTGTACCGGGGGGGTAGCTCAATCAAGTCCCATACGTGATTGTCACGCGTGGATTGCATCTCAGCGTTCATGGCTTCAAGCCATTTATCAGATTCCGGATCCGATATAGCAGCTTTGTAATTAATAGGCTCATCGTTAGAATCGGCTATTAACAGAACATCGAAGGCCTCATGATATCCAAGGTATCTATCAGGCTCATATCGTATTCTTTCGCTCCTACGAACGCTTGTGCTTGTGTTTGGGTCTGATGATGCGACAACAACTTGTCGGTCAAACGCAGCGACCGTTTCAGGGTTAGGTGTATCTCGAATTTCTTCAAGATCCACTGGATCACTATTTGTTCCTCGAGTAAGGAATTCTTTCTCAAGGAATTTACCTTTCCTTTTGATAGAAACGGTGTTTGCATCAGGATGGTAAAAGTAATAACCAGTATTACAATAGTATCCAACGAAAGTTACCTTTTCGCCTCGGGGATCAAGCTTATTGTCAGATTCACTGGTGACATAAGCATCACATCCCCATACCCTGAGGATGATAGTTTAGGAAGAGAACCATGCCATATCTCATATGGGGTCTTCCCCACTTTCTTGGTCGGTGCCAGATTTATTAGGCGGGCAGCGGTCAAGATGGCATATCCCCAAAAGGAATGTGGCAAGGTGGTCCTGCACATCATCGATCGAACCATGTTGAGCAAAGTTCGATTTCTCCTTTCACTAACCCCATTTAACTGGGGTGTGCCAGGAGGAGTAGGTTGTGAAACGATTCCACATTCCTTCAGATGATTCAGGAATTCAGCGCTTAGGTATTCTCCGCCTCTATCGGATCGAAGTATTTTAATAGTTCGATTTAACTGATTTTGTACTTCGTTTTGAAACTCTTTGAACTTTTCAAAAGTTTCATGTTTGTGTTTCATCAGATAGACATAGGCATATCTGCTGTAGTCATCGATGAAAGTCACGAAGTACCGTTCACGATTTCTCGTCTCGGTTCGAAAGGGTCCACACACATCGGTGTGAATAATGCCTAACAAGCCTTGGGCCCGTTCACCTGTATGGGTGAAGGGTGACTTGGTTAATTTACCAGATAAGCATGACTCGCATTCATCGAAGGAATCTGCGTCTTGGGATTCGAGAATGCCAGCAGTTTGCAACTTCTTGATGCGGGCCTTACTTATGTGACCAAGTCTATGGTGCCATAACGAGGATTCGTTACTATCAGTTTTGTTTCTTTTAGAAACATGATAGAGCTGGTCGTTTGTTTGAACATCTATCTCATATATACCATGTCGAGGTTTAGCCTCGAAATAAAAGATATTATTAAGGTAAGCAGAAATCACATTTCCATTAAATTTATACCGAAATCCTTGTTCAAACAATGAAGAGACAGAAATAATGTTTCTGGATAAACCAGGTGCATATAAACAGTTAATCAAATTAACTACAAGGCCAGAAGAGCATGAAAAAGAATAAGTGTCAGCAACAAGCACTGGGACTCTCTTCCCGTCACCAACGATGAGGTCCATGCAGCCTCGTTCTGTCTTCTTCCACTTCTCAGGTTCCTGCAAAACATTAACAATGTGATAACCACATCCAGTATCAAATACCCATGAATTGGAGGAAACAGTGAAAAGTTCAATAACATTTATTGAAATACCTGATGAGCAACCCTTATTAGGGTTCTTGGTCATCTTCAACTTTGCAAGATAAACAGGATAGTTGCGACGCCAGTGTCCCATTTTGTTGCACTCATAGCACAGGCGCTCCTCGGGAGGCTGCACCTGTGGTTTCTTGCCTTTGCCTTCTTTAACCTTCTTGGCTTTGGAGATCTTTGTATTCGCAACTTTGAGCACGTCCGGCGTGGTCCTGATCTTTACGTTGGGTATCAACGGAATAACCTCCTCGATCGACTGAGCCGAACAATTAATCGCAAGAATGCGATAATGTTCAGGCAAAGATCTGAGTACTACATCAAGAGCCATCCCGTCAGAGATGGAGTAGCCAAGGTCGATCAGCCTGTCGCGATACGCTTTCATCAGCATGACATGATCGTATGGAGAGGAGTCAATAGCCATAGAGCAGTTCACAAATTGTGAAAGCGCATCAGCTCGCTCAGTCCTCTGACTCAATTCAAATAAATCCTTGAGTTTACGAATGATGTCATAAGTAGACATCCCCATGAAATTGTACCGATAATCCTGAGTCATGCTAGATAACATCAGGTCAGTGACGTCCTTATCATCGTCAGTGTGCTTTTGGAGCTCAGACCGCGAGTTCTCATTTAGCAAGTAAGATGGAATACTCGCGATCGGTCGGTCAATGACATAGAGTTTCCCGAAGAGCCTTAAAAGGTTCCTCAGGGTTGTCTGCCATGCGAGAAAGCCAGTCTCAGTGAAGGGGTCGAGTTGTACCATTGAACTTAATGGAGGTGAGTTTTCTTTAGCCTTCTGAAAATAAACAAAGTAAATTTAATCAGTATTTTCGATGTTTATTTTTTTTCTTTAAAAATAAGTTGGTAAAGTTTATTTTTAAGAAAATTGAGAATTCGTTTAGACGACATCACTTGAGACCGCCAAATGAGCCTCAGGAGCAAGGTCGTGTAAACAAACTGACAACGGTTGTCAATTGTGAGACTCAAGTCACAACTCTCGGTATGAGGCCGCTATATACATACAATTGTATTTTGCGATACGTTTAGCCTCATCCGTGCCCACTCTAGCAATACACAGTGGTGGCGCGGTGTTGAAATACTCCAACACCACGAACATGCACGTCTAAAGCGATAGTAATCCTAAATGGTCGATTGTGATGACACGGTGTTGAAATACTCCAATGTCCTCACCTCAGAAGGTACCCTCGGCACCAAGTGCGGTGTTGAAATACTCCAACACTGATGCTCCGGTAAATACGTTCCAAGTTCAACTTGAGATAGGATGGCACGAACTATCAGTTTTATGAATTACCAAATAGGGATATTAATTACTTTTAATATTTAATTACCGTCAGACACGAACGATAAAACCCTATCACCACTCGGGACAAGTAAATTAATTTAACCTAATTAAATTACTAAGTTGTCGCGAATGGCATATTGTGTGTTAAACGGCATAAGGTCTTGATCTCGCTCGAGCCATACAAGCGAGATCATAAGGGACAAATTTAAAATAAATTAAATTAAATAAAATGGTGAACGATCGAGATGGCAACTCTGTGCGATCTGGAATCCTGTTCAGCTCCCACTTGCTTCGACATCCCTCTGGCGTGTGTCCAGTCTTCGACATTTGGTTACATACAAATTTACAATTACTAAAACTACTTCTAGTAAACTAGCCCTAAATTTGTACAACTTTGAAACCCAAAATCCGGGTCCAATAAACCAAAACGAAATACAAACAATTGGGCCAACAACTTGGGCCAAACAGAGAAAGACAAAACACGCCAAAACACATATTCATATATGAACATAAACATAGAAGGGTCGGCCGTAATACACAATAAAATACATAGAATTAAAATAAATAAATAAATTAATTCCAATTCGCAATTTGGATTTAAGTCGAAATTGCGAACTACCGGTCGCGAAAGGACCGGTTCTGGTTTGCGCGCGGTGATAATGGCTCTGATACCACTGTTGGAATTTTACAGTGGGATCCGGGTTACCGATTTTAATTTTATTAAAACCGATTTATTAATTAAATTAATTCTAAATTAATTTGGCAGCGGAAACGATTAAAACGCGGATGCAACTGTAACAGGATCAATCACCGAAACACGACAAACACAGAAAAATATATTTATTTAAAATAAATAAATAAATAACTATCTAACGAATTAGATATACCTTGGCGGGATCCGAGCAACCGCTCGAGACACCCGGATTCAACGGGCTCGCGCTAGGACGAACTGAGACGTCTGACTCGAACCTTCGAGACAAGTCATCGACGGCGGCATCGGCGGCGGCGGCGACTGGCGGCGGTGGTGGTAGGGATACCACCGGCGGTGGTGACAAAATCTTCTCCGTCGAGATGGCCACCGGAACGGATCCCACGACGATCGAATTGCCGGTGATCGGAGGTGACGCGGTGGCGGCGGCCGGCGGGTATAACGGCGCGGGCCACGACGACGGGACCGGACGCGGTGGTCTCGGCTGCGCCGGCAGCGCGAGAACCACCGGTTGGTGGTCGCGCGGCGGCGCGTGAGCGGCAGCGGCGGCGGCGGCGGCTCGGGCTGCGGCTTCGGCTTCGGCTCGGGCTGCGGCTTCGGCTCGGGCTGCAACGGCTTCGCTCTCGAGTCGGGCGCAAATACTGGCAAGACGGGGATCCATCGGAGATTGCAAGGGATCACGGTGGAGGAGGCGGCGATCGGCGGTCGGCGGAGCCGGCTTCGGCGGTCACGGCGCAGAGAGAGAGAGAGAGAGGGAGGAGATTAGGGTTTTTGACTTGTCTGTTAATCCACCTCCTCCCTCCTCCTATTAATATTAAATCGCGGACCGGGGCCTGCGAACTAGGCCCGGTCGCGATCCTCCTTTAGTCCACCAACCGATCAGTCTATTAATCCGGTAACAACTGATCGGTTCGTCTTTTAATTACCGAGTAATTTTAAACCGATAGATTTTGTCGTTTTAATTAAATAAATAATTAATATTTATTTAACTCACCATTTAGTTCGTTTATTTCTAATTAACAATTAATTAGATTTAATAGTCCGTTGACCCGGGTGTAACTCTTACGGGTCAATATCGGTCGGGTTCGTTAATTCGTCGGGTCAGGACACCATATATCCAACAAGATCTACCTTTGTTACCCCAGGCCTTACCTTAATGTTTATGCCAAATGAAAGACATGACATACATGACAACCATGACATACTTGACATCCAATGATAAACATAAAAACCTTTGATAAACATGAAATCCTTTGAAAATCACATATTGACAAATCATGCTAGAAGTCACATAACACATAATTCACACATAGATCACATACGCATGGTAAATGATAAACTTGAAAGACAACACTTTGAAATAGGATACATGTTGCAACCCCAAAAATGAGAAAATGAGAAAAGGGGCAAGGATTACTCACTTGGATTAGAAGTTAAGTCCACGGAGCAAAAAGTGAAAGTGAAAGGATTAGTCCCAAAGATTCATCCTAAAAGAATAGAAGGGGACGACATGAATATTGGAATATGGGATTCTAAGCTCTTATGCATTTGGGGGATGAGTTTTAATGTTACAAATTGAAGTTTGAAAAAAATGTTAACTTCTAAGAGTAACAATACCTTAAACGTTACTAGACATGCTTTGGCCTAATAGGTTATGACACTCTCATCGGGGCATCCCAGGTAAGTATCCAGGTCCGACTATGGGATTTATGCGAACACTTATCCTTTTGACAGAGACCCCAACTACTGGTGGTTTCACCCTTCCAGTTACTACATGTCATTCGCGTCTCAAGTACCATCACTAAATATGCTGTTAAATAGAGATCGATTTCTAATCTATTTGAAATTCTTAAAAATGACTTTCTGTTCCAAAACCTGAATTACATATTAGAATGATTAAAAATTAGTTTAATTGTTGATTTGTGAAGAACAAGCCTTAATCCCCAATCTTTTCATGCATAAAAACTTTGACTTTTCGATTAGAAGAATATAGATGAAAATGGACATGATAGTTTAGACTCGTTGGGCCTAACGAGCCTCTACAAGGGCTACAGTAAGCCTAAATCGGCCTAAGCAAGGCAACACGTCCTAATGACGTGCCTTTGCAAAGCTAGGTCGTCCAAAGGACAAGCCTTAACAATGCTAGGCATTCTAAGAACGAGCCTTAGCACGGCTACCTAAACGAGCCTAAAGCACCTAACTAAGAACCTAAACTAAACTAATTAAACTAATAAAGCGACAAATAAGCGAATAACAAATGGAAAGAAAGAAAGGAAAGAAAGAAAGAAAAAGAAGAAGAATTACCTCAAAAAAACTTTTCAAACGAGACGAGCTTGAAGGGCAGCACCTCCTCGCCGAGAGCATAAAAAACTACTAAGCACGACACCCGAAGGGGTATTGTACTTGTGGAACCAGCAAAATTTGGTTATTCTACTTGTTTATACTCAAACTAGGAGTTGGAAGCTATAAGGGACCTAGAAGAGGTATTTATAGGTGTATAAGGAATGAAAATTTCGCTGGTGGGGCAATGTGGGACGAAATTCGCGACTAGTAACACAACAACAAACATCAAACTTGTTTTCGCAATTTCTGCTTGGTTATAACTCGGTTTCGCACGCGGTTTTCGCCCACGTTCATCATTTTCAGAGTATTATCATATAGAATAAAGTAATCCAACATTCATGGTGTTGAGAATTGGGCTTAAAACTTGGATCTTGATGCGAGTCGAGTTTCTGAGTTTTTGAAATATACGGATGTTACAAGTTTTTTTTGTGTAAGATTAGAGACAAAACAAAATATGGAAGAACATTTTTGACTTTTTATCATGTTCCCCCCATTTTTAAACAATCATAACTCTTAGATACGACATTTTTTAATTATACCATAAAAACGAACGTTTTTTATCTTTAAAATACGTAAAGTGTTGTTATACATAAAATAAATTTTTTTACTCTTTCAATTGTAACAATATGTTCAGATCATTGTGTCATATTGTGTCAAAAAATGTTCAGATCATTGTGTCAAAATGTTTAGATCATTGTGTCATATTGTGTTAAAAATTGAAAGAGTGTTTTTTTTTTAAATTTTATATATAGCAACACTATATGCGTTTTAAAGATTAAAAAACGTTTGTTTTTCTGGTTTATTTATTTATTTATTTTTTGTAAAAAACAATGTTGTATGTGATAGTTATGAATGTTTAAAAAAATTGGGGAACTTAATTAAAAGTCAACAAAGATGGTTAAGACCAAATTGCTCATCCTTCATTTTTTTTATTAGATCGAGATCCAATGGCTGAGATTTTTTCTTATTTTTCTTACCAAACCAAACTTCTCATTTGAACATCTCGCCACCTAATATATTATGGTTCTTCGAATGCTAATTGTTATTGATAACATAAACAAGAAAAAAGAACCATAAAAATGTTATTCAAATCAAAGCGATTTATGCGTATACAACCAAAACCGATCCGAAATGAATTTGGATGGATTTGAATCAGTTCAAGAAGTTTCAAATTGGATAGATTCGGATTTCAGATATGCCAAAAATCATATATGAATAAATCAAATCGAACTAATTGCTATGTGAACCTATGAACACCCCTAGGTTTGATATTGAAATTAATAAATTGATGCTTAAGAAAAAATATGTTCACGAAACCAGAATGTTTTAATTGGGGTCATAAAAGAAAATGTTGACATTCATTAGTTTAAATTAATCACTATTTTTGTGGCTCAAAATTCGACAAGAAAACATTGGCGATATGTATGTGGCTCATCATTAACTATTCGTCTAACTCGGCATGAATGACACCATTCATATTCGGCATATGAATTTCATTTTGAGAGTAAATGTAGTGACTTCGTTTTATTCATTCCTCCAACCCATCATCGTTGTATCCATTTATATCATTTTTTGTATCTTCATTTAGTTAGTTGAACAACATTGCCAATATTTTAATTCTTTAAGTGTAGGGCTTGTGCCAAGTCATTTGTCTTTCTTAATAAGTTCAACATTAAATGACCAATACACACAAATTCAAAATTTTTCCGTTTTCTCAACCAAAACTAAATGTGTTTCCTTTAGTTTTTTCATTAGTCTCATCTATAGACAAAGCAATAATAACTTCTCTCACCGGCATCCACAAGTTTAAAAGTCGTTGTATAGTTTTAAGATGTGAACCCCAACGAGTGTCACCAGGTCGAGCTAAAGTCATTTTTTAGTTTTTGCCTTTTCCTATACCAATTTCACCCGTCTCTAACGTTTCATAAAATCATCATACTTTTCTTTGTCGAATATGATCTTTTTTTTTACATTAAGCTCCAGCAATATTCACAATCATCATAAGATACTTGAAAAAGTAACTCACAAATGCATATTCAGGTGACGTAGCCACAACGACTAACTGCAACTCGTGATTAAAACAATGGATATAAAAATCATATTTTTCATCTATTTTTATAACCCATTCAACTCACCGCACATATTTGAAGCTCCATCATAACATTGACCATTTATCCTCTATTCTGGACATTGTTAAACCATGTTTCGCAAAGAAATCATAAATAACACTTTTTAAAGACGATGCACAAGTGTCTATAACATGTACTATCCCCATAAGTCGTTCAATCACTTCATCACCACCATCCACATGAGTATGACATGGTCTGGCTACAACCATATGCCTATTGAACTAGATTTGTCTTGCGCACATACATTTTAACATGCACATGTATTTACAAATGGTTTTTAGAGTTACTGACCACGAATCACCAATAATGCAGTTGTTTATGGATTTAACTCTTCATTAGACAAGTAAGTGATTGTAGGGTGTAGCGGGTGGAAACAAGGCATCAATGGGGAAACGAGATAGTAGCTTTGATCTTGTGTAGTAGGCTTTTTATGTAAACTCGAGGGAACTAGATGTTTTAGACTTGGGATTTTAGTTGGTAAGTTGTTCCTGAAGTCGATGTTGTTAGTTTTGGGACCGGACGAACTGAGTGTAGATTTTGTATTAAAATTTTTAATTTAATGCGCATTATGGGTTAAGTCTGTTTTATTTATTTGCTTTTGCGGTGTAATGATACGATTGATCGCAACCTTAGTTGGCGGGGTGTGACAAATATCACTATTACACATGAACGCATCTATCGACTACTTGAGTTGATATTGGCCTTACCTGTTGTAACAACTACCGTTGAAAGAACTTTTTATGTGATGACGTTTTCAAGACTGATTTACATATGAAATTGGTGATATTTTTCTCACAGATTCACTTTTGTGTTATGTTGAGAAAAATGTTTTTTTTAAGAGTCGAAATTGAAGCAGCTCTGAATGGTTTCGAGCCATGGGACCTCGAAGGTTACAACTACCAATTGGTACGTCGTTGATAAAAAAAGTGACTGATATAGAGCAAGGATTGTAAAACATTTTTTATGACCCTTGCTTAAAACGTTATGGTTTCGCGCCACTGAGCATACATATTTACTAAGCCCCTACCTCAAGTCAAACACAATGTGCATGCTATAATGATAAAGCTTGGTATAACTAGAGACTAGGAATGATTTATATCTGGATGTTTTAAATTGTAACAGTTACATCTAAATCATTTTGAAATAAAGGTTAAGTTCTTTATCACATTTATTTTGTTAATGTTCTAGTACATTTAATCCATGAATAAGTTAAGTCTGTAAACCAATCGAACTTTTAACGAACTGTTCATGAACCATTCGGGCGAGAGTTTGTTTATGTTCATTTACTAAGTGAACGAACATAGACAGAACTTTTTGTTCGCACACACATTTCCAGCTAAGCTACTTTGTATATTATAACATGTATACAAAACCCAACAACTTTAGGGTCCAATATCACAGTAGGATACTAGGATCATGAATGATCTAAATACACGCTATCCAATAACACACTAGGATCTAGATTCTTAGATCATCCAAATATAACTAGGACCTGAATGCATATCAGGTTTCAACATCACACTAGAAAACTATCATATACCACAAAATGAATATCGCACAATATTAATCTTTAATATCACATGTTAGCATACGATACATATCACACTAGTTATACGACTCCCGTTATACATATAGTTTCGCGGGATTTAAAACACACCACCGGTCTCCAATATTGGACTACCATTGCTTTGAACATCACTTAACTATCAAGAATTATCACGTACACCATTGTATTTACCAATTATATCGCTTTACTCACCAGTTTTTTAGTTTATCGCTTGAAATGATCCCAAAAGATCCATAATGTACACACTATCGATAGACACTCAAATGTGTGTAGAGAGCTCAATGATGTTCAAAAGAAACCTGCCTCTGGCCTCCTATCTGTAGCCGGAATTCGGGTCCACGCTGTTAGACATAATTTATATATATATATATATCTAAATATATATATATTACGTATATATATATATATATATATATATATATATATATATATATAAATCTTATTTATGTCCTTTATCATTTATCTTAAATAATCAATTACGTATTTAACCCTATCTAGTATTACTTGATGGACGTAATTACCCTTACTAGATAGACTAGGGTTTCCCCTTGGGTGTATAAATAGGGCCCTTAGGGAGAGATTAAAGGGTTAATCACCACACCTCTAATTCGACCTCTCTCTCTTCTCTCTCGGCTCTCTCTAAACCGTATACCCTACGGTTTCTTCACACCATCATTAGCTATACACCCTAAAGGGGAACCAAGGCTACTCACAGGATGGACAACCATGACTGCTGCTGATCTCAATCAGATGACAACAGGTAATCTTTATCGTTTATTATCTGTTTATTATATTAATGATTCAGGATTCGATCAACATGTGGTATCAGAGCATATGTTGCTCAATCGAATCATGTTTTTCTGAATTCGTTAAGACCCTAAATCGCGAAATCAGAATCGGTTTTCGATTATGTACTAAAATTCGAAAACCCTAATTTATCTAATCATCAAAATCGAGTTCTAAACTAAATCCGAAAATTATAACGTTTCGAATCTAACTTCGGTTTTGAGAAAATCAACAAACCATGATAAAAACCCTAACTGATTTCGAGGGATTATTGTCTTTTCGATCAAGATAAAAATTCTTGATCGAAAAGCCTACTTTTCGACCAGACGACTTACTTTCCGATCGAAAGATGTGGCTTGGTTCCCTGCTTTTCGATCGGACCATATGGCCTTTCTCGATCGGCTTTTCGATCGGGCCATACGGCTTTTCTACCGGCTTTCCTACCGGCTTTCCTACCGGCTTTACTACCGGCTTTACTACCGGCTTTCCTACCGGCTTTCCTACCGGCTTTACTACCGGCTTTACTACCGGCTTTACTACCGGCTTTCCTACCGGCTTTTCTACCGGCCTTTTTATTGGCTTTTCGATCGAATCATGAGGCTTAGACCCTGCTCTTCGATCGAAAAGCTTACTTTCCGATCGAAATATGTGGCTTGGATCCCTACTTTTTGATCGGACCATGTGGCCCTTTTCGATCGACTTTTCGATCGGGCCATGTGGCTTTTCGACATACTTTTCGATCGGACCATACGACTTTTCGATCGGCTTTTCGATCGGGCCATATGGTTTTTCGACCGACTTTTCGATCCGATCGAAAAGTCGGCTTTTCGATCAGATACCCTTTTCGATCGAAAATTACACTTTTTGATCGGGTATATTTTTCCGATCGGACACGCTTTTTCGACCGGATACCCCTTTTTCGATCGAAAAGCTCACTTTTCGATCAGGGTACACCTTTTCGATCGAAAAACCCTTTTCCGACCGGATACCCTCAGAAATTTTCTGCTAAATTTGGGGCTTAATATTAAAACTTTGTTTTGTTTAAAACCTTACAAACTTACGTTTTACAAAACCTAACACCAATTTAAATCAGATAACTAATTAACTTGTGTAATTCATAGTTAATAACAGGCATCTAAAAAGGTTCCAATTCTAGCCAACGCTGATTTATTACCTACATAATGTCATTTAACTTCTTCTCACAAGTAAACTTATTATCACTGATTTAAAATCAAATTAGATTAATTTATTAACTTGTATTAGTTATTGACATGTAGTAATTCTGGCCAACGCTGATTTGCTACCTTAATCAATGTCATTATTATTTCTAATATTAGTTAACTTATTTTAAATTAAACTAATTTATTTGCTTAAATTGATAACATCTTTAAAACCTCGATTCTGGCCAACGCTGATTCGTTGTTTTTGCAATGATTATCAACTAAGAATTAAGCATTCGCCTTTCGTATACAAGTGTTTCTTTTCTGGCCAACGCTGATGAGTTGCACATGTATTCAGCGAAACTAACTTGTACATAAAGCTTATGGTGTGTCATTTCTGGCCAACGCTGATGTGATACATCACTTTATGCACATACCCTTATCTTGTTCATAATGCTTAGGTGATAGGCAAGTAACCAACGCGAAAGCCGATTCATTTAAGTAGAACCTAACTAGTCTGTTATTTTGGTGATATAACGGACTATATCACATCTTCTTTTGTTTTATATTTGCACATTACTATTTATAAGAATGCCTCATTATTGCGCCTTAATTTAAAATTGTGCATTCTTTATAATTGTGCCTTAGTTTTAAGTACCCCTTAGACTCACTCTTAGATCTTCTTTTGAACTAATTTAACCTTTAATCTCCATAAAATTATCCACTCTAAATATATAATCACTAAACGTTTCGATAATGTTTTCCTCTCATCATAATAATCAAAATCCCTTTAAACAAAGGATATCAGGGGAGATGTTTCAGATTTCCTAATCTAAACATCGTGTGAGTAATACAATTCAAATGACTTCTTAAATGTATGCAAACACTTTACAAAATGTAAATTAGGTTAATGATTTAGTGAACATATCATAATAAAAAACATGACCCTTAAAGGGCTTACACATGCTTCGGGTTTTTCTAGTGCATTTCTTAGTGAATTCTTTCTTGGCACAATTAAATGCTACTTAAAATTAGTCATCATGAAAATGAGTGCTTTATAGCATTGTGCATAAAGGATGAATAATGCTTTAAACTAGAAAAGCATATTTGTTCACCTACTATCACTAACCCTTATACAATAAAATAGCTTAAATAAGGAGGATAGTTCTAATTTCTATTATAAGATACAAGAAAGCTTCCAGTTCTAATTCCTTAATGGAACAAATGGCTAAAAAGGATAATCAATAATGATAATTGTGCCCATTAATTTTCAAACTAACACAGTGAACTAAAACTAGTATTATAAAGATCTATTACAATCAATACACTAGAAATAAACCCTAAAACAACTATAATGAGAGTAAGTGGTTGATGTGTTAATTTTTACGTGAGAAGTGTGAGAAGTGGTTGATGTGTTAATTTTTAATGCATTATATTGTCTTTTTATTATATTTTTGATAAATATATGACAATCCTAAAATAAATATACCATCCATTGGATTCCAAACACTACTAAACACCATTTATTAAGAATTATTAAAAGGGCATTGTGTTAGGATATTATTACACTGTGTTTACATTATGTTATCCTTTAACTCTAATTTTGATAAACATATGACATTCTAATATGGAAAAAACAATGTATAGTGTTATATATTTACCAAAAACATAACTAAAAGATAACACAATGCATTAAAATCCAACACATCATCCACTTCTCACACTTCTCACGCAAAAAGTACTTTGTATTATAACTCTACCCTATATATATATATATATATATATATATAAATCTTATTTATGTCCTTTATCATTTATCTTAAATAATCAATTACGTATTTAACCCTATCTGGTATTACTTGATGGACGTAATTACCCTTACTAGATAGACTAGGGTTTCCCCTTGGGTGTATAAATAGGGCCCTTAGGGAGAGATTAAAGGGTTAATCACCACACCTCTAATTCGACCTCTCTCTCTTCTCTCTCGGCTCTCTCTAAACCGTATACCCTACGGTTTCTTCACACCATCATTAGCTATACACCCTAAAGGGGAACCAAGGCTACTCACAGGATGGACAACCATGACTGCTGCTGATCTCAATCAGATGACAACACGTAATCTTTATCGTTTATTATCTGTTTATTATATTAACGATTCAGGATTCGATCAACACACGCGTCCACCAATTGTTAGCACAAGATTTAATGTGTTGAAGACTAACACAATACATGCCTGCTATTGAAACACAAAGTCAAAAACTGGTGTCTTGACACAACCATGACTTCTTAACAGAGGCAGAAATAGAAAAGTTTTTGAGGAGGTCCACAATTTTTTTTACGGAGTCACTATTTTTAAATATTCCAGTTTCATATAAACGTACGTAAAGAAATTTGGTATAATACTTACTAAATAGTTTTTAATTACGGCACGACACTGCGGGCAAATAAAAATAACCGATTAAAAAAAACTCTACATTATTTGATAAAAAATTTTATACCGTAACATTAACAACGATATAACAAAAAAAAAAAATAGTAAAATGGCTAAAATAAAGAGAAAAGAAAAAGTAACACATGAAAAAATATGACAAAATGTTTGCCCAATAAAAAAAATCTATATTTTATATATTGTAATAATTCATTATAAAAAGGGTCTAGAATGAATGTATTTGAAAAAAGTGGTCTATAATGAAAGTAATTAAAAAAGATGGAAAAAATGAAATATCATCATTTACTTTTCTCATTTATAGGACTAAAATTAATAAAAAAGTTAGAAAAAATAAAAAAAAATGTTAAGCACCGGATTTGAACTTGCACCTCTTCAAAATCTAATAGAGGAACATGAAAAAATGTTAAGCACCAGATTTGAACTTACACCTCTTCAAAATTCAATAAAGGATCATACCACTAAACTACTTGCTAACTTTTGTTTCATTTTCACAAACTAAGTATTTATTAGCTGCTCATCACAAAAAAAAATTATCTAAAAAACCGTCCCCATAATTTCCACTTTACATACAAGGTTGAGGGGGTATACGGAGACCCTTTAAATTTGATTTGTTAAAGACTTCAAGGTTTTGATTCCCAACCTTTCAACTATCAAAGTGATCTTCTACCTTCCTTTTATACATAATCCCAATCATAAAATAAACTATCCAAAATCACACTTCTTTATTTACATAGCAAATTGTTACAACTTACATTCTATATATTACATGTCAAAAATGATATTCTCATTAATACATATTTTTTCCTTTTCTTTCTCCTTGTTGAGCAGCCTCCAACCAACTCTCCCCACAACAAACAAACAACCTTCAAAAACTTGCCTTTCAATTCTTCTTTTGGACTCCCCCTCTACCAAATCCCCCCTTTTTATTAGGGTTTCTCGCTCCTTTCAATTCCATTAATGCCCACAAAAACGGTATCCAATCCTTCTCGATTTGAATCAACAACCCAACCGTTACGGAATCATCACGCAATTATTTCAAATTCATCTTCACCTTTAATTCAAATCCCCATTTCCCTTCTTGTTTTCCTCGCCCTTTCAGGTGATTCTTCTTTTCATCCGTTTTTATGATCATCGCTCTAATTCGTTCAAATTTTGAGCTATCTATTGTTGATTAATACTCTGTGTTTTGACTGATCTGTGTCTGATTGATAATATTAGCTAGGGTTTTTGTAACGATTAACTGTTCATTTTCAGGAGAGGGGAATTAAATATATATCACTTTTGTTTTCTTTCAATCTTGGACGCAAAGATGAAACCAGAGATTTTGGAGGTTCAGCCGCTAGAACTTAAGTTCACATGTAAGCTGATCTCACACTCTTTGTATCTATCTCTGATTTGATGAAACTTGTGTGGAAGTTATAGTCTAGTAAACCTCACAAAATAGTCAAAATATCAGTTCCAGTTTTTAGGTTACATCAAATGCTGATAAAAAGTAGATGAATCATGCTGATATTAGGGTTGAATATCATCTGTCAGAATTGCTGATAAATGTGGTGAAGGTGTAACTGATATTGACTTACAGGATTGTGATTAATTGATATGTTCTTGTGTTTCCTGGTGATTCCCTTTTGACATTATTACTTGAAGCCTTATGTTTTTGTATTTAAGTAATGCTAGACATGTCATATTTATCAGTAGGAGCTGAGCTTGTAAATTTTCTGTGTGAGGAATGTATACTACTTTAGAGAACAAAATCAGAGGTGTCATAAGGAAAATTATACAAAAATTATTAGAAAAGAATCTTTGGTTTCAACTGAAGCCCCTCTATATATTGTATGTGGATCCACTCCTGTGTATCAGGTGATAGGAGTTTTATATCACCTTAACTAACCTACTATTATCAGTCGCGCTTTAATGTATTTTTGCTTACAGTTACTGGTTATTTTGAATAATGTTATGTCTTACTGAGGAATCTGCTAACCTACTATTTGATTTCCATGTTTCAAACAGTTGAATTGAAGAAACAGAGCTCATGTTATGTTCAAATGACAAATAAGACCAATCATCATGTTGCTTTCAAGGTGCTGATGTGTTTTCTATGTTTCAGATTTCTATCTTATATTTTCATTCTTAAAGGTAAACTGCAGTAGACTTGACCACTTGGTTACATTTTGCAGATCAAAACGACTAATCCCAAGAAATATTGTGTCAGACCAAATGCTGGAGTTATTGATCCAAATGCACCGTGTGAATTTGAAGGTATACGCTTGCATACTAGAAGTTTTGAAAAATGTTTAATTTTGCTAAACCTGTACATTCTTTCTGATTTAGGTATATATATTATATGCATATAAATTTTAATTTGACGGTCATACTCTTTGTTTGGTCTTGGTACAAAGAAATTAACATAACATATAAATGCAACAACTTTATCAAGTATATGTTGAGGAATTGTTAGTTATCTAACTGTCCTTGCTTCTACATAATTCATCCCTTTCTTTTTTTATGATCAAAGCTTCCTCTACCTCACAAATTTGCATCATTTGACTCTACAAGTAGCGATAGAAATGGTTGATTTTTAATTAAATGTATATGATATCTTCCAACATCAACAAGATTAGGGTATTTTGATAGTTAGTAAAGACAGTAGTTAATTGCATTTGAATAAATGATCTGATTGAAGAGGCAAACATACAATCATGGATTGTAATTTTGCTAAGAACACTGCACTTTCATGACGTCATGAGACATACAGGAATAAGTAGTGTCCACTTTTGTGGGAATGCGTTTCTTAATTCCGAGTGAAGTTGTAACATTTAACTTTTGTTAGTAACCTTCATTGACATGGTGCAGTTACTATGCAAGCACCAAAGGTAGCTCCTCCTGATATGATCAGCAGAGACAAGTTCTTAGTTCAAAGTACCATTGTCCCAGAGGGGACACAGGAGGAGGATGTCACATCTAGCATGGTTAGTGTTTGAGTGTCTCATGATGATCTTGGTTCAAAGCTAACTCTTTTTTTATCTGATTCTTCAATTTGTCAGTTTGCTAAAGAGGAAGGTAAAATTGTTGATGAAAAGAAACTTAAAGTGCTCCTCATCTCCCCACCAGGCTCCCCAGAATCATCACCAAAGAATGAACCATTAATGGTGGTGCACAGCAGTGAAAGCAGAGAACTGAAAGATGAGATAATTCAGAAAAATAATTCTCATGCCACGGTAAGGCCTTATCGTATGTACCGAGAGTTGATGTAGCACTCGTGTATAGGTGGTAATTTCTACTCATTTGCTTGAAAACGGGCCGTTTTTGCTAGATTTTATCTCTAATAGATTGGATGTGTCACGTAAGAACTTGCAGAAAAGTGAAATGAGTCCAGCAGGCCAAACGAGTTGAAATTCGCTTAAAGTTCTATTCAAATGTGTTCAACCTATTAATCAATTTGATTAAAGAGATTTTATATTATTTCGTTGTATCTCTTATTCTCATTTTTGTACGCTAAATATTTAAGAAACTAAAAGAAAATGTTGAAGGGTCAATCCAGCCTATTTTGACCCTGCTAATGAGTACCTGTTACCCAACCTGCCTGACCTACCCCATTCTGCCACATCTTGACTCAAGTGTACGAGGGCTAATGTGGACGTCTTACATTTTTATAGGTGTATGGATAGGAACTTCTCTGGCATTTATCCGTGATTTTTGTTAAGTGTAAATTATTCAAATTTCTTGTTTTAGTGAAAACAGGTGGTTAAATTTCTAGCTTCCAACTTTTTTCAGGTTGATGAGAGCATGAAAGTGTCCGAAGTAGATGGTGAACGTGAAGAGATGCCAAAGAAGGAAGAATCTTTTGAGAGGAAAGAAGCTGTAAAAAAGATCGAAGAACCTTTAAAACCGAGCCAAGAAGTTGCAAAAAGAAATGAAGAGTTTAAGCAGATAAATAATACAGATGAGCTGATATTAGCCAAAGATGTTGAAGAAATGAAGTCAAAACTGAAAGAACTCGAGTCACAGCTTATCGAGGTAACTTATGTTTGTGCTTCACTTATGATGTCATTTTTCATTGCTTGATATCCGTTTAGTTACGCACTTATGCTATCTGGATAATTTTGGCTTGTTCTGATTAACCAAATGTTTTGGCTTCCTCAGGCTAAAGCAACTATTCTTAATCTGTCAGAAGATAAACGATCAGTTGCTGAAGAGAAGCACTGTTTACAGGGAGAATTGGTATGTGTTCTTAATCCATTTCTTTATCTGTCAATGCTTTATAAATTTGTTAAAATGTAAGTAGAGAATTTACATCTCTAAAACCATAAATGTTTTTGCTGAAAATTAAAATTTAGAGAATGGTTTAGTCATGGTTTTTGATGTTTGATCTGTCGGATTTGCAAAAATGTTCTGATCTTCTAACAAGATGCAATTGATTTGTTCATGGTTTTTGATGTTTGATCCGTCGGATCAAACAAAATGTTATTATCATCGAACAAGTTGCAATCAATCTGTTCACGGTTGTGGATGTTTGACCCGTCTGATCCACCAATTAACTTGTTCAATGGGTTTGATGTTTGATTTGCAGGAAATGGTGAGAAGTAAGAAACACAGGGCTCAAGTGGGGTTTCCATTGCTGTTTGTTTTTATGGTGGGGCTTGTGAGCTTTTATCTTGGACACCTGTTACACAGCTGACCAACAAGTTATAAAAACTGTATTGAGAATAGTAGCAGATGATTTGGAGTGTGTAAATAAAGGGTCTAAAGTTTATGCTTAACTTTCAAGTATTTGGATCCATAGACAAATTATATATTAATATTCTATCTTGGTAGAAGGAATCTTTTGAAATTATTATACTTTTTATATATAGTTTTTGATATTCACAGTATAATTATTAACTGTGTAAGCAAACATCATAGGAATAGAGGCTGCGTCCAGTGTGACCCTTGGCTTCGTAGTTTTGCATTAAGCCTTGGACACAAGGCGCATAACACTCAGTAAATCTGGATAAAGACCGATTGGTGCATGCACCCTTTATCTTCTGGCTATCAACTCCACCACATGATGCATGATTAACCGTCCACTGATTTTGTCACTGTTGTGGCATAGGAGTTGACATTTAGACTCATTGTTTTGTGGTGTGACAATATTCGATGTACAATAAGCTACCTGCCGACTTAGGGCGTTGTTACTCTTCCCGTGGCTTATCGCCCCCTTGGTTTATCGTCCCGTGGCTTATCGTCCCTATGAAATTTTAAGTCAAGTTTCATCACTGCTTCCAGGTGGGGGTGGTGGATGTAGTGGTTATACAGTGGAGGTTGCCATTGTCGCAGTGGTATCAGTTGCGGCAATGGTGGTGGCAATGGTAGAGAAGGCGACGAGTGTTAGTGGCGACAGACATTAGTCACGTGTGATGTTCACTAGTATTCTAAGATTAGGAGTGTAGATAAGTGAAATCTAAGCTAGTCAATGTTCGAAATGTTTGAGCTCACACTTTAACTTAAAAGTTAAAAGAGTTGTTGGCTATTACTTTACTTTTTTTTTCTTTTCTTTTCATGATTACAAGGATCTTGTGTAATTTATGCTACCTAATCATTTGATCTATGCTTTTCAAATTGTTTATAAAATCCACATTCAAGATATAGCTCAATAGTATTAAGGTGTTAAGGAGTGTTTCTTTTTAATTGGGGGTCTTTAGCTCAATGGAACTTACGTACCTACTGATCATCGATAACAACTGAAGACATCTGTATCATATTGTTCATCGACAACAACTTTGTCCCCGACTGCAACTTTGTACTTTGACAGTAGAGTTGGTCTTTAGCATGGACTTTGTTCATGGATCATAAAAGTACATTCGGTAGTAACTGTGTTACTATGAACTATGAAGAGTAGGTCAGAATCGAAGGGTTGTGTTACTATCAATGCAACTCACAATAACTGATGATAATAAATGTCAGTTGTCATCGCTTTTCATAAAACGTTACAACGACTCATTGTAACTTTTCGACCCCTAAACAAAGTATCATATGGTGTGCATTCAGGATAGAACTCTATACTCGTTATTAAATTTTATCTTATCCAATTAAGTATTTTAAAATATCACTAAAATAACATTAATATAAAAACAATGCTCTGATTATTAAAAAACCATCCAAGACACTCTAACTCAAAACACAAGATTATTAACCTTTCTGCAACACTTTTAAGTGTCAAACTTAACAAGAAAACATTTTAATAAACTTTTAAGCATAACTATAATGTAGTAATGATTTATTTGAGATGTAAAATGAAACATTTTTGATTTTATCTCAGCTCGCCTCTTGCTAGTTCACATGCGATATATATGAAATTATTAATAAAACTGGATGCAAACTTGGAATTTTTATATTTTCCTACACATTAGAAAACAATATTTACAATCTAAGATCAAACGCGTTAAATAAAGTTGTGCTATGGGACTCACCAGCCACTCTCTGACTTTCCAAAGAGACATCTTAATTGTTAATTTAGTATTTACACAACACCGACTAAACCTTGAATTTAAATACTACTAGTAGGTACATCGTGTTTTATGTATTAAAATAATGTACACCATTGCTATATAAAGGTTGCAAACAAATCAATATAGCACACAAACACAAGTCTTGGTTTCTAAAGTAGTCTTATTTAGTATGGGAAGCCTTAAGGTGTTGGGGCATTGGCCTCAACTTATGTGCACTTTTGTTTTTGTCTTCTTAGTTACCATTGTTGTTGCCGATGAGTCTTATGGTTATAACTCTCCAAAGTCTCCGGGCTGGAAATTTCCACCGGTAAAGCATACATTGCCAAAATCATCTTATGCTTACAAGTTTCCACCACCAGCAATAAAACACACATGGCTGCATCTACCTTATCTCCACAAATCTCCTCCACCGTCATATGTCTACAACTCTCCACCTCCTCCATATGTCTACAAGTCTCCACCTCCACCCTCACCATCCCCACCACCTCCTTATGTATCCAAGTCCCCACCACCACCGTCCCCATCTCCTCCTCCTCCGTATGTATACAAGTCTCCCCCTCCACCATCGTCTTCTCCACCACCTCCATATATATACAAGTCACCTCCACCACCATCACCTTCTCCGCCACCTCCATATGTCTATAAGTCACCTCCACCACCATCACCTTCCCCACCACCTCCGTATATATACAAGTCACCTCCACCACCATCACCTTCTCCACCACCTCCGTATATATACAAGTCACCTCCACCACCATCACATTCTACTCCACCTCCATATATTTACAAGTCACCTCCACCACCATCACCTCCCCCACCACCTCCGTACATATACAAGTCACCTCCACCTCCATCACATTCTCCACCACCTCCATATGTCTACAAATCACCTCCACCACCATCACCTTCCCCACCTCCTCCATATGTATACAAGTCACCTCCTCCACCATCACCTTCTCCGCCACCTCCATATGTTTACAAGTCACCTCCACCACCGTCCCCATCTCCTCCTCCTCCATATGTATACAAGTCACCTCCTCCACCATCACCATATGTATACAAGTCACCTTCTCCACCACCACCATATGTATACAAGTCTCCACCTCCATCATCACTATCCCCACCACGTTCGTATGTTTACAAGTCACCTCCTCCACCATCACCTTCTCCACCACCACCATACGTATACAAGTCTCCACCTCCACCGTCATCATCCCCGCCACCTCCTTATGTTTACAAGTCTTCTCCCCCGCCTTCTCTTGTACCACATCATCCATATTACTACAAATCACCACATCCACGATCAAACTCGCCTCCTCCACGGGCTTACTACTATAAGTCTCCCCCTCCACCGGGACATTATTAAAGCATGGGCTTTTTCAAGCAAGAAGATGGACACACGATTCATTTGACATTTCAATTACATTTAAAATGTTTCTTTATATTACAAATTATTCACTTTCGTCATTATTTCTTAATTAATCAGGTGTATTTCTGAGTTAGTAAAGCCTAAACATGAACACACCTTTATTAATTAATGTATTATTTATATCCTTTTGTGGGTAATTATCATTTTTCTTCTTAGTATAAACAACACCTTATAACCTCTTAGTCTAGGTAATAATTCTAAGATGTTTCTCATGAATGACGTGGTGATATATGGAGTATGTCATGCTACCTTAGTTGCCTATGTCGTGCAAGTTTACTAATTTCTAAAGAAAAAAAATTAACACATTTATATACGTGAGGCTATGCCTCGAAGCCAAAAGTTTGTCCCTATAGGTCAAAATTGTCGTCGGGATAACTTTCGTCGCAATAGAGAATTTTTTGCCGGCGACTTTTCAACGGCATAGATTTATTGATAAAATATTTACCGAAAAAAAATTGAAATTTAATTGGACCCTATGGTGACGACATGTAATCGCTAAAGATGTATATATAAGGATTTTTTTATTTATCTTTGGCGACAACATGTTGCCGCTATAGTTTTAATTAAATTATATTTTATTTTTTAAAACCAATGACGACGACATGTCATTACCAAAGATGTATAAGGATTTTTTTATTTATCTTTTGCACTTGTTGATCTAATTGTTCAAATTTTTGTGAGTATGAACCGATGTTAATCACGGAAGGTGGATTTCTTATTTGTCCACCAACACCTTTTGCATGCCCGGCCTCATCTTGGATCTAGGGCGCATTAGAGGCATTCTGCCTCATCAATCGGTTCTTCGTCATCATCGGCCTCACATTTCATTTTCTTCTTTTGTGACTAAAAATATAGGATAACATTTTCCAAAAAATAATTTATTATTGGTTAATAACTTTCAGTCTATTTTGCACACATAAGTTGACTATGTGTGCAACAAATCGACTATAAAAAGTATTAATTAGTTATGTTTCATCCAGAACTTATTTAATGACTCCTCATCACATAAAAATACTTGAACAACGTACATATAATTTCCATTTCGTACATAGGAGGTCGACAGGGTACACGTGCACCCCTTGGGTCTATTACAGTTTCGCCCCTGACGTTAATTGTATACCGGTTTTTTTCCTTTCTACTTTTATTATGCAATTGTTCTGCTATCAATGTTATGCTATATATATATTTTTAATATAAACCATGAAGAATTTTATTAATTATCAGTTTTCTTTACCCCCCTAGTGTTTCGCTATAATTTTTTTGTGACTCAAGTTATATCATTGCTCCCTGCAATATTGTTTTGAGGCATGAGGGCTTTATGAAGAAAGACCAGGATCTTGTACTCTCTGGTTTGGTCTCGAGAGCGACCGGGTTTTACCATCAGTGGGCCTTCGGGTGAGTGAGTTTTCCCCGAAACTAAAGATAACTTGGATGTGTTTAAGGGCTCCATGTGTTACCAGTTGACGGTGATCTGTTACCATTTGATCACCTTATATGAAGCATTTAAGCAATTTTATGTTTGTTAGTCGTAATAAAAAAAAAGTTAAAACTAGTTTTTTGAATTATATCGGTGTGATTTAACCATAAAAAAAGAAAAATAAAAGAGTTAGTAAAGGGTCCGGCTAATGACACAGGGCTTTTTGATTTTGACACAGAAATCAAACGGTCGTTTGGGGCCAAACGACCGTTTGGTTATGATGCGGAAATCTAGAAAATTTATCCTGTCAGAGAATGTTTTATAAGGGCCGTTTGTCCTCAAACGACCGTTTATGCATTTTTTTAAAATTCTTTTAATTTTAACAGATAAAATTAAATATGATATATTGAAGTCCCTAAATTTCAAAAACACACCCATGAGGCCATGATGTTGCAACTAGAATTTATTAAAAATTTCAAATTAACTGAAGAATAGTTTTATTTTATTTTTTATTGAAAAATTTGAAATATGGTTTTATTTCAAGGATTTTGATGGTTTTATATGGCCTTTTTGAGGCTTTTGAAATGAAATTTATTTTTTTTACTATTTCTGATTGTCACGAAAATTTGTTTATGAGTCATAAATAAGTTTTTAAGGCGTATTGTAATAATATCGTTTGATTTTTCAAAATTTTATATTTTATATGTATTTTATTTGTTATTACAACAAATTTTAAGTAATTTCTAAAGAAAATAAGGAAAATCCAGTTTTTTGTCAAATTTTTGATGGTTTTATGTGGCCTATTTATCTCCTATTTAATTTTTTTTTAATTTTACTAGAAAATCAGGAAAATAAGATTTTTGTCAAAATTTCGATTAAGTTTTTCATAAGTTTAACATAGGCAATACATTTCTTATGATATTAACATGTAAATTAAAGCGGCTACATATTCATACGGTTAGATTTCAAACACAAATAACATAATAACACATTACCATAAACCATTTGTTAACATAACACCAAAAAAAGTTGATAGTTTGTTACTAACAAACACATAATAACAAATGAAACATAAACCTACAACTAAGGAGCATGATCATCCTGGTCATCCATCTCCTGGTCGGCGTCAGCATCCGGGTCCACAAAGGGCTCTAGATGAGGCGGTGGCTGAAGCACCACACCGCTCCTCTCCGCCAGCCGCTGCATACTCTCCGCCATCCACGCGTTGAACGCGATATCGTGTCGTAGTAAGTGAGTCACCTCACGCAACTGGCGAAGAGTCTCCCGCATAAACTCGGGAGTGGGTGCAACCGGTGGGATGATGACATGTGGATGTATCTCAGGAGGTGGCGGTGGTGGTGGAGCCGGGCCCGCGACCTGTCCCTGCTGTGCGGGCTGTCCCTCCTATGCGGCCGCATCCTCTGCACATATCTGCTGCAGGTAGGCCATCCGAGCCACATCAGCGTCCTGGGGTCCATTAAACACATGCAACCCCCCGTCTGCAAAATAAAACAAACGTTAGTAAACATATTAGACAACAATATATATTGTAATTACCTAATTTTCATACATGCGGTCCATCCATAAACACCATCCCCCACCGGCATCACTATATGAATGTTCAGAGCTACCTGAATATCTAGTCGGGCCCAATGTATCTGTGGACTTAGCCCAGCTATCACCTCCGGTGTAAGAAGCCCCATATTCACGGCGATGGCCGTGATCATGCCACCGCATACGATGGGGCTCTCAGACTGAAACACAAGTTCGTTAGTTTTATAAATATTAACAAGTAAAACGTAGAAATTATATGTAAAATTACTTACCGACAATGTATGGAGGTTTCGGAAGTAGGCGGCAAGACACCACGCCAGGTTGCAGCGTCGCCGCTGGATCACCGAACGCAGGTAGAAAAGATCAAGCTTGTTGATCTGCTCGAGGGTCTGATTCCGAGCCTGGATAGACCTTGCAATGCACCGATGCAGATACCGGTACAGCGGGTCAAAAAGTGCAGACGCCCGGTTCGTGCGTCTAGGAAACCCGGCGGACGGGAAACCATACTGCCCCCTAGCCACGTAAGGCCACCATGTGGTCAGTGGCGCATGCTCGGACTGAACCTCTAAGCGCCACCAACGAATGTCTATCTCCTCTGGATCGTATAAACGTGTACACTCCGTCGCCCAACGCCTCAGGGTCATCCGATGCTCCTGTCCACATAGCCGAAATGATACCGCCTCGTGCGTTGAGCTTCCTCCAGTACGGATCTATATCTTCCAAGGGATATCTTTCATCTGGAATTTAATGTTGGACAATTTAAACGAGGAAGGAATAAAATTTAAACTAAAAATACCATTAAAATGATGTTTTGTTACCTGCTCGAATGTAATTTGCCAAACGGCATGAACAGGGGAGCCCACATGACGTCCAGACGTTACAAGCGCAGCCACGACGGTACTGGTAGAGTTTATCAATCCGTCTTACCTCCTTAACCATTATATCCAGGCCTTTGTGTGATACATGGTATATGAGGTCACGCAGCACTGGAATATTATTATGCTTGTGCATTCTTATGATCTTACTGTCGGTGAAGCTGGTTTTTATAAGAGTTTCTTGTGCCGCCACAATATCATTCACACATGACACAAACCTGTCCAACGTGCAGTTTGTTGCGTCTTCTAAATCCTTTTTAAGCCTTGAGTGCTGGCTTTCGACTCTGTTTGTTGTGTAGTTTTTGTAGTTCCGGTATCTATCGGTCCAGGCGGACACAAACTTTTCCTTATAATTATCCAGCCAACTTTGGTTTAGGTACAGCAGACAAACTAAATTGACACGAGAAAAAATATTACGAATACATACGGTCAAAATACGATAATTGAACAGTGATTTAGAACTTACCTCGATTGTTTTCGGCAAGTTCTCGATAAAGTTCGTCGTAGCGGTAGTTAAAATTCTCCGGCGTGTTAGCGTTTATTACTTTGCTCCACATCTTTAAAAACCGTTCCCATCCAGGACCTTCAAACCCTTTATTCATTTTTTAAAGATGTTTTGCTCTATGTGCCATCTACAGAGGTTATGCTTCGCGAACGAAAATACTTGGCCGCAAGATTTGACAAGAGCTATGTCTCTGTCCGTGACAATTACGTTTGGCTCTAGCCGTTTGTCTCCGATGGTTTCCTTTAGCCGAGACAACATCCAGGTAAAGTCTTCCTGTCGCTCCTGGCTTATGAAGGCGCTGGCGACAAGAAACGAGACACCTGTTGACGTAACTCCCACCATCTGAACGTATGGAAACTTGTAGACGTTTGTGCCATACGTAGCGTCTATGCCGAGGATATGCGGGAACGCCCTCCACCATTTATACGATTGCTTGTGTACAAAGAATACTGCGTCAACATTATTTGTTCCTGGTGCTGTTCGATCGCTGTAAATGTACCCACCTTTAGAAAGGAGAGAGAAGAAAGCCTGCATCGGGGTATCACCAATCTTGTCTTCACCTTTAATCCTTTGTAACAGGTTATACAACGTCCTTTTGCTGGATACGTTCTTCGGGTTGTTTTTCTTTATTTCAGTCATCATGTGACGCGGCCGTATCTTTTGACTTAACATCTGCCTCACATGAGCAGTCTCCCCGTCATTAAACTTCATTGCCATTGGATGACCCTCTAGATCCGCCGACGGTTCGTGGTTATGTTCATGGTTTCGCAAGGTTAGTTTCCACCCACCTAAAATTTCCCTGTAATTACCTAAAATCTCAAACAAACAACCACATTTCTTGCTTCCAGTCTTTTTCGTGGTGGATTTCCCCCTGTAAAAACCACTACGATCACACCATATCCAGATTGTATCGAACTCACCGGATGATTTGTTCTTTGTTGTCCGTTTTGTTCCAAGAACGTAACCCCTAAGGTATGCTCGTTCATTTGCCCAGTCAAACAGTTCTTGTTTTGATAAGAAGATCTGAAATTATGTCATGGGTATATCAGATGAAAATACTATATTTTTTATTTCAAAACACGTGTTTATGAAGCTTATATTAGGTGTACCTGATCGGTCGTGTACACCTCAGGGGCATCGTTGTTATTGTTGTTGTTGTTGCTATCGATGTTGCCGTCATAGTCGGCGCCTCTGTTGTTGTTGCTCTCATCGGCGTAATCTCCGTAATTACCACAATAGTTACCTCCATAATTATAATTATCTTCGTGATTATAATTATAATTATATCCATGAATATAATTATCTCCGTGATTATCTTCGTTGTTAGTACCACCAGGGATGGAGTTATCACCTCCACTATTACCACCAGGGATTGAGTTATCACCTCCAGTAGTTCCACCGGATGTTTCATCGTTCTCAAATAGGTAGTTGAACCACGACATTACTTGCGTATTTATTTGGAAATTCACAGACGATATAAGACAATGAAATTGAAATACTCACGTCCTCGTTTTATAACCAAAATTTTCATACGTATAGAAAACCAGCGGAATATTACGTCGAATCAATCGAATCGTTTATTCAACTTTGAAATGTGTAATTTTGTTTTTGGAATCTCACAAACGGTCGTTTGTGACCAAACGACCATAGAAAGGGGTCGTTTGTCACTAAACGGTCGTTGCTAAAATGTTAGCTCACATGCCTTCTCAGCTTTTGTAAATCAAAAATAATTCACACACACAAAACGACCGTTCCTGATCAAACGATCGTTTTGACTAAACATGAACGATCGTTTCTTTCTAAACGGTCGTCCAAAATAATTCTCTCGTACCTAGTTTTCCGGATCAAAACCATACGACCGTTTGACATCAAACGACCGTATGCTTTCTATATCAAAATTGATTCTTCCTGTGTCAAAATTAGGTCCCTTAGTAAATCACCATAAAGCTCAACGTGGAAAATAAAAAATTGAATAATAATAGAACTTGACCTCATCGATCCACGGCAAGCAGCATGACGACGTTGACTGCGTATGCAAAACCAAGCAAGCTCCTATGACGTCATCATCTGCGTCACATCAGCTACTTCATCTCCTTCTCTCTCCACAATCCGACAACCGTTTCTCAGAAAACTCGGCGAAATTTCCTGCTATACCCTACCTTCCCCTTCCCCTCATTCATCACCTAAAACATTCATTCACTGCTTTTCTTCTCACCAATTTCCTTTCCTTTTCTCATTGATTCCCCCTTTGATTATTGAAGATGAATTCCACGTATTGCGATGCACCAGGAACCTGATTCGAGTGATTTCATTCAGTTTCGTTACGTGATTCTGTTCTCGATCCGGATTTCGCCCTTCGGAGTTTGTTTCTACAATTCTAGGGTTCCGATTGAGCGATTTCATATAACCGGATCCTGATTAAAATCTGAGCTCATTTCGAGCTTATTTGGGATTTGTTTTAGGTTTTTGATAATTTGATCTTATTGTTTGATTGATGACGAATTGATTTGCGGTTTCTCAAATCTATGTTTGATTAATGGCGAATTACTCCGAGCCGTCATCATCCATAAGCTTTACTTCACCTTCTCATTTATCATCCAACGGCTACAATATATCATCATCTTCAATCGCGGAACCGCCACCGCGGTCGAATCTCGAGATCAACAGCTTAAACAAGCTCAGTAGCAGCTTAGGGCAACTTTTGATTGAAACTGATTTGAGTTACAGTGATGCGGTGGTGGCAGTTGAAGGTAATGATGTGTGCATTCATAGGTGTATTTTGGCTGCTAGAAGTACGTTTTTCCGCGAATTGTTTGAGAAGAACAAAGATTGTGGTGAGGAAGATGGTAGATTGAAGTACATTATGAGTGATATTTTGCCATTTGGAAATGTTGGATATGATGCTTTCAGTGTGTTTTTAAGTTATTTGTATACTGGAAAACTGAAGTCATCAGCACCGGATGTTTCGAGTTGTGTTGATCATGGGTGCCCGCACGATGCTTGCAGGCCGGCTATTGTTTTTGCTGTTGAATTGATGTATGCTGCAGTTATTTTTCAGGTTCCGGATTTGGTTCCCCTTTTTCAGGTATGGGTGTTCTTTGTGTTATTGTATGATTTCATTAGGATTTCGAGTAACAAACTAGTGAAATTTGAGATGATCCATGATTCGGGTCATAATGTGTAGCTACTTTCGATATTGATAATCGATTTGTTTACTTTGTGGATGATTCGGGTTGAGCTCAAAGTTTAATTTTCCTGTTTATTCTATCCGTCCCAGTATTTTGAAAATAATATCTGGGACGGACAGAGTAAAGGATTCCTCTATTATCATAGCTAAATTCTTAATTAGCCTGTCTGTTCTTTCCGTCCTGAAACTAGGACGGACATAAGACAGGCACAGTAAATGATCTATCTATGATCATAGCCGAATTGTTAATTCTGTCCGTCCTGGTATTTTGAAAAGAAAAAATTGGGACGGACAAAGGAAGGGATCTATATGTGATCATAGCTGAATTGTCAATTTTGTCTGTCCATCCCAGTATTTTGAAAAGAAAAAACTGGACGGACATATGAAAGTATCTATATGTGATCATAGCTGCATTGTCAATTTTGTCTGTCCCGGTATTTTGAAAAGAAAAACTGGGACGGACAAAGCAAGGGATCTGTTTGTGATCATAGTTGAATTGTTAATTTGCCTGTTTTAGGCTTTTTACTCTAAAATTTTCAGTTTACTATGCATTTTGAGTAACTAAATATAGTTTTTTTTGGTTATTCTGAACGGTCCAAAGTAATTGCTATGCTAAAATTGCAGAGACGCCTTCTCAACTTTATCGAAAAGGCTTTTGTTGAAGACGTGATTCCAATACTTTTGGTGGCGTTTCATTGCGAGTTAACCCAGATCTTGACTCAGTGTGTTCACCGAATCGCCCGGTCAGACATGGACGATTTCTCTCTCGAGAAAGAGCTCCCTCCAGAAGTTTCCAAAGATGTAAAGTTGCTCCGTAGCAAGTCTTGGGGCGACAGAAGTCCTGCATTGGCAAAATCTGAAGAGGATGTATTGCAGGAGAAACGAACAAGGCAAATACATAAAGCATTGGACTCGGATGATGTGGAGCTGGTCAAAATGCTGTTGAATGAGTCCAACATAACGTTAGATGAAGCCAGTGGGTTACACTATGCGGTTTCATATTGTGACCCGAAAGTTGTTAAAGAAGTGCTCAGTTTGAATGTGGCAGATGTAAACCTTAGAAACAGTCGCGGTTATACTGTGCTTCATGTTGCTGCAATGCGCAAGGAACCATCAATCATTGTTGCTCTTCTGGACAAAAAAGTGTCGGTTTTGGAGATGACTCAAGATGGGCGAAGTGCGGTTGAGATATGCAAGCGGTTAACGAGGCTAAAGGATTATAATGCCAAGACTGAACACGGCGAAGAATCAAACAAGGATCGAATATGCATCGGGCTGTTGGAACGAGAGATTATTAGGAACTCGATGGATGGACATATACCGATGTCGTCTACAGATATGACTGATGACTTGTACATGAAGTGGCTTCATTTAGAAAACCGAGGTAAACGGTCTTTTGTCGGTGTTAATGTGAAATTACGCTTTTACCCTTTCTTGATTTGTATCGGTTTGGGTTTCGTAGTGGCGGTTGCACGATTGCTGTTTCCTGCTGAAGCAAGACTAGCGACGGAGACCGCGAGTGCTCAAACAATGTCACAAATGAAGATGGATTTGAACGAGACACCATTGACCCAGCACAAAAGACTCGTTTCCCGGATACAATCGCTCTCGAAAACTGGTAAGGTTGCTTGATTTTAACTAACTAAGCATTCACGGTAGGTTCTCTAAAAAATATATGAGTGTAAATCTATACAAAATTTGAGGTTTGATTATGAGTAGACGAGAGAGAAAAAGTTTAGCAAATCTGCATATTTGACGAAAAAATTGGCGATTTGTTAAAATTTGGGGATTGGAATAGAGATAAAAGGTAATGATAAATGTATAAAAGTATTATTTAATTATGGTTGTGATTGAAAGAGAGAGAAAAAGTAATAATAAAAGTATAAATTATAGGGACGAGTATGGAGAACCTGCCGTGAATTCTCTAAGCTACATTAAGTACCAACTTACGGTCAGAAGTAACCGAACATTTGTTATTTTGTGGGTGTAGTCGAGATGGGTCGACGATACTTCCCTCATTGTTCGGAAGTACTCGACCAGCTCATGTTGGACGATTTGCCAGACGTGTTTTATCTCGAGAAGGGGACTCCAGAAGAGCAGGTAATGAAACGAACACGCTTCATGGAGCTTAAAGAAGACGTTCAAAGAGCGTTCTCGAAGGACAAAGCCGAGCTTCCAAGAGAGCTTACGCCATGCGCCAAGAGTAGATCCCGTAAATACTCGTGAAGTATGTTATTTTTGCTTACGATATGACTCTTTTTTGGTCGGAGAATGCATATAAGTTGTAGTTACAAAAGGTTTAAAACAAGTTATGCAAAATGATTATATGCAGATTTTTTTTTCAGTTTTTGTATATTTTCAATTAATACGTAGGAAATTTCATAGGAAATGATTATATGCAGCCTTGTTATATCGTTTAAATCAAGACTCGCCCATGAAATAGACGATGTCGGTTGTCTGTTGCTAAAGGTTTTTTTTGTTTTTTTGTTTTTTTGTTTTTTTTTTAAATTTTCTATTTTTGTGTGTGTGTGTGTGGACTGATACGAAGGTCGGGTTAGATAGTAGAAAGATAAAACTGAATTAAAATTCAAGTTGCTCCAACGGTTATTATTTTTAGGGAGAATTGGATTGGATTATTTTGTGTGCCGTCTATTACAAAAATTCTACTTGGGTTATAGTTTTGAGCTTTATTATGGGTCAGGGCGGAACCACAATTCCACAAATCTTTTATCGAGGGTTGTAATAGAAACTTTTATCTTACAACGTAAAGTAAGAATCCAGTTTACTACTGCTCAATATAATATCTTTACGTCAACTTAAAAATAATAAAAATGTATATAAGTAAGATCTTAATGATAAAGTGGTATATTAAAAAAAAAGTTATGATTTCAGATCTTATAACGTATCGATTCAGGTGGTTCTCTAGGTCTTGCTCTTTAATAAAATAGAAATATAATTTTTTTAAAAGTCAAAGAAAGTAATAAACTAGATTTTACTATCCGCGTATTGCCGTGAAGATAACTTAGGTATACAAAATTGTTGTATTGCTAAAGCGTAACGTAAAGAAAATAAAAATGAAAAAAAGATAATGCACCGACGTTTAAAATTAGAAGTCATTAAATACATAAAAAGAACTTCTAAAACTAAAGAAAACATACACATAAAAACATACACATAAAGAGAATTTGTAAAACTAAAGAAAACAAGGAAACAAGTTTAAGAACCGATTTAAAAATAATTAGAAAATCAAATACTAAACGATTTTTTTAGAAAAAGAAAAATAGCCACATGGCAAATTGACAACCACCATAGCGAGCAATATGGCCAATCATGTTATGTTGCTTTACTAAATACTTTGAATCAATAACTATTAAAATACATTTTAATTTATTATTGTTGTTATTTAATAATAATAAATTGAAGACTTAGTGAAATTATATCAAATATAAAACTATACACTTGCTTAATAAATTGTACAATAAATAATGAAAAGAGAACACAAGTTCTCTTTTTATATATTGGTAGGTAATTATGTAATAAATAAAATGATAAACTAACAAAGAATTTTAAATAATATTAAATATTAAAAGAACAAATAAAGTAATAAAACTAAAATATTAAATCATATAAAAAGGAACTTAAGAGTTTTATGTTGAGAGTTGTGAATATATTAGAAAAATCAAAATAATAATAAAAAAATCCTACGCAAATAAAGCTCAAAACTAAAAAATCCCACCTCTCGCACATGATTATCACCCCCTCCTCTTTTCTTCTAAATTATACCACTATCAGGTTTGAACCCGGATCTTCATCAAATAGGATACAATCTTTTACCACTAGGCTACAACCTAAGTGGCGTAGGTATGGCTATGGCTGATGATCTGCACATGAAGTTGCTTCATTTAGAAAGCCAAGGTGTTACCGTGAAATTACGTTTTTACCCTTTCTTGATTTGTATCGGTTTTTGTCTTTCGTAGTGTCGTTTGCACGATTGTTGTTTCCTGCTGAAGCTAGACTAATGGTGGAGAGCGCGAATGCTCAAACAATGTCACAAATGAAAGGTGCGAGTGGTAACTTGAAGGTGGATTTGAACGAGAGACCATCAACATAAAGGACTCGTTTCCCGGATAGAATTGCTTTCGAATACTAGTATGGTTACTTGATTTTACCTAACTAATTAAGCTACAATAATAAGAACCAACTTATGGTCAAAAGTAACCCAACATTTGTTATTTTGTGGGTGTAGTCGAGATGGGTCGATGTTAGTTCCCTCATTGTTCGGAAGTACTCGAGAAGTTTATGTTGGACGATTTGCCCGACGTCTTTTATCTCGAGAAGGGGACTCCTGAAGAGTAAGTAATCAAACGAACGCACTTCATGGAGCTTAAAGAAGACATTCAAAGAGCGTTCTCGAAGGACAAATCCGAGCTTACGCCTTTTAGTTTTTATATATTTTGTAGAAAACTAGATTGTTACTCGCATTTGTCACGGGGATAACATCGGCACACAAACCCGTCGCATTGTATAATGGTACATAAAAAACAAAAATATAAAAAACACGCAACGACCGAAAGCTTTAAACCAAAAACTATGCTATATGGTTGTCCCTAAGAAATCTGTTTGTATCTGATCGACGTTAAAGTGCCGATCAAAATAGAGAGTTAGTGTGTTTCAAATCACCTTACTTGAATAACTAGCAAGGTTAAGTGGGTTGTCGAATCCACGAGGAGTTAGTGGTGGCAACGAGTTCTAATTGATGGTAATTGTTAAACATAATGTAAAAACAAAGATTTGATTTGTGATTGATTGATAACGTGATCAACTACGAAATACAATTGAAATTTGCAATAAAAAATAAAGATGATCACACCCGGAATTGATTCAATAGCAACACATGTAACTCAATTCTAACTTCATTACTAAGTTACATAGACATAATCTAATTCTATGTTCACAATGATAGATACTACAAGACTAAGGAATCTGACATGAAGTTACTTAACTATGAAGGACACGTATTAGGATGGAACCTAAGTAGCATCAACCAATTATAGTAGCAACAACACAACACAACACTTAAGATTAATGATAAAACCAATGAATGTCAAGTGTCAGTTGCAACCATGGATAACAAGTCTTTTAATCATGAACAAACATAGAAGATATGAATCTAAACTCTAATTATCGATATATCTAGATAATCAAAGTAAAATTCATAACATCAAGTTGAACATGTTTGCAAATACGAACCAAATACCTGGAAGTGATCACGAGTGATTTAGCCTCTAGCCATGATGATTATGGAAGGAATTTGATGTTTTGCGGTAGTGATTTTGATGAATTGGGATGAATTCCACTTGTGCCACTTCAATTTCTTCGTTCCTTTTCGTCCTAAGCACTCCAAGATATGTTAGAATGACGTTCCCATCGAAAAACCCTACTTTAGAACGTGAAAAGTCGTTGATAACCACCCGGAACCGCCAGGTCATTCATGAAACCATCATGTCTGCCCTTTTGATGACCAAACTTACATTCTTGAAAAGTATGACTTAATATGGTTTTGTTGATATGTTATATGTTTCACTTCATATGATTCAACTGTTTGAAACCTAAAAAAAGAAAGATATGTAACTAGTTATTTCAAGATGTTGTGAAAACCTTTCGGTTAGTCGCTCTAACCATGACTGGAGGTCAATAGGTGCATAATTGTTCAATCACTATACAATATCTTAGAATAAGGCATTGGGATGGGCGTAACACATAATTAGCTTCGGTTACAAGGACTCATGGTATTAGTAATACATATGATATTGTTGTAGAACAATAGTGAGAGAATATCTTGTGGTCCGTAGAAAACAATTTTACTCATTTACTAATAAGCATGTGAATTCATTGACTTTATGTTGACTCATTTTAGCATGTTATTCTCAAGTCAATAGAATACATACATATTGGATAGCATGTAGGGACCACAATAGCATGGAGTCATGGTCATACGTCGCATGGTTTTGAGAGATTATTATTACATAACTTCTATTATTGATGTCAAAATTTTTAAATCTCGTTTACATTGATTTTGAAACTCTAAACAAGTACTTTTGGTTTGTAACCGCCATGCTTTAAACAATTTATTTTGATGACGTGTATTTTTTCAAACTCATTTAGATATCATTCAAAGTAACCAGCGATTGTGATCCATGATAGTCGCATCCCGCGTTAATCCGTCGTGGTGGGGTGTGACACCATGAGTGTCGATGGAAGGCCCAACCAAACCGAAACAACTCTTTAACCTACACACCACCACTAATATCGAGCACATTCCTCATAACCCAACCAAAGCCTTAACTGCTATGCATCCATGATAGACAAGTTTAATGCTCTTATCGAAAATAATACTTGGGAGTTGGTATCTCGTCGTTTCAACCTAAATTTAATCTAAGGCATGTGACCTTTAAACACAAACACAAATATGATAGGTCTCTGGAGCGCTACAGAGTGCATTTAGATTGTGATGGCATCTCTCAGCAAGTTGGATAGACTGCCATGAATAGGGGCGGATTTAAAGAGAGGGCAGTAGGGTTCCAGACACCCACTGAAAATACAAAATGTATTGCTAATTACTTAGACTTTATGATTAAGACACCCAATAATTTTTCTTCAAGGCACCCAAGCGCCAAGGTTGTGATCATGGTTCTTTTTTGCTTCATTTCTTCAAGTAAAATGAGAAAAGAAATTTGATAGAGATGAAAGAAACTTCTTAGTCGAAAGAAAATGGCAATAGAGGTTTATGAAGCAAATAGAAGATGAAGTAGAAGTCATCATTTCAAAGTTCCATCTCCTGACACAATATGAAGTTTATTTACTTTATTACCATTGCTTATTTTTCTTTTTACAATATGCCCTCCAAATTAATTTGATAGGCTATACACTATTACCCATCGAACTTTGTTATATATTCTTTTATTTTTATATTAGTGGTTAAATTTATACTTACTATTAGGGGTGTTCAAAACCGGATACCCGGAATTTCGGATATCCGAATTTCGGGTATCCGAAAATTTCGGATACCAGTTTTTGTTGTCCAAGTCCGAAATTTCGGATATCCGAAATTTCGGATATCCAAAATTTTGGACTGGACTCGGATAGTTAAAACGGATATCCGAAAATCCAGTTTTTTTAAAAAACCATAATTTAACAAAAAAAACGACAAAACAAATAAACATAGTCCAAGTCTTCAAATACAAATAAACATAAGATCGGCCTAAAAAATGATAAAACAAATAAACATAGTCCAAGTATTCAATAGTTCCTTATTTCTTTAATATAAATTTATTTTAATTTATTTAAATTTTCGGATACCGGGTATCCGAAACTTCCGAAAATTTTGTAAATTCTTGTCCAAGTCCAAGTCCGAATTTTCGGATATCCGCGTTTCGGATATCCGAAATTCCGGATATCCGAAATTTTCGGATAATTCGGATACGGAATTTCGGATAATTCGGATACGGATTCGGACTCGGATATTTTTGAACACCCCTACTTACTATATTCTTGTATAATAATTTTTAAATAGTTTTTCATACACTCTTCCGAATATATCATATTGTTCCGTTGTGGCATTTACTTTTATCGTGTTTGAGTATTATAACTTAATTTATTACGCAAGTTCAAGTATTTGAAAACCGTTTAAAGACATGACTCTATCTGAACCGACATAAAAATTTTATGTCTGCTTCTATGAAAATAAAATATCTGAAAATAGTCACTCAATAGGAATAAATTCCTGGATCCGCCCCTTCTTTTAGCTCTTTTGTCGATAAGTTTTACGTTTGAACATTCAAATCTTTAAATAAAAATTAAGATATTGAAATATCAAACCTTAAATAAAAATAACTCATTTTCTGGATCCGCCACTACCATGAAATGTTTAATCATGTAATCAAGCCGGCTACCATTCGCATTGTTATGAACATCATTTTATTATACAGATGGGACGTAAAATCAACTCGATATTCAGAATGCATTTTTGCACGAGAACCTATCTGAAATGGTTTATATGCACCAACATTTTGGGGTTTTCGAGATGCATCTTACCCTTATCATGTGTGCCATTTAAAGAAATCTCTCTACAGCTTGAAGGAGACACCCAGAGCATGGTATCAACGGTTTAAAAACTATGTCACTACACTGGCTTTCGTCATAGTTCTTGTGATCATTCCTAACTTATCTATCGATACAGGCCGTCACAACATACCTTTTATTATATGTGGACGACATTATTCTCATCATATCGTATTTTAACTCTCAAACACCACCTCATGGCCTCCCTTTCATCAGAGCTTGCTATGAAGGACCTACAGCCCTTAAGTTGCTTTCTTGGCATCTCAGTGATTCTTGATTCCACCTGTATATGTCCTATCAATATGCCTCAGACATACTTCAACAGGACAAAATGATCAATTGTAACCCCTTGTATACTCTGATTAATGTGATAGGTAAACTGAGAGGTAACAAAGGTGGTTTAGTTGATGATCCTACCACATTTCGAAGCTTAGTAGGGGCACTCCGGTGTCTGACATTTACTCGCCCAGATATTTAATACGTTGTACAGTAAATTTGTATGCATTTTCATGCTCCACGGTCGGTACATCTCAATGCTCTCAAACACACTTTTAAGGTACATCAAAGGCACCATCTCGATGGGTATTCACATGCATTCTAGTCTAGTTTCAAATCTTATTACTTACACAAATGTCAACCGCACAAGATACCCTAACACTCGCCACTCAACTTCCGGATACGTTACCAGCTAGAAGACATATTCACAAATATTAACTCATGATGCAACTAGAAGATGTCCCTTCTCGTTACCAGCTAGAAGACATATTCACAAAGGGTTTGCTAAGGGTTCTATTCACTGATTTCCTTTTCGGTCTAAGCATCCTCCATCCTCCTTAAACTAAGGAGGTATATTAGACTAGGTTATGTGTATACTGTAATACTCGTATACTCAAGGGTGTCCGCGGTTAATATTTGTACTATAAATATAGCCTGAATGATTCTAATATATTATTCCCAGTCACATTGTGAAATGATGTATGTATGTAGTTACTTTACAAGAAAACTACAACTATAAACAAGAACATTCACTGTCCAAAAGATACACAAATGGAGGAAAGAGGTTTTTGTACACTCATATGTGCTTGCTGCAGCGGTAACGACACTGGCAGCTATGGTGGCGGTTAGACAAGCATCACCACAGCTAAAGCCCAGAATATCTTCTTGATGGACTTCCTGCTAGAATGGAAGCAAGGTCTTTTGCAGTCCATGTCACTTTTGACATGCTTCTAAGATTATTAACCATCACCTTTTTATCATCATCCGAGATCTCGAAAAGAAAATCTGCCAAAAGGGACAGCAGAACATTAAAGCCCCATGGGACACAATGCAGAAACGGGCTGACCCGAGTGCACCAACGACTCCAACTAGATAAAATCATAGTGTACCTGAACTCTTAGAAAGAGAGAGTAATGAGAAAGAAGCAAGAACTCTTTCTTCAATCGTGTTGTCACGGTTCAAAAGTTGTATCAGACGCTTTATCAGAGATGAAAATTCAATACTCTGAAGAACATCTCCATCCCCAACCATATGCACATATTTGCTAATCCATGCAACCGTCACGAGGCTGGCTCGTGCCAGACATGGGACCCTGTTAGCTATCGATTCAACAAGTGCGCCTATCAGTTTTTTGCCCCCACTCACCCATAATGACATTGCAGCTTTCCTTTGCCAGTGCTCTATCTCGTCTTCATTGTTCTAAATCACATGTTTGAATGTTTGATAAATTCTCATTATGTAACATATCAACAGATACAATAAAAGGGGAAAAAAGTAGTAGAAATTTAGGATCTTGGTTTGTGATTACCGGGTGTTTGGATCCTTGGACGACATAATATCTACCATGGAAGCCGCCCTCCAAGCTCTCATGATAACCAGCTTCTTTTAAGATCCATTTTTCTGTTTCTGGTGTACCAGTGTAAGAATACCTGCTTCCTAATATCAATAAGGATTTGGCTGCCTGTTCTTGAACATCTCCATTGAATATTTCACAATACAAGGCTTCGATTATAACCTCTATTGCCTCCTCACGGTAAACGCTACTCTCTAGAGGATCTCCCTACAATGAACTGCTGTTAAATGAAAATTTGTCTAGAGAAAAAAACAGGTACAGATGGATCAACAAACCATTACCATAAGATCAAGTTGCAGCATTATAGCAGCAACCAAAGGGCGTTTTTCTTGTGTAACTCTCTGTAAGCAAACGTACAAGATTTGCATAGTGCTCAAGCAATCCCATCCCTTCAATAAGTTGTCGAAAAGTTTTGTTCTTTGGTCAAATCTGATTAAATTCAAGAAAAATAATCAAAATCTTAAGTTTTTATGATAGATTTAGTGAATGTCACTATAAGAGGGGCAATTTCAACCCATTGACTTTTGAATGGGTAAAATCACGCTATGTTTCATTTCTAACCTGTGAAATGCGTAGAAGCAGGAAAAAAATAGTAGCTTAAATAGATATGATCCAAACAAGTCAGTGTAAGTAGCCTAAAGTGTAGTTTCAATAATTCACATTCGACATACTAATTATATACAAATAAATAAATTAGACAGAAAGTCTCTAGTTAACCCAAACTGTTTCTACTTTCTACATTCAAGATACTAATTATACATGTTTTGACCTGTTGCCCAACCCGCTGGCCCATCCATTATACCAACTCTAGTGAATGTTATTATGAATTTTACCTATAGAGGCAGATTAACTCAATAAGGAAAGAGATTGTGATCTCATTGCAATCTAGCTCTTTGGCATGGACCAAGAGCTCAAGAACGAACTCGAGGTTCAGATTATCAGCTAAGTAGTGGCGACATCTTCCATCTGATAGAATACACCGGTAAATGACGGAAACACCCTTAATCTTCTCTACAATGTCCCCAGTCGCCATTCTTCTCAGCAACAAATTCAACCCTCCAAGTGAAATCACTTGTCTCCCATTCTCCATCCAGTCTTGGTCAGACCCGTTGAGAAGTTGGTCAAGGAAGTAATATGCTGCAACTTGAGGACTGCAACGTACACTGAATAATGTTTGTGTTTGATCTCCAAATTCAAGAACACGTAACACTAAAGGAATCCATTCTGTGGATATCATCTGTTGGGCTTCTGGCTTCACTAAATGGAGTAAAGATGCTGCTTTCAAAAACAGGCTGCTGTTTCTCATGAGATTCATAAAACCCTCTAGCTGTGGATCAAAGTTTGTTATGATCTTTCCGTTTGACTCGTTTCTTGTAACAAATTCAGCTAATAATGAGATTACTAGTTCTAAGATTTCTTCATTGTTAGAAGAAAACAACACTTGGAGCATACCTTCTATCACTAATGGTTTGGATAATGTTTTTTCAATCAATGGATCATCTAGCCATGCCTTGGCCATGACCCGGATCGCCATCTCACATTCGGGTAAACTTTGAGAACAGCTGATTGTGGAAATGGCCTGGGTTAGGGCAGATGATGATGTAATCACATGTAATTTCCTCACCTGGTTTTGTGTTTTAAAGCTTTGACATGAAAGATCAACGAGTCTACTCTGTCATTATTCAACAAAACCGATCAGTGGAAACTTTTTTCGATAGTTTAATAAAGGTTTATTGGATTTTAATAATCCCAAGTTTAACATATTGGCAAATAATAATCCCAAGTTTAACATTTACTCCCACCAGTCCCAACTTTAATCTTATTTACTGTCACCAGTCCCGCGTGTCATGCCAGATCCGTCACCAGTCCCAACCTGACGGATATGACGGATCCTGGCATGACACGCGGGACTGGTGACAGTAAATAAGATTAAAGTTGGGACTGGTGGGAGTAAATGTTAAACTTGGGATTATTATTTGCCAATATGTTAAACTTGGGATTATTAAAATCCAATAACCCTTTAATAAATAAATACAATGTGAAATATTAGTTTGCATACTTCAATATCGACTTGCTGGTCGGTGTTATAATCATCTAAACAAACTTCTTCTTCTTGTTCTGCCTTTTGTTCCATAGCTCCATAATCGAAATCCATCGATGGTTGTTTTTCAACATCATTACCAAAAATAGCTCTCTGTCTTCATGGTTGGTGGAACATGTTATCAAAGACATAAAATCAGATTCAGCGAGTGTCACATATGCATTTTGAAATTGATCAACTGATAATTATTTACTTTAGTTTCAATAATCAAAATCTAAAATTGCATTTCTTATAAGCTTATAATCAAATATGGATCCTGATTAGAGATTATACCAGTAACATGTCCCTTATTTCATTATAAACACATAACACATGACCTTAAAAGTTGATTTTTAATCAACTGAAACACCTACTCAAGATTTAAAATTTTATCGTGTTGTAGGACTTACAAATAGTTAGTGACGGATGAACTCCTTCCTCGTCGTGTAGAAGAAGTCGATAACAAATTGATTGAAGGCAAAGGCACAGAAGGAAGAGTTGCAGGTGGTTGACCACCAGTTTTAAGCCACTCCTTATAATAAAGAGCAAACTGAACTGTACCCATATCCATATGATCCTCATAAACTTTGCTCAAATGTGTCATCTGTTCTTCTTCTCGATTATTCAATAGATCATCCGAAAGGTTCTCAATTTGCTTATGGTACCATATTTTAAGATGCAGGAGATGTGGAAGAAAGAAATGCTCCCAAAGTTCCGGCAGCAAGTGAACTCGAGCTAACTGAGGCGAATCAACAAACACCTGGAGTACATGCCTTGCACAAATCCTATCATTCTTCTCAATCTTATAAACAATTGATAAATAAAGCTGCGCACAAGCTGAAAGATGCGAATTAGGGTTCCCACAAGTGGTACCATTTCTCGATTCCTTCGAATTCAACGACGCAACAATCGTCAAAAAACCAATCGAATTACTCAACAATTTCACCTTCATTTCCTTAACCGTTCCAGGATTCTCAATCAATTTCTCAACACTCTCGATCCCCAATTCCATATTCGCAAAAACCCTATCATCCGATGACACATTACTAGTACTACTTCTAGTTCTAGTTCTAGTTCTAGTTCTAGTTCTCCTCACCAAAAACGAACAACACTTCTCCCTCAACGAATCTCGAAACCCTTTATCCTTCAAATACTTACCGGAATATCCGCTCAAAATCGAGATCACGGCTTTCGTAGCAACTTCATCAATGGCGGGCTCGTCTGATCTTCTGGAGAGCGAAGAACGAGGGCCTTTTGATGAGGCGATTGATGACGCCTTCTTCTTGTGCTTTGGGGCGTCGAAGCTTTTACGGTTATGGCAGATGTAAATAGGCAAAGCGATGGAGTCATGATCGGAATTTGTAACAGTTTTTTTTAACTTAACGTTTTTGTGATTTGAATTGGAATTGGGACGTACGAATCCTTCTTTTGCTAGAAGCTCGCTTAGGGAATCCATGGATCATAGAATCATAGATTGATTGATGAATTATTGCTGTAGAAAGTTGCAGGAGAAGAAGAAGAAGAAGAAGAATGGCGGAATTTAGTAGGGGGGAATGAAAGGAGTGGTGGTGATTGCCTAAATAATCCTTGTTTTTGACGGTTAGTGGTTATTGAAAGATTCGTTACACGTGAACCGGGTCCTATCATATCCGGTTCAGAATATCCCGCCAACCTTTCAACTTCCGTTTTATACTGTTAGACCACCCACATCAATACCACACTAAATACCACTAAATACCACCTTTTGGTCCAGTCAGCATGCCACGTCACGTGCTTACCACATACCACAAAACCCACTTTTTTCCACATCAAGTACTTCCCCACATACCACCTTTTATTTCCACATCACCATTTTATTTAATCTTTATTTATTTATAACGGCTATATTTTTATTAAAAAAATAATTTAATATTAAATTATTATTAAATGTTAACGGCTATTTTATTTAAAATTTAAAATTTTTTATATTTAATAAAAAAAATTAAACATGGAAATCCTACATTACTTTTATTAAAGCAAACCAAATTTAAACAACACAACAAATCCTAAAAGTTTAACTTAAACACAACTAATCTTCATCCCACACCGGCTTGTTTGCCCAAAGATGCTCAACTAAATCGTTTCTTAGAGCCGTATGCTGATCCTTAGCACGCAAGTCTATGAACCTCTCAAGGTTATGGACAAATGCTTGAGGTGCCCCATGATTATATGGAGGTGGAGGAGGTGCACCATCCTCAGGAGTCCAATTCAACACATCACGTCCTTCGTCTTCCACAATCATATTGTGTAGGATGATGCAAGCCAACATAATATCACCAATATTTGGTAGATCCATTGACCTTGATGGTCCTCTAATTATTCCCCACCTAGACTGGAGAACACCAAATGCCCTCTCAACATCTTTCCTGGCAGACTCTTGTCGACGCTTAAAGTACCTCATCTTCAAGTTGTTCTCAGGGGGATATGTGAAACTCTTCACAAGTGTTGACCATGCAGGATAGATACCATCTGCAAGATAGTAACCTTTCCTATAGACATTCCCATTCACATGGAAGTCACATCTAGGCGCTTGCCCCTGCAAGATCTCGTTAAACAACGGAGATTGGTTGATCACATTGATGTCATTGTTTGATCCGGCAACACCAAAGAAAGCATGCCATATCCACAAGTCTTGTGAAGCAACAGCCTCAAGCATGATTGTTGGATAACCATGGTCACCACGAGTATAGTGCCCCTTTCAAGCAGTTGGACAATTCCTCCAACCCCAATGCATACAATCAATGCTACCAAGCATCCCTGGGAAGCCATGCTTCTCCTCATGGAAGGCTGTTAATCGATCAACATCTTCTTGGGTTGGCCTTCTTAGGTACTTGTCCCTATAGATCTCCACAATAGATCTACAAGATCACTCATGTCTAGTGCTATTTTGATGTGCTCGGGAAGGTGGTCGGGAATGTTGAGATCAGGGATACCAGGGAAACCAGGATTCATTTTTTAGAGTTTTGAGTTTGAGAGAGATTTGATATTGAGAGGGTTTTGTGAGAGATGTGTGAAATGAAATGAGAATACTGAGTGTATTTATAGCAGTGATGAAAAACTAGCCGTTAGGAAAAATACAAAAAAACTAGCCGTTATTAATATTTTATATTAAAAAACTAGCCGTTATAATAAGACAAAAAAAAATTAGCCGTTATTTAAAAAAAAAAATACTAAAATTAATGTTTTAATTAATTATGAATTTTAGAATTTTTTTCAGATTTTTTTGAAATTTATTTATATTTTATTTGTATTATTAAATATTAAAATGAAACAAAATAAAACAAATATGTTAAAGGAGAAAAAAAAAAAGAGAATAATCCAGTGGGTCCCGCAATGTCTCGTACGTGAGGGTTTGTAACTACGTACGTACGCGCGTACGTACGTAACCCACATCGGTTACGTACGCCGTACGTACGTACGTACGCCCGTAAATCCCACCGATGTGGGTGGTCTTATAGTGTTATATAAATAATAACCGGCGGATTCAGAAATTTATTTAGTGAGTATTAAACAATTAATAAAAAATAACATAAATAAAAAATGGGATTAAAATGAGTTATTTTTATTTAAGAATTTGAGATTTTAATATTTTCTTTATTTTTTTTTTAT
>JBCNJP010000007.1:8185050-8305538 GCA_039602395.1 Deinandra increscens subsp. villosa | reverse complement strand
TTATAGCAGCAACCAAAGGGCGTTTTTCTTGTGTAACTCTCTGTAAACAAACGTACAAGATTTGCATAGTGCTCAAGCAATCCCATCCCTTCAATAAGTTGTCGAAAAGTTTTGTTCTTTGGTCAAATCTGATTAAATTCAAGAAAAATAATCAAAATCTTAAGTTTTTATGATAGATTTAGTGAATGTCACTATAAGAGGGGGCAATTTCAACCCATTGACTTTTGAATGGGTAAAATCACGCTATGTTTCATTTCTAACCTGTGAAATGCGTAGAAGCAGGAAAAAAATAGTAGCTTAAATAGATATGATCCAAACAAGTCAGTGTGAAGTAGCCTAAAGTGTAGTTTCAATAATTCACATTCGACATACTAATTATATATAAATAAATAAATTAGACAGAAAGTCTCTAGTTAACCCAAACTGTTTCTACTTTCTACATTCAAGATACTAATTATACATGTTTTGACCTGTTGCCCAACCCGCTGGCCCATCCATTATACCAACTCTAGTGAATGTTATTATGAATTTTACCTATAGAGGCAGATTAACTCAATAAGGAAAGAGATTGTGATCTCATTGCAATCTAGCTCTTTGGCATGGACCAAGAGCTCAAGAACGAACTCGAGGTTCAGATTATCAGCTAAGTAGTGGCGACATCTTCCATCTGATAGGATACACCGGTAAATGACGGAAACACCCTTAATCTTCTCTACAATGTCCCCAGTCGCCATTCTTCTCAGCAACAAATTCAACCCTCCAAGTGAAATCACTTGTCTCCCATTCTCCATCCAGTCTTGGTCGGACCCGTTGAGAAGTTGGTCAAGGAAGTAATATGCTGCAACTTGAGGACTGCAACGTACACTGAATAATGTTTGTGTTTGATCTCCAAATTCAAGAACACGTAACACTAAAGGAATCCATTCTGTGGATATCATCTGTTGGGCTTCTGGCTTCACTAAATGGAGTAAAGATGCTGCTTTCAAGAACAGGCTGCTGTTTCTCATGAGATTCATAAAACCCTCTAGCTGTGGATCAAAGTTTGTTATGATCTTTCCATTTGACTCGTTTCTTGTAACAAATTCAGCTAATAATGAGATTACTAGTTCTAAGATTTCTTCATTGTTAGAAGAAAACAACACTTCGAGCATACCTTCTATCACTAATGGTTTGGATAATGTTTTTTCAATCAATGGATCATCTAGCCATGCCTTGGCCATGACCCGGATCGCCATCTCACATTCGGGTAAACTTTGAGAACAGCTGATTGTGGAAATGGCCTGGGTTAGGGCAGATGATGATGTAATCACATGTGATTTCCTCACCTGGTTTTGTGTTTTAAAGCTTTGACATGAAAGATCAACGAGTCTACTCTGTCATTATTCAACAAAACCGATCAGTGGAAACTTTTTTCGATAGTTTAATAAATAAATAAAATGTAAAATATTAGTTTGCATACTTCAATATCGACTTGCTGGTCGGTGTTATAATCATCTAAACAAACTTCTTCTTCTTGTTCTGCCTTTTGTTCCATAGCTCCATAATCGAAATCCATCGATGGTTGTTTTTCAACATCATTACCAAAAATAGCTCTCTGTCTTCATGGTTGGTGGAACATGTTATCAAAGACATAAAAACAGATTCAGCGAGTGTTTGCATATGCATTTTGAAATTAATCAACTGATAATTAGTTTCTAGTAACCTACATGTGCTTATGCTTATCTAACTATTTACTATCAGTTTCAATAATCAAAATCTCAAATTCCATTTGTTATAAGCTCATAATCAAATATGGATCCTGATTAGAGATTATACCAGTAACATGTCCCTTATTTCATTATAAACACATAACACATGACCTTAAAAGTTGATTTTTAATCAACTGAAACACCTACTCAAGATTTAAAATTATAAAGTGTTGTAGGACTTACAAATAGTTAGTGACGGATGAACTCCTTTGTCGTCGTGTAGAAGAATTCGATAACAAATTGATTGAAGGCAGAGGCACAGAAGGAAGAGTTGCAGGTGGTTGACCACCAGTTTTAAGCCACTCCTTATAATAAAGAGCAAACTGAACTGTACCCATATCCATATGATCCTCATAAACTTTGCTCAAATGTGTCATCTGTTCTTCTTCTCGATTATTCGATAAATCATCCGAAAGGTTCTCAATCTGCTTATGGTACCATATTTTAAGATGCAGGAGATGTGGAAGAAAGAAATGCTCCCAAAGTTCCGGCAGCAAGTGAACTCGAGCTAACTGAGGCGAATCAACAAACACCTGGAGTACATGCCTCGCACAAATCCTATCATTCTTCTCAATCTTATAAACAATTGATAAATAAAGCTGCGCACAAGCTGAAAGATGCGAATTAGGGTTCCCACAAGTGGTACCATTTCTCGATTCCTTCGAATTCAACGACGCAACAATCGTCAAAAAACCAATCGAATTACTCAACAATTTCACCTTCATCTCCTTAACCGTTCCAGGACTCTCAATCAATTTCTCAACACTCTCGATCCCCAATTCCATATTCGCAAAAACCCTATCATCCGATGACACATTACTAGTACTACTTCTAGTTCTAGTTCTAGTTCTAGTTCTAGTTCTAGTTCTCCTCACCAAAAACGAACAACACTTCTCCCTCAACGAATCTCGAAAACCTTTATCCTTCAAATACTTACCGGAATATCCGCTCAAAATCGAGATCACGGCTTTCGTAGCAACTTCGTCAATGGCGGGCTCGTCTGATCTTCTGGAGAGCGAAGAACGAGGGCCTTTTGATGAGGCGATTGATGACGCCTTCTTCTTGTGCTTTGGGGCGTCGAAGCTTTTACGGTTATGGCAGATGTAAATAGGCAAAGCGATGGAGTCATGATCGGAATTTGTGGCGGTTTTTTTTAACTTAACGTTTTTGTGATTTGAATTGGAATTGGGACGTACGAATCCTTCTTTTGCTAGAAGCTCGCTTAAGGAATCCATGAATCATAGAATCATAGATTGATTGATGAATTATTGCTGTAGAAAGTTGCAGGAGAAGAAGAAGAAGAAGAAGAATGGCGGAATTTAGTAGGGGGGAATGAAAGGAGTGGTGGTGATTGCCTAAATAATCCTTGTTTTTGACGGTTAGTGGTTATTGAAAAGATTCGTTACACGTGAACCGGGTCCTATCATATCCGGTTCGGAATATCCCGCCAACCTTTCAACTTCCGTTTTATACTGTTATAGTGTTATATAAATAATAACCGGCGGATTCAGAAATTTATTTAGTGAGTATTAAACAATTAATAAAAAATAACATAAATAAGAAATGGGATTAAAATGAGTTATTTTTATTTAAGAATTTGAGATTTTAATATTTTCTTCACTTTGTTTATGATTGTTTAGCCAGGATGTTAAAATGCAAAACTCATCGATAAAGGATCTAAAAAAAAATCATTTTTATAAATTTTGGGTCTCTCATAAAAAAAGTTCTTGAATTCTTTAATCACTTAATTTAAGTAATTACTAGTCAAACTGGTTGAACCGGATGACAATTATAAGTAAAACTAATATATGTTTCAATATTAATAAAACTTAAAGCATGTTAGAAAATATAAAAGATAAAGGGATAAAATAGTACTAGTATATCACAAGGGGTATAAGTGAAACTTTTTAAAACCCCAGATCTTTACATTAGAACTTAGCTAACATTTCATTTTCTTTATGTTTTAAGAGCATCCGGTATTGCCCGCGCAATGTTACCCGCCCCCCCTTCCCGGCGTTATGGGATGGCGCGGTCATTTTTCATGCAAATTTTGGCATGCGTTGAAATGGGGATATAGTTAAAAATCTAACGTTGAACCAAATAAAAAAAATTATTATTCAAATTATCTATTTAATCAATTCAATTTTCATCATTTTTACATAATTCATCGCCACTTTCATTCTAACCTCTCTAAACCTTTCTAAAACCTCTAAAAGTTAATGGATCTTCTTTCATCCAACGATTCGTCCGACTCATCATCTGACGAAGCCGCTAACATGTTTTTTTTCAAATGATGGTTCATCGTCATCAACGCCGCCTTAACACACGAGCGAACCGCGTGCTAACCCGAAGAGATCGTCTCAACCGTAACCGTGAAGCGAGGAACGAGATGCTTCTTAGAGATTATTTTAATGAAGGATGCGTCTACCACGCGGAAACGTTTTCGTATGCGTCGGGATTTATAATTAAGAATTATGAACGACTTAGAGAGAAATGAACCATGGTTCACACAAAGGAGTGATGCGAGAGGTAGGATTGGTTGACAACCTTTCGTATGATGGCTTACGGTATTACGGGCGATTGCTTTGATGTATATTTGAGGATGTCTGACCGGATGATGAGGTCCTGTTTGCAAAAGTTTTGTAAAGTTATTACTTAAAATGCATTTTTATGATAATTTTATTTAATTACTAGGTTTGATTCTTATTGCATTTTAATATTAGGTGTCTACAAGTTGTATAAAAGAAAATATTTATGACGACATACTACAAGCGATATTAGATATCGTGGAATGCTTGGGAGCATTGACTGCACACATTAGGAGTGGAAGAATTGTCCCAACGATTGGAGAGCACATTTTATTCGTGACGATCATAGCCATCCTACCATAATGCTCAAAGTTGTTGTTTCATACGACATGTGGATTTGGCATCAATATTTTGGTGTCGTCGGGTCGAACAACGATATCAATGTTTTGGATCGATAACCAATTTAGGATGATATTATAGAGGGACTTAGCCCGACTCCTTATTTGAACTATGAGGCATCACATACAAGCGTGAATATTATTTGGGGGATGGGATTTATTCCGAACATTCTACAATCATGAAAGGATTTACAGCTCCCGTAGGCGAGAGACGTAAAGTCTACACAAAATCTTATAGTGTCGCTCAGAAAGACATCGAATGTACCTTTTTCCTTTTGAAGAATAAGTGGCATATCATTTCTGAGCCCTCACGTTGTTGGCACCAAGACAAAATAGCGAATGTTATGCGTGGTTGCTAAATTTTGCATAATATGGTTCTTGAGGATGAGTCGTTTGTAATTTGCCAATTTAACGAGACGGATTTGGATACGACATATGAGGAAATTGATGAGGATAAAAAAAAACGGGCTAAACGTCGGGCAATACGAGAACGAGATTTCCATAACTAACTAAAGACTGATTTGGTTGATGATATCTACAAGCGTTTTTCTTAGTTTATTTATGTGTGACGTATTTTTTTTTCTAAATTTGCTATTTTTAGTATTGTAATGTTTTATTTATGTTAAATAAAAATATTGTTTTTCAATTTCAGTATTAAAAAGGTAAAAAATAAAATTAAAAAAAATAGAATATTCCACCAGACCACATAAGATGGAGTATACCCCCATGTATTTGGTAAATATATATGGTCTAGTCGTCGCTTAGATGACAAAAGTTTAACACCACATAACATGAGGTCTACCTCATGTCCTAAACGACCACAGTCCCTCTCTAGCAAAGCTCTATTTTCCCCCTTTCTCTCTCTAATGTCTTGTAGTTTAAAGAGATATTCTCAAAATCGCTGCACATATAAAATTTAGACTTGTCATCGCTCACAGACAACCTAGAAACGTCGTTGCCAAAGAGCCACCATCACCGGTGACCATAACTAATGAACTTTCAAAAAAAAAGAAAAAAAAAGATACTATATAGGGGTGTTCTAATGGGTCAAGCAACTAAAGCTATGGCTTGGGTCTCTCAAAAATTTAGGACCTCATTTTTATAGTAGATGTATTCATCAAATATATTGTAGTCCAAGTGTTTGTTAATATGTCACCCAACAAAGCCTTATGAAGTAAAACCTTCAGAGGGTTCTGTAAAATAGAGGTACTATAAGCAATCTCAATGATTTTCAATTTAGTTTAGAAATGAATAAAAGAATATTACTTTATTGATTGTTCTTTTAGACATTGTTGTTGCTAGAGTTTCAACGGTGAAGAAAGATGCTATAATTAGAGCACGGGAAGAAAGTGAGAACTCCATTATAGAGAATAAGTATGAACACAAGCTTCCGTGAAATATGGACTTCAAAAAGATCTACATTATCACTACGTTATGGGAAGGATGTTCTATTAAAAAACTTTGCTCTGGATAAAGCCAGAAAATAAATTAGATTTTGTCCATCTACAAAAATTATATACAAACAAAATAAATAACCGCAAACTATAAGCTCCCGTTAAAGTCCTCCAAACGTTGGAACGGATTCGTTTCAACTTCCTTTGGGGAGGTAGCGATGATACAAAGGGTGGTTCTAGGAAAAGCCATTGGATTAGTAGATCTTCGATATGCAAGCCTAAGGAGGTGTGTGTGTGTGTGTGGGGGGGGGGGGGGGGGGGGCGCTCGGCCTTGACTTGTTGGAAACCATTAATAGATCCATCCTTGCCAAATGGTATTGGAGATTCATGGTAGAGACTGATAGAGTTTGATGGAAAGTTGTGGTAGGTATTCACGGTTATGTTAACCCCTCCCCATGGGTCCCTGGTAAAAGACCATTGTGGAAGTTTGGAACAATATAACCAAAGTTGAAGGATACCTCATCAAATCTAATGTCCGGATCAGAGAGCTCTTGGTGTTTTCGGATCAAACTTGGAAATGGACAGTCGACCCAACTGGGATGTTCACCACTAAATCCCTGTGTGGTTTCACTGTCTAATTCAGTGGATTTGAGGCCCAAGCTGATTGTCTGGCCCAAAATCATTCCCTTAAAAGTCAACTTGGTGATGTGGCGGACCCAATTTTGCAGGCTTCCTACTCTTGACTGCCTCCTTTGACGTAACATCCCGGCCGGGTCCGATGTTTGCCCTATGTGCAAGGATGCTAATGAGTCGGTTGAGCATCTCTTCACGGAATGCAGAATTGCGATGGAAATTTGTGCTAAGGTCTCGGCTTGGTGCTATACCGCCTATTATTTGCTTCTCGATGGAGGACCTGACTCAAGTATATGCGAAGTCAAGAGGGGAGAAAAATAAAGCTATGGTGATTCAAGCCATCATTCACATGGCGTGTTGGTCATTTGGCCGGCAAGTAACGACGTTGTCTTCAACAAAAAGCGAGTCTTTATGCAAAAACTTTTTCTTGACATCAAAACCTAGCTTTCTTTGGGTGTCAAAAATGTGTAAAAAGGGGGATGTTATTTTGAGTGATTGGTGTAACTTTAATATTCGTATGTAAGTCCCGTTTATTTTGTTCTGCCTCTAGCGTCTTGTTAAGTATCGGGCTCGTGTTTTAATGAAATCGTTGATAAAAAAAAGATATATGGTTTTTTTATGATTATTATAAAATTCATGAATTGAAGGATTGTGACATGACAATAAATTGAAAAGGGAAGAGGAAGTGTCCAAAAGATGCAGACATTCCACACTCGCAAAACAAACTACATGTGATGGCTGAGCTGCCTGGACACACACAAAACCCTAGTTTCCAATTTTCTTATTCAGATTGGACAAGATACGGATAAACAAAATCATACACGTAATTATCTAACCAGATTCATTTTTGAATTTTATATTACAAAAAATTATTTCTAAATAACGTGATTTATATTATTTCAAATAAAAACTTATTTAAGTTCGTCCACAAAATGTCTACAATTGATTTCTAAGCCAAAGTCACTTGATTATGAGCAAAAGTTTATGTTTGTTTATAGACATGTTTTATATGCAATAACACTTATTCACATCGACACTTATTATATTTTCCCCTATTACAATTGGTTTTTTTTTTTTTTTTGAGAAACTACTTTTTTCATCTAAGTTCTTTTTGTTACGTGATATATGTTGTAACTGCTTCATCATGACGCATAAAAATGAAACCTAAAAGGATGTTGAGAATAAATATTGGGTGTGAATCACTACCTATAATCAGGGGCGGAACTAGAATTTTTTTTTAGGGGGTCCACAATTTTTTTATGGAGTCACTAGTTTTAGATGTTTTAGTTTCATTTAAACGTACATAAAGAAATTTGCTCTATTACTTATTAAATAGTTTTTAATGCAGGCGCGCGTTGCGACACGACATTGCGAGTAAAGAAAAAAATAAATTAAAAAAAAACTCTACATGATTTGATAAAAAAATTTATACCGTAACATTGACAACAATATAATACTAAAAAAAATAATAGTAAATGGCTAGAAATGAAGAGAAGAGAAAAATAATATTAAAAAAAGTCTATATTTTTATATATTGTAATATTTCATTATAAAAGGGGTATAGAATTAATGTATTTAAAAAGATTGGGTCTATATTGAAAGTAAATAAAAAAGAGGTGGAAAATAAATGACCATCATTTACTCTCTTTATAGCACTAAAATTAATAAAGAAAGCTTGGGAAAAAAAATGTTGAGGACAAGATGAAAAAAAATGTTGAGGACAAGATTTGAACATGCACACCTTCAAAATCAAACAAGGGTTCTTACCACTAGGCTAGTTGCTTACTTTGTTTCTTTTTCACACTAAGTGTTTATTAACCCCTCTTCACAAACTTTTTTTTTTATAAAAAACCGTTCACATAATTTTTCACTTTACGTACGAGGTTGAGGGGGTCCACGGGGACCCCCTGGGCCTAATAAGGGTCCGCCCCTGCCTATAATGAGATATTTAGTTTATGGCTCAATTTATTTTTTTCGTGAGACAAATTTTATCTATCTTCATCTATAAAATTTTACTATTTTCTAAATTGTTATTAATATTTGGAAAATTGGATTTTAATAATACAAGTTTTACCTAGTTTGCCGATAATAATACGAGTTTCAAAATTTCCTCACAATAATACCAGTTTTATAGGTATTGGATTATAATGATACACCGTTAGTCTTTTACTAACGGTGTTAGTGGTTTGCTGAGGTGGCATTCAATGTGTTTTTTTTAATAACTATTGTAATAGAGGGACTGATTTTGTAATATCTATAAACTTTATTTCTGAAAAGATAAAAAGAAAAAAAGAAAGAAAAGAGAGAAGAAGGAGGTCCTCTCCAGCGATAGCGACATTCTGCACCTTCTCCGACGACAGCGACATTCCGGCACCCTCTCCAGCGACATCAGGCGAGTTCCTCTCCCCTAATCGAAGCTCAGCCGCCCCTTTCCCCTTTCTCTTTTCTTATGTGGCGGCCTAATACCCGATTAGGGTTCCGGCGATTAAAAATAGGGGCGGTGGAATTAGAAGCACGAAGCATCATTTGGTAAATTAGGGTTTGGACAGAGATGGTGGTGGACTGAGGCGGTGGTGAGCTGTCGATGGTGGTGGTTGGTGGGGTTTGAGGGTTCCGACAGTCGACAGAGATGGTGATGATGTCATTGGTGTGGTGATGGGGGAGAGACGGGGAGCGACAGAGAAGAGGAAGGGGAGAGACGGGGGAGCGACGAACAAGAGGAAAGGGGAGAGTCGGCCATGGCCGGAGGCTGGCCAGAGCCTCGCCGGAGCTGCTGCTCTGGTTCTAGAGGAGATGAGAGTTTCCAGATATAGGGGGGTCGGTTTTTTAGGTTTTTTTTTTAATTTTTTTTAACCCAAATCTTATAAGAATTTACAAACTAGTCCCTTGACTTCGTTAAAACATGCCACATAGGATCCATGTCAGCAGCCACATCAGCAACCACTAACACCGTTAGTAAAAAACTAACGGTGTATCGTTATAATCCAATACCTATAAAACTAGTATTATTGTGAGGAAATTTTGAAACTCGTATTATTATCGGCCAACTAGATAAAACTTATATTATTAAAATCCAATTTTCCTTAATATTTTATTTAATCTTTCACATTCTATTCTCCATTTCTATCTCTATATTAATTTTTATAGTTTTTTTCTTAATTCATTAGGTATAAACCAAAATGCTTAAAATACAAATCACTGATACTTAATATTTTGAAGATGGAGATGGAGATGTGAATATATGTTTCTCTATATACGGAGTTTTATTAAAATAAAACATCTATATTTTAAAGATAGAGATGAAAATGAATATTGGGATGGAGAAGAAATATTAAAGAAATCTCTATTATTTAGAGATGAAGAAGTAAATGAAGATTGGTTTATGAATGCTCCTAAAAAATGAAATAAGGTTAAATAATTATTATTGTATTATCTTAATCCAACAACTAATAGTAAAAAACCATAGGTTCAAAGAGCAATTCGTTTGTAAAGATTAGCAAATCAATTACTAGTTACTAGAAATAAAGGCCTTATATTTGTAATGAGTCTAGATAATATTTGAATCGTGGTAAACCAATGGAACCAAAGATGAAAATTCCTCGAAAAATAGAGCAAGCAATGAGGTGGATCAAAATATAAAATGGTCCATTGTAGGGACATTAGACATGATGGTTTCAAAAGACACTTAGGTATTTAAAAAATAAAGAAATCTCGATTAAGTATATCATGTAGAGAAATATAGGGAATCGAAATCAAAATTGACGTCGGTGATATTTTTCTATATAATAACTGACAATAATGAAAATGACAAGAATCAAGAACAATCAAGGGCGGATCTAAGTGATCTTCAAGGGACGAGGACCCCGTTAAGATTTAACTTTGTAGTAGGAAATTTGACTAAATTACAAATTTGTCCTTTAAACTTTACAAAACTATGGATTTTGTCCTTTTTTTAAGAAACTTTCAAGTATTATTCTTTATTTGAAAAGTTATTTCGAACTTTAACCTTTACACTAACTCCAGTTAACTTATTCAGTTAGTTACTAATAAATATGGGGTATTCTTGTAATTTTACACCAAATAAAATAAAAAACCTTAAACCTCCGGTCTCATATCCACCGTGCATGTACTTCTCCGGTTCCATAATCGGTCTGAAACATCTAACAACGCAAATTTAGACTAAAAACTTCATCAAATCAAGATATAAAAGCAAAACAAAATAAATCGGTGGTGATCGCGTACAAACCATAGTCGGGTCGGAGAAGTACCGGACGTTTGTCGGCGTCGGGATTGTGTTTCAGTTTTCTCGTGTGGGCAATCTTTTTGTTTGCTGTTTGCAAACCCTTTACTTTCTACTGGAGAATAGAAAATTGTCTTCAAAAAAATCTATGTGATAATGACAGAGCGCCTTCCATTATTGTTTCTTTTTCATGTTCCAATTATAATTCCTTTTTGTATTTCAGGTTATTAAAAAATACATATATTCCAGGTTATATATATTTTATTACTCGAGTGTACGCGTAAATGTAAAACACATATCTTAAAGACCGGACTATTGATTGGAAATGCTAGGCCTCTTTTTCGTTGTAATGTTTTTTGTTGTTTGTTCTTCGCCCTACTCCTTGCTAGTGGTTTTTTGTTGCGTTTTATTGCTATTTGTCGTTCCAAAAAAAAAAAGACACTAGTTAATTTTGAACAATTAATTGATTGGAAATGCTAGGCCTCTTTTTCGTTGTAATGTTTTTTGTTGTTTGTTCTTCGCCCTGCTCCTTGCTAGTGGTTTTTTGTTGCGTTTTATTGCTATTTGTCGTTCCAAAAAAAAAAGACACTAGTTAATTTTGAACAATTAATTGGTAAAAAGTTAGCAAAGGATTTTTAATTTAATGGTTGGTATCTTGGTATTAGATAAAACTTTGTTTTTTTAACGCTGGGGTTCAATTGGTGACAAAAAAAATTTGTCCCTATGCTTTTTGTTAAACTATTAAATATTTGAATGTTTAATAACAATTTACAATTTGTAAATAAAATAAATATCATAAAATATAAACAATTTTAAAGATTTAGTCCAACAGAAATTAATTGTTTGAATTAAAAATAAAATTTCTAACTTAAACACTTAAAAATTACTAAATTGCTATGATGTAATTTAAAGATTTTTTTATTTGGTACAAAATTACAAGAATACCCCATATTTATTAGTAATAGTGTAAAGGTTAAATTAGTTAATAAATTGTCTCTAGACTAGTCTCGTTTTCCTCTCTTACTTCTCAAGTGATCGATCATCTTTACCATAATGTTTAATGAACTACTTCCATTTCTTAGTAGATTCGATCATTCCCCCTCCACTGTTCAAAGATTTAAGTTAAAAAAATTGACACATATGATCCCTCAACTTACTTCTTTTCAAGTTTGTCTCTCATTTTTCCAAATTCAACATCCAAAAATTTTACGATCTCATATAAACATATAAAACGTGTATTTGTCAATTGGTTCAGTGAAACCATACAAAAATAGACGAGTGCGAATCGAATGTAAAGTTACTAGTGATAAAATTGTTGAGCTCATGAAACGATACAAAAATAACTCTAATAGTTACAGAAACTAAAGTAAATAGTTTTAAACTCGATAACAACAAAGATTATTTAGATAATATGTGCGATGGGTAGGTGATAATTTGAAAACGAAGAAGAGTAAGAATATTTCTTTAGTATAAGGGTTTTATAAGATTTGTAAAAACTTATAAAACTCTAACATGACACCTATAAAGGTCTCTAAAGCCGTCCAAAAAATACAAATGGTATAAATTACCCATAAGGCCATAATGAATATACTCCTTAGAATGACTACACAAAGATGATAAAATGAACTACCATAAACACAAATGGCTTAAATTCACGTATTGTGTTAGTTTTTAAAATTTCATGGGCATAAGAGATGTACGATATTAGGTGACACTCGACCCTATTATCCGAAAAGTACATACATTTTTAGCATAAACACAGGGTAACAAATATCTCTGGCCTTCAGTAGGATCTGTCAAGGAATTAGTCAGCCAAGAATTTCACCCTTTCAAACCAAAACTACACGTGTTATATGCATATCAAAACCCAACAAAACCAGGACCAACTAACCAACAATAAACCTTGAAAGAACGACCCGACCAGACCAGACCAGACCGGTCTTTCATCAGACATGAACAGGTTTTGATCTTTGTCACTTTGTTTCTACAATATTATACTTAACTAGATAACATGGAAAGATGAAACAAAGAAAAGGGAAAACTAAATGTGTATAGCTCAGGCTTAAGGGTAGAAAAATCGACCAAATACATAGTTAACGAACGGAGAAAAAGTTCAAGGTTCTACAAACAAAACAAAAAAAAGATATGAAATTACCAGTTCATAGGTAATCAACATGTCGGTGTTCCAGATAACCACGTGATCCGTACAAATCTTCGAAAAAGGCCAAATAACTAGCTGCTGCTGTCATAATCCATTCTGCTGCCTGCTGCACGGAGAGAGAATGACTGATCAATTTTTCTGAACATCAAACTTGGTTTGCTATCGCAGACAGCCAGTCTTTCTTGCAAAGATACGAAAGAAAAGACAAACTTGACATTTTCAAAATATGGTTAGGCAATGGATCAAACAAGTATATACTATTAGTTTTGGTTTCTGTACAAACAAGAATCAGTAGAAAAAAGTTGATTGACTCAAAACCCTTTTGTCAAAATGAGATTAACTTTTATATATAGTTAGTATAAAAGTTCCCTTACCATAAAAGAAGCTAGTAAAAAATCAAATGAAACTCAGCCTCAGAAACATCTGCTGCTAGGAATTAAAAGAATGTACTTATTTCAAGATTAATCACATGTTTTGATAATAAAATGCTTGAAGAGGTCCTATGAAAAAGAAAAAAAAATTAAAACATTTGCAACGACTTCCAATTCTTACCTGTTACACTTTTTTTTCTTTCTAAATTACCCATTTGGCTGTTATAAATAAGGCACAGCTGAATCAACCTACTATTGCAAATGGGAAAATTCCGCCACCTTAGTAGCTACTCTATCTGCTAATTATTTTTCTAAGTTCTAAAAGTGGTCTAAGTTTACTTATATTGTAATCTCCTTCCTTGTCATTCAGTCTGTTGAAACAGACTCATGCAATTAATGATATCTAAAACTTCATGCAACCAAAAATAAGCACAATGTTCGACTAGTAAATATACCTTAATGAAAAAATGTTATTATTAATCACATATCTAAAGCTTAAATCAGCAAGAATACAATAGAGATATCTTGTGACCAGAATAACAGCAAAATTAAAATTCTGTAACCATCAGTAATGACCAGAAAAGTCAATTTGATATCAAGCCTTGATCAACAGAAAAATGTCAACAAAAAAAACGACCTCAAGGAACCAAAGCTACTAGCATCCCTGATTGGTAATTATGACCATGGGCAAACATGTCCTACATGATTGGAGATGTTGAAAGTTTTAAGGAAAGACCACTTGGGACTTGTCCGAGTGGATATTGGGGATGAGGGGAGACTTGGGACTGAGAGGTCACAAGTCCGATCCTGAGCTCCCAGGTTTTACCACCGGAGGTGGATTTGCCCTGGAATGAGCTAATTGGTGTAATACTCCCTGGTGTCCCGGGGCTTTTTGTTGGCTGTTCAAAAATAAAAAAGAAGAAAGTTTTAAGGAAAGGAAGCAGTATTGTACTACTGTTTGTTCTGTTTATTTTCATCTCAAAATGTGCAGCAACATACACCAGCAGTAGAACAAGTAGAAAGCCCCATATTGTCTCCAAAGCTAAACAGACAAATTCAGCAAGAAAATAATATAAAGTAGAAGCCACTAGAGGTGGCATGATGAACGGGTGATCAACAGGTCAAATCAGATTCAGCCATTAATGTTGAAGCAGGTCATTTTGGGCAGATAATGTCTCAGTTTGGGTTGATCCACCAACACTTTTTAACCATCTTTAAAGAAGTAATCCTTTAAATACAGTCTTTTAAAGGATAGTACCGTGATGATAACAATTAATTTTTAAATGAAAAAAAAATTATTAGTACATTTTATGAATTCAATTAGATTTTGAGCAGTTTTCCATTTAGCTACTTTTTTATGTTAACCCTTTTGAGTTTTGACCAGCTTAAGAAATACACAGCCAAAAACAAGTCATTATAAGCAAATAGGTGAAAACGCCACCTCAAGACGTGATGCATGCATGTATACTTCAGCATACCAGGAAACTTCTAACATTTCCATTCTGGGAAACCCATGTCAATTGCAACTCTTATTTTTCAGAAAACTTCAAGTTGATACCAATTTGCCCATTGTCGTATTTAAAAATTATTTATGGTATAAACTACGGTTTACTGATACTAATAGAAAACACCGGAAGTCAAAATGTAAGTTCTATATTGCAGGGCAAGTTTCAATACAGCCCGACTACCATACTTATTGATACTGACATAAAAGAACATAAGCAAAATACAGCATGGTCACTGCATCTAAGCTTTCATCATATGGCCACTCTACTCCAATTCCTGGACATGCTTTGGACACTACAAATATTTTCAAGCAAACATCTAAATGTTCTGGCAGGTTCACCCTTACTGTTAAATACTTAAATATAATTAAAAGTTTTACAAAACATCAATTGGAACATTTCAAATTAAGCTTCCGGCTAAACACTATTACCTAAAATGGGTTAAGTGTGCGCCACAGAAATAAACATGAAACCAAATTTGTCCCAGTCTCAACCACTATAGCCTCAACATTACTGACTAAACAAAAGCAATGCCCCTATTATCTATAAACAAATAAATGAAAATAGAATAAAATTTAGAACTGAAATAATAGCTGATGAACACAAGTTTTGTACTTGGTTCTAAATTGCGTGATGCGCTGTGATGCGTTAGGTCCAGCAATCTGATGCACGATGCGAGCGCATCACGTATGCGAAGCATTTTTTATAAATAAAAAAAATTGAAAAAATAACTAAAAAGTTAATTACACATAACAATTTATAAAAACATACTTCAACTAATGAAACTCATATTTCTAGAACCACAAAAAAAAGTTTCGGTCCAAATCAAACATAATAACTATACATATTGGTCACTACTTCGGTACTTCCGTCCCTAAAGGCTTATAGCAACCCTACTTTCCTGCCTTTTTCAATAATCCGACCCATTACATAATAAAAAGTCCGGCCCAGGTTCAAAAATACGAAAATAAATAGAAAACTCGGTGTTGCGCACAACATAACGCATTATGCGTGATGCAGCGCATCAACCTCGCAACATGAAAACGCAATGCAACACATGTTGCGATGTGATGCAACCAATGCGTCACCCAATATGCGCGCAATTTAAAACAAGGTTCTATACACAAAAAACGGCATGATCTGGAAAAAAACACGCAATTACCTGAGTCAGCCGGCCATAAGATTTAATACTCGTTTTCATTCCAGATCTTCAAGCTAAATCTAAACAGGAAACATCAAAAATGAGAGATTAGAAATTTAGAAGCACCAAATATATGGAAAACAAAAAAAAGAAAAGAAAAAAAAAAGACCCAACCATATTGAATGAGAATTCAAATTAAGATCAAGCCAAAACTACCAAATTGGCGATTCTCACTCTTAAATAAAAACTTAGAAAACAATATATATCAGCATTATGGAACTTCCACATGTTATTGATTTCATATTGCTGCAACAAGATTTAGTATCACATACTTAGATTCTCTGCTTCTCATACCGATAACAAGTTCAGGACCACTTTGATTTGTGAGATTCCGCATCAATTGAACAAACATAATGTAATTTATATAGATTTGTGATCTATTGATCTAAGTACGTCATTGATAAATTATTTGCTGCCATATGTAAATAAAAAAACAAAACTCGTAAAAGGTTGGTTAATACCTTGTTTATTTGAGCATCCAAGGTAACCTATTTAAAGATTTAAAATGATATCTTAATAGTTTTCCAGTAATCATACTTGGTGTATTGCTTATATAAAAAAGCACACCAAGAAGTGCAGTTCAACCAACCCACCCACGTTGTCATCTGATCTCTGGAAAGAAAGAAGAAATATCACATTCACATACCATCCTTGGTCAAAAAAATAGAGGTAGGAGATCCTGGTGAGGGTGGAGTTTGTTTTAGCAATGAAGCATGGCGACCAGCCTTGACAACTGCATCTGAATCAGTAGCCGACAAAATTTCAACATGCTCGAGGCCTATCTGCCTCTTAATCAACTCTAAGTTCTCTTGAAGAACCTCAATTTCACCAAATGGCAGCTTTAGATCCAATGCTTGAATACCAAGCGTCATGACCTCATCCTTCTTAAACCTTAAGAAAGGCATGCAGAGCTTCTGTACCTGCTTGAAGTTTCCTTCCTGGCCCATTGCACTCTGCTGCAATGCTTTTAGTATCTCCTGGTCCGGGGCAAATTTATGATTTTGACTGTCGAATTTGCCTCGCAAGATGTTCAAGCACTCGCTTTTCCATCCATCATACTGTTCATTAACAAATATAAGCCCAATTGTTGGTTTACTCTGAACGCTAGCTTTGTTGTTGCTACCTTTCTTAGAACCACCAGAAGCCTGCTTCAGAAGAAGCTTCCTGAAAATGATTATCATCAAAATAATGAAGCATCAACCAACATATGAACAAAGAATTAAATACAGAGACACAGGACATAATCAGTACAGGAAGTACAATATAACTAGAACAAGTTGGTGAACCTGAAATTGATTATAGAATCCTGCAAGTATCTGTTAGCCTTTTGAAGGGTGAGATCAGGGTTTTCAGCTTCAGGCCATCCAGCTTTGATGACAAACCCTTCTTTCTGTAAAAGTCTCTTCCATACATATTCAGAATAATGGGGGCAAATAGGAGCAATAAGCCGTGTTTGAATATCCATGAACCGCCACACAAGATCACGATTCATGCCACTTGAGCCACAAGAAAACCTATATTCATCTCTAGCAGCTTGCAGATCATAGAACCCTGTTTTAAGAGCTTCACGGAACATGTAATCACTATAGTTCTTCTCAGTCATTTTTATAGCAAAGTTCATTTCATTAGCAAACACACGGTCAGCATAAATAGAAGGTGGGCCCACTCTTAAAGTTGACTCAGCAGCAAGAACTTCCTCCATCCACACTCTCTCCTTGGTGAGACGTAAAATCGCAGCATTGGCCGTTTCAAACACAAAATTAGCATCATCCATCCCATCGCCAGCATCAGCAAGAGAGAATCTGGTAGCATCTGCTGAGAATTCCTCAATAGCTTGTTTCAAAGTCCTAAAATTCCCAGTTGACTTTGACATTTTCTCAGAATTCAACATAATGTGACCGTTACATCTAAACCCACGAGGCCAATGTTTTTTGGGAAATAATGCTGTGTGGTTATAAATACAAAATGTAAGGTGGTTCTGAATTAAATCCTTGCCAGAAACACGTAGATCAACAGGATACCAATATTCAAACTCCTGCTTCATCTTTTTAAGAAGAGTCAACGAAATATCCGAAGATTTAGGTTCTGGGCCAGAAAAAAATAGATAATCCCAAACATCATCAGTAAGCTGTTCGGGTTTTACAGCAGACGTGTTTGCACCAAATAGATCCCCTTTCTGTAACAGATGACAGACTGTATAGTAAGCCATGTAGATGGTCGAATCGGATAAAGATTCCACTAAAAATTCCTCATCCCATGGAATACGGGTCCCAAGACCAAAACTTCTAGAACATGCCCATTGGTTCAGCCAGCTCAGCGTATGTTCAAAACCATGTCTGGTCTCATCAGAATATAAATTCATGTTGGCTAGGCACTCCTCTGCGGCTTTTCGCCAGCTAGATTCACCATAAGTCAAATACCATTGGTCAGTTAACGCAACAACACACTCGTCACCTGATCTTGACATTACTTTCTTCTCCGGTTCACTGTACACAACAGCTTGGTTAAGTTCTAGAAGCTTGTTTCTGATCAAGTTTTTGGCATCTTGGACACGCATTCCAGCATATTCACCAGCAACCATGGTTCCTTCATAGAAACCTCCCTTGTAGATTACCTTTTTAGCAGCATCAAGCTTTTCTCTCTCATTTTGGCTCTTAATTTTCATGTCAGTGCAAATTTTTTCAGCAGATTTGTCACCAAACTCGGGGTGGCTGATGATTGGGATGACCTCAAAGGGTAATACCCACTCATCTTTTACACCGAATTTAGCCCTGAAAGGAGCTTTGGCTTTCAAATCCTGCAATACAATGAGTTGTCTTAAAAATAGGGAAAAAATGGCAAGTTGTTTATATCATGATATTTGTAGAGCCAAAAGGACAGGGACTCCTTTCTCAAAAAAGAGTGAACCAGACAATCCCACACCTAAAAATTATATTTCTTACATTTAGCTCTTTTCCAACAAACGACAGAGAAGGAGAAGTTTCTAATCAAATCCTTGCATGCTAATCACAACTTCATATTCTTTTTTAACTTCACCATTCACTATTGATTACTGGGTTATTTTGAACATGCGTGGCTTCAACTGCCTGCTTTGTTCTGTTTACATCAGTTAAATAGATTTTTTTTTTAACAGCAAAGAGATGTATTAATAAAACCACCACTAGCAAGATACTAGTGGAAGAGCAGTACAAAGTACAGAACAAAAAACAGAATAAGAAATTACAGCCAATGCTCATCCTTGTAAATAGATCCTATGACCATATGCTCATCCTTGTAAAGGGTGCAGTTGATTGTTTCATAAAAGTACTTTTTTCAATTTTATTATGTAACCCCACAAAATGATTAGAGAACCAAAAAGAGAGACAAAAGATGAATAGATCAACTGAGAAAGAAAGAGAAACCCACAAAAAAAGAACTGAGATGTCACTCTGGGAAATAGCAACCACAAATTTTCTTTCACTAGTTTAAAAACACAAGATAATTTGCAAGTGTGTGCATTCGAGGATGAATCAACACCTTTTTAGTTCAGTGAGATAAATCGAACCAAGTACAAGAACACTGTTAGAGTACTAAAACTTATAAAGTGATGATAACCAGCTACGTGATTCACATATGGAACAACTTCGTCTTAGCCGAAGTTCAAGTTCCAAAGATTTTCTCCAAACAAAGTGATGTAATGTGTGACTAACAGTATAACATCATAACAGAACATAATATATATATCACACACACACACATATATATACCAAGATTCACAGTTGGCACAACTTAACCTAAGTTCAAGTTCAAAAGATTTTCTCCAAAGTCATGGGAACTGTGAAGTGTGACTAACCATATAACATCATAACAGAAGTAGAATACAATATATTTACATATATACATATATATAAGCATATATATAATAGCTAAGTATACAAAATATATACCTGCAATGCCATAAAATCATCAGGGGAGTCACTGGGAACGCTGGTAACTATCCCAGTACCCTTATCAGTGAGAACCGAGAGCATGGGAAGACAGTATATAATTTCATTGAATGAAAGCGGTGATCGAAGGGGTAACCCAATAAGATCTTGACCAGTCAACTCAACTATGCATGTAGCCTTTTCAGGCACCCTGGACAGTCTCTGATAAGCAAGATTCCTAGCCGCACGTTCGGTTAAGATAAACACTTCAGAATCATTGATCTCAAAGGCTCCGTATTTGCCATCCGGCAAGACCCATGAATTGGTCTGCCCATACATCGTTTCAGGCCTCAATGTTGCAGCCGCCAGATAGACTTTCTTGCCTTCTAAATGTGCAAATTTGGGAGGGAATGGTGGGACAACTTCCATCTTAATGAGCGTATACTCCTGGGGTATAACACCTTCCCCTGATGCTCGATCATGATCAGCGCAAGGCTGCCCATCTAAAGGTGAATAAATTGTGTATCTTAAATCTTTAACAATCTTCCCAAATGATTTCAACTTTCTCATCTGCCATCTCACGAACTTGTCAAAAAATGGGTTGATATCTGTTGTTATAAATGACCTCCTCCAGTCAGCACCCAATCCAAAAGCTTTAAGATCTTCAACAGCCAAAGGAGGAAAAAACCGAAGCCATTGAACAGGATCTTGAAATTCAGCAATTTCAGCATCAGATAAGCCATAAGCTCGCATTATCTCCCATTGGTAGGTCTCCCGACCAATTTTTGATGCCGCCTTCGATTTTTTGCCCTTGAATTTTTCTGGGTTATTCCCTTCATCAGGTTTAAGTTCGGGTTCACTAATCACCTCCACTGTTTCCAGTGAAGGAAAAACAGGTGGATTACCAAATTTTTCAATTTCCCTTCTAAGTTTATCAGCAGATGCTTTAATTGGCATTCCAGTACAATGGAAGCCAAAGGGTAAAAGGACATTTGCGCCCCTTAACCTGTGATAGGCAGCAGCAAATTCAAGCTTAGAGAGTGAAAATGCATGCCCTAAGTGCAAATACCCATTCATATATGGAAACGGGAAGGTCCCAAAAAACTTTTCTCCTTCTTTGGGAGGTTGGTCTTGAGCTTCAGCATTAAAAACATGACCTTCATCCCACCATTTTCTTACCTCGTGTTCCATTTCTAATAGCTGGTCCCGTCTTTTAAAGCTCCTCCCACTGTCGGTATCTGCCATCTCACTACTAATTTGACAGAAACTGTAGAACGAAGGATAATGTTAGAAAACTTTATAAAGAGATAATGATTGAAGTGTAATGTGTAAGAAGTACACATAAACTAAAGAAATGTATTCATTCAATCCAACCTAAGAGAAAAGGGGGACAGAGAACTTATACAATAACTTGACAATGTCAACACAAATCAAATTCAGATAATCAATTAACTGACACTCCACTAATGCATTATACTGAAAAGCCATAAACAGTTACTAGGTGTTCAAATGTGCATGTCTCGAGTACAGTATCCGAATCCTATTATGAATCGAAAATTTAAAAACCTGGGATAAAAAGAGCTACTTTGTCACAAAACGATACTTGACAATGGCAAGAAAGTCTAAGACAGAATTCTGCGGACAGGGATTAAGATTTATAATAACTATCTCACATCTAGGTCCCCTCTCCTAATATAATTCTTCAACCATTAGTCAAATTCAATCAAATTTTAACCAAGTCATGGTATACAAATGGCCAAAATCAATATCATGTAACTGCAACTTCAAATTCTGCCAAACAAGAAACCAAGTTACAATTTCCTGTTCTTACAATCTCCTGCTCTTCCCAAAATGAAAAGGCGATTTTCATGAAAATTAACCTAAATCCATATTATTATAGTTGCATAATCGTCCAAACATACTAGTATACAGACTATGGTGATAGATTAGTACCAAAAACCCTAACAAATTCGTATCTGCAATGGAGGTTAGTGATTAACAGTAATCAAACTCATATACATAAGTTACAATCCAGTATAACCTTATTGTATCTCCATATACAACAGTATCGAACAATTCTAAACTTGTGTTTTTTTTCCTGAAACTAAGATCATTGCTATACAGAAATTGAAGTAAAGAAAGTAAGATTGAAATGAAACGAATCTACCTCCTGCCTGTAATGGATGATTGAAGGTTGCGGATAAGGTGAATCGGTTGTAGAAAACAACGGCGTTTTAACGCCACAGTTGTAGTAGAACTAGGGTTTTATGATGTGTGGCGAACCTGAAGACAAATATAGTTAAAAGAGAGGCAGTAGAGGGTTTTACAGTTTTAGGTTTGCGTTGCGTAAAAGTCAGAAGATTAATGTTGACGTTTTGATGCGTAAATTAAGGTAGGGTGATTATCGGGTCGGAACCGGACCGAACCGGACCGAAACCGGAATTGTAACCGTCAAATACAATAGCGGTTCGGTTTTTATTTTGTGGGCCGGTTCTTGGTTATTGGGCATGTGGACCGAGAAATGAAACCAACAAAAAATAACTTGTTATTTATTGGGCATGTGAAATCCTGTGGATGTTTGAAACCAACAAACAAAATCGGTTATTGGAGCGTGTGGATCCTACACTCTTATTGCAAAATGGATCAAAAATTAAGATTGGCTCTATTGGACTGCATCTCTCGGTTCACATATTAGAGAAACAACAAACAGATTTAAGCCGAAGAAAAAAATGCATATATAATATAGGTTACAACCCCGAAAACAATTTACATACAAGAGTCATATCTTCATCTTCTTCATATGTTGTGTCTACCTAGATCAAACCATCTGTGGTGGCGGTTTTTCTTTCAATTAGGATTTTGTATAAAGAATTCTAGAGTTTTATTTGTTGAATTTGTAAAAAGTTTACTTTAATTAACTAAGTGTGGATGTGCTTTATACTAGAGCAGATATTCATTTCAAGTAATAGATGGGGGAAGATAGAGAGCCAACAAGGTATTGGGGGTCGAAATAGTCAGATGTTCATCTTGTAACAGTGAATTTGTGTGGAGGAAATAGGTAGCATAATGAGCGACGACCACAACCACCTGGAAGGCGGTTTTGACCCTGACCGTTCACTTTCAATATAGGCTCCCATTTTGAGTGGCATGGTGAACAACCGGTGTTGTCGTCGGAGATTTACACACATTGGATTTAATGAGGATGGGGATGAAGAAGACTGCCATGTTGGTCGTCTTGGTACTTAGACTATCCTTTATGGACTACACATTCACTTATCCACTCAGTGTTACATCAGCAGCCACATTAACTTTCTTTCTCTTCCACTTCATTCTATTCAATCGCAGCTATGGACTACTCTCACCTACCCCACAGGCTAAAAATAAAAATACTTGGTCAAAATTGAAAAATAACAATTATAAGTAAGGGGTAAAGGGTAAATATATGGGGTAAATGAAAATTACGGGATTGGATTATGCGTGAACTGCTCCATGAGGGGAAGGTGTTTTGGCGTGAAGGCATGGAGGCGCAATCCACTCCCCCCAGCCTTATGGTCGGTAACTGCCTCTCCCATTTTGCTTGGCATGTTTTCAACTTTAAAAAAAATTAAAAAGAGGGGTGTAATGAATCACACCTACATAAAAAGAATATTTTAACGGACATCAAGCCGGGGGCGTGTTGGATTAGGTATGCTCCAGACCCAACAAATTACGATCTCTGACCCGGTTGTGACCCGTAAGAGTTATACCGGGTGCAACAAACGTAAACCTGCTTAATGGTTAATCGCTAATTAAATGAAAATGAATTATTATATTATTTAAACCCACTCGTGAGTAAGTGATATGCAAGATAGTCCATATGAGTGTGATGACAACCTAACCGTGCCCTAAAACATATAAGACACCTTAATGTCTAGTAACATGGTTCAAGTGTCTAAGTCACCCGCTTAGACTGGTCTAGTCTTGTCAAATGTGTTAACCCGTTAACCTTTGGTGATATGTGTTGGTTTTTTATACAGGTTTATTTATTTCACAAAAGTTTTGTATTTGCAAAGGTAAACGTTTTCCCTGATCTGCGAGTTATATATCGAGTTAGTTCATGAAAAGACGTTTTTAACTCAAATCGTGTCGGTTTTCTTAATTTAGTCACAAAACATATATTTGTCTAAGTCCCCAATATTATCATCATCTAACATGTGTTTAAAGGTTTTTGTAAGGTTTATACATCTTTAATATAGGTTTTGAAAATATCCAGGGCCAGCCCCGAAAACCCCAAAAAGAATTTAGGCCCTAGGCGAAATAAAAAAATGGGCCCTTATAATAAAAATACAAAACCGCATATATAAAAAGACATCATGTGTCACACGCCCTACGTGTTCTTTTATAATCGGGTCAAACTCTTCAACTATGGCCCCCGCTTGAGATTTTAGTAACTCGTTTTCCGCTTTTTTTTCTTTTTAAGCTTCATAGCCATGCTTTTGTATATTTTTTTTTTGAATGGCAACACATTTCATTAAAAACTAGCAAGAGGCTAGAACGAGTACAAGAGAGAGTAAAGGAACCGATAAAAAAATATAGAAAACAACACCCTAGTTACAAAACAAAAAACCAAATCCACATCTAAAACTCGAGACAAAGAAGAAACTTAACAAAATCACCGCCCAGGAAAGAAGTGTTCACCTTTATAGCAGCTCCAAGAACCCAAATGATTGAAAGATATCATTCTTCAACAAAATCATCCATTTTACAATGGAGCCAAAATAACCGAGAAAAAGCCCTCCAATGCCTACGTACAGCCCCTCCATTTCCATTTCAAAACAAAGATTCCAATTTCCAAGTGATATCTCAATCCCATAGAAAAAACCGGCGCCTAAAAAAAATAGAGAGTTTACAAGTGTCGAACCAGCGACATCTACCTCATGTCATCGAGTCTGAACCTGCGGAGCTGCGAAGGGAATGTGTTTTGTTTCTCACAATTATTTATAACTATACTAAACACAATATATATATAACAAAATTTTTAAAAATTTCGGGCCCTCCGAAATCCCGGGCCCTAGGCGGTCGCCTACCCCGCCTATGCCCGGGGCCGGCCCTGAAAATATCAAACAACTATTAGAGCTTTGTTATATTTTCATGTAGTATAACTTAAGCTAGTATTTTCCTTATTTAGAACTAACCAATAACATATATGAGACGTATTTTTTCAAATTAACACCGAGATGTTTAAGGTCTCTCAAGAATGTAAGTTTGGTTAAAGAAAGTTTACTAGTTTCCTTTAAAGATGGTTAACTAAAGACTTTTTAAATGGATGTTGTTAGATATAATTAAGAATGAGTATTAAAGAATAAGAATAAATGTGTTTTCTCACTTAAAGCAAACAAGGAGAAGGTAGTGAAGATGGTACTTGAGCTTGGATCAACACTAGAGGTCTTGAGAAAGTATTGGATTTTACAACAATTTATGTCAGAATTTTAGGTCAACTTTGGAATAGGTGTCTGGGCGTTTTAGAGACCCAAATGCTACAAACTTTTCACTTAAAATGTAATTCTTTGAAATCCAAAAGAGATATGAAAAAGAATCAGGTCAATCCGGTCTCGTTCACTACCCCAAATATAGTCTAGAAGATGAGGTCGCACAACAGTGAGATTCTGGAGCAGTTATGGTTCAAGGTTGTTTTGAAGGTCGAATTCTCAATCAAATTGAGTGAAATCAGTGCGTGGAGGAAATAGGTAGCATAATGAGCGACGACCACAACCACCTGGAAGGCGGTTTTGACTCTGACCGTTCACTTTCAATATAGGCTCCCATTTTGAGTGGCATGGTGAACAACCGGTGTTGTCGTCGGAGATTTACACACATTGGATTTAATGAGGATGGGGATGAAGAAGACTGCCCTGTTGGTCGTCTTGGTACTTAGACTATCCTTTATGGACTACACATTCACTTATCCACTCAGTGTTACATCAGCAGCCACATTAACCTTCTTTCTATTCCACTTCATTCTATTCAATCGTAGCTATGGACTACTCTACTACCCCAAGGCTAAAAATAAAAATACTTGGTCAAAATTGAAAAATAACAATTATAAGTAAGGGGTAAAGGGTAAATATACGGGGTAAATGAAAATTACGGGATTGGATTATGCGTGAACTGCTCCATGAGGGGAAGGTGTTTTGACGTGAAGGCATGGAGGCGCAATCCACTCCCCCCAGCCTTATGGTCGGTAACTGCCTCTCCCATTTTGCTTGGCGTGTTTTCAACTTAAAAAAAATTAAAAAGAGGGGTTTAATGAATCACACCTACATAAAAAGAATATTTTAACAGACATCAAGCCGGGGGCGTGTTGGATTAGGTATGCCCAGACATGATCCTGACCCGGTTGTGACCCGTAAGAGTTATACCGGATGCAACAAACGTAAACCTGCTTAATGGTTAATCGTTAATTAAATGAAAATGAATTATTATATTATTTAAACCCACTCGTGAGTAAGTGATATGCAAGATAGTCCATATGAGTGTGATGACAACCTAACCGTGCCCCAAAACATATAAGGCACCTTAATGTCTAGTAACATGGTTCAAGTGTCTAAGTCACCCGCTTAGACTGGTCTAGTCTTGTCAAATGTGTTAACCCGTTAACCTTTGATGATATGTGTTGGTTTTTTATACAGGTTTATTTATTTCACAAAAGTTTTGTATTTGCAAAGGTAAACGTTTTTCCTGATCTGTGAGTTATATATCGAGTTAGTTCATGAAAAGACGTTTTTAACTCAAATCGTGTCGGTTTTCTTAATTTAGTCACAAAACATATATTTGTCTAAGTCCCCAATATTATCATCAACTAACATGTGTTTAAAGGTTTTTGTAAGGTTTATACATCTTTAATATAGGGTTTGAAAATATCAAACAACTATTAGAGCTTTGTTATATTTTTCATGTAGTATAACTTAAGCTAGTATTTTCCTTATTTAGAACTAACCAATAACATATATGAGACGTATTTTTTAAGATTAACACCGAGATGTTTAAGGTCTCTCAAGAATGTAAGTTTGGTTAAAGAAAGTTTACTAGTTTCCTTTAAAGATGGTTAACTAAAGACTTTTTAAATGGATGTTGTTAGATATAATTAAGAATGAGTATTAAAGAACAAGAATAAAGGTGTTTTCTCACTTAAAGCAAGCAAGGAGAAAGTAGTGAAGATGGGAGAGTGGAGAGTCACTTAGGTTGGGTTCATGGTGAGGATCGAGTCAGATGAGGTTCAAGTCCGTCCAGTTCAGTCCATGATGTGTTGGGTTCTAATGTGGGTGTGAGACCGAGAAAGGGTGAGGTCGAGAGGGAGAGGGAGAGAGATCGAGCTAGGGAGGGAGACCAATGAGAGAGACAGATAAATAGGTTTTAATAACAAAACCGGATATAAACTTAGTTAACATAAAGATAACGACTCGTGTTTTTATAAATCTCTATTAATAAAGGTTACACGTAAATTAATAAATCATAATAGTTTTTTAGTTTTGGATTTTAGTCTACGACCTTTGTATGGATTTTAGTTTATTAAATAATATCATCGATGGTCTTGTATTAGGTCGTCGACTCGTGTGTTATGTGTTGTTTATCCGACAATCGGACGTAAACAGTGTGTTACGGATGTCTTATGCGTTGATGACCTAATTTCTACAAATTTAAGTTTAAAATGCAAGTAAGTTTGATGAAAAACGTTACTCAATGTTTAACGTTGACCTGGTAAATTGTCGGTTGTCACACATATAGTTTTATCCTACGTCTTCAAATACTCATTCCATGAGTTGGATAAGGTGTCGTATGCATTTTCATAAATGACTAAAACCACTTTTACGTCTAGCATCCCACACTAACATCAAAAATGACACATTTCTTTCCAAATCATTGATATTCGTTGGAAAAAGTGATATGCTCATTCGAAAACATTGTCGATGTTATTATCATTCTCATCAAACTCCTCAGTAAGAGACGAGCATATACAACTTCACAATCTTTACTTATACAAATCCTCAGACATGAAATTTAAGCTTTATCGTCTAAAATTGCAACTACAACTACAATTGTCACGATGAAACCACTACTTTGATCTCGCTCATTGATGATAGATGATATCTTCACAATTTTTGAGAACGGAAAAGAGAGATATAAAAGATTGTTGTGTGAAAATATGTTTAAAATGGTATTTATATAGGAGAAAGATTTGATTTTTATTGATTTTTTATCGTAGCCCGTTGTACAAACGGCCTAATCCCGGAAGGTCAAACAATATGATGATATCAAAACACGTCTAACACATGTAAAATACGATCACTCAAAAAATTCAGAAAATTGGGAGTAGAACCAACCACTTTTCATCCTACAACATGGTCATCTTGCACATCTCTATCCAAAGGGAATAATCCATAATGCAAGCTATGCTTTACCTGCTAATTCCCTTTTCATAGAGCAAGAACAATCAACCATGCTCTATTGACATGTACCTTACGCATACAAATTTGCACATTTTCCGAATCCACGAATCAAGCTCTAAAGAACGGCCTACCATTGAATTCCCCCAAGCATCAGATTCCACTTCAATGATCCATGGAACCTGATTCCTTGACAATTAGAACACAACTTTTTGCTAAAGTGACAGTGACCAAGACCAACCTGCTCTACATAAACAGGTACAAAAACAATAATCCATCAGTTAAGAACCACCAGTGCTTCAATATCAACATGGGATCTGGATTATCACATCAACCAGATACACAACTTCAGAGTGAAGTATCACCAACATCACAAAATCATGAAAACCATCAGAATACGAAAACTGAAGGTATAACTACAAGCACATGGTTACCTCATAACTGTGAAACCATTCTGAAGGATGCAGATACCCCCATTGACACGTCATCAATTGACCAGCTCTATGCTGGTGTGTTCTTGAACAAAAAGAGGAAGGTAGGCCCAGTTCCCATGTCAAATCTATATAGTTTAGTTTCCTCAATCTTTATCCATTTTTGTTTAAATTTCTGAATTATTATCCTATATCATTGGTGTCATAAGTTGTTGAATCATGTCGATAGTTGGCAAAATGAGTGCAAGTCTTAGTTACGGGTCAGAAGAGTAAGGTTTAATATGACTGAGACGGGTCGAGTTAGGCCGACCCACAAAAGATGTCTTTATTTTATTTTCAAATGTTTTATTAATAAAACCTATACTATTACAATGATAATCTAACTTTATAAAGGGGAAAGTGAATAATCAGGCATTCTAAGCTTAGATGCAATCAAAACCACATAGTATTGATTAATTGCTTTGAAACTACATCTCATAATTTCACTGAAATATAAACTCAACTATTTTTCTCTCCACTCCATGTATAGTTTCCATTATTTTTGTTGTAGTTCTCCCTATAAACTTAAGTGTTAATGGAGATTCTATTCTTCACAAAGTTTGGAGACTTTGTTGTATAATTAATATTATTGATTAAGGTGATGTTGATAATGTGTGTTGCGTCAAGTTCATCCATATAGCTTTTTAGTGTAAGCGTCTAATCAGGAAACCATGTGGTGAAATTCATCGTTTTCTTTTACAAAAATAAAATGTGGCTTTAGCAAGTCATGAAAGTTTTAGAAGCCAGCGACTTGTTCATGTTTACATAAATGAGAATGAATAACTATTCTGGGTTTGTTATGAGTTTTGAATCAAGGAATTGAATTTGTGTTCTTTTTTTTTTAAATGACATAGCATTCTAACAATATGCAGTTTCATATTAAGGGAGAGTAGATAGAAAATAAAATTAACTTTTAGTTAGATCTAAACGACGTAGTTTTTACTGGTTTCGCAACAACTTTTATAAATTAAAGCATTTTAAAAGGTTTTACAGATTTTGTAAATTGCTAAATCATGTGAGTTGCAAAATGGGTGTAAGCCTAGGTTACAGGTCAAAAGAGTAAATTCTAAAGCGACTAAGAAAGGGTCGAGTTAGGCTCCTTTTCCAACGGTTTATAACGTTATATTTAACTAATATGATAAAGATGTTAATCAAAACTATACTATCACATATCACATAACAATTTTGTAATATAAAGCAATTTAGCAGGTTTTATGGATCTTGTAAATTGCTGAATCATATAAACAGTTTTGGCTTATGGGTCAAAAGAGTAAATTCTAAAATGATTCAAAATGGGTCGTTTTAGGCCGACACACAAGGGATTCTTAATTTTATTTTCTAATGTTTCATATTTAAGTAACGTGATAAACATGTTAATAAAAATTATACTTGCAATAAAAATTTAATTTCATACAATAAAACAATTTTGAAGGTTTTATGCATTTTGTATGGGTATATTTGACATGTTAAAAAAAGTATAAATCATGTCTTACCACATTTTCCTATAACCGGGTCGATTTGCCATCCCTAAATGTAATATTGTTTTCTCCGATTTCCCATGGTTATTATTTAGTTTGTGATTAGTAATGCTAATTATGCTACATGCAATCTTACTTGGGTTGTAACAGAAATATTGGGTTGACAAGGCATCACACGGCAACTGCTTCATGGTGTACGCAAGGGACCTCTTGATCACTTGGGGGGAAGACAATCGTTACTGGCATTGGCCCTACATCAAAGAAACAAGGTGATCATACTCTTAAGCAAAAAAAGACCAATAAACAAACTAAAATTACCAACCTTTTAAGTTCATTAATCTCATCATTAATGTTTATTTTCAATGAGTTGGCTTGTGAGTTCCCATAATTACAAAACTTTAATGACTGTCATGACCATAAAACAGCTTACTGAGAAAACACATCACACGTGAATTATTTTGCTGACATGGAATTAAAATTTCTGTTTTTAACAAAATGATATGCATCTAATGCCATGTGTGCATCCAGTCAATAATTTAATCCTATGGCAATGGTGATGATTAGGGGTGGTAAGCTAAGCAGGTTGGGCGGCTTGGGTAATTAGTTCAAAATGGTTTCATGTTGAAATCGAATGCGTCAAAACAGCCTGGATTGGCAGCCCCACATAACACTTTTTGTCCAATTTTTGTTTAAAGATTCAAAATATAAATCCATTTGACCTGTTCCATTTTGGCTAGGTTTTTAATTTGACCCGTTTGAGATACATCAGAACCCAAACCAACCCGTCATATATAATGGAGTTGAATCACTACCTCTTGTTGTTCTTGGTAGGAATCTTCATCACAATGAAGAAATTTCCCAAAAATTAAATCATATTGATCAGATTATATGACTAAAAAAGAGACGACAAAGACTAAAAAAGGCATTTTCAATTGTTTATGCAGTGAAGAAGTTGTGGATGTTGCAGAAATGCTAAATGTCTGCTGGTTAGAGCTTCATGGAAAATTTGAGATTTCCATGTTAACACCGGGAATAAAGTATGAGGTAGTATTTATGGTGATGCTAAAAGATCCTGCTTACGGGTGGGAGGTTCCTATCAATGTGAGACTAATCTTACCAGATGGAAATAAACAAGAACACAAAGAAAATTTGATCGAAACACCAAGAGCAAAGTGGGTTGAGATCCCAGTGGGGGAGTTTACGGCAGAACCAAAAAAGGAAGGATTTGTAGAATTTTCCTTATATGAATATGAAGGTGGGGCTTGGAAGAAGGGTCTAATGGTCAAAGGAGCAGCAATCAGACCGAAACATTGAAAACTGAAAAAAATAAAAACAAAATCCTTTAACGTGTGTGATTTCAAATGAGTTATGTATGAACAAAAAGGTTTACCTGTGGTATTGATGCTTCATAATAAGATATGGCTGTGATGTCTTCTATGTAGTTTTCTGCTTTTCAAATCTTCAGACAGAGCTCACATTTCAACCATGGCTTTCCCACCTAAATATGCTTACTAGAGGTGGCAAAATGGACGGGTCAGTTGGGTTAGTCTATGTGTCAAAACAACTAGCACCAGTAAAACACGTTAGACTGGTCTGAAATATTTAACCCCAAAGTTTATATTTTTAAACAAATAATTGTAAAAAAATTATATTACTGAATATATTTGTCCGACTTTCAAACCATTTGATGGAAAGTTTATTATGAGAAATACATTTGAGCCCAAACATTTATATTAGTGATTAATAAATAATATATTTGGAGTCAACTGATTTAGGAGGATTTATGCCTTTAAATATATTACGGGTGACTTTTGAGCCTTTTGACTCGTTTCCTGTTAAGCTAACTTCTATTTACATTACATGTTTGATCAGTCATAGATGAAACGAGTAGAAATTGCCACCTCTAATTGCTCTTCCTTCATACGTTGTATCAAGATAAAGAACAAATGATATGGCATGATAATTAACTTTTCCCCAAGATGATAAGATGTATGAATAACATTTGTTACAACGAAAACTGTAATGATGTATGCTTATTGATATATAGTGTAAGATGCATAGGAGAACACGAAGTACAAAATAGAATCTGCTCAGAATATGGGTCATAGTTAATGATCTATAAACCATAATGGTTAAATAAAAGAAATTAAACTAAAACGAACAGATAGCAGCAATAAGACAGGTCAATCATAATTCTGTGTTATAGTCGTCTGGCTTGTACCACAAAGAGAAATCAATTCCCTTGCCTTTTAGTTCCTCTGTGGCAGGACCAATTCTCTCTAGAAGCTGCATTTGATAAGCAACAAGATTAGCACTCTAAAGGTGTGGCAGTTGATTACTGAAAAAACATACCTTAGAATGCAATACACCATTTGAAACCAAGAGTGATCTGTCAAATACGGTAAATTTTCCACCATCCATGCGAGAAACCGCCCCACCAGCTTCTTCAACTATCTGCTTGTTTATAAAGGCGAAGTTAGATTAATTGTTCTTTTTTTTCTTTTTATTTTACAATTTGCCGTTTCTTTTGTTCATTATTTAATAAAAACAAATTATTAGAAAATTTAAACTAAAGTTTTCATGTGTATAGCATTACCAAAACACCAGCAGCCATATCCCATGGTTTTAGACGATACTCCCAATATGCTTCTACAATGCCCAAAGCAACATGGCACATGTCCACAGCAGCTGCACCTAGTCTTCGCACACCCTAAGAAAAAACACAAATCAGTTAGAGTAAATTTTTTATCCATTAAATTATGAATCACTCAGGTTATGTTAAATTTCTAACAGGTTAGACAGGTAATAGTTTTTTAAAAAAATTGGAGGAACAGTGATAGAAACAAGAAATTCTATTGATTGAAAAAGATAGTTGGCCTGATTCGAGATAGGCTAATCTCCGATTACAAACAAAAGTTTGCTAATTTTCATAAACAAAAACAAGACAAACTAATCTAGACAATACTTGACATTAAATAAAGATAACTTAGAGATAACTTCCGGTAGTTTTCCCCTACTTTCCCCACCTCCTAAATTTCTGGATCACCCCAATTCTTTTCCCATTTGCTTTCCCGCCCCCAGCACCAACCGGGTCTGACCCGACCCTTTTTTACTCTGACCCAACTGTGGAATCGTATCAAACGGTTTAAAAATCTTCCACAGTAAAATGTTCGAAAATTCAGATTATTATTGATAATACGACTCTAGTAATCATATATGGTACACTAGTTATTTATAGAAAACAAATTAAGATATGTACAGTTAATGCAGATTTTAGTTTAAAGAAAAATGCCAATTTTACTCTTGATGAAATTAAGATACCAACTGACTTGAAAAGCGTACAGGATTTAATTATAAGGGTCATTAAAGAGTGGAAAAGAAAGATTAGTAAATCATAATTATCCAACTAGATAAGTAGTATGGGACCAAGAGAGTATATTTAAAATTACCGGTTTTGACCCATTACCCAACCTGCTTGACCCGTCCATTTTGCCAACTCTAAGATAGATAATAGAAACTCAAACCCTATTATGATAGACCACATCATGGAACAATACAAATATAAATCAGAGTTAAAGTTGTTACCCGACTAATGTCCGTAAATTCTTTAAATAAGGTCATGTTGGTGGCCCATGGATCATCATGTTCATACCCGAACCCAGTCACCAGTAGAGCTCTCTCAACCTATGAAGTTGTAGTTACACCCGGTGAAGACTATTATGATGAAAAGTAATATTAACAAACAAAGAATACCATGTTACAAGATAATGCAGTTTAAAGGATAAGAATAATTATAAAGGTGGCCATGGTTAATAATTAAACAAAGAAAAAGCGTTTAACATTGTTAAATAAAATGGATTATCCAATTATGTATAATTTTATGTTAAGGATGAATTAAATCCTCACATTGTCTGTCTGACTAACATGAATCTTTTGCCCATTACAGAATGCACCTCCACCTGTGGTACATAATAAGACACTTGTCCAATAAATATTGTTGAACAACAATTGTCTCAGAGGTTCACATAAAACAATCACTAAATAAATATTTGCATACCAGCAACTGCAGAAAATGTGCGTGTGTTCCAACACATAGCACCCCCAACAAACTCTACCTGTTAACAAGAATGAAAACTCTTTGTTCTGGTGATGCAAATAAGTATTTTTCTGAAGACTTGGTAAAATATATCCGTATCTTCAGAATACTATATGGATCCTAGTGTGCTTATACTTAACAACATATGGGGTTGGTGAAAGAAATAATAAGCATTTTCCGTAAGTAATTAGACAATGTTAACTCATTGTAATACTCAAGAGAATTCATGGGGAGATCCAGTTGAAATAATGGAGAGAGCATATCGTTCATAATATACGAATGTGACGGGAAAGCATTGGTATGGTTTGGCTATTGACACCCTTTGCAATTTTGTTAGTAAGATAGACATCTATGAAGCCAAATGTCAAGTGGATTATTTAAGCCTTGAGGGTGAATGAAAAAAGCCAAACGTGTGGCGGGACAAATTTGGTAATAAATCATTAAACACTTGTTAATCGAAGAAAGGATAGTGTTATATCAATTAAAAAAAACATAATGCCATAGAATAAAGATCTGCAACATATTGTATTTCACATTTGAAAAAAAAATGTGCAGCCTCTTTATCCCTAAGGGTAAAGGTAAGGTTTGCCCTCATCTCACCCTCACCAAACCCTACTCTTTAAGTGGTATCTTACTGGGTACGTTTGTTTGTTTGTTTATTTGTTTATTTGACAATAAAACTTATGTATATTATATATTTAAGCAATTATAATTGTAAAGTGAAAGAGCACATGCTATATTACCACAGCAGCAGCAGCTGGCTTTCCTCTGAAGAGCACTCCCACAGAGACCGCGAAGCTGGGATATCCATGTGCAAAATTTGTGGTCCCATCTATATAGACATCAAATGGGCAAATCCAGATCATAATTTTGTATTACAAAGAATAACAGGTACAACTTTGTCATCCAACATCAGAAGAATATATCAGAAATGCATGTGTAGTTTATAAGTTCAAAGAGATGAGTAATAGTTGAGATAAATAAGACATTGATCTAACTAAAAGACCAATAAACCACATACCCAAAGGGTCGATACACCAAAGATAATCAGAAGATGAATCTCCAATAACACCTCCTTCCTCCCCTAAAATAAGATGATCTGGAAAATTCTTTCTCACAACACTGAGAATGGCGGCCTCGCTCATTTTATCTGTGCTGTGAATGAATAATAATACTTGTTATTAAAGGATGATTATTCTAAAAGAAAATGCATAAAACATTATATCAAAAAGTTCCTAAACTCTGACTTTTGAACTCAAAACAGGAAGCGTCACTCCTCCCACATATGGTTGATCAGCCAAAAAGTTCTCGATGAACTTCCAAAAGTAAAAAAGAAACTAAAAGAAAACTATTTTATAAATCCAGAACAAGAATGTTTGCAGCCATACTCTGTAACCAAATCAGTGAGTCCTTTATAGCTGATATTCCTTGGCTTATTTACAGCTTCCATCACAACCTGAGGATAACAATGAAGAAATTATAAGCAATATTTCTTGAGAAACAGTCACTAAAACAACAAAAACCAAATAGGGTTAAACAATCTACTTATGATTGATAACTGGGCTAATTTTCACCTTCTGATGATATAGTGCCTAAAAGATGATCCAAAGCCAGTTATGTTTATCGAAGCAATAGGTACATATACATTATGTACTTCTCATTGTTCTCAACATATCATTGTTTCCGAAATGAACGACCCCTCTATACGTCTATACATAAATACATAATAAATAGTAATTGCCTAATTCATTGCGCCATGTGTCATAATTCTGTGAGCCCAAATTCTTTTTCGTCATTCTCTTGTTTCAGCCTTCTTATTCTTTTACTTTAGGTAACTTACTTATAAGTAATTTCAAACATATCTTATCTCACAATATCGTTTTATAATTCCTAAGTCTTCGTTACTAACTATTTAATATTTTCTTTATTCAAACTCTGAAACTCATGTAATACACAAAATTTCACCCTATTTAATATATCATAGTTACGAAATATGTACTAGTCATTCCGTAAAATGTGCAACAGAATTGACATAAATTTGGATTGAAGTTAAGAACCAAACTAGAGTCCATCCTGGCTATCCTGCCAATCACGACGAAGGAAAACCAAAAGGAATCTAATATATTGTAAAGAGTAAAAACAACAGAAGGTACCAAGTATGCAGCACAATTTCAAGTATTCTACTAATTGCAGAGTATAGAGACTTGAAAGAGCTATAGAGATAAAATCGGGCAAACCTCAGCGCCAGTTTTGGCAGCGAATTCAACGCTTTCGAGGAGTTGAGCAGACGAAATCGGACCAGTTGATCCGGCACCGATTTTGGCATATTTCTGATTCTGATTGGGAACTTCTGATATCACTGCCCTTATTGGTGTACTGCGGCATGATGATCCTGATCTTAAACCTAAACAAACACGATGTTGTTGAGATTTAGAACTGAAGTTAATTGGGTGAATAAATGGTTGAATTGAATTGGGGATTTGATTGAAGATTGATGAGCAGATTGTTGTTGATGATGATGATGAGAGTGGAAGCGAAGCCGCCATGATTAGATTGTGTGTTTCGACGGAGGGTATCGGCGGTTGAAGGATTCGAATGGTTCTGAGTTCTGACGGTTATAGGCAAAGGAGGTATCTTTTAACGAGCACACATTTGAAGACGCCGATAAAGGTTGCACTTCCCGACAAATTAACCACAAGCTTTCTACCAAATTTTACAAATTAAATTTGTATATATTGTGCTTCAAATAATTTTATTTGTTTTAGTTTCAAATGTTAATTTGTTTAGAGTCAATTATACTATTTCTATTTTTGTGTTTTATAAAAAAGTTTCTTTTTAATACATATTTCTTATGTTTTCCAAACTTTGTTTTTAAAGATGCTTTTATTCCAAAAACCCCACTAGTAAGAAGTTAGGACGGGAGTAAATAACAATCTTTTCGTACTACGTCCCAACTTCTCGACCAACTTTAATTTATAGAAAACGTAAATATTTAATCTCATTGCATATATGAGGAAAGAGGGATGGTTCCCATTGAACACTGTTGCGTTGTGCTCCTTCCAAATGACCAAATACGTAGTTAAATTGATCGTATAAATCTCTTCCCACTTTCTTTTGTTAGCCTTATGTGAATCTGCCAAGAGAAGCAGATCATCCATAGATAACGCAAATATGGGAGGGAGATTACATTGGCATTCGATAAAGAACCAAACTTGCACCGCCACCTGACAACTGGTCGGCTCAAGAATGGGAAGGACAATCGATGAAAAGGTGCAAGGTTGACTATTCAACCTCCCCACACATTGGGTAAAGAGTAGACTCCACCGATATGTGACGCCTAGTGAGCGCAATCCGAGTAGCAATTCGGCCTTTCTGTGCTCTCCGCATAGTGAGGCCTAGCGAGCGTAATCCAAGTAGCAATTCGGTCTTTCTGGGCTCTTCACCGGGACTAACTTGATCCATCGCATCAATGAAACAGGGTTCCTCGAACCGGAAGACACCATCAACTTTTTTAAAGAGCTCACTGCGAACTCCCCTGAGCTATTCCCTATCCATTTAATATTCTTGAAGTTTTGCGTGTCAGATCAAGAACCTAAGCTCGTTTTTCATCACCAATCATTTCTACGTTGTTGGTATGTCCACTTATTTGCTTTATTTTGTTTAAAGATCGCCAAGATATGAACTTTATGTTAGATCTAGGCTTGTATGATGATGATATGATGATTGCATGCATAGATCTAGTGTTATATGTGACAAAGTTGGGATTTTAATGATAAATGTTTTTTTTTTATGATGATCCATGATAATATATGCTAGATCTAGGGTTTGCTTCAATGCATGGTGATAAAGGTTGGATTTTGATGCTTGAATTAATTTTGTCATGGATACATGTAAATGCTAGATCTAGGGTTTAGATGACTTAAACTTGTAAACTTTACGTGTGATATTCGATAAAAATCCGATTTTGATGTTAATGCATAATGGATGACGACTAAAGATAGCTTCTTGGTGTTTGATCTATGATAAAGTTGCATGGTTTATGTAGAAGAATGCATGATGAACGTTAAAATGTTGGTTTTGATGGTCACTTGCATGAAAAATAATATATTTAAATAAGTATATGTTTTTATCGTACGAAAAGTGGTCGTAGGACCATAGATGGTGCATGCATGCATTTGCAAACACTTTATATGACTTAAAATATGTTAGATGCATGTGAAATCCCTATGCTTAATGTGTGATAAAAACATGACTTTTGCGTGAACTTTGGTTATACGCGATAAATATATATTTACCGGTTAATTATTTATTCATTTAACCCTAGTATCATCTTTATTTATGTTTTCTCTTGTGCTAATAATTTATCACGAGTGAGGCGGTTAGAAATAAAGTATTACCCTTGGTTGCAACCCGTAGATGTAAGTCACACTAGCCGAATCACGTAGATCCGGCGTGTTCATTCTCGTTTATGTTTTCTATAGTGATTGTTTGTTCCCATATTACACTAATGACACTAACACCAGAGTCACGAACATGCACCTATGAATGATACTATAAAGCAAATTACACCACAAATTTGAAATTTCTCGGGACGTATTTGCTTCATCACCCTACCATCGCATTTTACGTCCTCGCAACAATGTTTAAAAGGCAGTTCTACAAAATCCATGGCTTATATAAGACTACAATATCCAATCGTGACCCAATCTTTCTTGACCGGTTTTGAAGAAAACTCTTCAAACAACTCACTACAAGATTGTTACATTCGGGTGGCTATTACCGCGACCCGTTGGACAAACGGAAGTCGTTAATTGCTATTTGAAAGCCTACCTAAGATCATTCATATGCAATGAACCAAGAACATAGCTAAAGTATCTCTATCTATCCAAATTCTGGTACAACAGATGTTATCATTCACCAATCAAAATGGCACCATTCAAAGCAGTTTTTGGTACGAATGCAAATGTCATTCATGATTACAGAATTAACCATAAAAAAACAACCTCTATCGGGTCTTTAGTGGCGGAACATCAGAAATCATATTTCCTTCTATTCATTACCAAAAGAAATGAATTGGAAGAATATAGAAAAATATTTGTGTTATCAAGTTATTTTAAAGAAGGAAAAGAAAGAAAGTGAAAGGGAGATTATTAATAATCTTCTCTTCTATTTCATTTGAAAATGAAAAAAAAAAAAAAACAAATATAAATTTTATCATTTACTATTTTACTCTCCTACTTAACCTATTATAAAAACACATATTTAAAATTATAGGTATAATTATAAAATTGTTCTCTTCTTTTCTTTTTCCTTCAACTTGAAATCACATAAATTTTCTATTTATATTGTTTACAAATAAACTTAGATATTTCCTTTTTAAATCATTTCTTTTCTCTCCTAATTTCCTTTCATTTCTTTTACTTATTAAACTCAAGGAACATAACTTTATAGCCTTTAACTATTTTCTTTATAGCCTTTACTTTAATTTACAAACATGTTATATCGTTGATCGTTATCTTTATAGCCTTTAACTGTTTTCTTCTGTTTCTAGCTAGTGTGCTTAACATAATAAAACTATCACTTTCACGAAATGGATACATCAGAATGGCACTAGCAGACATCTAGAATCTAATTATTATTGAGATCATCCAAAATTCACTATTCGTAGCATTATAAACGTTATTATATTTGGATTTTTAAATGTTATGTATTGTATTCGTTAATATATATTAAAGAACCCACTTTTATATTTATATACGGGACATATTATTCCCATGTCTTCTACTTTCTAATCCCACATTCTTTTCAAATTGTCGTTCGAGACTGTTCACGATCGTCTGACTTTTTCAAACTTTGATTTAAATTTTTGGACTTTGTGAATGATCATTTGATATTTTCTAAGAGCCTTGAGACCTTTTATAAGTTTAAAGGGTATAAAAAAGCTCAACTCAAAGTTTAAAAAAGTAAGATCACCGTCTAGTATAACTTCAAATAGTAGCCCCGTAAGATTAGCAACACCCTTATACACAAACTATCATTTGATTTTGTTATTTGTTATATGTTCAGGTGAGTTTTTTCAACACCCTTGTATACAAAATATGATTTGATTTTGTTGAGTATAAGACCAACAACCGTATAAGACCAACAACCTTGTATTGTTTCCCCACAACCCCGTTTTTATGGTTTAGGCTGCTCCCCTCGTGTGTACCAGACAAAAGGATGCAACAGCGACTATCACTTCGTAAATGGAAGCTCTTAGTAACATGTATGACAAGATGGGTACTTGGGATATCTTGAATCAGTACTTTCACAAAAAAAAAAAATTTAATAAATAAATAAATAAATAAATAAATAAATAAATAAATAAATAACTAAAAACTAAAAGTTAAAAAAAAAGCATGACTATTTGGGTAGCTCAACGGATTCACATTAAGATTGATGAACTAACAGGAATGAATGCAACGAAACTAATCATTGAGGCATTACTTTATGAACAATATTCCATATATACACAAAGGCATCAAGTCACTGATACCTGATCTGATATTGATAAAAAAACTACATACAATCATTTAGTACCTACAAGTTGGTCTCCAGGAAGGTTTGAATTGCCAAACCCGCCGCCCAGACATCATCTTCTAATACATGTTCTTCAGGGGAATGACTAATTCCTCCACGACATCGAACAAATAGCATGCCAACCTTGGTCAAATGAGACATGGCCATCGCATCATGTCCCGCACCACTCATGAGGACCGGCACATCACCAATATCTTCACCTGCCATTCGTTTTAAAGCGGCATATGCTGCCGATTTAAGCTGTGAATTCAATCCACCATCACAGCTTACAGCATTGGCATCATGCTGCATAGAAAATCCACAACGGAATGAGCAAAGGAGAATCTAGGGGTGCGTTTGGGTGTGGAAAACACAACTTGTTTTCCATTTCTGTTTTCTAAGAAAACATGGAAAACATAAAACGCGTTCAAATTGTAGTTTTTTTCAGGAAAACAGAAAACGGTGTTACCGTTTTCTAACTAACTTTTAAACTAAAATTGGAAAACACTTTGGGTGCGTTTGGTTGTGGAAAACGTTTTCCAGTTTTCCATTTTCAGTTTTCTAGAAAATGAAATGGGTTTTCCATCTCTAGATAACACATGGAAATTTTTGAAAACGCGTTCTAAACCAAAAGATGGGTTTTCCATTTTCCAAAATAGAAAACTTGAAAACGAAAACGGAAAATGGAAAACGAAAACGGAAAATGGAAAACAAAAAAAAAAGTGTTTTTCAATTTTAGTTTAAAAGTTAGAAAACACTGTTTTCTGTTTACCTGGAAACTTTTTCTCGAAAACTACAATTTGAACGCGTATTTTGTTTTCCATGTTTTCTTAGAAAACAGAAATGGAAAACAGTGTGTGTTTTCCACAACCAAACGCACCCTTTTTTTTTGTTTTCCATTTTCCGTTTTCATTTTCCAGATTTCTATTTTGGAAAATGGAAAACCATCTTTTGGTTTAGAACGTGTTTTCAAAAAATTCCATGTGTTTTCTAGAGATGGAAAACTCATTTCATTTTCTAGAAAACTGAAAATGGAAAACTGGAAAACGTTTTCCACAACCAAACGCACCCTAGGGGTTTTTAATGGGTCGTGTTCGTGGGTTAGCGGGTCGAACCCAAACCCAAACCCGACATGAAGTGCCAGCATGTCATTGTGATAAGGGGAAAAATAGAAACATATAGTGAGAAAATGCACCTTACGCTCCATTAAACAAGAAACAGATCGGCGGTCACATACACTATGCATTTGATTTGATAACTCATATATTATAGCCTCCCTTCCTATGTCATCTGTGGTACGGATATCTACCGTTAATACTACCTGAAAATATTATAATAAAACATTAGTGAATAATGATTATTATACACAAACCAAGGGGAGTCGGGTACTTGCCTGGCCGGGAATGACATTGCTTGCACTGGGCCAGGTTGATATCTCGCCAACCGTACAAACAAGAGATCCAGAAAGAGATTTAACAGAAAAGGCATTACAGTGTCCATTAGAACCATCATTTGATATATAAGCCTGAGGATTTTTACATAGGCTTTCTAAAGATACAATTAACTCAGCTGCAGCAACCATAGGGTCTTGGCGCATAGACATTGGAACTGTTCCAGCATGTCCTTGTGATCCTCTCACAGTCACCTGCAATACGGAGAGGATACAAATAAAATAACTAAATTAATAAGATAACTGAAATATATTAATTTAGGAGGCTGTAGGCATTTTGGTACCTTTAACCGTGTCTGCCCAGCAATTCCTTTTACCACAGCAAGAGGAAGGCCAACCGACTCCAGTACAGGTCCCTGTTCAATATGAACCTGCAATATAACATATTAGCTTAAAGGAAGACTATCCTCATACTCCCAGAATTAAATTTTTCAACATTCAGCAAGGTATTTATGAATCCAAGACATCCACAATTGAAAATCCATGAATCAGATGTGGGTCCTATATCAGTTCAACTTGCATCAAGATAGTTATACCCGATATAGCACGATCATTATCCTTACTCAATACAAATAGGGCCTAGAACTGTCAATCTGGATCCACATACTTATGAACGTGCCGATTTGAGTTATGTTTCACCTCAAATGGGTTGAAATAATAAAAAATGCTAAAATAGAAATGGGTTAAATGGGTCAAAGGACTAACATGCCAAGCAGATAACAAATGCCCAAAATTTATTTTTAATGCAATATACAAGTCCTTTTGTAGAAAAATGTAGATTATTATTGTAAAATTTCACATTTTGTAATTACATTTAAGACATTACTTATATATAAATTAGAAACCACAGGAAAATGTTTGTGAGTCAACCCAACCTGACCCGGCTAAAAAACTGCTAGTTTTGACTAATTCATTTGACCGGTTAGTCAAGCAGCCTAACCTATCCATTTTGCCAGCATAGATGATAAATGACCAACTTGGTATAACTTCTAAATCTTAATCTAACCAACACAGACACAATTTAAGAATGTTGAACTGGCAGGCTTTACAGGTTAATGTTTCCAAGTCTGAGGAATTCTGGCAGTCTTCACAAACAGGCCTCAGGCTATAACTTATAAGTACTACATCTAGCAAACAGTCTCCAAAACTCAGGGATAACCGAGAGATTAAAATTATACCATGCCCAGTTTGTAGTTTCTAAATCTAAAGCTGCTCTATCTCAAAGCTTTAACATTACTTCAGAATTTAGAGATAAACTAGAAATTCAATATGACTAGTTCTTGGATCCATACTGAATTTCCTTACCTCTACATAGCCCAAAACAGACTCGGGTTCATATTTGAGCAGACTGAGGTTTTCTTCAGTAGTTTCTATCAAGTTCTCCTTCAAAACATTTTGCACTGTCAAACCACTGATTAATAAAGTTGCTGTAAGTTTCACTGGAACTAATAATTTTTCATGAATTAGATGGATATAAGACAGTAATTGAATCAGTGTACCTTTTGTCAGGTATCTGCAATGTTGAAGCAGGTAGAACACCTGCAATAGCTGCACTTCCTAGAAATGTCGATTGAAATCTGACTCCTTCTTCATCACTAAATGCAATTACCTGTGAATGACAAGTGTATTATTGACAACATCAAGGACTTGCTGTTTTCAAGAACTTATAATTGCAAAGGAAAATACACAAAAAATTGAACTTACTTCAACTGGATGCCTTAAATTCCTCAACCTTCCTGTCACATTTAACACTTTTAACGCCGATATAGCAGATATGATACCAAGTGCCCCATCAAACATACCAGCATCAATAACAGTATCCTGTCAATAAAGGAAAAGAAACCAATAAGTGCAAAGAAACATAAATGTTTGAAACAAAAAAACATAAAATGTTACTAATCACAAGCGTAAAGCAAGCGGTTTGTTTACCAAATGAGATCCAATTAAAAGAGCCTTTTTGCTAGCATTTGGTGGTTGAACTCGACCATGCACATTCCCCAACCCATCCACCCACCTGCAAATGAATGGCAGCCTCAGTTGAGATTTCTCGAAAGTCAAAACATTAAGTTAATATACAGAAAAGTCAAATCTCACGTAGTCAAACCGGCGTCCTCCATCCACGTACGGATTAGATTCCCGGCTCTGATAGAAGCTGGGCTTAGGAAAGTCCTCTCAAGATAGCTATCCGCATCACTTACCTGTTATGTAAAGTAAAATGATATAGTAAACCATATGTAAATTTATAGCAGACAAATGAAAATCATTGGAAATTTATAGCAGACAGGTGAATTTGATGCATAAATGCTGAACTGAGAGCAGTCAATATGCACATATATTCAAATAATACTGCTATTTGATACAATATACAATTGATACACTACAGTTTTTTGAAAAGTAAAAAGGCAAAATCATGTTTGATAAATATACCTTTCCGAGCTCATAAATCCTTGCTACCGCCTCATCTCTTAAGATTTCAGGAAACAAATCATTCTTCACACCTTCAATCAACTCAAAATTAACGAGACTGATTTAAATCACATATCAATAGTCAAGGCGTTCTAATTGAAAATCACATCAAAATGCGAACCAAATTCAATCTAATCAGATCAATCATACACGCTGATTTCAGATTTCAAAGTTGAAGATCAATCAAATCGACGAAACACGTAAAACGAGATTAAACAATAACTCTCGAAAACTAATCAACAACATCAGTTTTAAGTTTTAATCAAACCTAATGCCGTAAAACTGCGAGAAGAATAACAGGAATCACAGATGAAAAGTTACCGTCGGAGATGTGCGTAGCGGTTGATATCGGAGAAAGCAGAAGAACGACGATAAATATGAGTGAGAAGCGCCATGAAATCAACTCGGATGATGATGATGATTTAGAGAGTTTGTGGATTGGATAGGGAGACGCCATGGCTATGGCTGCAAACTCGCGAGCAGAAAAGCTAGCAAGAAAGCAGCAATAGCAAAGCTATCTATCTCAAATGGCAAGTGTTTATTATTGTGTTGCTTTGCCCACCACCTCAACCTAAAGTTATCAAAATTTCAATCTAATCCCATAAGTTTATAAATATATTTATTTTAACCACGTTTTTTTGTTACTAAATTATTTTATAATACTAAATTATTTTTATTAAAAATAATTTGTTATAGGTAGGTGCATTTGGTCCTACCTCAATTATGGAGCTCATGGCTTTGTTAACCAAACATTTTATTGATTTTTTTATAACTTTTTTCTTTTATTGTTGCATTGATGAAATGTTTATCCTATATAATCTAGAAATTAATGTTAAAACAAATTGTCTTTTTAAAAATAATTTGTTATAGGTAGGTGCATTTGGTCCTACCTCAATTATGGAGCTCATGGCTTTGTTAATCAAACATTTTATTGAGTTTTTGTAAGTTTTTTTCCATTGTATTATTGATAGAATGTTTATTCTATAAAATCTAGAAATTGATGTTAAAAGAAAACGTAACAATGGATTAGCATGTGTTTCCACTTGTTTCTATTTATTGTGCTCGGTATATGTATTTGTGATGAGTTTTGTGTGCAAAACTTTATCGGTAATTTATGTAGGGACGATAATGATAGATACATTTATTTGTTATGTAAAGTAATGAAATTGTGTAGAATACTTTATATCGTTGATATAATGTAAATATGAGTGCATGCTACATAACAAACTCTATTAACCAAAAACGAGACGACTCACTCACAATGCGATAAAAGGTAACGGAGGGTTGGCTATAAAAGAACACATGTTTGGGGGTGTGCATGAAGAAAAAAATAAAAACGTGAATAATAAGAAAACTTTTTAGCAATATTAACAAATTTACAGATAAATGACAGTACAGGGTTTGAATGAAGGTTATTAACAGTACAGAGTTTGAAATGAATGTTATTTATGAAAAGCAACCACAACATGAAGAGCTTAAAAGGGTGATGATGACAAGAAGATTAATATTATGGACATAACATCCAAGATATTTGTTACTTGTGTAGTTTTTGTACATACAAGAACAATCTCAAGGGGTATGTAGAAAAGATTGAAGCTAAAATGTAAAAGAAATGATATTACAGGGGCCAAAAGTGATAATTGTGTGTCGTGTCACGTGTTTGTATGTCGATTGTTTGGCTGCTGAATCCCGAGTCACGGAACCAAAATTGGGTGGGTCCCACGGAGATGCTGGTGGGGTAGTAATTCTAGGCCACATGAATATTCATTTTTTTTTTTTTAACGGCAAACTCTTGGTTACTCGGGGTCTCATCCTGGCAAATGATGCTACCCACGACACGCTACGAACACAGATCGTGCGAGTAACCAAGACCCTCTATGTTGCTCATCCATCCCAGAGGAAACCCACCCCACTGTGGTAAAACCTCTGACCCACCTCTATTTAATTCATCATTCATTTTTTGTGTCTGGTGGATTTGAACCCTTGACCTCCACATTGGAAGACAAAGGTATATCCACTCCACCAAATGGTGGGGGATAAATATTCATTCTTTTAGGAATTATATTTTATATTATATTTTTATTCCAAAAGTTTGAGGATGCCAATTTTGCTTCCACCATATACATATTTGGTAAATCTTTTTTATTAGAATTTAGAAACGTAAAAAGTCCCATATACATATTTGGTAAATCTTTTTTATTAGTAAGAAGTTGATAAATTGTTTTTAAAGATGAGAATAAAATTCTATTTTTTTTAATCGTGAATGTTATTCGATCCATTTAATTGCATATTCAGGTGTGGATAAACAAACACACTAGTATAATGTTAAGTCTATGTAGATATATGTATGAGTTTTTCGAATAACATCATTATTTTTCTTACTTTCTAATGGTTTCATTTCATGTGTTTAATCTCTTAGGTCACGAGTTTGGATTTGTAAAGTTTTTCTTTTTCTTGTTTTGTTTTGCTATAGTGTGTAAATACCCGATACCTAGTAATAACCCAATACACCCAATTCCACAAAATACCCAATATCTATACTAAACTTTATTGTTTTTAGTTGTTCTTTGACGGGAAATTTAGTGGTAAAAGCCAGATCTGGTATAAAAATTTCATGTCAAGTTGATAAAAATTCAGACATTAGAAATAAATGAGATCACTGAAAAAAATCTTGGATCTGTCATTGCTTCTGCTTTACTCAACGCTTCAAATGAGATGTTTGAACTCAACACCTTTATGATGAAGGACATATACATTTACCACCAGACTAAACTAGTAACGAAATTTTTTGCTTGAGTTTAAACTTGAATAAATGCATATTTTATTTGATTATTGTTATATTGATCATAAAGAACTGGGGGGTGCTTGAGTAATGCCACAAAGAATATAACATACTAACACAGACAATGGTTAAACGTTTGAACAATTAGTTGGTGAATTGTCATATAGAAATTATATAAAATAAAAATGCTTTTGAAACTTTAGTTTAAGAGGAAATTGATTATTTACACAGTTAAATAGATTTCTATTATTCATTTTTTATATTTAAAGCATAAATAATTTTGCCTCTTAAACTTTTAATATTTTATGTAAAAAAATATCTAATATAATATAACTAGTATTAAACCCGCGCGATGTTGTGGTGATGATAATTTGCAACTCAGTATTATTTCTATATCTGAAAGACAATTTTTTTTACATGGTTTTTTTTATTTTACTTATTAATTTTTAAAGTTTTGATTATCATTAAATAGATGTTAAAATTTTTATTTTACATTAATGACATTTTTAAAGCCTTCTTTAGGTTTTTTTACTTAAAAGATTATTATACCCTTTTAAACTCTTAATTTATTAAGTAAAAAATAAATTTATTGTCTTCATATGTATTATAATATAGTACAAATATAGTATAGATAAACATATGAAACGTGAATAAATTTATAAAGTATTCCGATATACATGGGCGAAGCTTACTACGGGCCAGAGCGTTCTCAAACCCCATCCATTTTTCGCTCCATAGTGTAAATTTATACTCATTCAGTATAAAAAAAAATTATATACTTAGTCCAGCCCCATCTTTTTTGGCCCATAACTTATAGCCTCGACCGCCATACGGCCCAAACTTCATCACTGCCGATATAACTTTAAGAAAGTAATTAGAGTAATAATATTTTAAACACAGATCTAACAACCCCTAAATATTAGTGGACCATTTTGCGTAATAAAGATTCCTATGTGTAATCCCAATCGGCTATTAAAGAAAAATAATAGGATGTTGGAATATTAAGTCAGCATGAATTTAAAATTGGCAATCTTTGGGAAAGGGACACTAGTGTCCATTTGGATTTCCATAAAATATGCATTTTGGGCTCTCTTATATATATTTATATAATAAAAAATCTTCTGAAATGGTGAGATTACTTGGCCCTTCAAAAAATATACATCTTTAAAACCATAAATTTATCAACGGCCGTTGTTAACTCACTCGCTCTCTTACTTACCAAGTGCATGCGGTATATTTGTGAGCAAAAAAATATAAAAACTTTGAGGTGTATAGAGGTAAAGATGAATTGTTAAGTAAAGTAAGTATAAAATACAGAGGAATTATGGAGTTTACATATATTGGTATTGACTAAATTAAAAAAAAAAAGTGGGGGTAACGATCATGTGACCATTGTTTTCAACGGTAAAAAGAAAACAAAGAAATGATCGGGTAGTATCGGCAACATTATACCGATTTGGGCCCTCAAACATGCCGAAAACCAAGTTGCCGCAACCTTTGATATGGTTGCCGATCAACTTGCCGAAAATTTCCCCTTGCCGATGCCTACTTGCCGACGCCTACTTGCCGACCCATACCCCCACCCTAAGATTCTTCATCAAAAGTAACAAGTAAATCCTCAATTTTGTTCTACACATTCAAAAAGAAAACAATAAAACCTTACTAAAAAAAAATTGTTCAGCCGTCTAATCTTAATGTCTAATCTCCTGCGAACGTGAGTGTGACCCGTTTCATTCTTCTTTTCGAATGGGTTTATGTAGCCCACAATCCACATGCGAAGTCCATTTAATCCAAATTCAAGCCCATATTAAAAATTTGTTAAATCATGACCCAAAATTATATGCAGTACACTTGCTCTTTTGTTCTTCCAACTTCCAAACCCAATACCTACAATTAAATTTAAACTCATCATATAAGACTCTTAAGTAATTGCATTTAAGAGAATTAAGACCAACTAAAAAGTTGAACCCACGTAGAATGCTTATGAATTAAATGGCCAATGACTTAAATTAAATTCATTTTCATTAACTTAAGTAACATTATATCATGAATTACTACATTCGTAATATTTCTCATCGACCTAAATTGTTTCACCATGGATAGCAATGCATTCTTTACCTCAAGTTTAGGCTAATAACGTCGTTTTAGCTCATTCTCTCTAAAATTTACTTACGTTTAGGCTAATAATGTCAATTTAGTTAAGTTACTCCATGTAAACCCGCTCACAAGTAGGAACCTTTAAGCCTATCCACAAAATGAACCTCCATATGGACCATATAACATATCACCCTTACCCATAAATTATTCTCAGGCATTATCTGACCCAACTTGGTATCGTGCTCTGTCTGATGAATATAATGCATGCAAGTTAATGAAACATGGGAGTTAGTTCCTCGACCACAAAATTACCCGCTGATTAATTGTTTGTGGATTTTGGCATAAGTTCAAAGCTGATGGGTACCGCTTAAGAAATATAAAGCTCGGTTGGTGGTTAATGGCGAATCTCGGACCATTGGTATTGATTGTGATGAAACATTCAGCCCAGTTGTTAAACCAACCACAATTCACACGGTTCTCACCATTTTTGTATCCAAATCGTGGCCTATTCATCAATTAGATGTGAAGAATGCGTTTCTCCATGGAGACATCCATGAAACGGTGTTTGTGAATCAACCACCAGAATTTATGGATAAAAACAATCCAAGCTTTGTATGTAGGCTTGAAAAATCTTCCTATGGTCTTAAACAAGCCCCTCGAGCTTGGTACACTCGTTTATCTGAATTCATTTGTGCACATGGTTTCAAAAGCAGCATCTTAGACTTATCTTTGTTTATCATATATCTATGAGGCTACACTACATATCTCTTACTATATGTTGATGATATAATACTCATGGCTTCCACTTCAGTTTTTTTTTTAAAATAGAAATCATTAAAACATTGTCTAAAGGATTTTCCATAACTTGGGAACTCTTCATCATTTCATCGGTAGTTCAATAACATGTGATAAAGACGGTTTGTTCGTCTCTCAAGCTTAGTATGCAAAAGATATATTGAAACGAGGATCCATAAGTAATTGCAAACTGAGTGCCACTTTTGTTGATACATCATCCGAGCTAAGTTCATTGGATAGTGATCATCTTCCTAACAAAACTCTATACCGATATCTTGCTGGAGCATTTCAGTATCTCACTTTTACGTGTCCCAATATTTCATATGCAGTTTATTAATTTTTCTATCTTATCATGCACCATGTTAGAAATTCGAATGCTTGGAAACTCCAGAAAGCGTGATTCACTTTCGGACTGAAAATCTCGAGGGTTCGCTCAAGATTTCAATCGGATACGATCTGGAGATCTTTTCGAATTCAAGAAATTTTTGATCGTGAAGAAGAACCGAACCAGAAAATTTGATATGATCGTACGTATTAACCAGGGGAGCGTATATGCAGTTATTTAGGATAACTGCTATACGATTTTGCACAATTAGTCCCTCGAATTTCATTAATGCCATTTCGTACCGAAATAAAATCTGATGCACAATTAGTCCCTCGAATTTCATTAATGCCAGGGGCTGCCGCCCCTTGGACCCCGCTCTCTCGGGGGCGCTGCCCCCGAACCCCCGCCAAGGGGCCGTTGCCCCCTTGGAAACCCCTAACCTTATCGAGACGAGCGTGCACTACCCCGCACCACCGAACCTGACCGATATAAGTTAGAAGACGTATCGATCCATAATTAATCCAATTATACTAAAATAGCAACACACCACGCGAGTCACATTTCATTTTTTAAAGCGTATTCTAAGATATATTCAGAATTCAGGGCACCTTGCATTATGGTCTTTGCATATCAGCTACTCCTAGTCAATCCACGACATGCTATTGTATATACCTAAGAGACAACTTAATTTCTTGGTCCTCGAAATGCCAAACACGATCTCCCGCTCCAGCGGCGAAGCCGAATATAGCGTGGTTGCCAACGCTGTTGCTAAAGCCTGTTGGATAAGAAATATGTTATTAGAGCTTCAACGCCTTCACTTACCTATTCATAGAGCCACGACCGTTTATTATGATAATGTCTCTGCTGTGTATTTATCAGAAAACCCTGTTCAACATCTGAGAACAAAGCATGTTGAGATAGCTACACTTTGTAAGAGAAAAAGTTTACATCGGTCATGTTCGGGTGCTTCACGTTCCGTCTGCGTCAAATGTTTCATAATTTTCAATACAGTTTGAGCATTTGTTGCTTGCCCGCTCCAACTATGTGAGCATATTAGATAGATTGCATTCTTGACGGACCTGTCTTGTATTGTTTCATAAGTCCTTTCATGTATATTGTGTATGTATATTCCTTCTTGTAAGTAGTTTAGTAAAAGGGAATACATTTTTTTTGAAGGCCAACAAACATAAAATTATCCGGTACTTCATACGAGGTGATCTAATAGCAAAAGACCATCGGCAGCTGGCCCAACCTAGTCGCATGGAGCTCTTAAGTAGGGGTGTGAAAAAATAACCGAAATCCGAATAAACCGATAAACCGAACGGTATCCGTATTCGAATAAACCGATCCGTATTGTAAATTCGGTTTATTCGGTTTCGGATTTATTTGGATTCGGTTTATTCGGTTATCCATTTAAACCGAATAAGAATTTTTTTTAATTTTTTTTTTAAAGCTTGTAATTAGAATGTTAGCCCATTTAGGATTATAAGTTACCACAACTACTCATCTACTTATTTGTATTTATATTTTTAGCCAACATCTTTTTTACTATATTTTCTAGTTTAACCACTAATCTTTTCATTTACTTGTTTTTGTTTCTTGTAGAGATGAGAATGATACGAGTTGAGGTCGATCGAATAGTTAGGCGACATTGTAGCATGACAAAGACACTTCTTCCTATTTGTTTTTGTTCACATGTTGAAAGTTTTATTTTTGGTTTTATGTCGTATTATGGTTCTAAACTCTTAGGACATGTTATATTGCTTGACATTCATTTATTTTTTCTTGTTAGCCTAAAAAATATACAAAATATGTTGTTCGGTTGAACACGATTTATTCGGTTCGGTTAAAATTTTTTCCAATACGGTTCAGTTACGAATGTGTAAAAAAAATTTCAAAACCGAATAAACCGTAAACCGAACCAACGAACAACCCTACCCTTAAGCACACCCAAGTTATCGCTAGTTCCGGGGAAAACCCATCCGCCCGAAGGCCCATTGATGGTTAAACCCGATTGCTCTCGGGATCGAACCAGAGACTACAAGATCCTGGTCTTCCTTCATAGAGCCCCCATGCCTAAGAACAATTTTGTCGAGAATAAAGATAGAACCCGGATCACTTAGACACTAGATGTTTACCTTTACCACTCCAACAGCAAGCCATTGACAGTCAAGGGGTCAAGGGAATACATAAAACATATTTGCAGAAACCAAGTGGATAAAACTATATTTATAGAATATAAAAAATTAAATAGATCTAATATAATATAATATAATATAAAAATTAAATATATTTAATTGAACCATCCTGTGTAGTTTTGTACGTTTTGAAAATTTAAGATCGCAAGCTAACCGTTTATTACAGTTTGAAACTCTCAAGACACAAGCCAGACCGTAAAAAAAAACCGACTGTAAAGTCGAACCAATAGCCGATTTGGACCGTTTTATATTTTCAAACCGGACCATTAACACCCGTACTTTAACTACTTTTGTATACACAATGAATAAAGTCATAGGTAGCAACAACCAATGTTTTAAAAACCAGTTTTTTAGTTGAACCGGAAAACCTTCCGGGACTGGTTCGACCGGTCGGACCGGTTAGACCGGCTGGTTGAACCGGTTAGGGGATTTATATATATTTTTTTATAAAAATGCTAATAAACTTGTACACCCCAACAAAAGTAGTTAAAATACAAATATAATCCACTTAAAAATAATATCAAATATGTATTTCATAAGAAAATATAAGTTTTAAGCTTTAAAAAATAATAAAAAAATAAAAAAAATCAGAAAACCGGTTGAACCGAAAAAAACCGGAAAACCGGCCGGTCTAACCCGGTCCGGTTATTGCCAAAAAACCGGCCTTTAAAAAACCGGCTAGAGGACCGGTCACCGGTCGAACCGGTCGAACCGGCCGGTTCGAACCGGTTTTTAAATCACTGGCAACAACCATAACCTTGCTTTTTTTACTTCCAAATCTGGTCTGCCCAAAATCTAGCCAGATAACTAGTTGATGTGATCATATACAAACGAAAAAGTCAGCTGCTCTTCATGTAACCATTTTAAAATGCCAATAACTTGTATCCTTTATATATTCATGAGAACCACTCTTTAGTTGAAATTTCCTCACTTAACACCATGTCTTTTGTAACCCATCCCCCAAAGGTGCCTTGCACGTATTCCATACTTATTTCTTCATCATCTCTTTATAAATCACCATCTCATTTCAACCCCTAAACAGACACCAATACACCATAAACAGTTTCAAAACAACAGTTTCAAAACAAGAAACAGAAACACAAAAGCTATGAATTCTATCAAATCCTACGGGAAGGTAGACGAAGCCGACCAAATCCGGCTCGATTCTCGCAGAAAAACCCGAAAAAGAATCGCTATTGTTGCATTATCATCTCTTATTCTTGTTATCGTCGTAGTTTCCGCGGTTCTTGGAACTACACTTAGCAAAGACGACAAGCATAACGGTAAGGAACCGCAATCTCCACCGGATTTCGCTTCAATCAAAGCGGTTTGCGACTCCACATTGTACCCGGATACATGTTACACCTCCCTGTCTCCTCTTGTCAACTCGACCCGTATCCAGCCCGATGAGTTGCTCAAACTCTCGGTCCTAGTCGCATTAAACGAGCTTTCGAAAGCGTCCACACTTCCGGAGCTCAAGAATTGCAGTGAGTTATTGGATCTTGCACTTGATCATCTCAATGACACTATGATCTCATCAACCGATATCGATTTGAAATCGATAGGGGGTCTTTTCGACGATCTAATGACGTGGCTAAGCGCTGCTGGGACTTATCAGCAAACATGCATCGATAGCGTCGAAGAAGACGTTTCACCCTACATTCGGAAATCGACCGAGTTAACTAGCAACAGTCTTGCAATCATCAAGCGGTTTTCGAGTGTTGCAAACTCTTACAACCTAAGAAGAAGATTGATGAGTGTTGGAGAAGGAAGCGAGGAATCGCCCGAATGGTTGTCTGCGAAAGACCGAAAGTTGCTGCAGAAGACGGGAATCGAAGCCGACGTGGTGGTGGCTCAGGATGGCTCGGGTAAGTTCAAGAAAATTAGTGATGCTCTTAAGGTGGTGCCTGATAAGAGTAAGAAAAGATTTGTGATATATGTGAAGAAAGGGGTTTACTTTGAGAATGTTAGGATTGAGAAGCCTAAATGGAATGTTATGATGATTGGAGATGGTATGGATTCCACAATTGTGTCTGGAAGCTTAAATGTAGTTGATGGCACACCAACTTTTCAGTCAGCAACTTTTGGTAAGTAACTAAGGCTATCCGTAATGGTTAAAGCCCCATAAAGCCTCACAAGGGGCATTATTCGCCATGTGGACGCTGACTGGGCAAGGGGCTTTATGGGGCTTTATGGTGTAGTGGATAAAGCCCCATAAAGCCCCACCATCATTACTTAATATTTATTTTTTTTTATTTTTCTTTTTAAAAAAAAAACTACTTTCATAAATATTAAAACTAAAAAAAAAATATTACAACTTAATTAAAATGAAAGTGAGTGAATTGAGAGAGATTGAGTGGCGGCGGAGACAACCTCGTCTTCTTCATCGTCGAATAAACCGAGTCGAGTGGCGGAAGAGGGAGAGCCCATTTTTTAAAAAAAAATGAAAGTGAGTGAATTGAGAGAGATTGAGAGTGTGTAGTTTATAAATTGTGGGAGATATATATATAGTTTGAGAGTGTATTTAAAAAAATTGAAAATTAAAAAAAAATAAAATTATACCGTTGATATAGCCGTTCAACGGCTATATCTCGAAATTTCAACATTTCTCCGGCGTTATACCCTTGACGCCCGGGGCGAATTTGGGCTTCATAGCGCCCCATAACGCCCCATAACGCCCCAGCGTAGTGGGGCGGGGCGTTATGTGGGGCGTTATGGGGCGTTATGGAGCCTAAAAACGCCCCACTACGTTTAGCCTAAGTATTCAAAAGTTTTGTCTGTAAACATTATGCATGAAAATAGTACACTACCATTTACAAATCCATTAATTACTTTTCAGTCAGCAACTTTTGGTAAGTAACCAAGTATTCAAAAGTTGTGTCACTAAACATATTATGCATGAAAATAGTACACTACCATTTACAATAACCATTAATTACTGACTCTTTTGGCATGATGCAGCTGTGTTTGGGAAAGGGTTCATAGCTCGTGATATCGGGTTCCGCAACACGGCTGGTGCGGCAAAGCATCAAGCCGTGGCACTAATGTCGACGGCAGACCAATCTGTATTCCACCGTTGCCGAATAGACGGATTCCAAGACTCTCTTTACGTCCACTCGAACCGTCAGTTTTACCGAGAATGTAACATTTACGGCACGGTCGACTTCATTTTCGGGAACTCCGCCGTGGTTATTCAAAACTGCAACATACTTCCCCGGACACCGATGACCGGGCAACAAAACACCATCACGGCACAAGGCAAATTCGATCCGAATCAAAACACCGGCATTTCGATTCAAAACTGCACCATTTGGCCGTACGGGAACTTGAGCGGGGTTCACACGTTCCTGGGACGGCCGTGGAAGAACTATTCGACTACGGTTTACGTTAACAATATGATGGGAAGCTTGATCGATCCGAAAGGATGGTTGCCATGGGTCGGAACATCGGCTCCCGACACGATATTTTACGCCGAGTTTGGTAATTTTGGTGCTGGTGCAGTGACAAAGAATAGGGTCATTTGGAAAGGGCTTAAGTTCATAACTAGCAAACAAGCTAGCAAGTTTACAGTTAAACCTTTTATCCAGGGGGATAAGTGGGTTAAAGATACCGGTGTTCCATACAAATCTGGACTCTGATAGCAACGTCTCAAATGCTTGTTTTTCATAATTTGAGTTGTCAATCCTATCTTTTTGTTTTTGTTTATTTCATATGTTATTGGGATTCATTTTGTAACTAATGATTAATTCTGTGTTGTATCCAATGTGTATGCAACACTTCACAATATATAAGGACTATGGTGACTTTCGTTATAGTTTTACAAAAGTAATGGATGAACTTATACAATATGAAGTAAAATACACTTTTCATTCTTTATACAACCATAACACTTCACATTATTTTTAGCCGAAAAGATAAGATAAATGGATAATCACGAAGTACACATATTTTTGGCGCATCAAATCATCAAAATAGACATTGAAGCTAGGTCTACGGTTTCTTGCTTGTTTACTGGCCGGCTATGCATCCATGTCGATCTATTTGTTGGAATAATGGTGAAAAAATGTGTTATTTCACAAAGTTGTGAAAATGAGATTTCACCAAGTTCGGACGATAATAAATATGTAACATGGTTTATATAAGAAACTCATATATTACATGAGATGAATAAATACAACATATTGCAAACAACAGTTTCCATGATGATTTGTATATTGAATGTCATCACCTATTGATAAGATAAAATATATGAAATATTTAAAATTTATAATGAAGATTTTACTAAGATGGAAAAGTTCTGGACCAAAACCGTAATAAATTAAGTCTTGGGACGAAAGGTGAAAAACGTGCAAATCACATGAACGATAGCTGTAATTTACTCTGGTATTTTATTAGTATTAGATTTATAGATTTAAAAGGTTTATGTGTCACCGGTATCGATGTGAAGGCTTGGCTCAGTGGATGTGTAGTGAACACTAAACAGTAGGCCCAAGCCTCATCAGCCCAACATGCTGCCCAAAGAGATAAGAGGCCCAAGAAGGTTCCTGCCCGTTACAACGATTTCATCATGTCATCCCTAATGTGAGTGGGGTCCAGCCAAGGGGTCATAAGGAAAGGATGTGTGGAGTGTGAGAGCAGTTAGATTGTTATTGAGAATTATTCTCTTCCTCATCTGTACTCTCTCTCTTGTATCTTTCCTCATCAAATTCCAATTTCTAATAAAAAATCCCCTTTTCTCACCTGATTGTTCTCTTTCTTACTGTACTTGAATTCCATCTCTAAATTTAATCTTTACATTGGTGCTTTCATTGACCCTTGCCTCCATGGCTGAGGGTACCCGTTTTAAACTCATCGATGAATCTCTTAAAGCTCTACAAGAATCGCACCTCCAGATCCAATCTCAGATTTCTAAATCTACTCAACAGGCCGATCTCGATGTCATTTCTGAGTCCTTGGAAGATGTCAAGAAATCAGTCCATCGGCTCTGCGTCCAGGTCGGTACCATCGCCAAACAGCGCCCTCCTGAGGCCACTGACGCCGGCACCTCCATCTTGGGCCGCCACAAACCGGCGCCTATTCACCTGCCTCGTTTTGCCGGTACTCACCCTGAACGGTGGATTGCTCAGGCGACGCGTTACTTCGATTTCTATAAGATCCCCGATGACGAACGCCTGATGATTGCCTCGTTTTACCTGGACGACGAGGCTGCAGATTGGTACGATTGGATGGTCCGACACTCTCAATTGGAGGGGTGGTCTTCGTTTTCTGTTGCAGTGGTTCAGCGTTTCAAAGCTCGTGAGCTCGAAGAACCTGAAGGCATCCTCGCCAAGCTCCATCAGACCTCCACCGTCGATGACTACCGCCACCGTTTCGAGGAACTCTCTAATCGCACGATGAAACTTCCTCCAGCCTTTCTTGTTTCCTGTTTTGTCTCCGGCCTTCGGCCAGATATCAAGCAGTCGGTGGCCATACACCAGCCGACCTCTGTTGAGGAGGCGATGAAGTATGCCTTGCTTCATGAGAATCGGATCCAGTTGGAGCATGGATCGGGTCGAATTTCCTTAGGATCCGGTAAGCCTCTGTTACCGACACCTAAAACTCCTATGTTAACCCCCCCTGCAGCCCCCTTTAATCCAAAACCCAGTGGCGCCTTGGCCGCTCCGGCCAAATTAGGGTTTCGCCGTTTATCCCAGACCGAAATAGCCCAGAAGAAAGCCCAAGGGCTCTGTTATAGGTGCGATGCTAAATATTCTAAGGATCATCAGTGTGTGGGAGCCCCACAACTTTTGTTTTTTGATGATGACGTTCAGGACGCCCCTGATCCACCGGAGGTCTTGCAAGCCATCGATGAATCCTTAGCCACTCAACTGCAACTTGATGAGATCCAACACTCTTCGACCATCTCTTATAATGCGTTAGCCGGAGGTTGTTCTTCCGGTACCCTCCGTTTCACTGGTACCATTAAAGGTAAACCCGTCCAAGTATTGTTAGATGGTGGTAGCACCCATTGCTTCGTCCAATCTCGAGTGGCGGGGTTCCTTAACTTGCCGATTGAAGCCGTTACTCCTTTTTCTGTTCTAGTCGGCAGCGGTGAGCGCTTACCATGTTCTGGCCTTGCTCGTCAGGTACCCTTAGTTGTGCAGGGGCATACGATAGTTGTTGATCTTTATGCCCTTCCCTTGCAAGGTTGGGATCTTGTCTTAGGTGTTTCTTGGTTATCCACTTTGGGTCCAGTTATGACTGATTATGGGGCTGGGTCTTTTGAATTCATCTTACATGGCTCACAGGTTTGTTGGAAAGGAGATAACCAACAGGTTACCCATGGTATTCAGTTTAATGGCCTGAAGAAACTGGTCCATTCGGCTGCTGTTTCCGAACTATTTCACCTATCGGTCTCACCCATTCAATCGCCCCCTCCATTGTCTTATCCACCAGACATAAACAACCTTCTTGCCCAGTTTGATGCCGTATTTCAGCCCCCCCAAGGTCTTCCCCCCAGCCGCCCACAAGACCATGCTATTACCCTGCTTCCCAATCAACCCCCCGTGTCGGTCCGCCCTTACCGTTACCCCCATTTTCAGAAACACGAAATCGAGAAACAAGTCTCTGATATGCTTCACCAAGGCATTATTCGCCCCAGCACAAGCCCATTTTCTTCACCCGTCTTATTGGTTCGAAAGAAAGATGGTACATGGCGTTTTTGTGTGGATTATCGCCTTTTAAATGGGTTGACCGTTCGTGATAAGTTTCCGATTCCATCCATTGATGAATTATTTGACGAACTGCACGGTGCCAAATATTTTTCTAAGTTGGATTTACTTGCCGGATACCACCAGATTCGCATTCGCCCAGGGGACGAATCTAAAACGGCATTTCGCACGCACGACGGGCACTACGAGTTTCGGGTCATGCCGTTTGGCTTGACCAATGCTCCGTCCACTTTCCAACGCCTAATGAACGACATTTTTCGGCCATATTTGCGTAAATTCGTTCTTGTTTTCTTCGACGACATTTTAGTCTATAGTTCCTCTTGGGCTGACCACTTATCACATCTTAAGACTATTTTGCAGGTGTTATTAACTAATTCCCTGGTGGCCAAGCTTTCAAAATGTCAGTTTGCTCAAACATCAATTGATTACCTTGGGCATATTATTTCCTTTGAAGGCTTAGCCGTGGACCCATCTAAAGTCACTGCTGTACAACAGTGGCCTCCCCCTTCCAATGTTAAAGAAGTTCGTGGCTTCCTGGGGTTATCCGGTTATTACCGCCGCTTCATTCGCGGTTATGCTACCATTGCCGCTCCATTAACAGATTTGCTCAAAAAAGAACCATTTCTGTGGTCGCCGGCCTGTTCCACTGCCTTTAACAAACTGAAATCCCTGCTCAGTTCTGCTCCGGTACTCCGTATGCCCGATTTTTCACAACCTTTTACTGTTGAGACGGATGCATCCGGCATCGGCATTGGCGCCGTCCTTTCCCAAGTCAAACAGCCCATTGCCTTTTTCAGTCAGAAATTATGTCCTCGGTTACAATCGGCCTCCGCCTACCAACGTGAAATGTTTGCAATTACTCAAGCGGTCGCCAAATGGCGCCAATATCTACTTGGTCGGAAGTTTATTATCATCACGGATCAAGAATCGCTCAAGAATTTAAAGGATCAAGTTATTCAAACCCCGGAGCAACATAAGTGGTTGGGCAAGTTACTGGGCTTTGATTTCGATATCGTGTATCGCCCGGGCAAGTTGAACGGGGATGCCGATGCATTATCAAGATTGCCGGCTGCCCAAGTCATGGCTTATTCCTCTCAACATCCCCTTTTCACTGACGATTTGCGATCAGCTATCTCTTCCAGCCCAGATATGGCGCTGCTAATCAATAAATTAGCCACTGATCCGTTATCGTTTCCGGGGTATTCTACACGGGATGGGCTGGTTTTCTTTAAGGGTCGCTTGGTGGTGCCTCCTGACTCTCCACTCTGTCAGCACCTCCTGCAAGAGTTTCATAGCTCGGTTACCGGGGGCCACTCCGGTGTTACTCGTTGCTTTCATCGATTGTCCTCTAACTTTTATTGGAAGAATATGCGCCGGGATGTCAAACGGTTTGTCGCTGCTTGTCAGGTCTGCTAGCAAACCAAAGCCTCCTCCCAGCCCCCAGCCGGTCTCCTGCAGCCCTTACCGATTCCCGAATTGGTGTTCGAAAGCATCGCCATGGACTTTATCACCGGTCTTCCTTCCTCGAATGGCAAAACGGTAATTATGGTGGTTGTGGATCGCTTGTCCAAGTATGGACATTTTATAGGCTTGCCCACTAATTTCAGTTCCTCCACTGTGGCTTCTGTCTTCATTGCTGAAATTGTTCGCCTTCACGGTATTCCCGTCGACATCGTCTCTGATCGGGACGTTCGCTTCATGTCTGATTTTTGGAAGGAACTCCACCGGCTTCAAGGCACTACACTTTCCTTTAGTTCTTCTTACCATCCTCAATCCGACGGGCAATCCGAGGCCCTCAATAAGTGTTTAGAAATGTATCTCCGGTGTTTTGTTATGGATCAACCTCGCGAATGGCTGCGTTTTTTACCTTGGGCTGAGTTTTGGTACAACACTTCGTATCAAACATCTGCGAAATTGACACCTTTTGAGATCCTTTACGGGAGGAAACCACCAACTATTTCTCGCTACATTCGAGACTCGACCGGTAATCCCTTGGTTGAAGCACAGTTGCTTTCTAGAGATGCCATCTTAAAGACCCTCAAATCTAATTTGGCCCTGGCTCAGAATCGAATGAAGAGCTTTGCCGACCGTCATCGTAGTGAGGTTTCCTTCCAGGTTGGTGACTGGGTTTATGTCAAGCTTCAACCTTTTCGCCAATCGTCTGCTCGCCTCACCCGGCATCACAAGCTCGGGCGCCGCTACTTTGGCCCCTATCAGATCGTCTCCAGGGTCGGGCCGGTCGCATACCAACTCAATCTGCCTTCATCCGCACAGATTCACTCTGTCTTCCATGTCTCTCTGCTCCGCAAATGCATCGGCATTCCTGCCCAACAGGTCACCCCTTTACACTTGGTCAATTCAGATGCGTCACTTCGCTTACAGCCTCAGACGCTCCTGGGCCGTCGTACCATACATCGTGCTGATCAGCTCATTCCTCAAAGCCTCGTTCAGTGGCAAGGGCTGTCCACATCCGAAGCTACTTGGGAGGATGATGCCAACCTTCACCACCACTTTCCATCATTTCACCTTGAGGACAAGGTGTTGCTTGAGGGGGGGGGGGGGGGGGGGAGTAATGTAGTGAACACTAAACAGCAGGCCCAAGCCTCATCAGCCCAACATGCTGCCCAAAGAGATAAGAGGCCCAAGAAGGTTCCTGCCCGTTACAACGATTTCATCATGTCATCCCTAATGTGAGTGGGGTCCAGCCAAGGGGTCATAAGGAAAGGATGTGTGGAGTGTGAGAGCAGTTAGATTGTTATTGAGAATTATTCTCTTCCTCATCTGTACTCTCTCTCTTGTATCTTTCCTCATCAAATTCCAATTTCTAATAAAAATTCCCCTTTTTCACCTGATTGTTCTCTTTCTTACTGTACTTGAATTCCATCTCTAAATTTAATCTTTACAGGATGCGAGCTAAGAGGATACCGTGCAAATTCAGTGGATACTAATCAAAGTATTGTTAATCAATTGTGGCTCATCAGCAACGTGCTATGATGCTTAATGTGACTTGTTCAATAAAGACTTAAAGATGTTTAATACCTTTGTTCTAACATCAATATTAAATCATTTTAATTGGAGACTGAAGATGTTTAATACAATTTAAATCACGAGTTTAATGGTGGTATAAGAATGATAATTGAAAGTGTGAAATGTTGAAATATGAAAATGAAAATAAGTTAGAGGTTGAGTTATTGATTCTGATTCCATTGCAGTATTTTTCGAGGACAAAAAATGGGTAAGTGTAGGGATGTTTGATGTGTTACAAACACATCTGATATTCCCGTATACTTTGTACATTAATCGAGTTAGTTTTAGTCCCATTTTGTGTCATTTTATGTGGTTTGAGTCCTTTTCTATTTGTTTAGTCTTTAGTATGATTCTCATGTATTTTGTAGGTATTTGGTACAATTGCCGAAGCCACGAGAAAGTTGGAGAAAAGCAAAGAAGAAAGTAACAAAGAGTTACTGAAAATAAGATCTAGGCGTATCGCCTAGACCATGAGGTGTAGTACGCGATACACGTGAGGGAGAGAAAGTCAAAGGTGGCTATCGAGTTCGATATAAATTGAAGTTTAGGGTTCCAATTCGGATTTCTTCGACTCCAACCGTATCCCAGGGCAATTTTAGGCAAATTCGAGAGGCAAAAGGAAGGGGGGAATCTGTTGGATACTAGATGTCCTGATCCGACATTTACGTAACCGACCCGGTTACTACCCAGAAGAGTTACAACGGAGTCAACGAACTAATAATTAATTAATCGTAATTAATTAATTCAATCGGTTTATTTAAATAAATAATATTTATTTATTTAATTAAAAGTAACGAAACAAAAATTTATCGTAAAATTTTTACGAGATAAGTGGCACGACATTTTCTAGTCGTTACCGGATTTACGACTAGAAAAACAATTGTGTTTAGAGGCTTGGATAGCGACGTGGGCCCGGGATTACTAAAGCCCGATTAGAAAGGTGATTAAAAGGGGAGGAGGGGATCAGGAGAACCCTAATCGCAAACAACTCTCCCTCTCCTCCCCTTTGCCGTCGCGACCCCCCTCCTCATCTCTCTCTCGATCGGCGCAAACCACCACCACCATTCTCCGTCGTTTTTCGATTACAATAATGGTGAAACGTGATCCGCGTTTAGTTGCTTCCGCCTTGAAGCTCGAGACCACCGCCGCCGCCCGAGCCGCCGCCGTCGCCACCGTCACCGCTGCCGCGACTCGTGCCACTGTTGCCGCCGACCTCTTTGGCGAGGACCACCGCGAGGTGGTTCTCGCTTTACCCGCGCCACCGGGACCGTTGTTCGAACCGTCTCGTGCCGCCACCGTCGAACCGGGTGAAAACCCTAAGTGGCCGGCACCATTGTATGCCGCCGCCGTCACACCACTTCCTCCGCCGCCTCCACGCGCGACGAACAAAATCGTCTCTATGGCGGTTTCGTCGTCAAGCACGGTGGAACCGTCGACTGGAATGCCATGATTCATAGCATGGTTTCGTTACCGCCACCACTGCCGGTTCATGAGATGAACCCGCTCGTGGTGCCTGAGGCCCCGTCTTCAAAAATTTACGACATGAGCAAAATAGAATTTGCAGAACCCTTAAAGCTCCCACGATTTAATTAGATTGACTATGGAGCTTGGCAAAAGTGACCCCTCCACTTTGTTTTGTATTTTTACAAGCCTACACTTCCATTTGGCTTAAATACGAAATGAGATGCTACATTTAATTTACACACCGTCTACAAACACATACAAAGACGTCAAGATTCGAGGCGTTACAAGTATCACCAGTGACATGTATTTATTTGCCCTTCATAACCTTCGTATTGTGATACTTTTTATGTACCTAATGTCTGTTGTTCTTAGGCTTCAATATTTGCAGTTCAATAAGGTTGTGGGAAGATAGAGAGAGAATCAATCCATAAAATTTGAAACCAAGAAAGTAACATCAGATTCTCGATTTGCTTGGTATCTCTCTCTCTCTCTCTTATCTTTCATGTTCCATATGCTCTTAGAGTTTTAATTACATTCTTTTATCATTTTTTTGGATCATCAAGTTCTTGATTTATGACGTGAGGTCGAAGACTCACTCAAAGATAATCCCAATTACACTAAATAGATAGCGGTAAGCGGGTGTCGAACACAAGGAGATTGTGGAGTGTGTATTACTTTTACAACTTGAATTACACTAAATGGAAAACTTGAAATTAATTGTGACAAAGAGTTTTGATTGATAAGTTGATTTTGAACGAATCGATACTAAATTAACAACTAGAAATTAAGTGATAATCTAAACTTTTTGGTTTTCTTAACAATAAAACAAAAGTGATCTTCTCGAATTTCAGAATTCCAAGTAAACAAAAAACAATGATGCAACTAGAAAGAATCACATAGACATGATTCATGTAATCGTAACTATCGTGATAAAAGGGGACAAAGCACTCGGGTTACTAACGCAAGGTTGTCACCCGATGATCAATCAGTATAAATATCAACCAAATTCCTATCCACTAAATCTCAATTGCCAATGGCATCAAGAACGTATGGTTTGCAAAATTTGATTAAGCATAATACTAATTGTTACGAATAATCACAAAAACATTGTAGTGAAACGCATCGAATGCTTAGATCACTATTCTAAAGTCACCATACATCACTATTGTTGTTTACATTGAAATCTTACATTCGAGAAGAACACAACCTACTAGCCGATCATGACGAAATCGAGTGCAACTTTGATGATGATGATCGTCATTGATGATTCTCTAACAATCCCAATGTTAAAATTATGTTTCTTTACTCTTCTCCTGCTCCAAAATCGCCCAAGATCGTCTCTAGTTCGTCCCCAACTGTTAAGAACGAGTTCCCACCAAAAAAGACCCCCAAAATACCTATTTATCGAGTTTTTACGGACCAGAAAACCGCCTCCACCGTAAGCTAAGCTGGCCACCGTAGCTTACGGTGGCTCTGCCTCCTTTACGCCAGCCTCATGCTGGCCTACGGTGGGTTATTTGAGGGCTGGCCACCACCGTAAGCTACGGTGGTGGCGTAAGCTACGGTGGACACATGATGACTTTCATTTTTCCTTTGTCTTTGATTGCCTGAACTTGCTCAAACTTCCTCCCAACTTCTTAGCACTTCTAATTAGCTCGTTTAGGCCCATTTTAACCTGCAACCACACAGTTTCGTGTAGTCATCTATATTCACAAATAATACACATATGAACACTAAAATTGAACAATTATCATGATTAGTACTTAACAAACGGTGCAACCGTCAATTTATCCTTTTATAATAAACAAAATTTTAAGTACTGATCGGTACTTTTAGATGTTTTATGATGACGATGATGATGCTAATCATTTGGTAAAAGCAGATTATGGCTAGAAGCTTTATTTGTCTACTCCTTTTGTAAATTTAGTAATTCAACATTTTTTTATGTTGAAAACACGTTGTAGAACATTTAAGATTTAATTAGCTCTGTTGTAAAACAGATATGCTGCGCAGATTGACTTTCAAGTACGAGTGACTCAGCCCTGCAAAGTACCTTCTTTGCTCATACCATGATTTTGCTAGGTATTTTTTTAAGCTGTGAGTTTTGGTTTATGCTTTATCATGTATGGGCAAACAAATAAGGAATAGAATAAGACAGACACATTAGGTTGCTTTGTTTTGTTTCCCATATTCATGCTTTAATGCTTTAAAAAAAAGTTGCTGCATACATGCTGATGAGTTAGCTATTACAGCAGCCATTGTTAAGAGTGTTTGAAAACAATTTGGTAGACCATATTGAATATGGTATAGATTTCTTTAATATGTATGAGTAATACAATAGAAACTCAATAAATTAATACTCGATTATTTAATAAACTCTCTAAGATAATATTTTTTGCCGGTCCCGACTTGGGGATAGGGTGCTAAATTAATAATTCGCTAATACTATAAGATAATACATTTTTGATAATTTCTTTAGACCCATATAAAATATAAGATAATACATTTTTGATAATTTCTTTAGACCCATATAAAATATAAATTAATAATTCCTTATATATAGCATATTACATGAATGATTTATGAAGGTTTCTTGAAAAATGACTCAATTGTCTTTTGTTTTTTGTTGAAATCAATTTCCCCTTGAATCTCGTCTCTAATTTTCCTTAGCATGGTAAGAACTTCTGGTGTTGTTTTCTCATAGCTCAACATGCATTGTATACAATAATCAAGTGGAAGCTTGAAAGGTGTTTGTAAACTAAGTATTCTACTATAAATTAATAAAATATTAATTAATATATAAATTAATAATTATTAATTTATCGATTAATTAATAACTCTTTTAATTAATAAATTTTGGTGGTCAAACTTTATGTATATGACTTATATTCGTTTGCTATCTTTTTATCTAATATTTATGCTTAATAGGGACCTGAAAAAACAGTTGCTTTTTACAAGTTTTATTAGTCATCTTTTGTTATCGGTTATTACTTACCTATTTCTTTTTATGTTCATTTTGAAGTATTTTTCGAATTAATAGTTGTTTTGAGCTTGATCCCCCAACTGTATTTGGATTCGTTGCTACTTTGTGTTATAGCTTCTGATGGACTATTTATAATATTTTTCTACCCATATTTGCAGTTCCTTCAGCATTCTATGCTCTGTGTTTCAAATCAGTGAAAAGGCCTTTATAAATGTTAGCTTCTCTGTTTTGAGTTGCTGATTTGTTAGTAGCATTTTTAAGTATCAGCCATGTAATTAATTTAAATGTGTTAGGTATATGGTGATGTTTGTGTCAATTTTGTATATATGTATATATTACAGTAACTTAAACTTGATTGTCATCATACTTAACACAAGGAGACACATGTTAGTGAATTTGTATTATCAAAATTGAAAGTATGTCAACAACAATTTCTAAACTCTTTAGTATCCAAGAATAGTCCAAATACAAAATAAGAAAAATACTTAATCCACATTTACTAACCATGTTTGCTTACATTACTTGTTGGGAATTTCCTGAGACCGACGAGTTCGAGATTTGGTTGATGAAACTCAACGTACCACTTACCGTTTAACCATTCGCACAACACGGTGAAGTTTATGACTCGAAGACTCTCATTAACCGAAGACATGGCGTTAGTGACATTATTATTTATTGTTACATTATTTATTTGTCACTAGTTACTAGTTGTTGGTTATTTACTAGTTTGCCATTGTTAGGTTAGTATATATGTAAGTCTTTCTCATGTGAAAGACTAGCTAGATGAGTGTATGTTTGAGAGAGCTTAGTCATGTATCTTTGAAGTTGTGTGAGTTCATGAACACTTGTTCATGAACCTAGCATGAGTGGTGTAGGTAAACATGTAATCATTTGACTTCATCTATGATTATCTCTACATTATCTCGTTTATCACTACTTCTATATTATCCTCATCATCATCATCACATCTCAAACACTTAAGTTGAAGATCTGGTCCTTTATGTTATTCTGGGTGTTTATATCTGTTCTACAAATACGAGCTCACAAAGTCTCCGATCCGCTTCCGCTAGTGCCATCGGGGTTGGCTTGGCTCACCGACCCCGGTTTCTACAATTGGTATCAGAGCCATGGTCGAAGAAAACGAAACAAATCGGTTGATTTCTTCACCTTTGTGTTCATTTATTTGTCTTTGTAACAAATAGAGATGATTTTTGTTCTTGAAAGAGTTTTTGAAGTAAACTTTATTTTCTGCTATGTTCTCAAAATATTTTGGTTTTTGTGTTTGAATATTCAACACAAAAAAATGAGTTCTTGTTGAGTTTGAGGAACTCAAAACTCATCCCAAATATTTTCCAGATTTTTCTACGGAAGAAGTAAATTTTTTAGTCAAAAGCTTTGATTAATTTTGTTTTACTTGTTTGAGTTCAAAGAGATATTGAACAGTGAGAGTGGGTAGTGGGAGTGATATTTGCAGATTTTCCTCCCACACTTTTGTCAATTCCCTATGTATCATCTCTCTCTCTCTCACCTGACAAACACCCATGTCCCATTAACCCATACATTTCTCTCACCACTGTCTCACACCATTTCCCATGCCTTTCTCTCTCTTCAAACAAAAACCTAGTCTACTCTCTCTCTCTTTCTTCGATCTAAACAAGTAACATCGGATCTGAAGGAGAGCACCATAGTCATTCTTGTTAATTATGGTTAGCGAGATCTAGGTTTTCAGTCGTTCGAAGATGACAACGTGGTAGATCGCTCAAAATTAGGGTTTCCGTCAAGATTCATTGACGAGGGTGGCCGGGACTCATATTCATGTTCTGGGTTATAAATGAGTGTTAGTTCACGGGTTTTTAGGTTGAAGACAATGGTACGTCGACGGTTAATAGGGTAACGAGAACAAGGTTTTCGTGCGTCGATTTACAGTGTTGGTGTGATCTGGGTTCATGCATATCATTCAATATTAGGGTCACTGGGTTGTCGATGAAGATGGTGTCGAGGGCCGTGGACGCGAAAAGATGACGACGATAATATTGTTCGTAATCTGACTTCATGCGTTGAAAATCAAGGTTCACGTCCTGGGTTTTCTGGGTTTACTTAGATGATGTTCATGGTTGTTTCATCGTCCAAGGTGGGTTCAATGTGAGAAAGAGATGAAGGTGACGTGTAGATGTTAGGGTTACGAAAAAGGACAAGAATTATCAGTTGACTTTATCTTTTGTCCTGACTTTGTGTACAAGAAAAGGCAACAACCCTATTTTTCTGCAAACCTCAGTCACTTGTCACCATCAAACATACACCATGTCTCTCACTCTCATCATGAACGGAGGAATCGTGTATACTGACTGAACCCACGTGGGAAAGAGTTCTATCGTTTCAGGAAGAACTCGAAGTTCCGAGAGAATGTCCACCGGAAAAACGCTTTTCCGAGACAACATGAGTTTCCGAGAGAACATCGGATCTACGGAAGAAAATGTTCCGAGAGAACGCAACTGCTCCGAGGGAACTCGTTTTTTCGTGACAACTCAAAGTTCCGAGGGAACCATTCTGTGTAGTTTGTTCCGAAGGAACTCAGATTTGGTCTTCCGAGGGAACTGAAAAACTTCCGAGTGAACACAGAAAGTTCCGAGGGAACTTTTTAGAGAAGGAAACGTTCCGGAGTAACCCGAAATTGTTCCGAAGGAACTTGAAAAGTTCCGGGGGAACTCGAAATGTTCCGGAGGAACACCCCAGGTCGCCGGACTTCACCTCAGGTCATCGAGCTCGTTCTGATCTCGTCTCAGATTGACGGTTCTCGTCTCTGTTCACCTCGAGGCCGTAGTACTTGTTTTTGTTCTTCTCAGGGTCGTCGAAATTCGATTTCTGCTGCAAATCAAGTCGCCGATGGTCTTTATATTCGGTCAACAGAGAAGAAAGGCGAAGAGGCGCTGTCAGAAATCTGGTACGCATTTTGTATCAACTAGGTTTAGGGTTTTCTTTCTCTTTTAATGAGAAATGGGCTGATTTAAAAGAAACCGAACTGGGCCCGCCTATTTATTTCTGTTGGGCTGCTGAATAAAAGAAAAACGATTTGGGCCAGTTATTTCTCCTTGTTTGGGCTGCTGATTTAATAATCTGATTGGGCCAGCTTACTCTTTTATTTGTTTGGGCTGTTAAAAGAGTTGGAGAATCAAAGACAGAATTGGGCAGAATCTATTAACAGTGAGCTATTGTTAAATTTGAAGAAAATTACTATAAGTCTAACGGGGTGTAAACCGTTAAATCCATCGCAACAAATTGGTGTATAACAAGGTACACTTGTAGAAATCAAACTATTTTTCCTTTTTGATACTTGCTTCGTTATAAGCAGACGTGTTTAGAAGTCGGTTGAAAATTGAAGAATATGTACAAGTTGCAAAGGAGAATGGTTAAATGAAAGATTTGAAACCGTATGAAGATTTTCTTGAAGTCAAGTTGCAAGAATATAAGAGAACCGATTGTCATAAGAGTTGAGTTATTTATTCGTTCGTTCATCTACCAAATAGGGGGAGATTGTTGGGAATTCCCGAGACCGACGAGTTCGAGATTTGGTTGATGAAACTCAACGTACCACTTACCGTTTAACCGTTCGCACAACACGGTGAAGTTTATGACTCGAAGACACTCATTAACTGAAGATATGACATTAGTGACATTATTATTTATTGTTACATTATTTATTTGTCACTAGTTACTAGTTGTTGGTTATTTACTAGTTTGCCATTGTTAGGTTAGTATATATGTAAGTCTTTCTCATGTGAAAGAATAACTAGATGAGTGTATGTTTGAGAGAGCTTAGTCATGTATCTTTGAAGTTGTGTGGGTTCATGAACACTTGTTCATGAATTTAGCATGAGTGGTGTAGGTAAACATGTAATCATTCGACTTCATCTATGATTATCTCTACATTATCTCGTTTATCACCACTTCTATATTATCTTTATCATCATCATCACATCTCAAACACCTAAGTTGAAGATCTGGTCCTTTATGTTCTTCCGGGTGTATATATTTTTTCTACAAAGACGAGCTCACAAAGTCTCCGATCCGCTTCCGCTAGTGCCATCGGGGTTGGCTTGGCTCACCGACCCCGGTTTCTACATTACTAAAAATGTTGCAGATGATAAGCAAGCCCCACCAATGAAAGCCGAAGAAAAGGAGTGATCAGAACTACAGATTGCCACACATCACAACCTCTTTTGATATCGTAAGGCCAAGTATACAAATGAATGCAAGTTGTACAATTGGCTTTAGAAGAAGCTACACTTACATTTGTGCTTTAGAGCTGTACCATATGTTATAAAAATTGTACTATTGGGTTGCATTTTGTATATAGGTATAATATATGGATGTTTAAGTTTTAGATGTAGAAAGTATAGACAGCTCTATAGGTTATGTGTTTAGGAGTTTCTTTAAATATGGCCCTATCTGGCTTGTTTAAGTTTTAGATGTAACAAGCATAATCCATATATGAATGCTTGTTAACCTATCTGGCTTGAATACTTTGGGTGTTATAATCACATAAAATGATGTATGATGCTGGCTTTTCATATGCATAGCTGTGATGGAGGTTTTATTGGTAAAACTACGAACCATGTCTAACCAACTTCATTCTGGTTATTACCCTCATTAGGAGTCATGGTGTACATACAACCTCTAGGAGAACTTGAAGTCGTTCAAATTGATATTTGGCTTAGTCACCATGCTACTTTATTTGATATAATAGGTTAGTAACCCGTGTAATACACGAGTTGAATATTAGGTTCATAAGATGAGATCAATACAAAAAAAAGTTATGAGAGGTTTGAAAATTATGAATGACATAATTCGTTATCAATTTTGACTATTAAACAAGGGTTGAGTTCATTCAAATTTAAAGAATATATATGAATTTTATTTATCAAGTAATAGATCCAGTAATCAAAATAAGCATGTTTGACCGATCTAATATTTTATTTTTGATGTTGCAATTTAAGTTAGATAATCAATATTTTACCGACCAATGTTGCCATGTTTCAAATCTGGCTTTATAAAACAGCAGGACCATCGACATCGTCATTTTAATTGTTATAGTATATCAAATAGTTATCTTATATTTGCTAAATAAAATGAATGATTTGTTGACCATTATAGTAATTATTTGCATGGTGAATAACAAATAATATTTTAAAATAGAATAAACTAACACACAACATTAGAAACTTTGACAATAACAATTTTCTTAAATATTAATTTGTATAAATATTAATTTGTTAGCACAAAATAAAGTACTTAATTATTTTTATTGATTTTGCATAAATATTAATTTGTTAATATAAAAATAAAGTATTTAATTTTGTATAAATATTAATTGTTAACATGAAGGATAATTATTCTTATTGATTTTGTATAGATATAATTTTGTACTAAATGTAAATTTGAATTCATTTGGAAAATTTTACATTAAATATAATGTTGGACTGTATCTTTGGAATGTAGCAATAATTTATTTATATTCATTGTGATATTGATAAGTGGAATGCTGATGTGGAGGATGATGTCGATGCCCTAGAAAAGAGACATGTGGACACCACTTTATTGCTTTATTAGGATTAGGATTCTCAGGGATTTGTGCACAACTGATTGCTTGTATTGTTCTGTTGCAACAGATCAAATATTTAACGACACTAATACTTTAATATTTTTTCCAGGGATCATGGACAGCGACACCAACACAGACATGGGCACATACACTATTCCACATGACACACACACCGAACAAAACAGGGGCGATTACCAGAACATGGGAACATAAGATCTTTTACGTCAGGTGCTGCTGCAGCATCATCGACTGCTTGAACAAGTTACACCTGAACTGATTCAAAACTACTCTACTGCAGTTTCAGAATGATATCATTGAGCGGCTGCAAGCTGGGCAACACCAAATTGGTATTCATCTTCAAGAAATCGAGCAAGTAAAAGCCGAGTAAGTAAAAGTTCTTGCTCTTGAGCAACCATGTCACATATAACGTAGGGCCGGCCCAATGGGCCAAGCAACCCAAACAAGGGCTTGGGTCCCCAAAATTTTAGGACCTTCATTAGTTCATTTTAAAAATCCAGTCCAAAAAAGTTATATATTAATATAATGTGGACAAAGTTACATTGGCGTCCACTAGCTCACCTGACAAGTGTCGTGAGATTGCTTTGCACGAGTTCCTGTGTTTGAAACTTGCTATCAACATTTTTTCCGTTCTTCCTCACTTAAGGAAATCTGGTCCAAAAAGTCTTCTTTCAACTTTTGTATTTCCCCCTTTTCCTATCTAAGGCTCAAATTGTTTTAATTCTCATTAACGGATTCTAGATAAAAATACATTGTTTGTTTATAGTAGCTCAAAAGGTAACTTTTTATTGATCGTTTTGTATATATTATAATATAATGACATGCTAATGTGAAATCAAAAGTTATGGATTGAGTTATTCGGAAAATTCAAATGAAAAGTAAAACTTAAGGCCCCCAACTTTAAAGTTCGCTTGGGACCTCCAAAAAACTTGAGCCGGCCCTAACATAACATTAGATCTATCCACCACAGGGCGACATGATATGATGCTCAATCTGAGCATTATGATGCATGTGGACGGTGTCATGATGCATACTCTTACTGTGTTGGATGTCTTGAATGTGTGTATCAACTTGGTGCTGCAAAGCTTGGAGCTGCTGAATCACATTATTTCGAAGCTGCGTTATACAAAATGACACGATGAAATGTTTATATACATCATTTGCTTCTGTGAAGTTAAAAAAATAAAAATAAATAAAATATATATTATTATTATTATTTTATGCGGGAAGACCTTATGAATTGTTTTATTTGAAAATCTCAATAGTAATTATATTATACACGTAATTATAATTAAGTTTAGTCTCTTGGCAAATTAAAAAAAAAACGTTTTATATTGATTAATACAAATTTTATAATATAACATGTCGATATTTAAGCATATCTTCCATTCAATTTACAGCGAAAACTGAAACTAAAAAACATAAAGAGACTATACTATACAAACATACCAATTCATCATCTTCTATTTTCAACAAAGAACCATGGCTCCTGTCAAATCAGAATAAGAGGTTAGAAAAAGAGGTCTACTTGATAACCAACCTAGCAAAGGTCTCTATATAATTAAACCTTTTGAAGGTAACGAAATACCTAAAACGTTATAAAAAAAAATCTCACTACGCAGTGTAAATTTCCCAATACGCGGTGCAAGTTTAGGGGTAGCAATCACTTCTACCCCTGCTCATTAGCTACATCCGCCCCTGACAACTTTTCTTTATGTAAAACCTCTCTTCAATCTTCATTTCTCACATGAGATTGCAATTCCTAATTAGGGTTTGTCACCTTCCTATTTATAGGCCATCTTAACTGAGAATCAAGCATTTTTCCTGTTTTCAAGTTGCCACATGCAAATTCTATTTACTAAGGCTCATGCACAAGTTATGTGTCAAGAACCTAATTATCATGAAGAAAAATATATTCTCCATTTCTCTCCCTATTTTTCTCATTTCTACCAGATGGAGGATCGTACTATTAACCGCCTTTTCGGTTGAAAAATCTTCACGGCGTAATCCTGTTTTGCGACTATTAGGTGGTTATTTTTCCTACAACGAAGTATGATTTTTTTCTTTCTAATTTGTATCTGGCCAATTGTTTTATAAGAGTACCTTTGATCTAGCGGTATCTTGATGTTCATAATAGATGAGACATTACTTGTTGTTAGGTTTATACGCACGCGGAAGCGACACACACGATCAACGAACACTGCAGAAAAATAAGGAACATGAGAACACACAAGGATTTACGTGGTTCGGTCGATGTGACCTACGTCCACGGGCTGCAACCAGGATTTTTATTGCTTTATGCCTCACACCTCTCGTGATACAGGATTACAAGTACTAGCCACTATATATAGAGATACAATTAGGGTTAACAACTTAATCCCCAAGAAAACTACTAACGGGCTATAATTAAATAAAACGGGTCGGGTCTTCAATTTAATTATTCTGCCACCGAAAGTCTTCTAAACCGGATTAGGCCCAAACCAATCGAGCCTCCACAAACCCAACAATCTCCCACTTGGAGGCTTGATCATCTTCAACTGCCGTCCACTGTGAATACCTGTACGTCTAGTAATCCTTATCAACTATCCTGGTTGCATCGGCCTTTTCATCAGTCAACTAAAAGGCCCGTTGAAGCTCCACCGAGCTCCAACACATCAGTCACGGCGAAGTATGCCCCTGACTCATTCTCCATCCCTACCGGCTCCCACTGACACGCACTGCCGGATCCTGGAACACCATGAGAATAAACACTCTCCGAATAAAGCAGATAATCGTCTGGAGAGACTTTTACAGCTGGAGTACTGGTTCTCGCAACCCAATGTCTAGTAACTCTGGCTGAAGCTTTGACTGGCTGACTACCAATGCTCCCACTGCCATGAAAACCCTTGACACGTTTTCTTGAACCTTTCCTAGCACGTTCAACCTGAATCTGACATGTGGCTCTGGGTTTGTCATCTGCAAAACAAACCTTCTTCTGCCCACGAGACTCTGTGAACCGGATTTTGTTTTTCTTCTGATCTGGGACGGTCACTCCCTCAGATGGTAAGCTAACCATATACAACGAACCTTGTTTCTTTCCTCGAGCAATAACTAGATTCCCCTTAACAACTTTCCACTGCCCATTTTTGAACTTAACCTCATGTCCCTGTTCGTCCAACTGCCCAACAGAAATCAAACGTTTCTTCAAACCTGGAATAACTCGGACATCCTTCAAAGTCCATGAACCGGCTGAAGTTTTTAGATCTATGTCACCCATGCCCGTCACGTCAAGAACCTCATCGTTCGCTAGCCTTACCTTTCCAAAATCACCATTTTTTAAATTCTGCAATGCTTCACCGCTGTGGGTAGCATGGAATGAAGCACCAGAATCCATAACCCAGGAATCCACCATGCTCTCTACACTACAAACCAAAGCATCATCTTCTTCATCAGTGTAGTTTCCTGCATAGTTTGCTTGTTTCTTTTCATTCGGACATTGATTCCTAAAATGCCCCACCTCCTTGCAGTTCCAACATGTTACCCCAGAGTGATCCCGAGTCTTTGACTGACTCCTCTGTCTGTTCCTGCTCCCACCACCTCTGCTATTTTTCCTGCCTCTACTGACATTTAACAACCCACTTGATGATTCCCCAGAACTCTTTCTTCTGACATCCTCGCCCAGAATGAGATCACGAATCTTCTCAAAAGTGAATTTATCGGTTCCTGAAGAACTAGTAACCGCTGTAACCGTTCCAGACCAACTGTCAGGCAATGATGATAGCAGTAGCAAAGCTTGAACTTCATCATCGAACTTAATGCCAACGGACACGAGTCTGGCTAAGATCGAATTCAACAGATTAATATGCTCGGTAACTGAACTGCCTTCTTTCATCCTTGTGTTAACCAACTCACGAATTAAGAAGACTTTATTTGCTGCCGACGGCTTCTCGTATATGTTAGAAAGAGCCAACATCATACCACTAGCAGTGGTCACCTCCATGATGTTAAATGCCACACTTCTAGTCAATGACAACGTGATAACTGCCCTCGCTTTCTTGTCTTTTAATTCCCACTCGGTTGGTTCCATCTTTTCCGGTCTCTTCCCCGTTAACACAACATCAAGATCTTTCTGACACAATGCAGCCTCAATCTGCATCTTCCACCAACTAAAATCTGTACCGTTAAACTTATCGATTGAAAATTTCCCATCCTCTGCCATGTTAAACACAAACACGACTAATAGAAACTGAATCGAAAAAAAAAAACAAGAACAGAATTTAAACAACCGAAGCAGAAAACCCTAATTCACGTTTCTCCGGTCTTCAAAACGGCACCCTAAATGCTCTCGGTGGACAAAATCAAAAAAATGTTGATCTGATCTTCGATTTGTTTGCCATGGAATTAAAATGAATTCTTCTCGTCCGGCGTGCCAAAACAATTAACAAAGAGAACTAATATAAAAAAAACACGTTTGCTTAATAGTGACGCCTCACGGCCAAATCGATCTGCTTTTCTTTTATTTATCCTTTTTCATCAATTTGACGCCAATTTAAACACGGTATGATACTAACCTCGATCGGCAAACCAAACTCAAATTGGGGAGAAAGAATTTAAACCAGTTACGATCGCTGGATGACGGTGGCGGCTGCCGACTCCCGAAACCCTAGATCCGACTTCCGTGACTGCGTGTTCACGTGTGTAATGAACCTGGCTCTGATACCACTTGTTAGGTTTATACGCACGCGGAAGCGACACACACGATCAACGAACACTGCAGAAAAATAAGGAACACGAGAACACACAAGGATTTACGTGGTTCGGTCGATGTGACCTACGTCCACGGGCTGCAACCAGGATTTTTATTGCTTTATGCCTCACACCTCTCGTGATACAGGATTACAAGTACTAGCCACTATATATAGAGATACAATTAGGGTTAACAACTTAATCCCCAAGAAAACTACTAACGGGCTATAATTAAATAAAACGGGTCGGGTCTTCAATTTAATTATTCTGCCACCGAAAGTCTTCTAAACCGGATTAGGCCCAAACCAATCGAGCCTCCACAAACCCAACACTTGTAACACCCTTGAACAAAATCACCCAATCGGGATAGTTTGCAGCGGAAAATAGGTCCCATTTTTTTTGTTTTTAAGAAAAGACCACAACTTAACATATTGAAATGCAACTATTAGTTTAAAACCAACTTGTACATAGACTTTTCAACAAAACTAGTACAACTCAACTTTTGAAAATCGTGACTTAATCACTCGTTTTACAAGTGATCCCACAACCGAAAGAGTCCAATGGTTAATTTTAAACGAGCCCGTACACCCACTCGATGTACTCATTTAAATTCGAAACGACTCAACTTGAATTCTAGAGTATGGTTTGATCACTAGTATAAAAAAATGATCTAACCACACTTCTTCTTACGTACAATCCAATTCGGAGACATGAATCCCACTCTACTTGCTTCAAATCAAGACCCGGCAATAACGTCATGAAGAAGTTAATCTTCTGAGTCATTCTTCCACGTGTACGGTCCTTCACATTGCCTTGACCGCATCCATAATCTTATTCATGACGTTTACCTTAGCTTAATCGCATCCCATCCGGTTCCTAATCATGACCTACCATAAACACCGACAGCATGTTAGTGTTTATGATTTTTAAGCATTCAACTAGACCAGAGTGGTCAAAACGTAACCAACAACTAAGTAAAAAGAAATCACAAAAACTGCTAACAGCAGCTCAAAACGGCCATGTAGGAGTCTGAAACGACCGTTTTAACATTCTGTCCTTTTTCACCTGCATCTCATACTTAGCCAAATTTGGCCCTGTTTCGAGCTATTTTTCCTGATTTCTATTTATACACAGCAACCAAGGTTCGGGATTAATCTGGGTACCTTCCAACTGACCTGCAACCACTTTTTAGACATATTAATCCATCTTAATAAATCAATCCACCACTAATAAAATTAATTTAACAACGCACCAAATTTCAACCCGTTGACCCGTTTAGATGACTGACACTTTGCAAGGACAACTAAGTGTCCACAAACTTCGGGATTTACATCCTTTATTAGTTAGCATACCTCCATATATAAAATCCCATCAATTCCACTCTTTTATTTGATAACTACAACTTACCTTGCGATTATTTTACCAGCATTTCAATCCTAAACAATTCATGCTAGTTATAACAATTTAGACAACTTATCAAGTGACATTGTTTCTCACATACCTTGATTATGCAATCATAACAACAAGAGCGATGAGCCCATACCTTCACTTCCCTTTTCACAATGGACACCATTTTCTAGTGTCATTTATGTAATCTTTCTCAACCTACAACTTGGGTACTTCTCTTACTGTATCACACGTCAACGTCATTAAAACGACTCATTATATATGATTGTTATCGTTGGAATATCCACTACACAACTAACACGACTTTAGAATCATTTTGCAATCACATCTTATAATTTCAACATAAATAAAATGCTCATATGTCTAGTTGTCATACTTAGACTTAGCATATTATTAAACCCCCACATGTACTTTATATCCAACCTTTACTTTCTTACCATCTACGTTTTCATCATATAATTACATGAGTACATCATATTAGGCATACAACATGTAATCCTCTAACTATGGTGTAAGATATACTTACTTGAAAGTTGACTTGAGCCTTTGTCGCCATTTTCTCAGCTTGACCCATTTGTTTCCAAGCTTCCCATCTAGCTTATCAACAATCAACACTACCATGTTCTACACTCATAAGATGACTAGTTAGCCGTTTCACAACATGGTTATTATACACTATGGGTCAATTTTCACATAAGTCAATTTCTTCATTTTTAGGCGTTTGACTTCTAAAAGTCAAAATGTCCAAAAACTAAACCATCCAATTAAGCACATATTCATGCATATAACATAGGATTTCTAATTCCATAACGTGTACACATGATTACCAACATATTCAACAACATTTAACACATACATGTTACATGTACCATTAGTTATGCCCTCAATACTACATGGGGTTATGCTTATTAACCATAACCCACCATTTCACAACTTTATGCATCAAATTCACTTGTTAAACATACTTGGCAAATCATTTAATAGATTTTATAGAGAGTTTTTAATCTCTAAACGCACACGTTTTAAAGAGATTAAAGTCCAACAAATGGACGGATTTAGACATTTAATAGATTTTATAACTTCCAACTTATGGAGGTTAGATGGTTTTAAAGAAAATTTATAACGTCCAACTAATGGATGTTAAAATGTAAGGAAAATTTTAACGTCCAACAAATGGATGTTAAAGTTTTGTCGTAACCGACAACTCGTTTAACTCTAAGTCCAACTTTGAGTCAAAACGAGTTAAAAAAAATATTTATTTTTAAAACACTAGATCACCTCGAGAAATCTAAGTCCAACTTTGAGACTCGAGGCAATGAAGTTTTTATAAAACGAACGGTGTTTTAAAATTTTGTTTTAAGATTGTAGGAAAACCGTTCGTAAATTTAATTAAAATAAATACTTTTATTTAAGTACGATTACAACAAAAGAAATAAATCTAATCTATTACAATACAATGAAAATGAAATTCTACTCCTATCAACAATTACAAGGAAATGATTAAAGGTTACACGGAAATGAAATACAATACAAAGAAATGAATATAAGATTACAAGGAAATGAAACAAATTAAAATTACAATACAAAGAAAATGAAATTCTATTGATTTGAATGAAGAAAAATTAATGACAGAGAATTATGAAAAAGATTTTGAAAGTCAAAGAAAATTGATTTGAGAAAAACCTTTTGATATTAATTAAGAAAACGAGAAGGTTCCAAGGAACCTTTGGCGAAGGATTCGGGTCAAAACCCGGGTCCCTTAAAACAAATTCCGGGTCTACCGAAGAACCGTTTTGTTTCCCAGGGTACAATCGCCAAAACCGTATTGTACGGCCGGGATAACTCTAAGCTTGAAAATACCTTGAAGCTTGAAGAACAGGAACAATGAGGAAGATGAGAGAAAGAATGAGGAGATGTAGAGAGAAAGAATTCTGTGTGAATTCTGGTGTGTTTAGCCTCAACTAATGAGGCTGTATATATAGTGGATGGGAGCCTTGGAGAGCACACTAAGTTAATTCGTAGTCAAACTTTGCATTAAACGTCTTTAATGCAAATTGATTTCTAATTAACGCGGAATTACCTTAATTAGCTCAAAAACGCGTTTCCAGCTGTCAATCCGGAGGAACACGCGTTCTGCTCGAACAGTGGAGCCACGCAGGTCCGCTTGAACCACACAGGTTCAGCCTGAACCGTTTCCGGTTCAACTGTTCAGCTTGAACCTTCCGGCTGAACTTCAACCGGATCACACAGCTCTCACTCGTTCCGCTTGAACTTCTCCGCCTGGTCTCCAACCGGAACAACTTCCGGTTGAACTCAAAAACAATAAGGCGGCTCTCAAGCGGCTCGCGGCGATGCGAGCGTGCAAAGTGCGCCATCAAAGCGCCACATTGCGCCTCATACGCCCACGCCACGCGCGCGCGCGTGCGTGTGCGAGTGCGAGTGCGAGTTAGGGGTGCTTCGCACCCCTCAGGGTCCAAGGGATGTGTCCTACTAAAGGAAACAATAGTTGGTAAGGTTCCCACCATATAAACCACTTTTGGTTTCAATCCCCAACCAATGTGGGATGAGTTAACATGCTATACTTAGCATTTTTCTCTCTAATTTTCGCAGCTTCACAAGTTGCGAGACCTCAACTTTGAGCTTCGATATCTCATTCATACGAGCTCGGATTTGGACGTGGTTTGATGCGTTGGAAAGCCCTCACAACGTACTACACAAACCCATTAAATACAGAGGCAACAACCTATGTTATCTGTATTTTATTTTAGTCCAAAGTTGGTGAAAAACTCATTTTCACACTTAGTGAAAAAACTCATTTTTCACTAGTTTTTCTCCCAAAATTCCAACAATCCCCCACATGAATGGGTATCGATCTATTCTTCAAGAATCAAAGGCAATTTCGGCAGTCCAGTATTGCAGGATAGGTAGGTGTCCCCTTTGAACCTTCCTTTGTGAAGCATACTTGGGTTACTGGTGTTTGGTAGACGCGATGTCTTTGAACCAATCGACCGTTTGTGTAACCGTTATTACACCCACACAACACTTTCCCTAACTTGGTTAGCCCTCATTGTCGTGTCCAATCATGGTCCTGGAACACTCGCCTGGTTCTGCTAGAGCTCTAGGATTTGTGCCCAACAAATCCATTCGAAGCGACCGCACTTCTCTCTTGCATAGGTGATTACCACAATCATTAAAAGCATTGGTATTATGATTTACTCAAAATCATCTATGACTTACACAAAGTCATTGACCATCGTATGCTTAACCTCACACATTTCACTGTTTGGTGATAGGAATGGACTAGGAAGTACACAACTCCCTTTTAAGATTTTAGGGTACTCCCCCACAGTGACCTTAGCCAATGCGATTAGGTTGTCCTATTGAACCTAGAGCCTGGGATCTCCATTTTCATAGGTTAGGTTTTCCTTCGCATCAGCTTTCAACCCAATGGGCTTTAGTCCCATTCCCCTTGACGACTTCAAAACTAACTCTTTGCTTAAGCCTTTTGTAAACGGATCCGCAGTGTTATCTTTTGACTTCACATAGTCAATTGAGATAACTCCGGTAGAGATTAGTTGTCGTACCGTATTATGTCTACGTCTAATGTGCCTTGATTTGCCATTGTACATCATGGATTGGGCGCGCCCAATTGCCGATTTACTGTCACAATGTATGCAAATAGCCGTCATTGGCATAGGCCACCTTGGAATTTCTTCCACAAATTGACGTAGCCATTCCGCCTCTTCACCAGATTTATCCAAGGCGATGAACTCAGATTCCATTGTGGACCGCGCTATAACAGTTTGCTTAGCCGATTTCCAAGCAATAGCCGCGCCACCAAGCGTGAACACATACCCGCTTGTTGATTTGGAATCCTTTATATCCGAAATCCAATTCGCATCGCAGTATCCTTCGATAACTGCTGGATCTCGGGTATAATGCAGTCCATAGTCTCTCGTGTATCTTAAGTACCTTAGTAAACGAGTCATTGCTTTCCAATGTACCGCGCACGGATTACTCGTGTACCGGCTTAGTCTGCTCACAGCATAAGCCAAATCTGGTCTGGTACATGTCATAAGATACATGAGACTCCCAATCACCCTTGAGTACTCTAACTGAGCAACCCCTTTTCCTCTATTCTTAGCAAGATGAAGGGTAGTATCAACCGGAGTTTGAGACACACTCTTATCTCCTGCGTTGAACTTCTCAAGGATTTTGTCCACATAGTGAGATTGACTCAAGACAATACCATTTGGGGTTCTGATGATTTTTACACCGAGTATCACATCTGCGAGCCCCATGTCTTTCATGTCAAATCTCGCTTTCAACATGTCTTTAGTAGCTTTGACCATCTTATCATCGCTCCCAACGATAAGCATGTCATCTACATAGAGACATAGAATCACATAACCTCTAGGTGTGTCCTTCGCATAGACACACTTGTCGCACTCATTTATTTTGAATCCGTTGTCAAGCATGACACGGTCAAACTTCTGGTGCCATTGCTTAGGAGCTTGCTTCAAGCCATACAAAGACTTGACGAGTCTACACACCTTGCCTTCTTGGCCAGGAGCGGTAAAACCCTCAGGTTGTTCCATGTAGATCTCTTCTTCTAAATCACCGTTTAGAAACGCGGTTTTTACATCCATTTGGTGAACCTCCAAATTTCGTAAAGCCGCTATAGCAAGCACCAACCTTATCGAGGTTATGCGAGTAACAGGTGAGTAAGTATCAAAGTAATCCAGACCTTCCTTTTGTCTGTATCCTTTGATCACTAGCCTCGCCTTATACTTGTCAATGGAGCCATCGGCTTTCAACTTCTTCTTGAATATCCACCGATATCCAAGTGGTTTGCAACCCTTAGGAAGATCGACAAGCTCCCAAGTGTGGTTCTGCAAGATAGACTCTATCTCACACTTGATGGCTTCTTTCCATTGAGGCCCATCTGAGGAGGTTACCGCCTCGCGGTAGGTATTGGGATCACCCTCAACCATGTAAGCCGTGAAGTCAGGTCCAAAGGATTTTCCAACCCTTTTTCGCTTACTTCTTCTAGGCTCACCCTCATCAGATGCAGACCGTTTACGAACCTCGTTACCAACCGATGGTTGTTCATAAACCTCGTCACCAACAAATGGATCTTCACGAGTCTCGTCACCAACTAATGGTGTCGATGAACTCGCGCGTTCTCGTGACAAACACGGGAATACATTTTCAAAGAATGAAGCATTCCTTGATTCCATGATAGTGTCTTCGAGTATATCGGGATTTTTCGAGTCATGGACAAGAAACCGATATGCACTACTGTTTTCTGCGTATCCAATGAACACACAGTCCACGGTTTTGGGTCCTAACCTTTGCACCTTAGGCAAAGGAGCTAATACCTTAGCTAGGCACCCCCACACTTTGAGGTATTTGTAGGATGGCGTTTTGCCCGTCCACAATTCATAAGGAGTCTTATCCTTATCTTTGCGGGGTATCTTATTCAAAAGATAGTTAGCCGTCAAGATGGCTTCCCCCCACATGTCTAGGCTCATCCCAGAACTATTCAACATGGCATTCATCATCTCTTTCAATGTACGGTTCTTTCGTTCCGCAATGCCATTGGATTGTGGAGAATAAGGTGCGGTGGTCTCATGGACAATTCCACTTTGTGCACATAAGTCCGCAAACGGTGAAACATATTCACCTCCTCTATCACTCCGCAAAACCTTGATTTTCTTGGTGAATTTATTCTCAACCAAGTTCTTAAACAAGACAAACTTGTTTATTGCTTCATCCTTACTCTTAAGTAAGTATACATAGCAATATCTTGTACTATCATCAATAAACGTGATGAAGTACTTGTGTCCACCACGCGTGGGGACGACTTTCAAGTCACACACATCGGTGTGAATTAAGTCTAGGGGTTCGGTTATTCGTTCAACCGATTTAAATGGTTGTCTTGTAAGTTTGGATTCGACACACGTTTCGCATTTTGATTTCGAGTCTATTTTAAAATTTGGCAAACATTTTAAATTCATTAAACGGCGAATTGAATTAAAATTGACGTGTCCTAATCTACCATGCCACATATTTGAATCGTAAAACTCAATCATATAAGTAGAAGAGGAGGCTTTCGCCATTTTATTAATAACCATGGTAGACAACTTAAACATAGAGTTTTGGGCATAGCCCTTGCCTACAAACATGCCGTTTTTGGTCAACACGACCTTATCAGACTCGATCACAATGCGAAATCCAAACTTGTTGAGCAGCCATCCAGAAACAAGATTCTTCCTGATTTCTGGAACGTACAGAACGTTGCTCAACGTAAGCTCCTTCTCTGAAGTGAACTTCAAGACCACATTGCCTTCACCCATGATGTCGGCAGTAGCTTTATTCCCCATATAAAGCTTCTCGGTCCCCTTCGCCTCTTTAAACGTACTAAAGAGGGACTTGTCTCCGCACACGTGGCGGGTGGCACCGGTGTCAACATACCAGCCAGGGTTCTCCCCCACAATGTTGACTTCAGAAATGAAGGCAGACGCCTCCGTGATCATGGCCACCAGTGGCATGTCATCCTCCATCATGTGAGCGTGCTCACGTTGTGGCTTCGGGCACTGATCCGCCCGATGACCATGCCCCCCACAGTTGTAGCACTTTCCAGAAAACTTTAGAGGCTTCTTTTTCACAACCCCTTTCTTCGGTGCCAAGTGCTCAACCGCTTTGCCTTTGCCTTTGGCTTTGGCCCCACCATTGCGCTTGCTTCCCTTGGAAGACTGACCAACCTCCACCATATTCACCTTAGCCGAAGGTTGCATGGTGGTGGCCTTTTGAGCCATCTTATTGTCCTCCTCGATACGAAGACGGACAATGAGATCCTCAACGGTCATCGCCTTTCTTTTGTGTTTAAGATAATTCTTAAACTCAAGCCACGAAGGCGGAAGCTTTTCAATCATAGCCGCCACTTGAAATGTCTCACAAAGGGACATACCCTCTGCGTGGACCTCATGTAGTATAATTTGAAGCTCTTGGACTTGACTCATCACGGTTTTGTTATCAACCATTTTGTAGTCCAAGAAACGGGCTACCACGAATTTCTTCGTGCCAGCATCCTCCGTTCTATACTTCTTGTCTAAAGACTCCCACAATTCTTTGGAGGTCTTAAACACCGAGTAGACATTATACAGAGAGTCCACTAGGCCGTTCAACACATAGTTGCGGCACAAATAGTCCGAATGTTTCCAAGCTTCCACCGCGCTAACGGTTTCGGCGTTGGCTTCCCCTTCACCGAGTTTGGGAGCGGACTCCGTGAGACAATTCGCAAGGTTTAGGGTGGTCAAATAGAACAACATCTTTTGTTGCCACCTCTTGAAGTGTAAACCCGAGAACTTCTCGGGTTTTTCGGCATGACTTGCGATGGTGTTGGCCGTTATGCCGCTTTGGGACCCAACCGATGGTGTTCCTTTAGGCTTTTCGGCTACCTTTTCAACGTCAATAGTCATATTTCTGAAATAGAAAAACTACACAAGTTAATATTCAGAATTTTTATTTAAACGCGCACGTTTAAAGTGTGTAAGAAAAAACCTCCAACTAATGGATGGTTTTCAAGGAGTAGAAGAGAGTTTTTAATCTCTAAACGCACACGTTTTAAAGAGATTAAAGTCCAACAAATGGACGGATTTAGAAATTTAATAGATTTTATAACTTCCAACTTATGGAGGTTAGATGGTTTTAAAGAAAATTTATAACGTCCAACTAATGGATGTTAAAATGTAAGGAAAATTTTAACGTCCAACAAATGGATGTTAAAGTTTTGTCGTAACCGACAACTCGTTTAACTCTAAGTCCAACTTTGAGTCAAAACGAGTTAAAAAAAATATTTATTTTTAAAACACTAGATCACCTCGAGAAATCTAAGTCCAACTTTGAGACTCGAGGCAATGAAGTTTTTATAAAACGAACGGTGTTTTAAAAATTTGTTTTAAGTTTGTAGGAAAACCGTTCGTAAATTTAATTAAAATAAATACTTTTATTTAAGTACGATTACAACAAAAGAAATAAATCTAATCTATTACAATACAATGAAAATGAAATTCTACTCCTATCAACAATTACAAGGAAATGATTAAAGGTTACACGGAAATGAAATACAATACAAAGAAATGAATATAAGATTACAAGGAAATGAAACAAATTAAAATTACAATACAAAGAAAATGAAATTCTATTGATTTGAATGAAGAAAAATTAATGACAGAGAATTATGAAAAAGATTTTGAAAGTCAAAGAAAATTGATTTGAGAAAAACCTTTTGATATTAATTAAGAAAACGAGAAGGTTCCAAGGAACCTTTGGCGAAGGATTCGGGTCAAAACCCGGGTCCCTTAAAACAAATTCCGGGTCTACCGAAGAACCGTTTTGTTTCCCAGGGTACAATCGCCAAAACCGTATTGTACGGCCGGGATAACTCTAAGCTTGAAAATACCTTGAAGCTTGAAGAACAGGAACAATGAGGAAGATGAGAGAAAGAATGAGGAGATGTAGAGAGAAAGAATTCTGTGTGAATTCTGGTGTGTCTAGCCTCAACTAATGAGGCTGTATATATAGTGGATGGGAGCCTTGGAGAGCACACTAAGTTAATTCGTAGTCAAACTTTGCATTAAACGTCTTTAATGCAAATTGATTTCTAATTAACGCGGAATTGCCTTAATTAGCTCAAAAACGCGTTTCCAGCTGTCAATCCGGAGGAACACGCGTTCTGCTCGAACAGTGGAGCCACGCAGGTCCGCTTGAACCACACAGGTTCAGCCTGAACCGTTTCCGGTTCAACTGTTCAGCTTGAACCTTCCGGCTGAACTTCAACCGGATCACACAACTCTCACTCGTTCCGCTTGAACTTCTCCGCCTGGTCTCCAACCGGAACAACTTCCGGTTGAACTCAAAAACAATAAGGCGGCTCTCAAGCGGCTCGCGGCGATGCGAGCGTGCAAAGTGCGCCATCAAAGCGCCACATTGCGCCTCATACGCCCACGCCACGCGCGCGCGTGCGCGAGTGCGAGTTAGGGTGCTTCGCACCCCTCAGGGTCCAAGGGATGTGTCCTACTAAAGGAAACAATAGTTGGTAAGGTTCCCACCATATAAACCACTTTTGGTTTCAATCCCCAACCAATGTGGGATGAGTTAACATGCTATACTTAGCATTTTTCTCTCTAATTTTCGCAGCTTCACAAGTTGCGAGACCTCAACTTTGAGCTTCGATATCTCATTCATACGAGCTCGGATTTGGACGTGGTTTGATACGTTGGAAAGCCCTCACAATGTACTACACAAACCCATTAAATACAGAGGCAACAACCTATGTTATCTGTATTTTATTTTAGTCCAAAGTTGGTGAAAAACTCATTTTCATACTTAGTGAAAAAACTCATTTTTCACTAGTTTTTCTCCCAAAATTCCAACAAAAACTAATTTGGGAGATACACAACCGACCCGACTTAAGATTAACTTATATTTTTAAGTTTACCATCCGTTACTTCAAAATATTCTCATTAAAAGACAACTTAGTAATTCGACCCTCGGGAATTCCGATTAAAATATTCATCTTGAATTTGGGATGTTACATTACTTTTTAAAGTAGTAAAGGTTCAACTCTATGATTAAAAATAAAAATAAATATAAAAATAAATATAAAAATAAAAAGTTGCCGTTCAAAAAAAATCTACTCGATTGTTTTCATGTGAAATGACGAAAAAAACGGTTGTAGCAATTGAATTCAAAAAGTAGTCAGTGAGATGACCAATGTTAAACATAAAAGTCATATATGTTGAAAAAGATAATGACTAATGAGTGAGATTTAGTTTATATGAATTTGTAGGAATTGAGATCATCACTATAAAGAACGGCAACATTAGTGGGGCATTTGTCATAACTATTGATGGGAAATGTCGGCGCTAACACTTTTAGTGAATATCGCCGCTGATGAGTCGTTGATGTTGCTCCGTGACTCCATCACTAATGCTTCATGTGTCGCCGCTAATGCTCATTTGTCGCCGCCATTGCCTGTCTTCGCTAATACATGTCACCGCTAATGCTCTCTGACATATACCGCATATTTTCTTCGTATTTTCTTCTTTACCAGTTTTCCCAAATACATACATTTCAAAAAACTATAGTATTCAACAATAAATACTTGCATACACTAAAATTTATAAACATGATCAAACTAAGTAAACAAACGTCATAGTTTCCAACAAGTAATTTGCTAAGTTATAAGTTATAAACATATAAACTACCAAATAGAATATTAAACTGGCCACTTTATTAGACGATATCGTCATTCTTCGTCCTCATCTCTCTCGTTGTGTTCGTCACCTACATTATTTGTTCCCGTATTCAAACCCATATATTGTGAGTTGGGTTTGAAAAGTTGGGTCTTGGAACAAACTTGTTATTTGATCCTACACAAATATAAGGTATGGTTAAAACAAAACTATATTTTCAACCGAATATACTATCATACACTTAACACATGCATACAAGTTTCGGGTGAAACAAGTCATTTACATAATCTAGATGCAAACTAATACCATACATATACAAACATACATGTTTCGGGTCAAACATATCATTTTACATACTAACATTTACCAAACTAATACTATACATATACAAAGATATAAGTTTTGGGTCAAACGGGTCATTTTACCTACTAGCATTTACCAATTCTACTAACATTTACCAACTAATACCATACATATACAAACATACAAGTTTCGGGTCAAACAGGTCATTTTACATACATACATACATCTAGATGCATATAAGTTTCGGGCCAAACTACAAACATATAACAAATAATAACATCTAACTACTTACTAACATTTACATATCTACTAACATTAAACAAACTAATTCTCCTATTATACAAAGTTCAACTTGGAACTGTTCAAGTTTATGATATCATATTTGGTATGCATAAAATACAACCACCTAAAGCAACTATCTTAATTTTTTAGTTTATTATTATATGTGTCATGCTCTATGTACAACCTTGCCAATGGAATACTCTCTAACAAAAGCATTCCCTCGACGTGTGTTAACAGACAACGCACTCCCTCCTTTTCCTTTTGCTTTCATGTGGTTTCTCTCCGCCTATCTGTTCTAGGTATTCCATTTGAATTCTCTGCAAGTGATCCTTTAATTATATATATTTTTTGGGGGTTTCTTTTGTTAACTATTCCTCTTCGTTACACGTTTTCCAGGCTACAGTAATTGTGGATCTTTCAGTAGCAGTTGTTTTTTGATCGGAGGTAAATCTACCGGGTTTCTTTGTTATTTGCTATTACTTTTTTCTTTGGTAATTTTATACGGATTTATGTTCTGGATCATGTTGAATGCCAATTATACATGATCCATGTGTGATGATATTGGTTGATTTTCATTACATTGTGTATTTTGATCCATTGGCTAGATGTTGTGCTCTTGGAAATCTGAGATTGACGTAGATTGATATAGGAGTTTAGTTTAGTTTGTCCATTAATTTTTTGCTAACAGATGGGCTTAAGGTTTTCTTATTACCACGATTTCGCATGTTGTTATTTAAGGTTTCCTTTTCTTACTTGGTATTTATGAAGAACTGATCTTTGTTGTTTTAGGAAGTTTATATATTTATCTTAATTTCTGGATATTTTTTGTAAATGTCTAATGTTTTATGTGTTTTGTGATTGTAGGTGCTATTCCATCTTTCTCTGAAACTGGGTCTGCAGGTAAATCTACTGGAATGTTTGGGTCCTCAAACCGATTTCAAAAGCTAAAGGATAGAGGTCAATTCTTTATGATTTTGACACAGTTTAATATTTGCTTTTTCACTGGTGTTTTTGCTATAGTCCTAAAGTTTATGCTTTCGCCAATATTGTTGCATGTACTTTTTATGAACATAAACACGTGAGTATGCACGTATAAGGGCCCCGAATACATAGTTGTATACACCTAATATGAGTAAGTTTGAATGTCATTAAAATCCAACAAAATTGTGATAGATTATTTCCATTGGTATGGGGATGCCTCTATCATTCATCAACATAATTAGCAGACTCATATATTAGGGCATCAATCTATTATAGTATAAACCAAATATAGATTATTTCAAATAGAACTAAATCCAATAACACAGTTGTGTTTGCCATTGATCTATGCTTAATGTTTTAGAGAGTTTTATGGATGTCTTATTCTCTTTGTGTATTGTGATTGTAGGTGTCCTTCTGCTTAGCTTTCCCTATAGGCTGTACAAGTATGTATTTTTTTTTGTGGTGTATATTTTCGGTAATTTATTTGGGTTGTTTGTTTTGATTTAGTTCTTTATTGGTTATGTAGGTGACACCGAAGCTAGAGGCTTAGTAGCAGTGGCGGACCTACTCATAGAAGAGGGGGTTCGTCCGACCCCCATGAAAAAAAAAGTTTAGTGTTATATATACGATAAAATTCTAACCGACCCCCAAGAAATTTTATGATCGACCCCCATGAATTTTGATCAACGACCCAAACTGGAAAATAAAAAAGTTAAGAAGATGACGAATACGGAAATCACCATTTTTTGTTTAGAGTTGCAGGTAGTTTAATGGAGAATGAAAAGAAATTTGGAGAAGAAGAAAGAAAAAAAGAATAAAGAAAGTAAATTAATGTGGTCAAGGACTAAGGTTTTGTCGATTGCATTTTTTGTTTGTTTGTGAATACTACAACCTGCATTTTGTACTTTAGTCATTGAGAATGGTGTACACACAATTAAGTTTATGACAACTTTCTTAAATCTCTTTCTCAAGTTTAATTACAATTTAATTTATCTTTTAGCTATTAGCTTAGTATAATTTTAATCTAGATGCATTAGCGTGGGCGGTATGGGTGACAAAAAAAAATCGACAACCATCTTTCGGCAAGGAGGATTTTTCGGCAATGGTTTGGCAACCATACCCCCATGTTCGGCAACTTGATTTCGGCAAAAAAAAAAAAAAAATTCGGCATTTAGTTGCCGATGGTTGCCGAGGATTTTTGGAACACATTTTCCCACCCAACCCAACTTATCCTACCAAACTTATCCTACCCAACTTATCCCACCCATACCACTTCAAAAAACAAAAAAGACATATACTTTTTTCTCTCTCAGGTGTCACTCTCCTATTGGTCCATCAACTTATCCCATTTTACTCATCCTAAAAAATTTATCCCCCATACCGCCCACCCTTATAACCAACTAAACCAATCTAACAATTAAAGGACTTTTAGCTTGATGATAAATACAGTGTTTTGGATTCAAGTTCCATAATAAATAAATGATAACAAAATTTAGTGTTAAAAAGAAACTAAACCAATCAACATCTCTTCAGAATTTGCCTCTTTAGTCATTTCGATACGAGAACAAAAATTAAGAAATTATTATAGCATTGTTCCTAATCTATTGGCTTTTGATATAAATAATTTATTATGCGATCCGACCCGACGCAGCTTGAACCGGTGCGAAAAATAAATATTTATCGATAGACAGTTGACCTTTAAAAATTTTCGACCCCCATGAAAATATTTCCTGGGTTCGCCACTGCTTAATAGCATAACTTTATATCAAAGAATTCGAATAGAAAAATCATTTAAGCTCTTCGAACCATTAATATGTTTTTCTTTGAATTAGGTGTTTTTTTTTCAGACTTTTCAAACCCCTCATGTCCTTCCTGATATGGCTTTATTTGTTTTCTAATGCGGGGAATAAAAAGAAAATTAATAGCTTTTTAAGCAGTGATCTTACAGTATAATTATTTTTTATTTTTATCATTGCTTGAGGCACTCTTCTTTCTATTTTAAAGATAGCATTCAAAACAAATTTAATGATATGTTTTTACTCGCCTTCCTGTAATTTACTTATGACCATATATGTTTTGTAAAATGCCTATTTATATTCTAGGCTGCTCGCCAATATGTTTTTCCTGAACTGTATGTAATCTATTAAATGGTTTTTTTCTTTTTATCATTGTTTGAAGTAGCCTTCTTTAGAGAGTATCATTCAAAACAAGCTTTAATGATATATAATTTTGGTTTATCACATCTATTTTCATGTCATTCCTTTCATAATCTAATGAAACCATTTAGTTGACATTGTATCTTTTATTATTACTATATGTGTTTCTTAATTTAATTTGACAAACAACCATGTTCAATATATGTTTATGCCTAGTTGCATACCTAATGAACATGTATTAGGTATTACATGTGTGGCTCAGAATATGAGGACAAGTGTTTCAGTACTGTTTGTCTATATTTGGCGTAATGATAACGGTTTGTCAGACCGTCACAAATCCCCAACTAAATTTGATTTGTAGTATTGGTAAGTTAGGGTTATCGAACCAAGGGAATATGTGGAAATTCATTAATTGACCGAAACTCCTATTAATTACTAATTACCTAAAATTACCTACTTTGCCTCTTGGTTGTTTTGAATGAGTTGGGGTGAATTAATAAAATTAACTAATTTAAAGACTAGAGAAAATTATTAGACTAAAGAATTGGTTACCAAATTATGGAAGTTGTTCACGAATGGGAAAAACTAACTACGTTTGGATCCTGGTTGGCTGCCGATCTGGGCAAAACCTAATCAATCGCTAATAACACTTAGACATGATCCCCAATTGCTTAGTTGACCTAATAACTTAAGTTCATAATGGGCTGCTTAGCTCCTGCCGCAAGAAAATGCTAGATCATGACAGTGGACCACTAAAACCCTAATTTACTAGTTGATTAAACAAGTTCAGCATGCGGGTGTTCAACAGTTGTAAGGAAAACCGGAACAATTAGCAATTAACGGTTATGAACAGAACGATTTCACCAACCAATCACCAAAAGTAGTTAAAGATGATTAGCCGGACATGACTAATGAAACAAACATGATTATGAATGAAAATTGCATTAAAAACTATTACCGAATGATTAAAGTCTTCAAAGAATCTCTAAAGAAGGCTCCAAATTCGTATTCTTCACTCCAAAAAAAGACTGAAGATGATTAGGGTTTGAAAATAAACTTAAAACACTCTATAAATATGTTTTAGAAACAAAATAAATAAAATTTCGCCGACTCCAATCGTAAGCGTACCGCCGTAAATGACATGATTTTCCGCGTATCGCCCGAGCTTTAAAGTATCCGAATTGTAATTTATTCTTGTTGCTGCGTTCACATTATATGCCAATTAATTTCTTCCAAGCATGAAAGTCACGTGCTTTTTCTTTCTTCCTTTAAATTGTATAAACTCCTTTTAAACTCCACAAGCAACCATCGAAATTAATTAGAGACTCATGTAGCCTTTATCTTCTTTACATCAAAGGCTAGCATATGAGATGTACCTGCAGTCTCCATATAATAGTTAATAATAACAAATAAATATGACGCTCGGTTCAACGGTTTGCTTTTGCTTAACTTAATTCCATCGTTCTAGCTTATTTACTCCATGACTTATTAAACATTAAAACTATTTAAATCAATATATTTAATACACAATATGGTGTGTATAGGGAGTGATTAATATAAAATAAAGTGTACATTTTAACCTCTTATCACGTAATAATAGTAATGTTTGGGTAACATGGTTTGCCGCATTTGGTTTTTTGTCTTCTTGATGGTTTAGTCATTTGGAAGTTGATTAATTTAGGTTATGTGCTATATATCTCTTGGTGTAATTCATTGTGTATTTTGTGAAAACGCTAACGTTTAAAGATTGGTAGTTTGGTTGTTGATTAATTTAGATCATGTTATTTAAAACTCTACTTAATATCTCTTAGTGTAATTCATTGTGTATTGATGTATTGTGAAAAGGCTAACGTTTAAAGATTGGTAGTTTAGTTGTTGATTAATTTAGATCATGTTATTTAAAACTCTACTTACTTGACATATCTCAAGCCAACCTATCCGAGTTTTTAGCATTGCTTCTATGGAATTGTTTAAATTTAGTTAATAGAGGCTACCTATTTTCATAATTAAATTGTTAGTGATTGAGATTTCATTTTTCTACCAGGTACTTGGAATGGGTTTTACTGCTTGAAGGGTTTGAGATTGGTGAACTTGCTCCTTCAACCTATATGCAGGTCAGTTTATTATGTATTTATGATTGAAGATGTTGCTGTTATTTACATCAGAATGGTTGAACATTTATTTGTTCATTTGTTGTCTATGTCTATGAATTTTTGCAGGTTCAAAAGAGTATGAAAAAGGAAGATAGAGATTACAAAAATAAAATTTCTTACCAATTTTGTTTGCTATGTTTTATGACTTCTTAATTTTGTTTGCTATGTTTATGACTTCTTGCAGTTACAAAAGAGTTTGAAAACTCAAATTGGAGATTTGTTATTAATGTAACTCTATATGAATTTGATTTGTAATTATTTTTATTAACTTACAATAATTACTGTTTGGTTATAAACAATTAATACAAATATATGTTTTAAGCTGCTGACCGGAATCAAAGGTCTTTGAACACGACTACGTGACCGGAATCGAAGGCCTTTGAACAGACTATGTAACAGCTTCCGTGGCAACGCGTGGATCAATACATCTAGTACTATACATATACAAACATATAAGTTTCGGTCTAACGAGTCATTTTACCTACTAATATTTACCAATTCAGTTCTACTAATATTTATCAAACTAATACCATACATATACAAACATATAAGTTTCGGGTCAAACATGGCATATACATACACATACATATAGAAGCATACAAGTTTCGTGTAAAAACATGTCAAACTTCTAACATCTAACTACTTACTAACATTTAAATATCTCCTAACATTTACCAATTCTACTAACATTTACCAAACCAATACCATGCATATACAAACATATGAGTTTCAAGTCAAACGGGTCATAAAATAAACAAAGATAGTGTTACCTGTGTAAAATGTGTGTTGGCGGCGGTTATGACTACTCATTAGAAACCGACACTTGAGAAGAAGGTTTAAACCCAATCCCTTAGATTCATCTATGGCGAGCTCCCATCACCTTTTCAAACACCCCGACTTCGTTCACTGCAGAAGTCCATTGATTAGCAGGTTGAGTTTGGGAAGCAAACTCTTCCTCTAATCGGCGTTGTATTTTATGAAGATGATTTATATAATAAAGATTTACAATTGTTTCAGTGGCTTCTGGGTCAACCGTCCCATTTTTACGTGTATGAGCATCCCGGAATGTTGTTAGGTGGGTTTGAGCCTCCTTAACATTAAGTATCATTTTTTATTTCAAGAAATACTAATACTAATATATATATATATATATATATATATATATATATAGTGAAAAGTTCATTGTAGACACCATCATAAGTGTAGACATGTAGACACATTATTTCATCATTAAATCTCTTGATCTAATGGTTGTGATTAATTTTTTTCCTCACTATCCAGAAAATTTCACATGTGAAAAAGAGCCATTTCAGATGCGTAAATGTGTACAATGAACTTCACCATTCATCTTAGTTCCACTGCAATTACCTCTACCCGCATCGTTCTCGCCCCCGCGTTCCTCCATTGTTGTACTTGTTGGTTGTATAGTAACCCTAGAATCCTTCGACTACGTACGATGGAGCCACCTCCGATCAACCACCAACCACCTCCGCCACCACTTACCACCTCCATCATCCCCTCCACTTCCTTCACCTTTCATGTCACAACCACCTATGCAACCAATTACCACATTCATATACTCCCATCGCTCCTCCACACAACCACCGCCGTTCACCTTCACCTTTTCATGACCACCACTGTTCACGTACACCACCATCCATCTCCAACCACCACCGTCACTCTTCAAATCCATCGGCAAACCCGACCCACCTTCCCACCCCTAGATCTGCTACATTGAGGAAATGGGTTGTTTGAACTTCTATTATTTTCTTACCAAGTGAGTTATTTACCAATTTTCAAAATTTTATTTCTTTTCTATTATTTTCTGGATTTCTAAGAAATAAAATCTAGTGGGTTTTTTTCAGGGTATTTTTATCATGGGTTTTTTCTGGGTTTTTTTTGGATTTCTAAGAAATAAAATCATGGGTTTTTTTTAGAATTAAGGAAATTATGGTTATAAGAATACCCGTTTATTTATTTTGCTTTATATTCACGTTTTGCCTATTTTATTGTTCTTAATCAAATTGATTCATAAATTAGTTTATTGCTCTTGATCGAATGGATTCGTAGCTGCCTAATTTTGTGCTCTTATTTTGGTTTATATTAATAAAATTATGATGGTAATAATACATGTTACGTATGTTACAAACAGTTACATGTGCTACAAGCTGTTACATGTGCATGTGTAACGTTTACGTATATGAATTAATGGTAAATATGTAACATCTATTGGTACATATGTTTTATCTAATGTTACGTTTTTAATATCCATTGGTATATATGTTATACCTAATGTTACATATATAATTAGTTTATTGCTCTTGATCGAATTATATAACTACGTAAATTTACTTCTGTAACATGCATGTTACATATGTAATTTTTACACACATATCATGTTATATGTTATATGTTACATGCTACACATGTTACAAGTTGTTACATGTTACATATGTTACAAATTATTGCTAAGATGATAAACACAAACTGATGTATTTTGTTACATATGTAAAATTCTAATGTTACATATGTATTACTTGTTAAATGTGTGAATCAGGTTATTCCTAAATTAATGAAAAGAATCATAAATACTTGATAAATACAAACTAATGTATTTTGTTACATATGTAGAATTCTAATGTTACATATGTATATTTACTTACATAACATGCATAACATGTATGTTACACATGTAATTTTACGCACATATCATGTTATATGTTACATGTTACATTTGTTACAAGTTGTTACATGTTACATTTGTTACAAAGATGGGTAACATGCATGTTCCATATGTAATTTTACACACATATCCTGTTATATGTTACATGTTACATATGTTAAAAGTTGTTACATGTTACATTTGTTATAAATTATTGCTAAGATGATAAACACAAACTAATGTATTTTGTTACATATGTAAAATTTACTTACATAAGATGGGTAACATGCATGTTCCATATGTAATTTTACACACATATCCTGTTATATGTTACATGTTACATATGTTAAAAGTTGTTACATGTTACATTTGTTATAAATTATTGCTAAGATGATAAACACAAACTAATGTATTTTGTTACATATGTAAAATTCTAATGTTACATATGTATACCAACTGATTAACTTGTTTTCTGTGCAGGTTAAAGGATTTTTTGTGTCAAAGATGTAGATGATTATCAAGAACCAAAGACTAATTAGCTTTTATATTTTTTTCTGTTAGCTTGTTATATTTTTTAATCATTTTTAAAGCTTTCCAGTTCAATTATACATGTGTAGATGATTAATGTATGTAACATGCTGTGAGCGGAATACTTAATCACAAAACCACATTTTTACATATATTTTTTTAATCATGTTCTATAAGTAATATCGTATGATAGATATGTAACATATTACATATATGAATTTCCTTATGTAACATGTTACATATGATTATGGTTCTTCATAGCTCCTTAATTTTCTTTGATTTGATTAGGAAGTTGTCTCTGTAACATGGAAAAAAAGAATATAACTCTACCACTAATAAAATATATTTTAGAGAATGAGGTTATATACGTAACTCAACAACGATGTTACATATGTAACATGTTGTGAGTAGAATGTTTAATAACAATAACATATTTGTTACATATGTAAAGTAACTGAAACGTTTTATATAAAAAGAAAAATATAAGAGAGAAAGTATGACAACATTGTTTATACTTATTTACTTTTTTAAATATTATATTTAATCTATTATCTAAAAGAAGATTATTTAATTTATTTTAACCTAAGCTACTTTTATTTTATTTCATTCCCTTTTCTTATTTTCTCATCTAATATTTGAATTATAAAAAAATTAATCAAGTTCTATTTTAATCTAAAAAGCTATAAGATATGAAAATTTATTTTGTGTTTATGTTGTATGGTATATGAGAGAAAGAGATGAATAAGAAGAGTGACGAGATGGAGAGAGAAGAGAGAATGAGATGAGAAGAAATAGGAGACATGAAATTATTAAGAGAGGAGAGAGAAAGATGAGAGATGAAAAGATGGAGAAAGGAGACAAAAAAAGGTCAACTTTTTGCAGATCTTACAGAGATGTAAATGAGCTCCTTTATTCAACTGGACCATTTTACCCTTAAAGAGATCAATCAAGGAAGCCAACGTGATTGAATCTGGACCCTTCATTATGGTTTTCATGGTTTTTCCAACTCAATCAAGTTTTTATTATTTATATATATATACGAGATGTTTACCCACCCCGCGCGTTGCTGCGGGGTCGAATTTGTATACTAAACGAAAGTAAAAAAATAAGTGGTATAAAACGTAAAAGTTTAAAAGTCTCGTGGTGAAAGTATAAAACTAAGAAGTATATTAAAAGCGAAAGTAGAAAAATTAAAAGTTTCGTGCCCAAAGTAGAAAACAAAAAAACTTAAAACAAAAAAAAACTTTAAAAGTTAAAGGGTTAAAAAATTAAGAAGTATAAAACGTAAAAGTCTAAAAGTCTTGTGGTGAAAGTATAAAACTATAAAAGTTACTAAAAATTAAAGTATAAAAGTTAAAAGTTTCGTGGCCAAAGTAGAAGACAATAAAAGTTAAAACAATAAAAAAGTTTAAAAGTTAGAGGGTAAAAAAGTTTATGGGTATAAAACATAAAAGTCTAACAGTCTTGTATTGAAAGTAAAAAACTATAAAAATATACTAAAAACGAAAGTAGAAAAGTTAAAAATTTGGTGGCCAAAATAGAAGACAACAAAACTTAAAATAAAAAAAAAACTTTAAAAGTTAAACGATACAAAACGTAAGAGTATGAAACAATGTGACCAAACTATAAAAACTATAAGTTTACTATTTCGTTAAAAAGAAAAAATCAAATCGTAAAAGTTTAAGGGTAGAAAGCGTCAAAGCACCAAAGTCACGTGGTTAAAATTTAAAAAACTAAAAGTGAACTATTCATCATGAAATTTTATTGTTTAATATATATATATATATATATATATATATATATATATATATATATATATAGTGAAAAGTTCATTGTAGACACCCCCATAAGTGTAGACAGGTAGACACCCTTTTTCACCATTAGATCTCTTGATCTAATGGTTGTGATTAATTTTCTTTTTTCTTTTTTTCTTTTTTCTCATTAATTAGAAATTTTCACATGTGAAAAAGAGCTATTTCACATGCGAAAGTGTCTACAATGAACCTCACCCTATATATATATATATATATATATAGGGGATGGTTATCATGAAAACCACCTCCAGTTATGAAAACTTTCAAAACTCAATGGGTGGCCAGAATTGCTCCACATCACCTAGTAACCTTATCACTATAAGGGCAAATATGACATTTCAACTTATCCATGTCAAATCTTTTATCTCTCCTCTCTCCTTTCACCTATCACCTCACACATCCCACATCTCTCCTCTCTCCTCTCTCCTCTATCTTTTCTTCTTTTTTTGAACGACTCATTTCTCATATCTCTTCTTCTCTTCTTTTTCACTTTTATTTAAATGGTAATTAATTTTCATATTATTTTCTCATTTGTAAATTATAAAGAAACTATAAAAGAAGGCTATATGTAAAAAATTTGTAGAGTTATATAGAAGTTAAAATGTAACATGTGTAATATTTACATGTTGAATTTAATATTTGAGAAACGCTTCCAATATTGCGTGTGTAAAAAAGTATGTATAAAATTTAATGTCGAGACAACTGAAGTTTTTATAAGGTGTAACATGTGTAATATTTACATGTTAATAGAAAAATACAAGTCTTTGAGAAAGGTGTTTTGGAAATTTACCATTTAAAAGTTCATTAGTTTGTTAGTGTTTATTTGAAAACATGTGTAAAAGTTTACTAGTTTGTTACTGTTTATCGGATTTTTCCCATAAAAATTAAGAAGCAAAATACACACGTTAAAATTATAATTTTTACATATGTAACGTGTTTAAGCTCGTATGATAGTGAATGCATAACAATGGGTTACGTATAACATGAGTAACATGTAACATGTCAGATGTTTTAAGAAAAAAAAATATTTTATATATTGTAACATGTGTATAAGAATTTTTTTGTTACAGATGTAACATATTTTTCACTAAAGAATTTACCAACTATAATTTTTTGTTACATGTGTTAATGGATACATATGTAAAGTGTGTAAGGTTGTACCATAGTTCTGGTTAAACAATAGATATGTTCTGGAAAGAAAATAATAAATATTAAAAATTGTAACATGTGTAAAAAATGATATATTGACACTTTACAAACTCATTCTAGACCCTTGATCATGTCTATCTAATGGTTATCCTTTTTTCTCTATTTTTCATTTAAATATATAAAGTGCTTTATCTTCTTTTTAAAAGCAAAAGGGTATTATTGTCAAAGAATATTTCAAAAAATTTGTACCTCCTGCCACCCCATCTGCATGTCACCATCTTTCCTTGTCAAATCCATCCTAGAAGCTATACCATTTCCATACCATCTTCTCCATCTTTCCCATTTTCCATTGATTCAAAATCTAATCTACTTTCTTCCCCCTTGATCCATCTTCCCACGTTTTCTTCATTTCTCATTTCCCTGATTATGATCTAAGTTCTTTTTCGGTGACCTTTCATTTTCTTTATTTCATCATAATGCCAAATGGACTTACACCCAATTTTTCTTAGTTGTTTCCTCAAGTATCTTGTTTGTTTTTTGTTTGTAGATGGCGTCTCCTCCCAAGTTCCCAACCATTTTTCAGCAAGGTCAGACGCGTTCTCTCGTCCAAATTACGAACCTGTAAGTGATTTTATCCTCGTCTCTTAATTTTTCTTTTTAGGGGTTGTGTTCTTGAAATCGACCATTTAAACTATAAATTACTTCCTTTATTTTACATAATCATTCGTCTAATCCCTTATCTTTGGTTGAAACACTATATTTAAACTTGTTTTCTTTTTTTGACGCAGCTACAACATGAAAACCAAGACTGTCTATGTTTTCCCTGATTCATGGTTTACCCATGGTTTCAAAAGGTTAATATGTTTCTATATAATTACATAAGTAACCCATAATTATTTACTAATGTAACCCTTAGATTTCTTGTTAATAACCATTTTTTTTGTTCATGCAGACAATTCCACTCACACACCTTCTTCTGCCAATGCTCTTTTTGATGTAGAATCAATCATCTCCAAAGGTAAGAATGTCTATAAAATTACATACGTAACCATCTATTTTTACATATATAACCAATTGGTCCTGTAACACAAATAATACATTTTTTCACAACCCATTCCCTTAGGGTAATAGTGTGTATAATTACACACACAACCAACTAATGTTTTTACATATGTAACCCATTGGCTTTTAACACAAGTATTACCTTGTTTTTTTTCTTTCTTACTGTAGATAAAGCCAATAAAGAAGCACCTACTATCAAACCTTTTTGACTGTGAGTTTAGAACTAATGGGATGAAGAAAAAATTACAATTGAAGATTCTGCAAAAAAAAATATGTTGCTGGAATCCTACTGTCCGAAGTTAACATGTTTAAGTCGAAAATCAGCTCCTCATTACGATGTGTGACTGGATTGTTTGTTAGAAAGTTTCGTTAGGGGAGACAAAAAAATCTTTATTTTTTTGTCTTTTTTTTGTCGATGTTATATCCAGAATTTTATGTCCTTCTCAAAACTTAAAACCTATGTTATATGTTTCATATGTATCCTAAGACTACCATGTATCCTACTTTTTTTTAGTTATGTTTATGAATGATAACTTTTGCAAACACATATTTTTTCTCCCATAAATGCAAATAATACATGTGTATCTAAACATCTGACACACATGTTACATAAAGTGTCAATACCTCCTTGGTACATATGTTACAAACTTATATAATAAAATCTTGATGCTAAATTAATACACAGGTTACAGGATAGTCAAGTCACATGTTACTCAAGTTACGCACTAAATATGATACAATCTTACACATGTTACTTATGTAACTATTTACATATGTAACAATAATTTTTCTTTCTTAAATTCTTTATTGAAAAAAATCTATTACATCTGTAACAAAAAAATATTTTACACATGTTTCCAACACTACCAATTGTTTACACGTGTAAAATTCTACACATCTTTAACACATTTTACTTAAAGTGTCAAAATATCATTTTTTACACATGTTACAATTTTTAATATTTATTATTTTCTTTCCAGAACATATCTATTGTTTAACCAGAACTATGATACAACCTTACACACTTTACATATGTATCCATTAACACATGTAACAAAAAATTATAGTTGGTAAATTCTTTAGTGAAAAATATGTTACATCTGTAACAAAAAAATTCTTATACACATGTTACAATATATAAAATATTTTTTTTTCTTAAAACATCTGACATGTTACATGTTACTCATGTTATACGTAACCCATTGTTATGCATTCACTATCATACGAGCTTAAACACGTTACATATGTAAAAATTATAATTTTAACGTGTGTATTTTGCTTCTTAATTTTTATGGGAAAAATCCGATAAACAGTAACAAACTAGTAAACTTTTACACATGTTTTCATATAAACACTAACAAACTAATGAACTTTTAAATGGTAAATTTCCAAAACACCTTTCTCAAAGACTTGTATTTTTCTATTAACATGTAAATATTACACATGTTACACCTTATAAAAACTTCAGTTGTCTCGACATTAAATTTTATACATACTTTTTTACACACGCAATATTGGAAGCGTTTCTCAAATATTAAATTCAACATGTAAATATTACACATGTTACATTTTAACTTCTATATAACTCTACAAATTTTTTACATATAGCCTTCTTTTATAGCTTCTTTATAATTTACAAATGAGAAAATAATATGAAAATTAATTACCATTTAAATAAAAGTGAAAAAGAAGAGAAGAAGAGATATGAGAAATGAGTCGTTCAAAAAAAGAAGAAAAGATAGAGGAGAGAGGAGAGAGGAGAGATGTAGGATGTGTGAGGTGATAGGTGAAAGGAGAGAGGAGAGATAAAAGATTTGACATGGATAAGTTAAAATGTCATATTTGCCCTTATAGTGATAAGGTTACTAGGTGATGTGAAGCAATTCTGGCCACCCATTGAGTTTTGAAAGTTTTCATAACTGGAGGTGGTTTTCATGATAACCATCCCCTATGGAATATTATATAACCTTACCTTATCACTATAACTCTATAACACAATCTACACACTAGGATTATGGCACATACCTCCTCTTTTGTTTTATCAAGGGGTTACTTTGGGTTTTACCAAAAAGAAACTATCCCTCACATTTAACGGCTCTAACTTTTTTTCCCGAAGTCGGTTTCTTATAAAAAAGTATCATTGGACTAGTCGCTTTATTTATGGATGTGGTCCCGACTTTTTAAAAAAAAAATTTGAACGTCAGTCCTTAATTTAAAATAGCATTGGTTTTTTTTTTTTTTTTTTTTGTAGCAGTGATGCCTTTTCTGGTAGCACTGATGTTAATAACGGACATTAAAAAAAGCTTTGAAATAAGTCGGGACCATATCCGAATTAAAGATTAAAAAACGATGAATCCAGTGGTTTTTTTTTATAAAAAAATAATTTCAACAAAAAAAAGTTATAGTCGTTCAAAAAATGAGAGGATAGTTCTCTTTTTGGGTAAAACCCCATTTATACACTTTCTGTTTAAAAAAGGAAAAAATAGGCAATGCCACATGACACTCATCCAGGACATCACTGTTTGATCTAATGATTATAAAAAGAGTTATGGAGTTATGTTTTTAACAATAGATTATATATTGTTCCTCTCCCTATATATATATTGTAGTTAGATCTCAACCGTTGATTTGTAAAATCAAGTGATGAAATCTCTTTTTATTCTTTTTAGGCAAAGTGTGTTTTTTTTTATCTAACCTCTATGTATATCTATATCAGGGGTTAGCAAAAAATCGAAAACATCGAACCGGAACCGAAAAAAACGTAAAAACCAAACAAAAAAAAAACGAACCGCAATAATAACCGAAAAAACCGAACCGAAACTTGTGGTTCGGTTTCGGTTTTGGGTGATGAGAAAACCAAAAAAAACGAACCGAACCGAATGAACAATTTATATATATTTTTTTATAGTTTATTTAACTTTAAAAACCTACATCTATATTAACTTTGGTACGAATATTAACCTACAATTGCTACTATCTTCTACTTTGGTACGAAGATTATAGTAATTAGATACTTTGGTTGTTCATTTCGCTTAACAATGTGCGCTCTAAACAAACTTCATTCATAAGTATAATTAAGAGAAACAAGTTATTGTAACAGTCTTGAAAGCTTTCTTAAGATCAATGAAGTCTACTCGGTAAATAATTAAGACAAAGTGATCCTAGATAAAACTTAGAAGGCTCTTACATCTTATTCATTTGATTGGTTAATTGAAAGCAGATGCAACTGCATATTAATACATACTAAATTAGTGTCCTTTACATGCGTATTAAAAAGTCATCCCACACCGCCCAAGTATAAAACTATAGACAACCCTTACATCTATAAAAATGTAACCTCCTATCTAACTAACGGTCTAACTTTGGTTAAACCCATAACCTCTAAAGCGGGATGTTTTAATTAAGAACGGAACAAAGAGTTTTTAAGTTTGAACTTTTGTTTTTTTTAGTTGATTTTGATTTTCGGTTTAACACTAAAAACCGAACCGAACCGAACCGAGGGAAAAAACTGAAAAACCGAGACCGTTTGGTTTTTAAAATTCAAAAACCGAAAATTTCGATCTCGGTTGCGGTTGGGGTCAAAACCGAACCTAACCATGCACACCCCTACTATATCTATACTATATAATAAACAAAAAGTTTGGTCATACTTTAATTAGTAAAAATTAACACTCGTCATCAACACAAAATTTTGGATTAAATCAAAATTTTAATAAATAATTATCTAAATACTAAATTTCCATATTCAGGTTTATTTAGTTTAAACTTTTAATAAGTAATTATCCAATAAGTAATTATTCAAATACAACATTTTATATTAACGTTTGGTAATTATCCAAACACTAAAATTTAATATTAATATTAATATTTTATTCAAGAAAGGCAGTGTGGGGGTCTGGGCGGCGGTGTCGAGGGATGGGTTGCGAAGAAAGGGTTGAGTATGGGAGACATTATGGCATTGGAAGGGGGAATGGGTATGGAAGGGGGATGCTTATAATTGTTTCAGTGTCAAAGGGGTGAGCCATGTGTTTTTCGAAACCGTTCTGGGAGGAAAGTGGAGTTCCGATTCGGTGGAATAAGATCGCTCCTCCTAAAGCCAACTTGTTTTTTGGAGAGCGGTTAATGGGAGGTTGCAAACACGTGTCGGGCTGGCTAAAAGAGGGGTGCAGCTGGAGTCCGTGGTGTGCCCGCTGTGCGAGGAAGCTGAGGAAACTAAGAATCACCTTTTCACCGGTTGTGGAATTGCAAGGACACTTTGGTCGATCATTTGGCAGTGGTGTAAGATGCCGTTAGCGCCTATTTTTGAAGTTAAAGACTTGGATTTTCCGTGTTTGGGAGGGGAGGCAAGAGATTCGAAGGCGGATTTGATCAATGTGGTCTCTAGGGCGGCTGTATGGACCTTGTGGTGCTGCAGGAATGATATGGTTTTTAACAAGAGGAGAGCAAAGCTGGACAAGATGGTGTCGGACGTTAAATCTTTAAGTTTTTTCTGGGTTTGTTGTAGATTTAAGGGCGAAAGATTAGTTGGGAGGAGTGGGTCTCCTTCTCCTTTGTGATGTAAGTTTTGTTCCTGGGTAGGGGTCGGTATTTAGCGCCTTGCTGGCCAGCTTCCCTCTGTGTTAATGAAAGTTGCTGTTAAAAAAAAACAAAAAAAAAAAAAAAAAAAAAACTTTTGAGGTCAAAGTAAGATAAAGTCATCGGGGAGCTGCAGTGATGCTTCAAGGAAGCTACCTTTTGGTATTTTGGAAAGCGACTTTGTGTTTTGGTCATATGCATGTGTTTTTGGAAGTCAAACACTTTCAACGTCTTTAATTTGAAACGATAAATTTATATCCCAATATTAAAGAATGACCAATTTAAAATTACCGACAACCTAAATTTGAATGTGCAATTAGATATAGAAACCTTTATTTTTTTCAACTCCAATTGGTACACCCTTTTATTAATAATTGTGGCTTTTTTTTCTACATAAGAAATGATAAATGATAAATTTTATTTACTTTAATGATGAATATATATGTTTAAGAAATAATTAGTCTTTCTTTAGTATAAGAAATGATTGATTCTTTTAATTTATATATATATGAACAAGAAATGATGCACAAAGCATGAAGAAGGGTCACCAAATCATCAATCATGTTTAAGAAACTTGGAAGTGATCACATAATTAACGACTGAAATTTTATTGTCAATCTTCACCAAACCGACCTATCTTCTTAAGCTCATAATAATTAAGTAACATCTACAAATTTAGATAAAGAAATTTCTATAAAAATCAATAAAACAACATATCATATTAGTAAAAATCCAACACCTTAATTCAACCATGAAACCCATGGTTAAAACCACCATCTCTTTGTGTTGCCATTAAAGAAGAAGATTCATCTACCGATTCATAGATAATAGAACCATTTTCTACTCCATAGCCAGACTGCAAAGGATTCCACCCACCAATTGCTGGCACTTGCTCACCTTGAACATTTGATCTCACCTGATTATCAAAGTATGTGTACCTTGATGAACTTTCATTTCTTGCAAAATCTATGGTCACAGGACCTTTTGGTAAACTAGCCACGGAAGCCGAAGCCGCGTTATCCTTGCTATCGCAGCCGGTGAACCGTTGAACCAACGCCCTGAAGTCGGTTGGACTCGCATTCAGGATGGTGACCGGAGTTCTGCGGGAAGCCCTTGACCGCTTTCGAATCGGTTTTGGACCAGCCTGCTGGCTGGTGGTTCCATGGCTTGAATCAGGTGGTGAAGGTTCACCACCTGATTGAGCCATGGGTGGGTAGGGGTAGTCTTGTATCCATTGATCAGTGGAATATGGGCTCATGCCATCCATGATTATGGAGCTAGAATAGGGTTTTTGGATATGAGATAGATAGTTTATATTTGTGGTGGAAATTGGAAAAGGTAGTCTTGAGAGACTGCTTCAAAATCTTAGGACCTAAGAAAGTAACTAGATTAAAATGGTGGTTTGGATTTATATATATGCATAGGGGCATGGCCCCACAGTATAGTACGGAGAATCTGAAGATTTTAAATCTAATATACCACTTATCTTATCTTACTCTTATTAATTAGGAGTTTGTTTTTCAAATGATATCTCCATCTTAATGTTTGATTATATATTTATATATAGCACCTACGAAGGATCCTTTCAAGATAGTTAAACGGTAATAGGTGGACTCTTTTTTGACATCAAAGAGAAAAAAAACTAGAGACAATATTATCAAAAATCAAAAGTTTTAGTGTTGCTAGCTTGTTGCCGATGAACATAATAATTGATTCAACAAATAAACTAGAATTTCGATTTCTAAATTGCAAGGATATAACCTTGAATCGTTTATTATAGCGTCGAATTAATACACATTCAATAGACACAACCCTTTTCAACCAAGACGCACCGCGTGATGTGACATATGCTAATATTTATTTTTATTTTACAAACAAATTCCCTTATGAAATAATATTGTGTGTCAATGTATTTGTTTCTTCACGATGTAACACATTGGGTTCTCCAATAGAGGAATAACTAGTCTCTTACAAAATTAAAGTTATCTTTTCTTCTTTCCACCAAGTTATTTTACTGAGTACTCTTTTCAGCTATAGTGCATGGCATGCTGCTGCTATCACCACTATAGATTCAGATTCACAAGATGATAGACAAAGATCTTCAATTTTTAAAGAGAGAATAATAACAATGTATGTCGCAACCGTGGTTAATGATTTACGAATGCCGGCAAGAACACCAGAAAAACCGGAATAGCACACAGTACTAAAAAAAAATCTAATAAACCGGCGAGCACAGTAGGATATTGTCGTTAAAATCAGACATTTTCCGATCAAAACCATATATAGAGAGAGAAAGAGACAGAGAGAGCGTATAAAGAGAGAGACACAAAATATTGGTTGAATAATGAAAGCCGAGAGAGTTTAAGGGTAATTTTGTGTGTGGCCACTAGGGGTTTTCATTATTCGAATCCGGATCGAATAATTTGAAATCCATCTCGATTCAAATTCGAATAAGGAATTAGAATTTCTTATTCGATTTATACGAATCGAATCCTAATTCCATTCGATTAATTAAGTCGAATTCGAATCGAATTCTAATATGATTTTTCAAATTCGATTCGAATAATTCGAATCATATATAAATTTTTTTTATATATCTAAATCTAAATCTAATCTAAATCTAAATCTAAACTATATAATAAACAAAAAGTTTGGTGATACTATAATTAGTAAAAAGGGACACTTATCATCACCACAAAGTTTTGGATTAAATTAAAATTTTAATAAATAATTATTCAAATACTAAATTTCCATATTAGGTTTATTTAGTTTAAACTTTTAATAAGTAATTATCCAATAAAAAATTATTCAAATACAAATATTTATATTAAAGTTAATAATTATCCAAATACTAATTTTTAATATTAAGGTTAATATTTTTATTCAAGATAATATTTTTATTTCATCTATATTATATTTTATTAAAATAATATATTTTATTACATATACTTAAATTAATAATTTAATATAATGCTTATAATACTTTATTCATAATACTTTAATTAGTAAAAATGGACATTTGTCATCACCACAAAATTTTAGATTAAGTCAAAATTTTAATAAATAATTATTCAAATACTAAATTTCCATATTAGGGGTTATTTAGTTTAAACTTTCAATAAGCAATTATCCAATAAATAATTATTCAAATACAAATTTTTATATTAAGGTTAGTAATTATCCAAATACTAAATTTTAATATTAAGTTTAATATTTTATTACAAATATATTATATTTTATTAAAATATATTATATTTTATTAAAATAATATATTTTATTGTATATACTTTAATATATTAATATATATGTAATGCTTCTAATACTTTATTCGTGTAATATTTTAATTAAATATTATACATGTAATATAAAATATTTTATCCTATTTAATTTTATATTCTTTTACTTTAATTAAGTTTAAATTCAAATTTTACTAAGTATCTCACTTCAATATAATAAACAAAATCCTTATATTCTGTGACTAGATTTCTTTTATTTTTAACTGCAAAAATCCGGTAACCCGGGGTCTCATCATAGCAAACGATGTTACTCGCGACACTTTACAACCTCAGTCCGTGCAAGTAATCAAGACCCTCTGTGTTGCACATCCATCCAGAGGAAACTCACTGTCTAAATGCCTTGACCCTCCTATAATTACTGAGGAATTTTTAGAAAGTTATAAAAATACATAATTGTCGTAGATTATGATTATATTTATAGTTTTTTTAACTCAGCCGTGTAATACACGGGGATGGTTATGGTGAAAACCACTCCGAGTTGAGAAAACTTTGAAAACTCTTCAAAAACGGGGTCAAAAACTTTTTTTTTCCCTTTAATTTTTTATGGTGATTCTTTACGTTATAGGCTATCCATAGATGGAAAAAAAATAAAAAAAAACCGCCTCGGGGATTTTTTTTTTAAAAAATGTAACAAGTTTTGTTGTTACATATGTAACAAACATATGTACAGAGTGTTACATATGTAACAAGACCGTTTTTTGAGATATTTTTTAAAAAATATCCCCGAGGTGTTTTTTTTTATTTTTATATCTATGGATAGGCTATAACGTAAAGAATCACCATAAAAAATTGAAGGGGGAAAAAAATTTTGACCCCGTTTTTGAAGAGTTTTCAAAGTTTTCTCAACTCGGAAGAGTTTTCATTTTACCCTTCCTCTCTCTCTCTCTCTCTATATATATATATATATATATATATATATATATATATATATATATATTAGTATTATTGGGCTCACCATTTAACATAAGCCCATCAAAATCAAAATACGAACTATATCCTGACTTTACTAGTCAGTAGTCACTTCTCGCTCTAGTCTGATTTGGAGCTATTGGTTGGGGAGTTTTATAACTAATTTTTTCATGTTATATTAATAGGTTTAGGGTTGTATGGAAGGGGTATTTTGGTTGTTCGATTAGCTTATTTTTGGTTTATTTGAAGCTGTTGTTTGCTTGACTTTGGCTTACATTCATATATGTTTTGTCGTTAATTATATTATTGTCTCGGACTTGTTTGGGACCTACCGTTTTGGATGTGTTTGAAACTATTTTAAAGTTATTATTAGATTACTATAAACAAAAATTATTGAAATATATATATATATATATATATATATATATATATATATATATATATATATATATATATAGGGTTAGGTTCAAATGAGAACTTTTTCTTATGAGAAGTTTTGAGAACTAAATCTCAACCACAAATTTCAGGGGAGACCACTACAATTCATGGGAGGGGGGATACATGTAAATAAACTTGTGACTCAAATTAGTTCTTTTTAGTTCTCAAATCAGATTGGTTCTCAAATGATCCTCTCCCTATATATATATATATATATATATATATATATATATATATATATATATATATATATGAATTTTATGAAACCAAAAATTTCTCTTATTCGGATTTATTCGAATAGATTTGAATTCGACTATGATTATTCGATTCGCATACGACTAGTTTTAATCGAATTCGAATTTGGTTTTAGAAGTTCAAAATTCGAACAATTCAATTCGAAAAATTCGAATAAATCGAATTCGATTCGATGAACACCCTTAGGGTCTGTTTGGTATGAGGTAATGGAATGAGCGAGGGAATAGAATGGGCTAAGGAATGGAATGGTCAAGGGAATGAAATGAATCATTACCATTTCATCGTCCTATTTGGTTACCATTTGGGATTGTAATAAATCATTGTTACATATTATTTGATGGTTAGTAGAAGCGGAGTGATCGAATATAATTTACTAATATTTCCATTTAAAATTAATATATCTTTTATATTTAAATTTTTCAATGTTTTAATTTTTTAAATTTTTTATTAAATAATTTATAATATATTTATTATTTTTATTTGTTTTTTATTTTCTATTTTCTAATTTAATTTTATCTTTATTATTTTTTGTTTTTATTTATTGTTTTATTATTATTTTATACTTATTTTATTATTTTTTTTCATTTTTTAATATTTTTTATATTTTTTTAATATATATATTTTTTATATGTTATCCTTTTTTTTTCTTTTTTTTTCCATAAAATTTTAAGAAGAAATCTAATAAGGAAAAAAAAAACTTTCATACAATTCCTTGAAGTAATTGAAAAAAAACACCCTTTCTTATGAAATGAAAATCTTTAAACATGGAAGGAATCACATTTTTCATGTAATTGTCCATTTTATTTCAATTATTTACAAAATATGTCATTTTTCATTTCATTTCACCCTCTATTCATGCATACCAAACACTACCTTAGTGCCATTAAGAAAGAAGGCAGGTGAAGAGTCGTAACCTACTCAATAGAAACTCTAAATAAATTATATAAAAAGAAAGTATATAGTCTGCAACATGTTATATTGTACGACAACGTTATGCATAGGGGCGGACCTCTCTTGGGTCCAGGGGTTGCCCGTGCTACCCCTTAAACCCGTACGCGAAATGAAATTTTTTTATTTTTTTTGGATTTTTTTATGTGTGCTACCCCTTAGTTTGAAATATATATTATAATGAGCGAATTTGATATCAAATATAGCGACAGTTCAGTTGGTTAGGTGCCTAATTAATATCCTGAAGGTGGCTAGTTCGAAACTCCTTCTTGCCTGATTTTTTGCAAAAAAAAAAGTTTGTTTTTTGTTTGTTTGTTTTAAACAAATAACTACAACGATTTATGTGGTTGATTGAACTAAATGCCCATACTGATTTCTTTAATCAATGTTAAACCATAAAATTTGTGTTTATCAACGTTGAACTTAATGGTTTCTAATCTTTTAGTGTGGCCCTACTCAAATTTGAAAAGAAAGAGGCTTTACATATTGTTTTCATTTAGTTTTTTCTTTCTTTTATGTACAAGTTTCACATTTTAGAAGTATGTATTTTGTTACACATAAAGACTCGAATTGAATTAATCATGTGGTTGTAAATTGTGCCTCACTTGTACACATACACAATTTTAGTGAGCTCAGTGCCTTTCTTGTGTTGTTTACACAAACGATGTTTTATTATCTTATTGTGTAGCAAGTAGATACTATCACAAAATTCTTAAGGTCATCATGTTTAAGTATGCTAGGGGTTGTTGACCCTTGGACCCCCCCCCCCCCCCCTTCTCGGAAGCACTTCTCCCGAATTTCTGTCAAAAAATTTGTGCTACCCCTACAAAAAGTTTCTAGTTCCGCCACTGGTTATGCACAGACAAATTCTCTTTTGTTTTAAAGGAGAATAAATGTTACAACATGTAATTAATGGAAATGTTCCATTTATAGTAGTGATTTCATCAAAAAAATTTAAATGAGCTAATACTCTTTTAATTTAAAACTGTAAGATTGAATCTCATATCAAAGAAGTGCACAAAATCAAGCAAAGTTGATATAGTGGTTAAATTCTAAGCTTGCGGTTGAAGAGACCCAAGTTCTAGTCTCACTCACACCACTTTGTGAGATACTGGTGGGCAATAAAGAATTGAGTTTGCTTGATCCTGAGTCACAGGGAGGGTTTACGGGCTTGCCCGGTTCTCGCCCGATGGTGCAAATGAGGGGCGCTCCCGGGTTTCCTCGCTATGAGGTTCGGACTCAGAACTGTGGGTAGGTCCAGGGTAACCAGTCCCGATACACCGCTGAACCAAATTGTCGTTAAAAAAAAAAAGAAGTTCACAATCTTATGTTAAATGAGTCTAACCTACCATAAGTTCGCCACAAAAAATTATTCTGGTTCATATTGTAATTTGTAATCTAACTAGATTTGCTATTTGCGTGTTATTACCCTATATATCAAAACAAGTAGAGGTGTCAGTCACTAAAATGAAACTATTCAGCACACACGTTTTTCTCTGATTAGTTCATATTGACGGTTATCTCCACATGGTAGTAATTTCCCACGCGTCAGTTCTAACTTTGCATCTGTCTTTTTCTTCTTTAAAGAACTGTTCTCTCTCCTTTTAATAATACACAAGAATATATCCATTCAAGTCTCTCTTATTCTCTCTCCTTCGCCGGATCTCTCCTCTCTCTTAACGACGACGACGGTCATTCTTTAATGTTTCTGGTCACGTCGCCGGCAACCAGTCGTGATGTTGAGGCTGGTGCCGTAGTAGCGTTGCTTCGACGTGGGTGACGTTAAAGTGGCTAACATGTTGCTCCGTTCCGATCGTCGTTGTATTCTGGGTTTGGTCACTTTTTTGGCCAACCTCTTCACGTTGAAGTAGCTGTCGTTGCAGCGCTGCTCCGCTGAAGATGTGTCGGTGCTGTTGAGGTCGCCGCCGTTCACTCGCTCTCCGTTTCGATTTAGATCTGGATCCGTCGCTACATTTTTGGGCTAGGCTGGTATTTTCCGACCATCTGTGTTTACGTTGACGTTTCAGTGGTTTGGGGTTTTCTCACATAGAAAGTAGATGGAAACCCTAATCTCTGTTTTTTTTCCTGTGAGGATTTTAATCTGAGCTTTTGTATAATTTCATCTCTGATTTATGAAGTTCTCTTTGCACGGTTTATGCTATGAATTGTTTTGAAGAGAGTATTCTAGAGAGAGAAAGAAACATGGTTACCCAAGAATCTCCGGTCACGCTGAGGCAACAATGTCATTTCTCCGATAACGTTGAATCTACGAGGTTTTTCTTCCTATTTTGTTCAATCGATTTTAGGTTTTTTCAGATTTGAAACGTTTTTTGGTTTTCGTTTTTAGATCTGAAACGTTTTCTACTCAGATCTTAATTTTTTGGGGGGTTTTTAACCAATAAAGTTTCAATTTGATTGCATGAACTGCTGGATTTGTTTTTTCTAATAGAAGAAGTGGAAGAAACGGAGGTACCATGCGTTTGGTTTAACAATGGTATTTACAATCGGGGTTCTTTTTGTTTGACGACTCTGATCAAGACTTCTTTTGCAGGTAAATCAATCAAGAGTGAAGAAAAATGAGAAGAGTGAGAAGCAATGTTACTGTCGGCGGTCCGATTAACCCCTCAGAACCATCCTCGAAATAACCGATCGTTTCCCGGAATCCCTCTCTGTTTAATAAACTAATGATTAGACAATTTTTCTAAATGTGAATGGTTTTAGGTTTTAGTGATGTGTTTTCGATATCAATTTGATTGTAGGAGAATTGAATTTGGTGGTTTTATGATTTGGATTTGTTTTTATACTTTCTGAAGGTTGACATTTGGTTTGTAGTTTTGGTTGTAGGTATTTGGGAATCACATGATGCTACTGTTGGCATTTATCTTTCATCTGCAAGTAAGTTTCTTCATCCCTTTTTAACACATTCTCTCTGAATTGACCAGTTTCTGCAAATTGTTTCAGAATGATATAACTAGAATCAATAACCTCTGTTCTACTCACTCAAAAAACTTCTTTTAACCAAATATCATACGCAAAACATCAGTGAAGGAAAAGCAAGTCAAAAGTATGAATCTTTTCATCTGCATGTAAGCTTCTTGAGCCCTCTGAATTTACCATTTTCTGCCAATTGTTTTAGAATAATATAATTGGAAGACAAAATAAAAACATGTACACACAAGTTACACATTCTCTAAAAAACCAATCTTTGTATATTATACATTACAATAAAAATACAACTTATACCATAACCTCTATTCTACACACTGACACACTAAAACCAACAAACAAATGGAGTCCAACTATATTGTAGGTATTTTGTTTATATCAAAATTTAGGGCTTCTTTGTTTTCAAGTTGCAGGTTGGGTGATGCAAGTAGTACATAGGTTTGGAAGTTGGTCTATGTTATGGTTTTGCAATGACAAGTTGCATGTGTTGCTTAGCAAGTAACTGGTGTAAACTTAAATGTGGTTTGTTTTGTTGGATGGTGCTGGGTGTTTGGTTTTTTGCTTGATGTTGAATCTTGAAAACAGGTTACTTAAGTTTTAGTTTGTATTATAGGTTGGTTATATGTAGGGCTTTAGAGATAATTGTTAAGTTTATGAAGTTATTGTGTTCCTTTTGTATTTGATAACTGCATTGTCCAAATGTGTATCTAGAACCATATGATACATTAATGGGTCAATAAAATAATAATGGGCAAAATTTATAATTCTTTCAATTGTATGTTAATGGGTTTCAAAGTGGGTAAAAACTACATCGATTCTATTAAAGGGTTAAAAGTTATATTTATGCGAAAATATGAGCATTTAAAAGGCTATTTTTCGTTTTGGGGTTATTGTAAATAAATTTTCGGGTATTTAAAAATCATGAAGAATAGGCTAACTAAGGGGTGATGTTTTGTGTATGGAAAGAAAATGGGAAATAGAAAAGAGAAAAGGGATTGAAATCCTAGGTGTTTCAATCATAATCCTGTGAAAACGTGGTTAAAAACTAAATGAAATCTATTAAAGGGTTGATTTGATTCACAAATCTAATGACTTGCGAGTATCCTATTAATTTAGATTTTCTTGAATGATACATTAATGTGTCAACTTTTTAATAAAATTATAATATGTAACTCGATGTTTATCTCTATCTGAATATGAAAATACCCCATCTTAACCAGTAGTATCTTAATGTAATTTCTTCATGTAACACTGAACCCTTCTCATAAGACATTACGATGTCATCCTTAAAAACTAATTTGCGTAACTGTAAACACATAAGAATAACTCACCACCCGCCACAACGCGCGGGTCAATTATCTCTAGAAATATTAGACAATTTTTTTAAATGTGAGCCTAAAACTTTAAATAACTATTGGGTATTTGAGTAACTAAGTTTTATTTAATAAATTTAACAGTTTGGCTAAAATTTTAGTTATTGTTTATTTGGACAATTAGGTTTTCTTTATGGCATTCAGGAGTTAATAAAGTAACATAATTAATAATTTGTGTTGTAAAACTTCAAAGTTTTATATTATATACATGTTGATCTGATGAGTTAATAAAGTTACATAATTAATAATTTGTGTTGTAAAACTTTAAAGTTATATATATTTGATAATTTGTATACGGATCGATTTATATTTATAAAACGTACTATGTTTATTTTTTTTAATTCGTCGATCACTTTCCTAATTATATATTATGAATTTCGTGTTTTAACGTAATTGCGTTAATGTTATGTTGATTTCTTAGTTGTTTCGACTTTGGGAGGTTCCATGCTCGATTCTTCGAAGCCTTTCGTTTATGTTCCTTTTCTCACAAAGGCACCTGTTATGACTGGTTTTTTTTACTAAATTGTGTTAGTGATTTTGATATTTGACTATTTTTTTGTTAACGTTATGTGATAAAATAGACTATAGACGACCAGTGCAACACACGGTCGGAATTTTCAGTGAAACTTATATAATGCTATATAATATCAGTAACTTTTATATAAAACCGTAAAATACAGTTAAAAAAAAGACAACCCGCCGCAACGCGCGGGCAGGTTTACTCGTTATGGAATAAAATGAGAATACCAAAAACTAAGTAACAACGTTAAAATCATAAGACAAACGCTTAAGGTATTAAGCATACTATTTAAAAAAATACCAAAAAAATTTTACGGGCTTGCCCGGTTCTCGCCCGATGGTGCAAATGAGGGGCGCTCCCGGGTTTCCTCGCTATGAGGTTCGGACTCAGAACTGTGGGTAGGTCCAGGGTAACCAGTCCCGATACACCGCTGAACCAAATTGTCGTTAAAAAAAAAGAAGTTCACAATCTTATGTTAAATGAGTCTAACCTACCATAAGTTCGGCACAAAAAATTATTCTGGTTCATATTGTAATTTGTAATCTAACTAGATTTGCTATTTGCGTGTTATTATGGAATAAAATGAAAATACCAAAAACTAAGTAACAACGTTAAAATCATAAGACAAACGCTTAAGGTATTAAGCATACTATTTAAAAGTTATATTACAGTGTTACACGACTGTACAAATTACATCACCAACTTATGTCCTAAATTTGTTGCGTTTGAAAAAAAAATACAAATATAAACTGTAGTGACAACATGACACATTGGCGAAGCTTCACCGAAAAATTTGTGGGGCGAAAAGTTACGGATCCGAATCCGGGAGGGGGGGGTTCTCAATATAGATAAAAAAAATTAAAAAATCGTAAAATTAGCACTTCGGCCCAAAAAAACCGGGGGCACATAAAACATTTAGTTGGATTGCTATAACGCTGCATAAAAAATACAAAAATTAAGCAATAACTTTAAAATTAGAAACTAAATGCTAAAGTATTGAACATAATTTATCAATTTATTTGTATTTGTAATCAAAAAATAAAAATACTTAAAGTTATATTTTTTATATAAAAAACAAATATTACTAATGACTAATCCGTCTTGCTTCATCTGTAATCTGTCAAAAAAGTGGTCATCGATAATCCTCTTTGTTGATTTCTTTCGTGCAACTTTTTCTTTTTTAACCTGAATACGAATTTTCTAACATAATTGTTGATGGTAAAGTGGATTGATTTCTTATTTTTTTGTCTGCAAAGATAAAAACATGAAGATGTGAATAGTTTGTTCTATATCAGAAGTTGTGATATGATAGCGCCTAATAGTCGTCTTCAAATACGTTAGCTTGTCGGATGAAAAGTTGTGTTCAAACTGCAGACCTTGATAGGTCAATCTCAAAAAATTTCATTAAACCCGGTTTCATTTAATATATAAAGATAAATCAACCGTTCACAAGGAAAGTGAAGGTAAATAGGTAACAAGTTTCGCCGCTAAATCTTTTTATATAGCGAAACTAAGCCGTTAAAAAACTACATTCATGGACTTTGGTGTCATAACATTACTATGCATGACACGTTGGACCCTGCCAAGTAACTTCATGGCCTCGGGTGCGAGAAAGCCAAAGGTACCGAATGCAAATGATATAAACACGTGTTGGTTGTCAAGACACGTCTTCTCATGTTTAGCCATTTTACCTCAAACAGCTTTCAAATCAGCCTGACCCGCCGTGAACGTGCTACACCTTAATTGGAAATTATAGTTTATTTGCCCGTAAATATTTTATTCAACGACAAATACACAATTTGTGCACCAATGGATAAAATGGTGTCAATTGATTTCTAAATATTTGTGATTCTGAAGTTGACCCATGTATTTACCACACACACATGCAAGTAAATATAGATACATACATAAATACAAGAGTAAACATCACTTTTGTTCTTCAAGGTTTGCACATTTTAACACTTTTAATCCAATTTCTGAAATTATAATATTTCAGGGCTTGAGGTTTGATTATTTTATCAATTTTGGTCACTTTTTAAATTTTCATCCAAATCAACGGTTAACATCAGTCAAATAGAATTTTAATAAGGGGTATTTTCATAATTTAACCACTCCCTTTTATTTATTTGATACAAAACACACTAATTGACTTCCACCAAAAAACACTATGTAACTTAGCCATTTTTCAAATAAATAAAAAGGGAAGTCAATTACTGCGTTTTGTATCATATAAAAAAAAGGAGGTGGTTAAATTATGAAAATACCCCTCATTTATATCATATTTGACTGATTTCAACCGTTAATTTGGATGGAAATTTAAAAAATGACCAAAATTGAGAAAGTAATCAAACCTTAGCCCTGAAGTGTTATAATTTCATAAATTGGATTAAAAGTGTTAAAATATACAAACCTTAGGGAACAAAAGTGAAGTTCACTCTAAATACAATGGCGTAGCCTTGTGGAGGGGGGGGGGGGTGCCCTGTTTTTTTCGTCCGGTAGTATTAATTTTCACGATTTTTTCTAATTTTTTTTATATATATTGATAATCGTCTCCTTAGATTATCGTCCCGTAACTTATCGCCCTCACAAATTTGTATGTCAAGCTTCGTCACTGCATATATATTGAATGATGAAAGATGAAACACAAATGATTATTTCCGTGTGACTTAGGGTAGGATATTCTACCATTGATCTAAATATCAATGGTCCATATTGTTATGA
>JBCNJP010000007.1:7980519-8184550 GCA_039602395.1 Deinandra increscens subsp. villosa | reverse complement strand
TATAAATAGCGTTACTAATATCCACATCTTTCGCAAAACGAACAAAGGCATATTTTTTCCCCAAAGATGACGTCTTCTCACCGATAAACACGTCAAGAATTTTCCCCGCTTTCGAACACCTATCCACCAAACCCTTCCTAGTAGTGCCAAATGGGAAATTAGTGACATAAATCGTATTCGACCATTTGCCCACATCATCCCAACGGTTATCATGGAATTTCTCACGTGAGACATGCATATGAATAGGAGTTTTAGAACGATACTTATCTTTACGATAGGTTACCTTATGCCAAACCCTAGGATCATCCTTGCCTCTGCCACCGATCTCGTCCTCATATTCATGAAATATACCATATTCATCAAACTTGCCATGAGGAAATCTCTCAGAATTAGTGTCGAAAAACCTAGTAGCCGGACCTCGTTGCTCAAACCCATAGTAGTCATCCTCAAAGCCAACCCTAACCCTAGATCTGCTCCTTCCCAACCCATCCCTCCCCTCCCAGTCGCGTTCGCCCCCTCGGTAGTTCGTTCGTCGTTCCCTAGACCTAGAGCGATCATTGCGAGATCGATAGTAGGCCATGAACTCGTCGGAGAATCGATCCAGTGGGGATCGTATTTTTTATTTGTAGATTCTATGCGCCGGATATGTCCTATCCAGTATCCAGTATCGAGGAACAAGTGTTCGAGTGTTCTTATTACACCACCAATTAAACACCAACTAGTAAACGAAAATGACCAAACATATTAGAACACCAAAGCATATGTTATATTCTTACAGTTAGATAACAAACAAAGAATAAGAAAAAAAAAGCATAAAAAGGGAAATTTGCTAAAAAAAAAAAAGCATAAAAAGATAAATGAATAGTGAATAGAAAATATATCTATGTATAACTAGATTTACGACTCAAACACTTAATGTATCGAGCATACGATCTAGAAACTATGTTAGACGATTATACTTATTATCCACCAACTCCATTACAAAATTCATTGAAATTAGAAATAGAGAAATAAAGTAAATCTATACTATAAGACTATGCTTACTACACCACCAACTTGACACCGACTACCAAACGGAAACGATCAAACATATTAGAACACCAATGTTAACATTGTGCGCATAGATAAGGAACAAAGAATAAGAAACATATATACATATACATATACAGCCTCTACATATACATATATATACACACACACGTCGAGTGTGCTTATTACACCACCAATTAAAACACCAATGTTAACATTGTGCGCATAGATAAGGAACAAAGAATAAGAAACATATATACATATATATATACAGCCTCTACATATACATATATATATACACACACGTCGAGTGTGCTAATTACACCACCAATTAAACACCAACTAGTAAACGAAAATGACCAAATATATTAGAACACCAAAGCATATGTTAAATTTTTACATTTAGATAACAAATAAAGAATAAGAAAAAAAACATAAAAAGGAAAATTTGCTAAAAGAAAAAAAGCATAAAAAGATGAATGAATAGTAAATACAAAACATATATATGTATAACTACATTTACTATAGTTGTGTTGCCATATAAATAACACGGGTACATAAAATATTGTATTCTTTTAACGCAGCGTAAAAAACAAAAACACAAAAAAACTACGTAATAACGTTAATATTAGAAGTCAAACGCTCAAAGTATCTACCGTATGAGTTATGACCTAAAGATAAATTGCACGACTTTACTCATTACATTACCAACTATTGTACTAAATGTGATGTGTTTGGATAAAAAAGCGCCACATGAACCAATGGCAGCAGTAGCAACAACAACAATGATCATACCCAGTAATGTCCCAGCAAAAGTATATAACGACACTATTAGTTGGTTCTGGGGAGGGTGAGATGTAGACAAACCATGCATTTACCTAAAAGGATAAAGATGTTAATCCAAGGAGACCCTCAACTCCGAACCACAAGCGAATGCGACATCGAAAGCCGAAAAGAAAGAGAAGAAGAAAATGAAAATATAACTCACTACAAAAGGTAACCAATAAAAAAAAGAATACATGAAAAAAGTAATAATAAGAAATAAACTAATAATAATAAATAAATAATAATAAATAAAATAAAATTAATAAAAATAATAATTATTATAATAAATAATAAAAATAGAAAATAATCATAAAATTAGTTGGGTCTGGAGAGGGTGAGATGTAGGCAAACCATGTCGTTACCTAAAAGGATAAAGAGGTTACTTCTAGGGAGACCACTCAACTCTGAACCACAAGCGAATGTGAAATCAAAACCCGGAAAGAAAGAGAAAAAGAAAATGAAAACATAACTTACTGCAAATGGCAAAACCAATAAAAATAAAAAACGAATACATGAAAAAAGTAATAATAATAAATAAATAAATAAATAAATAATAAATCAAATAAAAAAATAATAATGATAATAAATAGTAAAAATAAAAAGTAATCATAAAATTAGTTGGGACTGGGCAAATCATGCTTTTACCTAAAAGGATAAAGATGTTGCTTTCAGAAAAACCCTTAACTCCGAACCACAAACGAATACGACATCAAAAGCCGAAAAGAAAGAGAAAACGAAAATGAAAATATAACTCACTACAAAAGGCAAAACCAATAAAAATAAAAATAAAAAAGAGTACATGAAGAAAGTAATAATAATAAATATATTACTAATAAATAAATAAATTATAATAAATCAAATACAAATAATAAAAATAATAATAATGATAATAAATACTAAATAATTAATATAAAAAATAATCATAAAATAAATTATATAAATAAGTACGTGAATTATAAATGATTATATAAATAACGAGATGGTTACCACCCCGCGCATTGCTGCGGGGTTGAATATGTATACTGAACGAAAGTCAAAAAATTAAGTTGTATAAAACGTAAAAGTCTAAAAGTCTCGTGGTGAAAGTATAAAACTATAATAAAAGTTAAAAAGTTAAGGGGTATAAAACCTAGAAGTCTAAAAGTCTCGTGGTGCGCGACGTTGAATTTGTATGCTCAACAAAAGTTAAAAAGTTAAGGGGTATAAAACATAAAAGTCTAAAAGTCTCGTGATTAAAGCATAAAACTATAAAAAGATACTAAAAACGAAAGTAGAAAAATTAAAAGTTTCGTGTTCAAAGTAGAAAACAACAAAACTTATAACAAAAAAAAAACTTTAAAAGTTAGAGAGTTAAAAAGTTAAGGGTTATAAAACATAAAAGTCTAAAAGTCTTCTGGTAAGAGTATAAAATATAAAAGTATACTAAAAAAAAGAAAATAATAAGTTAAAAGTTTCATGGACAAAGTAGAAGACAACAAAAACTTAAAACAAAAAAAAATCGACGAAGTATAAAACCATGAAAAAAGTCATTGTTAAAGCCAAAAACTCTAAAAGTATACTAAAAAATGAAATAAGTCAAATAAAAAACAAAAGTTAAAAAGTTAAGGGGTATAAAACATAAAAGTCTAAAAGTCTAAAAGTCTAAAAGTCTCGTGATGAAAGTATAAAATATAAAAGTATAATAAAAACGAAAGTAGAAAAGTTAAAAGTTTTGTGGCCAAAATAGAAGACAAAAAACTTAAAACAAAACAAAACAAAAATTTAAAAGTTGAAAGGTAGAAAATGTAAAAGTATGAAACAAATGTGGCCAAACTATGAAAACTTAAAGTTTACTATTTCATTAAAAAAATAAATTATAAAAGTTTAGGGGTATAAAGTGTCAAAGCACCAAATTCACATGGCTAAACTATAAGAAACAAAAAGTTTACTATTCACCTATCAATTTTCATTGTTATATATATAATAATAATAAGTAATTAAATAAATAAATAAATAAATATATATATATATATATATATATATATATATAAAAGAAACATCTGGTTCCAATAACCTAAATCCTTATAGCCATATCTATGATACTAATCTCTCATACCCCAACCATTAACGAAATATGTCTGGACGTAATGATTGTACACATGCACACAACCACTAAATTATAGTTGTAATATTCTTAATCAAACTCATTTCATAAGATAAACAAAATAATGTCAAACATAGCAAATATCCATAACAAAACAATTAACACATGGTCTAATTTAATATGATATCTAGGTTCAACCCTAAGTGACAACAACTTGTATCCTTATACGTCTTTGCTTGCAACATGTATAAAATAGTGTCAATTAAAAAGTTAGTAAGCAATCGCAAGTTTGTGTATATAGTGTAATATGGTGAAAACATGTGAATCGTGTCATATGATATAATAAGAGTGAAAGTATACCAGAATAATTGACAAAATTGAAATACCAAATGTCAGACTAAAGTGAAATATGTCCAAACACCCAATGCTAGTTACCGGCCAAATCAGGTGGATGTCAATCAATAATCTATTTTTGTTACCACGGGCCTTAAAGTTAATGTTTATGCTAACTGATAAATGTGATAAGCATTAAAAAAACCCACATTGACAATCATGCTAGGAAAGTAGGAATTACATAACACACAAATTCACACATAATCAACAAATCGCATTAAACTGAAATACATTGAAAAGTTGATATTTGCAATACGATACATGTTGCACCCCAAAAAAGATAAAATGAAAAAAGGGGCAAGGATTACTCACATGGTAATTGAGTTGAGTATTAGAGAATGGCACCGAGAGTGAGAATGTTAACCCCGAATATCACCCAAATAAATGAATAACTGAATGAATACAAGACTTAGTGTTTCCTAGACTCATATATGGTTTGGGGACTTGTTTTAAATTATGAAATCAACTGAACAAAATCAAGAAATATGGTTAAATCACGTGAGATAAATAGACGGTAACACTTTAGACGTTATATGGAACATTCTTTGGCCTAATAGGTTATAACACTCTCACTAAGACTTCCCAAGTAGGAATCCAGATCTAACGGTTGGTTAGAATTTATACACAATATCAATCCTAGACAGATGCTCAATTACCTGTGTTTTCACCTTTTCAGTTAATACATGTTCGTTACGTTTAATATACTATTGTTAAATAAATAAATAATGTACTCATGAAATTGAGAAACAATTATTTAAAATTAAAAATATTCATTAAAATATTAAAAATTATTAATCAATTGTAAATATATTATTAAAGAACTCATATTATCCTACTTTACCAATAAAAAACCCTAACTTGTAAATTCTATCCAAAACCAATTTTAGTGAATTCCATGACAAATATAATCTTACAATATCAATATATAAAATATCATCTTACGATGCAATTTAAATATAAGAAAAATGGTGTGTGATTAATTCTACATCGAACAAATGTGTTAACCAAAAATGGATTTGTCATAAAAGTTCCTATAACATATATAATCTGATTTCATGTTTAGATCTATGATAACATGTTCAACCAACGAAAACATAAACAAATCAAATGACTGAAATTGCCAACTCTATTAGAATTCATGACGATATAGATTCTCAAAACTCATAGAAATAAACCAACCATAAATCTATGATCCAAAACAGAAAATGACAGCAATAGAACACATAAGAATAATCAATTTGATTAGAAACATTGAAAATCCTAAAATCCCCAAATCGATATGAACCATAGAAATTGACTATTGAAATCAGCCATCAAAATCTAAAATTGACTGAGGGGCTACTTGTAGATCATGAAAAATTAATGAGATTGAATAAAAGAATTACCTGTAAAACTTTAGAATCGAACCCGAAATCGCTCGATGAAGTTACGATCCCTAAAAATTGGGGATTCGCGATTGGGAGCTTGAATGCAGAAACTGAACGGAGAAAAATGTTCCCAAAGGTTAGGTATTTATAGTGGAGGGTGAATGAGAAGCCAATTTCAAGATAAGCCTCTTCGATTTTGAAGAATTGATATTTTGGATATAAAGATCAAAATGTTAGGAATTAATTGAACTCTAAATCGAATAAGGTGATGAGTTAAGCTTAGGATTGTCACTAAGTACATCAAAGGGGATAAACCTAACAATAACAAGTTCAAAAATCGGATAAACAAGTGAAAGGATAAGCTTGAATTTGAACAAAATTGGAAAAATCTTTTTCTAATAACTTTGTAGAAAAGTAAGTAAGTTTCTAAAGTGTTCCAATTGAGTCACTCAAGTTTCAAAAGTGTTTTAATTATGTCACTCGACATTCATATTTCATCAAACTTAACGTTTTTTTCATCCATTTCATAGGTAACCGTGGTAATAGTTATTTTTTTCTTTTTTCCCTTTTATTTAAGGCTAACGTTGAGTGATAACATGGATTTTAACATTTTCTAAAATTTTTAATGTAAATAAAGTGTTTAATTCAATAAATATAATTTCATATAGTAAAAAATCCGACACCAACATCTTGTGTTCAATTTTTTTCTTGACACATGAAAAAAAGGACATAGCTCGATTTGAATATTAAGTTATATAATTAAGACAAAAATGATATGAGTGACCTAATTGGAACACTTTTGAAAACTTGGTTAACTTTCTGTGAAACTTCCCTTTTTCTAAAACTTTGTAAAAAAAGTAACCAAGTTTCAAAAGTGTTCCAATTAAGTCACACAAGTTTCAAAAGTGTTCTAATTTTTAAATCTTTATATTTTCTTTAATTTTATAATTTTTAAATCTTCATTATTTCTTATTTCTTTTTTTTTAACAACAAAGATGAGATTTTATTCAAAGGCCTAGCGAGAAGCTATAGCCCCAGGCCAATAAAGTGCAATTTACAACACTACCTCATTACAAAATATTGCCCAATCTAAGTCAGTTAATTTGGCCCTAAATTTTAACCACATAAAGCTATTGCCCTTGACTTCCTCAATTATCATGTATGCACAGGTGCTTCCGCCTTCAAATTCTTTTCGATTTCGTGCCTTCCATACCTCCCAGAGTGTGGCTGCAGCAATGGTAAGCAGTCCTTTCTGCGTATTTGGCTGTGGGATATCACTGGAAATACCGGACAGCATGTGAGAAATCGACCCATTAATTTGGAAATTGTATCTTGTCGACTCAGAAATTGATTTCCAGATGCCCACAGCAAAAGGGCACAGAAGCAGCAGGTGATCAACCAATTCAGGCGCCGAGGAGCACAGGAGACACGATACATTTTCAACTTGCACACCTCGTTTAATTAGCATAGTTGATGACATTTAATAGACAAATCTTCATAAAAATTATTGTTTATGATAATTTGCATTTATTCAACATGTGTTATAACCTCGTATATATTAAATATATATTGGGATGAGATTAAATACAACCTTTTTTTTTATCATATAAAGTACAAATCGTTGGAACCAATAAAATCTCCATGTGGATTGTGGAATTTTATAAAAAATATATTAATTTCAACCTTTTAAAATTAAAATAATTTTGATATACTTTATTTTTTTTTATATTACACCATAAAATTAATATTTTTTTATTGTAAATATGTGTATAATATTGCTATATTTTAGAAAATTATATTCTTTTAAAAAAGGTTTATAAAAATATACTATATAATAGTGTTATTATAAAACTAACACAATGCTATTTATCGTGTGATTGTAACTATTATTAATACAAAGTATTGTTTTACAAGAATAATACGGTGTTATTATCATGTTATTGTAAGTATTTAAAAAAATTATGTAAATTTTATAAGAGCTTTATATAAACTTTATAAAAACTACCTAGAAACCCTAGCGTATTTTCTACTTAAAACTAAGAGTAAACTTCGTTTTTAGTCTCCAACGTTTGCACGTTTTAACAATTGTAGTCCCAACTTTTTGAAAATCCCAATTTAGTGTCTCACATTTTATTTTTTTTTCTCCAATTTTGGTCTCGACGTAAACAGTTGTTTAAAGAGCCGTTAGACTGCCCTCATGTGGTCCGCACATGAGGTGTACTTTTGTCATTTCCGTTTGTTTTAACTCATACTTTAAAACAAACGAAAATAACAAAAATACCCCTTATGTGGGGAGCATGTGAGGGCAGTCTAATGACTTTTAAACGGTTGTTAACGTTGTAACCAAAATTGAAAAGAAAATGAAATGTGAGACACTAAATTGGGATTTTCGAAAAGTTGGGACTAAAATTGTTAATATGTGCAAACGTTGGGGACTAAAAACAAAGTTTACTCTAAAACTAACAAGATGGTGTATACAAAGAGCAAAATTACAAGGAAAAGAGAGACCGGTCTTTCCATCCAACAATATCTCGTTTATCTCTATGCTTGAACCAAAGAAATGACATACATTTAGGTGGTGTTTTTTCCCTTAAAAAACATCTTCTTGTCCTCTTATGTTTGTGTCGGCGCATATCCCGCGCACATATTTAAGTCTGCAGGTTGTTTGTTTTTTCAAAGACGTTTCATTAAAAAATGTCTGTGGGGGCTCTTCTTGGTGCAAATGTGGCACAACCATTTCTAAACTCTTCAAACACATGTAATTAAAAAATGTCTGTGTGGGCTCTTCTTGGTGCAAATGTGACACAACCACTTCTAACATCTTCAAACCGTCTCCCCCTTCCACCGGGGGTCACCCTCCACCGGCCGTCGGTGACCCTCTCTACCAGCCGACGCACTCCACCGGCGGTCATCGTCCATCCCGTCGCCCCTTCCACTCGCAGTTGTCCTCCATTTCGTCGCCTCTTCAATTCAGGAAAACAAACAGTCTTCTTCTTATAGGCTATAGATGTTTGGTCCACATCTTCTTCTACAGATGTCTGCAGATGTGATTCGTAGACCGCAAACATTATGCCTTTTAAAATACAAACGGCACCTTAATCTCCCCAACCACCCCAATGGTAGAAACAATCCAACTTCTAAAGATCCTTTCGTTACGTGTTTTTCATAGATACCATAAAATAGTGAGAAAAATGACCCTAGTTATGTGATAAATGGATGTCTTCATAGCTCTTGGGTTTGAAGTCCACACTTAAAACTAAAACTAGTTATGTGATAAATGGATGTCTTCATAGCTCTTTCGATTTGACTGCATAGTTTGAAACACTCACTACTTAAAAAGGTAAGGACTTATACGTACAACATCAAAATACCATTATATCAAACACCCTTTCTTTATAATATATACAATATCTAGTTTAATCGACCTTATCTATATGATGTGAGCAAATACGAGTAGTATGTGTATGATCGTGTACATAGGTTTGAAAAAAAAAAAAAAACATAGGTTTGAAATAAGAAGTCAAATGTGGAATGAATGCCTTTTTTGGTCAAAGTAAAAGTAATACATCGGTTTTGTGATGTTTCGAGGAAACAACCCTTTGATCTTTTGGATAGTTAGTGATGATGATATCATGGCATTTGACATGAATTTTGGTCCTATATATACTTGTTGAGGAGTTTCCAATTTGACTACATGGTCAAATCAATAATAATATTTTATTATCAATTATTTAAATTAAATAATATGCCCGTGTATAGAAAATAATTAAGTGTAACTTTTATGTATATATTTTTCTTCAATAATAAAGTTGTTGTCGAAGTAACTCCTCACTTTAACTATTTAATTTTCATCCAAATGTTTAGTTGTAATTAAGAGGTTAATTTACAATAACCCGGTTTAAAAACAACACATGTTTTAATAAGATATCCAGTTGACAAATTATTATTGATAAATTTAAGAAAAGGTTGAGCAAATGGAAACGAAATCTTCTTTCAATTGGGGGACGAGCAACTTTGGTGAGTTCGGTTCTTGGCTCCCTTGGTTTCTATTTTTTTTTTCCGGTCCCTATGAAGGTGATTAAAACTCTTGAAGATATCTGGTCTAAATTCTTTTGGGGCTTTAAAGAAGATGAGAGGAAAATCACGTGGATAAGTTGGTCTCAAACCATTGCATGTAAAGAAAATGGCGGCATCGGGATCGGGAGCCTTTTGGCTATGAATAAGGCTCTCCTATACAAATGGAGGTGGATGTTTGTTTCATGTAAAGACGCCTTTTGGGTTAAAATAATTTCGGCTATACATTGAAACAATCTTGATCAAAGGTTAACTTCTCTAGCTCTTGGAAAAAAAATTATGAGTTCTTGGGAATCATGTCATAATTCCTTTCATCTTAACCGCAATGTTATGAGAAAATAGATTGGGAATGGTGCTTCGGTTTCTTTTTGGAACGACTTATAGTATGGTGATAATCATCTTAAGGTCGAATATCCTCGACTTTTTGCTCTTGCTGTGGATAAAGATTGTTCGGTGCAAGAAGCATATCAAAATGGTGATTTTACATGGGCTTGGCGACGGCCCATTAGAAGTGGTAGGGAATCAAATCAATTATCTCAGATGCTTTCTCAATTGGATAATTTTTCTTTAGGTGAAGGCCAAGATGTGTGGAAATGGGAGTTGAATGGAGTTAATGAGTTCTCTGTAAAAAATCTTAGGAACTATATTGATCGGAAAAATCTTCATGTGGCTAGCCATCCAACTCGTTGGGTTTCTCTGGTCCCAAAAAATATCAATATTTTTGCCTGGCTTTTGTTTCTTGACATGTTACCTACCCGGTTGAACATTTCAAGAAGAGGCATGGAGATCAATAATATCTTTTGTTCTATGTGCAACAGTTTCGTTAAATCAAGCAACCTCATTTTTGGCGATTGCAACATCTCTACTAAAGTTCGTTCTCAGGTGAAAAGGTGGTTGGAGCTGGATCATCTTGGTTCAAAAACGCCGAATCAGCTATATTTGAAGATTGACGAGTTGCAGGTTTCAACAAAAAAGAAGCTGGTTATTCATTCTATCTTTTACACGATGTGGTGGGTGCTGTGGAGATTCCGAAATGACTGCATCTTTCAACCTATCAAGCAAAGTAACGGTGGTTTTTTCGATTCTATTGTGCAATTTTCTAATTGGATGAATAATCCGCTTATTTTTTTGTAATTTGCTTGCCTTAAGCCTTTTATTTTATTTTATACCGCCGTTCAAAAAAAAATAACGACTTTCTAAATCTACACCAAACTAAATTACACAAATCCATTATAGAAAAAACTTAAACGCTTAATATAAAAATAACATCACTAGTCTAACATGTTTTAATATATGAGTTGACTTTGAGCAACAAATAATGTTTCTAATTTAGTGTAATTAATTTGATTTTGGTTGATTTTGACCAAATTAAGTTATGACTTATATCGAGCGGGTCCGGAAATGCACACTCACATTAATGACGTTATAACTCTCTGAACCTAAATGGGGGTTCCAAGGACGCCTCCTTGGCATGGTTCAAGAGGCAAAACCCTTGGCTGGGGTCGAGTTGCTTTTTTGATCAAATTGCTTAATGAAAAACACATCAGGAATTAATTTTGGTTGAAAATTGATTATTTATTTTTAGAGGGACCAAAAGTGTAATTTGTTCAAAATTCGAATTAAGATAACTGCGAAAGTGGTTATCTTAGATGCTCATTCCCCTAAATCAGATTTGGTCAATCATATTCACTGGTTAATTCTCCAATTTCTTGATTTAATATCTGGATCATATCCGATTGAATACTCGAGTGAACTATTGAAATATTCAATCCAAAATTGTTTCACGCTTTCCTAATAATCCAAAAAATAAAAATTCTAACAAACGGTATAATATTTTTTTAGTTAAATGAAAATATGAATAACGTATAATAGTTTCTTTTTTGAACAACAATTATTCAAAATAGGGTTCAAATCCAAAAAGTCTTAGTTAACCACTTAAAAATAGACCCAACCCCTCACCCACCACTACAACACTCTCATTTTCCCCACCCCCACCAAAAGGAGGGATCATTCACCCTCACAACTTCAACTTTCATCTCTATCTATCTTTATTTTCTCTTTATCTTCCATCACTCACAAATCTTTAATATTTAAAATTTAATAAAAAATGAATTATGGTAAGAGTTACCATTATATGTGTAAAATATAATAGAGAAGGATTGTGATGTAATGCTTGGTTGATAGGAAAATAATGAGCTTTTAAAGGAGAACATTGTGACCATGTGAATAAATAGTAAAATAATAAGCTTTTAGAGGAGAACATTGTGATTTTGTGACCATTATGAAGAGAATAAAAAGTTAACAATAAAATGAAACAAAAACTAAATTTTTTTCTTAAATATTAGGATTTTATTAATTAGAAGTAAAATAAAAGATTAAGAGGAAAACTGTGAGAATAAACACGTTGACCCACAATTTTGTAAAAAAAAAACAGGTCAACATGTTGATTCTCGTGATTTTTTAATAATTAAGCATGAAAAACAAATGGGGCTAGGTCGGGTTGGTGGTGACATGAATTCGAATAAAGATAAGATTATAATGGGTTTCAATCAAACGGTCAAACAGGGTTCTGTTCAAAACGTGTTCGAGTGAAAATAAGTTCGAGTCGAAACTTATTGAGACAATAATAAATTTTTGTTAAGATAATCCGTTTAAGAAAAAAATAAAAGTTTTAAATTGGGTTCAACTCTATAGGTGGTTACATGTAGTAGATGAGGGTGACAAACATTATGTTGTGAACACACTTTAATTAATTTAGCAATCGTTATATAAGTGAACTATTTTAATCCCTTGTTAATTTAGTCAAGCCAAGTTGACACGTTAGTTATAGTGTGAAATCATTCTTAGATGACCTTGTGTTGGTGGTTTACTTAACAAGCAAAACAAGAATGAATGATCCATCACGGGTCAAACTAAGGAGTCTTGACCAGTGAGCCAGAGTGAGAAAGTCTAACATATGGTCCCACCAAATTTAAGCCAATAACTTTTACAGTTGTACAAAACCTTTATCCTTGGGGACCCATGTGTCATATGGAGAGACTAGTGGTAGGTGTATAAAATTTGATAAAAATAAAAATAAAATCTTGGGTTTTTGTAAAAAACGGCAGTGGAGTCGAACCGATGATCTCTTAAGAGGCCGGCCTGGGACCCGATAAGGCGATAACACATGCACGCTGGCGAAAACCATCCAACTGTGAAAAATCGTCGTGGATCAGATTTGAACTTGAGCCTTAGACCAGTTGAATGGAGTTATGTTCTCCCTAAGATCTACCATTCTATATTACTGAAAAGGAGCCGGATCGTTTCACAATCAGATATATGCAGTCATGTCTTATGTTTTTGTGCAACGGGCACTTTTTAGAGTTCGAACTCATGATCTCAATGTTAGAAATAAACAAGCTTACTACTTTTATAAAATTCAATAATATCATTTTACTGAAAATTTAATCTTTATACTTTTCTATACCATATCTTGACTTTATATAGGATAAATACATAATGCATGTTATCTATATGACTTAAACTTTAAACTTTTAGTTATGAGATGCACCACTAAACTTTAAATCAACATTTAAGTAGATGAATTTTTCTAGATAAAGCTATAAGCATTTTGTTTTAGGAAAATTGAATTTAAATAATCTCAACTTTTACATGTTGTCCGGCAATAATCCCACATTTGAAAATCCTCTCCAGCAGTCCCAATTTTCATCCGTTTTTTTTCTAATGGACCCGGCGTTAACTTTTTTAACACCGTTAAATAAATGTTGACGTGGCATGCTGACGTGTAATACTTCTTTTATTTTTTTAACTAGTTAGTCCACCTCATATTCCATGTCATATTTTTTCTTTTTTTTCAATTAAAAAATTCAACTCAGATCCTCCAAATTAAAAGAAGGATTTCAAATCCCAAACCCTAGATCCCATTCTTCTTTAATCGATCCAGCCATACGAGAAACCCCCAATTCGTTTCTTCTTTGCTGAAAGTTTCACGCCAATTGGAACCCCAGATCCCTACTCAATCAGACCCAATTTACCTCCGGCGACGGGGGGCGTCTCCGTCGGGAACAATTACGTCCACGGATTGTCGGAATTAGGGCAAATTAAGTGTTCGTGGGAACTATGATTTGTTGGTGCGAGATTGGTTTCCGGTTGCGGATATGTAAACGAATTGATAAATTTGATCATTTTGGATAAATCTCATCTGTAAGATAATAGTCGTACTCATAATCTGTGTCCCTCTATGTTGTTCTCAAACACATGCGATTGATCTAAAACATTAATATTGTTGTTTGAAGAGACAATACCCAAAAAACGAATGCCAAATACATAAATCTTATGATGCAACGCTTCAAGTATTAGTGTTGGGTGTCGATGATCACCTCATTAGTCTAGACCTCGTCACGCATTGGGAAAGTTTGATCCATTATGCAGTGAAACTACACCCTTTGTAAAATAAAATAACTATTTACATTTATAAGATAAAAATGACTTGGTGAAAATTCCATTTTGTAGTGAAACTACACCCTTTATATATGATTAAATATGAAGTATATATAATACAATGGAAGTATCCGAATTCCTACAAACATCATCCTTTCATCCGTCAACGTTTGGTTTTCGCTACCAACCTTTTTGCCTTTTTGACTTGACCAAGTCCTCACTAGTACAAACTCATAACATAAAATATTCAAGTATTAAATTAAAATAATTTTAAAAAACCAAGATTACACAAACGTCCAAAATTATTTTGATATTACGATTGATTATATTAGCTCAACTACTCACGATTTGAGCTCGAGCTATTTTAAATTAAACAAGAGGAGATCAACTATAGATGAATTCAAGCTTGACTCGTCTAACCAGGGTATGAGAAAAGTGTTGAGTGTGGTACTTTTCTAATTTAATAAAATACTAAAGTTAGTTACAAAGATGATGCTTGTAATTTGATTGAAGTTACACCTTTAAAGTCTAAGTTTTTTAATAAGTTTGAGATATAAGAATTGATTCTATAAAACCTTCATTAACTTCGTGTGAAATGTCGGTTTCACCATCTATCAACTACATAGACCATTTAGATGTAAAATTATATTTTATTATTTTTAGTTATTATATAAATACGGTGGTGTTAATTATCTAACTTAATCAAAACGACATAGTTTTAGTTAAAAAAAAAATCTAAAAATTGATCTCCATCTAAAACTCATGTCCCTTGCACTTGTTTGAATTTCATTGCTTTCAGATTTTACGTTAAAAAAATCACCTCCCCTTGTATGCATATTCCTTCGACTACTTCTAGATCTGTTTTCAGTTGAAATCAATTGATAGTTAGTGTGTTCATTCATCGAACTTTGAGATTATTTACATTGGAATTTATTATGCAAGATTGTTTAATTGTTTATCAACAAATATGATAGAACCCGTATGTTATACGGGTTGAATCATTAAAAAATATATATAACTGATAATTCATGCATACTCTTATTATCGAATAATGTATTACAATAAAAAGTTAAAATTATAATTCATAATATGGTATTGTTAACTTTACCCTCTTTATCAAAAACAATATTTAGATCATGTCTCTACGTGTATATTTGAAAAATGCAACATAAACGTTTATTGGTAAATAAGTGTTTATTGGTATTTATAAGTTTTTTTTAATATCTATTAAAATGAAAACAATAATACTTTAAAGAATAACTTTAAATAAAAATAAGATGCAAATTAATATGTGATTGTCATAATTCCATAAATATAAATAAATAAAAAAGTAACATGATTATATAATAGTATATAATTTCCAATAAAAAAGAATTTATTATGGAGTAGATTTGGGAGGGAAAACTTTTGTGAGAATGAATGTAGTGTTGACATGTGTTAAGAGTTGTAATTGTTTATTAGAGTAGGAAGATTGCTGGTATTACACACTGAATAATCAAATTCAGAATAGTGGGCTTATCGGGTCAAAATTATTGACTAAGCTATTTGTATCTTGACCGGGTTCGATATCACGATCGACCCGGTTGTTATATAGGCGGGAAAGTTTGTTGTTGCTAGTTAGTATACATAGGTGTTATTTTGTATCTTTTCGGTTAATGAATCAACAAGTCTGTTTCTCCCAATTGATATTCTGTTAATTCTCGTTCAATATGGTATCATAGCATAACTGCTCCGATCACTCCGATCATTTTCCGGCGATATTTTCTTCTGAGCTTTCCGATCCTTTTCTTCATATTTCTGATTCTATTCTTCTTGTTATTCTGTTCTCATTCTTCCTTTCCCGTTTTCGAATTCGTTTCATTTGCTTCTCGTATTTCTCATTCGATTTCATTTTTCTATTCGTTATCATCTATGGCAACAAATTCTTCTGATCCACTACATTTGCATCCTTCTGATCATCCTGGAATGCTGCTTGTATCCAAAGCATTTGACGGAACGAGTTTCGGTGCATGGAAACGTTCTATGCAATTGCTTTATCAGCTAAGAATAAGTTTGGATTTGTTGATGGTACAGTGAATATGCCAACAGTTGCTGCTCAAATTGCTTGTTGGAAACGTTGCAATGATATGGTAATCTCATGGATTTTAAACACCTTGTCTCCTGAAATAAGTCGTAGTGTGATGTATTTGGAAACTGCTAGCTTGCTATGGTCTGATCTCAATGACAGATTTGGAGGATCTAATGGTCCGAGTCTTTATCAAATTCAGAAGAGCATATCTGAACTCTCACAAGGATCTGACTCTATTGCTTCTTATTACACCAAATTGAAGATGTTATGGGATGAATTGGCATCTCTTGATACTCCTATTAACTGTACATGCACTGCTCATGCTACTTTTGTTTTAAAAAAATCTGAAACTCAGAAACTGATGCAGTTCTTGATGGGTTTGAATTCAACATATGATGGAATTAGAGGTAATATCCTCATGACTAAACCCTTACCTTCTATTACTGAAGCATATGCCATTTTAACTCAAGATGAAACTCAAAGGGAGATCCACACTACTAGTTCTTTTGTAACTGATGTTGCTGCCATGAATGCTAATAATCAGTCAAAATATGACAATAAAAAGAATCTGGTATGTTCTCATTGTAAGAAAAATGGCCACACTACTAGCAAATGTTATAGGCTTATTGGATTCCCTAAAGATTTTAAGTTTACTAAGCCTAAGAAGTATGTTGTTGTTGCTAGTTGTCAAGAACCTGCCACTGATGAGATTTCTTCTAACTCTTCTTCAATAAGTAATGCTCAATATGCAGAACTTATTACCATGTTGCAGAAATTGAATGCTCAATCTACTGATGGTCAGTCACCGAATGTTCAAACAATTAGTCAAGCCAACTTTGCAGGTATTATGGCTTGTAATTCTGTTTCTATGCAATCCAATTGGATTATTGATACCGGTGCTACTGACCATATGTGCCATGATATTCATTTACTATCAGATATTCAAACTTTACAAAAACCTGTTTCAATTGGTCTACCTAATGGCCAAATCATTCAAGTCAATCAATATGGCACTGCTCATATTAGTCCTCAATTGTCTTTGTTCAGTGTTCTTTATATTCCTCAGTTCACTCATAATCTTCTTTCTGTACCAAAACTATGTTCACACAGCAAAGGAATTTTGTTCTTCACTCATCATTCTTGGGTATTTCAGGGCCCTTCACAAAAGAGGCCTCTGGTTCTTGGTAATCTCATTCAAGGTCTTTACATGCTCAAGCAAGAGTTGCAGCCTACTATTGGATCTTCCTTGGTTGTCTCTAAATCTTTTTGTAATATTGTGGTCAATAATGCAACTTGGCATCATAGACTTGGTCATTTGCCTGCTTACAAGTTGAAACAATTAAATGTGTTGAACAATTCTGATGTTGATTCTATATTGACTTGTGATATATGCCCTAAAGCAAGACAACATAAGTTGTCATTTCCTCATAGTCATATATCTACTACACATGCATTTGAATTGATTCATATAGACACATGGGGTCCATATTCAGTTTCAACTCATAATGGGCATAAATTTTTCTTAACCATTGTTGATGATTTCACTAGGACTACCTGGACTCATTTGTTACCTACTAAATCCAATGCTTTTACAGTTTTACAAAGTTTTGTTGAAATGGTTTCCACTTTATACAACACAAAAATCAAATGTATTAGATCAGATAATGCATTTGAATTAGGTTCTAGTCTTGTTCAATCCACTTACTTAAAGAGTAAAGACATGCTCCATCAAACTTCTTGTGTTGGTGTTCCTCAACAGAATGGGGTAGTTGAGAGGAAACATAGACACTTATTAGAAACTGCATGTGCCTTATTATTTCAGTCTAAACTTCCTCTTAGTTTCTGGGGAGAATGTGTTCTCACTACAACATACCTTATCAACAGATTTCCTACTAAACGTTTACATAACAAATCCCCTTTTGAGTTGTTGACTGGTTCTGCACCATCTTATTAGCATTTAAGAGCTTTTGGGTGTTTATGCTATGCTTCTACACTCAAAGCTGCTCGTGATAAATTCCAACCAAGAGCTGTTCCGTGTCTGTTTATTGGATATCCTGTAGGAAATAAAGCTTATAGGCTTTATGATTTCAATAACAAATCATTTTTCTCATCCAGAGATGTGATTTTCTTTGAGAACATTTTTCCTTCCATTCCTAGTATTTCTGATCCCCCTTTATTTTATGTTCTTGATTCTTCATTCATAGATCACTTTCCTGTTTCTGATCCCTCATTTGATTCAGTTTCTACCTCTCATGCCACTTCCTTCTTCCATTCCTATTTCTCCTCCTCCTCCTCTTTCACCTACTCTTTCTCCACCTGCATCTTTAATTGATGTTCCTCCTTTGAGACATTCTTCTAGAATATCTCATCCTCCTTCCTACTTGCAGGATTATGTTTGTAACCATGTTACTTCTGATTCTGTTCCTTGCATTCATACTGTCACCAATTTTTGTTTTTCTACTTCTCAAATTGACCTTTCTACCCTTCCTCCTGCTTCTCAACAGCTTATACATTCTATTGATTCATTTACTGAACCAAAGTCTTATAGTGAAGCTGCTAAATTTCCTGAATGGATTGATGCTATGCAAAAGGAGTATTCTGCTCTTGAAGCTAATCAAACTTGGGTTGTTGTGGATATTCCTTCTCATAAAAAGCCAATAAGATGTAAATGGGTTTATAAAGTTAAGAATCATGCTGATGGCTATTTAGAAAGATGTAAAGCTAGGCTGGTTGTCAGAGGAGATACTCAGAAATATGGTCTTGATTATCTGGAAACTTTTTCCCCAGTTGTAAAAATGACAACTGTTAGAACTCTTGTAGCTGTTGCTACTAAGTTTCATTGGCCCTTGTCCCAACTAGATGTTAATAATGCCTTTTTACATGGTGATTTAGATGAGGACATTTATATGTATCATCCTCAAGGTATGCAACTACCTTCTTCTAAATGTTTAAAGTTGAAAAAATCCTTATATGGTCTTAAACAAGCATCCAGGCAATGGTATATATGCTAAGCTTTCTACTGCTTTGCTTAGTTTGGGTTATAAGAGGTCTCCTAATGATCACTCTCTTTTCTCCAAAATCATGGTTGGTTCAGTGGTTTACATTGCAGTTTATGTAGATGATATTATTCTAACTGGGAATGATCAAGCTGCGATTGCTTCTGTTAAACAGTTTTTGGATTCTACTTTCAAGATCAAAGATTTAGGCTTTCTCAATTATTTCCTTGGCATTGAGGTTCTTCAACATCATACTGGGCTTATCCTCACTCAAAGAAAGTTTGCTAAAGATTTGGTTTCTGAATTTTATTCTCATCCTCCTCATTCAGTTTCTTGTCCTTTACCTTCAGTTTCTCATCTCAAACTTAAAGAGGGAGTTCCTCTTGAAGATCCTTTGCAGTATAGGAGGTTGGTTGGTAAATTGAATTATCTTACCAACACTAGGCCTGACCTCTTTTTTGCTGTCCAACATCTTAGCCAATTTATGCAGGATCCTAGACTCTCACATTGGACTGCTGCATTGCATACACTATCTTATGTTCATGGTACTTTTGCTCAAGGATTGTTCTTTAACAATTCTGCTGATGTTCTTTATCAGCTTTTTGTGATTCTGACTGGGCTTCTTGTCCTAAAACAAGAAGGTCTGTGAGTGGGTATTTCATTTCCCTTGGTGGTTCTCCTATTTCTTGGAAATCGAAGAAACAACACACAGTTAGTCTTAGTTCAGCTGAAGCTGAATATAGAACTCTTAGAAGAGTTACTGCTGAATTGACTTGGTTAACCAGACTTCTTAGTGATTTTCAAGTGCCAAATATTGCTCCTATTCAGGTCAAATGTGAGTCAAGCTGCCATACATATTGCTAAGAACCCTGTTTTTCACGAGAGAACTAAACATATTGAATTGGATTATCATTTTGTTCGAGAAAAACTGCAAGATGGCTTGATTACTTTGCAGCATACTTCTACTAAAGACCAGTTGGCTGATTTACTTACCAAATCCCTTCCTAAGCCTCGACATGATTATTTGTTATCTAAGTTTGGTGTTTTACAACCCCCAACTTGAGAGGGGTGTTGTATTACACACTGATAATAATCAGATTCAGAATAGTGGGCTTATCGGGTCAAAATTATTGACTAAGCTATTTGTATCTTGATCGGGTTCGATATCACAATCGACCCGGTTGTTATATAGACGGGAAAGTTTGTTGTTGCTAGTTAGTATACATAGGTGTTATTTTGTATCTTTTCGGTTAATGAATCAACAAGTCTGTTTCTCTCAATTGATATTCTGATTCTCGTTCAATAACAATTAACAATTGTTTTTTGAATAGTAAGTACAAACAACATAGTAGCAATCAAATTTTTAATTAATTTTTTGCTCATTCATATTATATATTTCCATATAAAAAAGATTAAGATTATTTTTTAGTTGTTTTTAATCAAAATTCAAAACTATATCGTTTTGACGAGTTTCACACATAAGTTTGATGCTTAACAGCACCGTATTCACTTTCACCAACAATTGCATTTCTAAATCGTAACATAAAGAAAACAAAAACACATAGAGACCATTTAATGACGTTAAAACTAGAAATCGACCAACATATGACTTAAATGTTAGTTACACAGACCTATCTATTACGCCACCAACTCCCGACTATACTGTTAGTCTATCACACTACCCGCTTCTATATTAAATTTGTTACGTTTGAATAAAAGCTAAAACAAAAAACTTTTATTGCCACACGACAACCATCTATTACGTTACCACATGAACCTGAAAAGTTTTCACTATTCCTAATGACCTTGTAAATGATTTGTATAATTACATAAAACCTGACCTAAATAAAAAATAAAATAAAGAAACCATTTGTGTAATCAACTCTAAATTATCGTTAGCTGCTAATCTATATATACACAGTAGCCAACTAGCCATCACATTCACGAAGGGTTTCTTAATCGTTCTTCGGTTAATGATAATCAAGCCTATAATCTCCGAGGGTGGTACTCGCCTACCGTTGATTCGTCGACCGCTTAAGACGGAAAGATCATACCACAAAGAGATGCAATGAGAGACATTTACATCAAAGAGAGATTATACATCAACTAAAGCAATGAATAAATCAAAGATCAAACACACAGTGACTCATTGAGCCCTCTATCCTTTTTCTTCACATCCCAAAATCTCCATGTTTTTCCAATATCGTCGTAAGTTTCGGCTTTTTATATCTACGAAGAAGCAAAGACGAGCATACGACACTAACCGACGATAGAGCCATGCAAGCACCCGCGACCCATGGTGGCAACTTGATCCCCAACCAAGGGAAGAAAACACCGGCAGCAAGCGGAATAGAGATCACGTTATACGCCATGGCAAAAAAGTAATTTAGTCTGATACGAGTGAACGTCTTTCTCGAAAGATCAATGGCTGTGATCACATCTTCTAAATTGTTTTTCATTAAAACGTAATCAGCCGCCTCTATCGCGATATCGGTACCTGCCCCGATTGCGATACCGACATCGGCTGCTGCCAGGGCGGGGGAGTCGTTGATGCCGTCTCCCACCATTGCAACCACGCTACCGTCTTTTTGAAAAGAACGAATGACGTCAGCTTTTCCGGCTGGCATCACCTCTGCCCTTATGTCTTGAATATCCACCTGAACAATAATGAAATAATTAGAAACAAACTTTGTTTATTATTAAAACATTTTAAAGGTGGTTAATGATTATACATTTATACCTCCTTTGCTACAGCTTTGGCGGTCCGCCAGTTATCACCGGTGACCATGATGGGCCGGACACCCATTTTCTTGAGGCCTTCAATCACTACGGCTGCTTCTCGTTTTAACGGGTCTGCCACCCCCACAGCACCGATTAATTCAGAATCGTATGCCACCAGTATACCAGTTTTTGCCTTGTCTTCTAAATCCACCACAAAATTTTCAACATTCGTTGGAATTTCAATCCCGTTTTCAGTCAGCAAACTTCTGTTACCAACCTGTTTGATAGAAGTTCATATGAGCAATATCCCATTACAGATAATAATATCATTGAACAGAAATAGATCGGTCTCTCACCAAAATCCTTTTGCCATCAATATGACATTGAACACCTCTTCCAGGAATTGCACTGAAATCGACAGCATCAAGTAGCCAGGCGGACATTGCTGACCCGTCATTATTTTCTTCCGAATCTTTGCTAGCCTCGAAGAATTGAAAATGGCGGGTGTATTCAAGTATTGCTTTTGCTAGTGGATGTTCACTACTTGCCTGAAATGTAAAACTTAATTAAATATATAAATTATTTTCAGAAAAAAAAAAAATTGATGAATGTAGTCATGAGTCAACCTCGGCCGAAGCTAGCAATCTGAGAAAATCTCCACGGTCCATTTCGGTGAATACTTTGACAGTTGTTACTGTGGCTTTACCTTGAGTTAAAGTTCCTGTTTTGTCAAAGATTACATATTGGACCTTTTGGGCCCGCTCTAGGGCGTCTCCACCTTTGATAAGAACACCATTGTTGGCTCCAACCCCTGTTGCAACCATGACAGCTGTTGGGGTGGCCAAACCAAGTGCACATGGGCATGCAATTACGACCACCGATATTGAAAACATAAGAGCAAAAACAAAGTGGTTTCCATGTGGAGGTAGCCAGTCATCCGAGTAAGCTCCAAGGGACCCACTAATATACCTAGATTGAAATAAAGATGAGATTTATTACTACTTTGGTCCAAGAATTACATGATCACGTCCACAAAACTTGAGGTAGAAAATGGACGGGTCAAAACGGGTCATTTTAAGTGTGGGTCAGGTCAACATATTAATGTGCTAAATAGGCTTAGTAGACCATATTATTAAGTAAACTGTTTAAACTTTTTAATAAAGAAACATAGGAGGCTTTATGGTACTAATGAGTTTCAACCCGTTCGACTTGTTCCTTAATAGTTAATAATTTAAATGGAAAATTCAATAGACACTTACCACACAAGAAATGTTAGAAATGACAAGCCAACAACCGTGGGGACGAAAATGCTTGCAACCTGATACACCCAATACAATATGGGTAAGTAGATTATCTTAGTTGAATGACCTTATTCTTTTCATATCTTTTAAAACAATATTTACAACATGAACACAGATTTTTTCAAATAATATTATGGAGGAAAAAAATGGAACATTTTCCACTTTGGGTAAAATATGCACACAAAAAAAAAGAGAGAAAAATCTTTCTTAATCAATTTCTGATTCAATTTTATCTAATTGTCCATTAATTTTTGTCTACAATTTTTCTCAATTTTGTCTTGATAAAAAATAATTTAGATTTTAGGCGGTACGTGAACCAAGTGTTAAGTCAAACTTGCATGTGTTTTGGCATCGAGTGGGTAGGTACAAAATGAAGAATATATTTGTAGCTGCCCATGAAAACTTCATAATGAGACCTGTGTCTATTGTTTTAAAGCATTTTAAATAATGAAAACAAGAACGCATGAGAATAGGTGCTTTTGACATTTGTTTTATAATACATTTGTACTTACATAATCAGCAAATTTCTGAATAGGTGCTTTTGACATTTGTGCCGTCTCAACCAGAGATATTATCTGGCTCAAAACCGTGTCAGAACCAATTTTGGTAGCCTGGACATGGAGCAAACCATGAAAATTTATTGTACCTCCAATTACCAACGAATCAGCCTCCTTCAAAACAGGTGCAGATTCACCGGTAACCATACTTTCATTCACATAACTTGAGCCCCAAACAACATTACCATCAACAGGAACCTTTGTACCAGGAAGAACTTTTAATACATCACCAGGCTGAATCAGCAATGCATCTATTTCCCTTTCTCCAACATTCTTTCCACCTATTAAATCAAACGAAAAATTAAGTAATTTAAATGTCAAACCAAAGGGCATCAACTAAATGCTTACTATATAAATTCTAAAGGTCTACATTACAAACCAACTTTATCTATTTCTATGAGGTCACACCTGCTATCCAGAAGGCCTATAATTTGATACTTACGAATTGGTCAATCAAGTCATATTCTATCCTTAACAAGTCAAATTAGTCAAACAAAAATAATTAGCTAAACGGGAAGAGGGTCAAACACGGTGAAAGTCGATGTGAATTTTTGAGGCTTACAAACTCATGCTTACTATATAAATTCTAAAGGTCTACATTACAAACCAACTTTATCTATTTCTATGAGGTCACACCTGCTATCCAGAAGGCCTATAATTTGATATTTACGAATTGGTCAATCAAGTCATGTTCTATCCTTAACAAATCAAATTAGTCAAACAAAAATAATTAGCTAAACGGGAAGAGGGTCAAACACGGTGAAAGTCGATGTGAATTTTTGAGGCTTACAAACTCCAATTAAACAAAAAAGTGTTCGTGGATCAACCAAGCCGACCGGACCCTTTTCAACCAATACTAAAAAAAACATGTTCTACTCGAAGTCGAACCCATTTTGACATATTACCCAACCCGTCCATATTACTACTAGTTGTTGACCCAAAGAAAGAATCCGGGGGTTGTAACAAGAAACTACGTAAAGCCTTAATTTGTCAAATCTCTGACAAAATATAAAGGAAGCATCATACCTTTGTCTTTAACAAGTAGCAAAGCTGTTGCTGGTACAAGTTCAACTAGCTTCTTTATAGCATCTGATGTTTTTCCTTTTGCAAGAGTTTCCAAATACTTCCCCAGCAACACAAAGGTTATTAACATGGCACTAGTTTCAAAGTAAGTTGGAGACCAAAATCCGGTAACTGCACCATACAAAAGTGCATACACAGAGTACACATATGAAGCAGTGGTCCCTAGTGCTACCAATACATCCATATTTGTTGAACCATTACGTAATGCTCTGAAAGCTGCAATATAAAACCGCTTTCCAATAACGAACTGTACAAGAGTAACCAGTATCCAGTTCAACCAATCACCCATTTGGAAGGGCCCACATTGTTTGAGCAATAAGGCGTAGAGAAGAGGTATATGGGGACATATGAATCGCATAAGAAAGATTGGTAACTGAAAATTAAGATAAAAACAGTCTGTTAAGCAAAGACAGATGGATACTAGCTAATGTTCTTGTATTCCTGAAAGGTTTAAGATTATATTTTCTTCAAGTTACTGAAGTTATAAGAAACAGAACACCAGAAATCTTAAAAAGATTGTGAAAGACTCTAAATGTATACCAAGAAAAAAGCACATAACAGCTAAAATAAAAGAGGAGCAAGCAGAGGCAACATCACAGAAGTCTGAGCTTCCTGCCTTCCCACCTACAGATGGTAAAAAGGGCGGTTTTGATCTGGTTGGGTATGGGTCTAAATAAAACAAATATGTTAAGGTTAGGTCAGAATGGCCAGCTAATTCCCCATTTTCTTTGGGATTTCATAGTGACAAATATGTTATTTAAATTTTTAGAATGTACTACTTATTACTAAAATAACAATAACTTGTAGCATCAAAAGCATTGAACTTAATAGTACTAAACTAAATACTTTTTTAATTTAATGTGTAAAAAACTTGGAACCTCCTGCAACCCATTCTATTCCGAAAACTTATATCATTTTGTACCTCTACAGTTTTCGTTAATATGTTCAAAACATTAATTATGCATAAAAATTCATATGAAAGGACAACAAAAAAAGTGTGACTGAGTCGACCTAACCTGATCCAGCCTGATTTGACCCATAAAATTGCAAGCAATTTTTTAGTATTAGCCCGTATAGATATGTTGTGTCCCCAAACTAACCCAAAAGATAGCCAAAACCACAAACTGACAATTTTTTGTCCAAAACACCCCTTTTATTCAACTCATGTTCAAGAACTAGATGATTTCCGACTGAAAATGAAACAAAAGATGTTACCAAATGAAAAAGATTCACTTACACTGAGAAAGAGACTGGAGGTAAACAGCCTATACATGTTTGATGTTTCTTCCTCATCTTGAGATACCATTCTTGTAAAGGGATTCTTTACGTGCAAATGAAACCTTCCGGAAGTTTCTCTAACAATTGCATCAACCAGAGATCTAGGACCAAGAATCTCAGTATCAAAAAGAATGTCTAATTCTTTTGATACCCTATTGAAACCGAATTGTTTAACTCCTTTCAAATTGCAAAGTACGCCTTCTAATGTTTGCGCATCCAAATCATTCAATACCCCAACAACTCCTAATACAATTTTATCCTGCTCACTGCTCTGTACAAACGAGCCATCAAAACCAGCATCTTCAATTGCGTTGACAATTTCCTCTTTGCTTATTATTAAAGGATCATACTCCACTTCACCTAATGAAGTTGGAAGAGCAACAATTGCTCTTTTCACACCATTAAGCTTTCTTAAAATACCTTCAACAGAATTAACACAAGCTGCACATGTCATTCCACCAATCGTGAACTGGCCTACTAAAGTTCCTTGTGGTTTCGAGCGACTGGTATTCTTTTCTTTTAGAATCTCTGCTTCAAATCCTGCATCTTCTATCGCATTCTTAACATCATCTTCCTGCATAAATAACATAAACGTTATACAAGTTCAAATGAGCATTACAGAAGATTGCAATTTTGCATAGATGATCTTCAAAATTACTAGTAGCACTACCTCATCTATCATCTTCAAAATAGACTACAGATCACATATGTGATATGACAACCTATAAAAGTTGTATATTGTATCAATTATGATACATATAAGTGACTCTTGTATAATTTTTATGTATTCATATAATTCTTAATCAAAAAACAGAGGAAACCTAAAAAAACCTAAAATCTACATCAAACTGCTCTCAGGATAATTGGGAGCTAAAAACAGAAATTTAGATCAATTTTGAAAAGATCAAAGACTGAAAAGGTTCATCACTTCAACTCCATATCAGAATTTTCATTTCTAATTTTGGAACAGATCAAAACCAATTAAAAAAAAAACAGTAAATCAACTAGAACAATAGTCAATGCTCATAATCACAATCATACTTCATCAAACATGATACTGACCTTGACCAAATTGGGATCGAAAACCACATCAGCTTTATGCTGCAACAAGGCAACCGAAGCACTTACGACGCCGTTTAAGCTCATAACCGCTCCTTCAACCGAATTCGAGCACGCTGCACACGTCATCCCGGTAACTTTCACCTGAATTCTCTTCATCCCTCCTTCCTCTAAACCCTCGTTACTTTTACCGGAATCCAAATTGTTATTATCATAACTTCCGTAACCGTCTTCGTATGAATCCAGCAGTCTAACGTCCTCGAGATCATCGTCCACATCGATCGCCACCGAATCACGGCCTCCGCCACTATCACGGCCACCAATTCCCGTCAGTTGCAGGTCTTTGAAGGTCGGCGCCATTGCAAAACCACGGGCGACTAATACAACTATACCTGTATATTATATATATGTATATGTATATATATGTTAGAGAGAGATAGAGAGAGAGAGATGTTTATTGGGAGAAAATCTAGAGAGAGAAAGTGTGGGATGGAGGTGGTGAGAAGAGAGAGAGGGAGAGAGATTGAAAATGGAAGTATAATAAGAATCCCAGGCTAGTGTTGGTGGGTAAGGGCAGGTAAACAAATACATACATATATATAAATTTATAATTATAATAATAACTATAATTATACACTTCTAGACTTCTAGTATGTTATATTTTCATTTAAGGCCTTATATTTTGGTATTGGTTAAACTTGACCCTGAAGTTACAATAAGTATCACTAAGCAAGTTCTAGATGTTTGTTTTGTGTCTTCACGGACTCGGAGCGTTGATGAGTAAATGAACTAAGTATCGAAATGGAGATTGCGTTCGTATGGTCGCATTACGCAGAACTAGTGGCTATAGAGGTTTCTCATACTGTGTGATATTGTTTAGCAATTTAACGTAAACATTTGTTTTAGAAACTTTGAACCTAGGAGGGAAGTTTATGATCGCAAAATAGTAGATCCTTAAAAGCATTCATTTGTAACAGTCCAAGCAAATTGTATGATAATTTGTATCGTTATAAGTTTATTGGTTGCCTTTGACTGTTAAATTGAATTTGGTTTAAGCGTTCACTTTTTGCGTTTGGTTTTGGTTAAAATGTTTGATTGATTCAATCTTTGCTAGTATTTTAGTACATATAATATCAAATTGGTTGTTTCAATTTGTTTAATTGTTTGAAGCTAGTTTTTGAAACAAATATATAATAACTTAAAATTATGTTAAATATTTTATGAAATGATTCTATAAAAACAAATACATAAGTGATAATTTCTCCCCCATAAAAAAGTGCTTTAATCCCTCAAATAACACTTCAAAATGATAAAATTGAATAATAAATAATCTTTCTTTTTATATAGATAATATTGTGATGGCATTGAAGTTTGTTAGACTTTGCCTCAATGGCCTTTTTATAGCATGAAGTGTAGTCAAAGTCAAAACTCATAATATTTTAAACCTTTGGACTTCATTTTGGAAGGTGATCATAAGTTCAGGGACCATTTATGTTTTTTATCTAAAAACATATGTCTTGTTATCATTTCTATTAAAAATATAAATAAAACAATTAGGCAGGGGGGATTTACCGGATTTAGCCCTTGATATTGCTTGAATTGCATGTGTATCCCATTTTGTACGATACTTGAAGTTGTACTACACATATTTTGACTTTTCATCATTCAAAAAGCGTTATTGCTTCTCGACGGCTGAATATTTCTATGGGCATTAAGGTAATTTTACATCCGAGTAATCTTAAGACTTATAGGTTAGGTGCAACTAAGGACATAGTTGCTGGGACTGTTAATAATTTCATATAGCCCTTCAAATATAATTAATATAAAATTTTGTAAAAGGGTCCTGCTATTCGTATCGGGTCATTTATTGATCTGCACCGGTCTTATGCGGGGCATTAAGGCCTCCACGCCCCATTTAAGTCTTAAAATAAAATTCATGTTAAATTAACTAGTTTTATTATTTTAAAAAGACAAACGAGCAAAGAGTACGACTAACGAGTAACATATAACGAGTATTATTTTTTTAAAAACCTCAAACGAGCAACGAGCAAAGAGTAACGAGTAACGAGTATTATTTAAAAAAGTCTAACGAGTAACATACTCGTTACTCTTTGCTCGTTGCTCGTTTGACTTTAAAAAAAAATAATACTCGTTATATGTTACTCGTTAGTCGTACTCTTTAATCGTTTGCCTTTTTTAAATAATAAAACTAGTTATTTGTTACTCGTTACTCGTTTGACTTTTTTAAATAAGTCTCGTTACTCGTTACTCTTTGCTCGTTGCTCGTTTGACATTTAAAAAGAATAATACTCGTTATATGTTACTCGTTAGTCGTACTCATTGCTCGTTTGTCTTTTTTAAATAATAAAACTAGTTAATTTAACATGAGTTTTATTTTAAGATTTAAATGGGGCGGGAGGCTCTACCCCCCGTTTAGGACTTAAATGGGGCGCAGAGGCCTCTACCCCCCGTTTAGAACCGGTGCAAGGAAAAAAAATTCCGGTGCGAATAGAATAGGGCTTGTAAAATTAGCCCTTCATATTGCAATACTTGAACTATTAAAAGTGGAATGTGTTTTGATTTTTGAAGACAAAATATTGTTTTAGTAGTTGGGGATAGAAGAGCTCTAAATTAACTTTTTTTTTTTAGCGATTTACGAATTAGATTCAGGTAAAATGTACAGATGATAGATTATAAGATGAAATATCATATGTAAAGATAAAAAATTCAAATCTCATGTATTGGAGTAATTGTTCTTGACTAATTTGTATGTTCATACTATACAATTCAAAGTTTATTTTTATGCTCTCACTCATCTTTATGTAACTAGTCATAGTTATGGTTGGCCCCTTATTGATCTATAAGTTGACATAATTAACGAGACAACTATCGATTTGCAGTGGTCACACCCAGCCCACGGAGCACAACCAGATCGTATAAACATAGCAGTGGAATTCAAAGTACTAGACTTATAAGCGGTTCATGTTATAAATTTCACATCAACTTAAGACCTTCAAAGTCTAGGATTGGGTGTTAGGTCCCAAAATTCAAAATCGTTCATACAAGTTTCACATACGAGTGGTCTCTAATATTAACCCTTACAACATAAACTAAGGCTAGATCGTTAGGTTTTTAAAACATATTCAGACTAATCATCATATTCGCAATTTCAATTTAAGGCTTTTCAACTAATTAATCACGAACTCCAAGCCCCCCGTGCCCATGTACTCAATTACCTGAAATATAAGCCAAACAAAGATAGCATATAATTACGTCGGTGAGTCATGGCCACTGACTCTCTAACACGTTTTATAAACATGTGTGCATACATGTATGTGTTAACCAAGAGTCATTACAAGTACAACAAACTAATAAGTTATAGTGATGTCTAACATATATACCATTTGAGCATCAAAATAAAGGAATTAGTGACCTCCACATCCAAATGTCATTTACAACCATGGCTTTGTCTTATGAATAAGTTACTTGTATAGGTTCGAAATCTAATCCAAAAATATCTGACTTGCTCTCAATCAACACCCAAGCTATAGAAAAAAGCTTGAATGTGTGAATTTATAGTGTAGAAATTGAAGAAGATGAAAAATAATGATGAACATATTTGAGAATAGATGAGGATTTTCCCAATAATTATATATTCACTAATAAACAATAGCAGAGAATGCCTATACACACATTTTGCCTATAATATCTAACCGTGAAAAAAGAGGCTATTCTTCTATATATATATAGAAGCCTAGAAAGTGAAAATCTCTCAAGATTTCTCACCAAATGTAAAAAATATACATAAACATTTCTTAATGTGAGAAATGTACCGGAACATTTCTCACTTTATGTGCGAAACGTATACAAACATCTTTTCCTTGTACGAAATCATCAATGAGATTTCGCACATCATATATTTAGCCCGAAATCTATAAAAGCATCGTGTCTAGAAACGAAATCTACACATAGATTTCGTTCCAACGATTACAAATGTGACAACCTGTAAAAACTAGACCCTACAAAAAATATAGTTGAAAAATCAGTAGGTATAATATAAAAAAAAATAAAAATTAATATATTAAGTTAGCCCAAACCTAAAAGTTGTGAACCTCAACATATTGGGTTAACTTGATTAATATATGTAGAGTTGTGCTTAAGTTGTGGATGTTCTTCCAAGATTCTTCTACATCCATGTGAATGGCGTGAGGCACAGGTCAAAATCCCCGCTGGTTTTGGAGTTGACGGATTCTGACTCCACGCGTTAACGACCGTCGCCAACCGCCGTTATCGTTAGACTCAGTTAAAGTGCTCCCAAAGCTACTAGAACAAAATCACAAATACCAATTAATTCGGTCATTTATGTATTTTACAACATTGGTCCTCGTTTTATGACAAACTTGCCCAACTAGACCTTATATTATTATGCTTCTTATATGTCAACAAATGAAATTTTTTACCAAAAAAAGTAAAAGGATATCTTCATCCTCACTTACAAAGATATGTGAACCATGGATCAATGTTATAAGCGGTGGGGCATGAGTATTTACGAGAGGTGCGATGAAACATGACCTATCATTTTAGAGGCCTATATATTTAAAAATCTTTTATATATACTATATTTATAGTTCTTTTAAAATAAAACTTTTATATTTTAAAAACTAAACTAATAAAATAATCCAATTTAAAAAAGATAGTCTTGTTAGCTATTTAATATTTGGCTATTTAGGGCCTAATTTCAATTACAATATCATTTTAAAACAATAATTTTCTTATGTTTATTGGTATAACTAATTTTTTGTTTTGTTTAAGAACCTTTATGTTTGTATTTTTTTTTCAAATGGGGTCTATTTTTAGTATCCTAGGACATGAGATACGTATTGAACTTGGTTATAAGGATAATTATTTTCTGACATGGTTTAACGTTGTATTTTTATACGTAGTAGTTTTACCATTCTCTCCCTATATACTTTTAAGAACTTTGCTAAGTTTATTCATCATTTTATGTATTCTTTTATCATATTTATCGTTATACAATTTGTCTACTTTTTACCATTATGTCGTTTGTCATATTTATAATTATGTCATTTCCTTATTTCTATAATTTGTCATTTGTTTTTTTTTAATATCCGTATACGACGACTTTAGCACATAAACTTATGGTGTAACGGATACAGTCGTGTAACATAACTTTTAGGTCAGAGGTTTAACACTTTAAGTGTTCGGTTTTTAATTTTAACGTTGTAACATAGTATTTTTCTATTTGCGATTGAGTCATTTGAGCTTGGGACAAGAGTTGGTATTTTTTTCGTGGTGTAAGGTCAAATAGATTTTCTTATGAACAATCGTGTAACATAGCTTTTTATTTAGAGCGTTTTGATCGTTACAACTTTTTATTTCCATATTCTTTACGTACTATTATATAATGCGACGGTTTTATGTGCTAACATTATCTTCGTGACAACGCGCGGATAGAAAATCTTGTTAGATACAGTTAGGAGTGTAATGAAAGTTGTATGTAGCTAAGGTGTGATCTTTACTTATTTGAATAGCAGGATGCCATCAAGTTTCCTATAAACCCTAATTTGAGTTGGTTTCTATTTGTGTTATATATTAAGAAGTCTTTAATAAGTGGAATATAAATAAGGGTTTAAAGAATATATCTCAAGTATTTCATTCTAATCCCAAACTCGAATTTGAAACACGCTCAAATTCGCTCTATCTTTCTTGTCGTAAGCAAGAGGAAGAAAGCCGAAATCGATCTTGGTTTTTGGCTTCTTGGTGGGTCAACTAGGTTTTCAATTCGGTTTGTGGTCCAATCCCCATCAGGAGAAAACTCACCATAGGTGAGAAAATCTCCTGACCCAACTTGTAACCCCCATTTATTTATTTTTTGTTATAAATGAGATTTGAACCCAAGACCTCCCCATTATAATGTCTTGGGTACCTCCCCTAGCCAATTGGGCTAGGGATCATTGGTAAAGTGATATGTTGCATGATCGGGTACATGGTTAAAGTCAACGTTAGTCAAAATTATTCATAGTCAAACATTTTCTAAATGGTTAAATGGATGAGAACTTCTGTCATTAACAATCAACATGTTGAGATGTAAACACACTGTTTTGTTACATTTTTTTTTTATCATGGGCATTCCTATAGAATGTTATGGGAACCCAAGTTGTTTCTAAAAATATATAAAATATTTTTTTAATAATATGTAATCTTTAACTTTTTTAAAGTTAATTTGTTTGATTTTCCCATACATGATAGTGCATGTGAAAATTCTTCATAATTATATATCTAATTATCGTTCCGATTGATCTACAGTCGGTTATAAGCATCTACTACGTTTATTCTATCATTGGATTGTCTTACCAATACCCATGGCTTATGTGTATGTGTAAGGACGACTCAACCGTTTTAAAGGCCTAAAACGTATTAAAAATCAAGGTTATATAACTAGTGGCTTAAATGGTTTTTAAAAGTTCTCAAAGTTAAATGGTTCTCAAATGAACCTTCCCTAATTAGGCTAAGTGTAGTGGATAAAGCCCCAAATGGGGCGTTATCCGCCATGTGGACGATGACTGGACAAGGGGCTTTCTGAGGCTTTATGGGGCTTTATGGTGTAGTGGATAAAGCCCGTATAACGCCCCACAATCATTACTTTTAAACCCTTCTTCGGCGTTTTATCCCTAACGCCCGGGGCGAATTTGGGCACCATAACGCCCCATAACGCCCCAGCGTAGTGGGGCGGGGCGTTATATGGGGCGTTATGGGGCGTTATGGAGCCCAAAAACGCCCCATTACGAATAGCCTTACTCAAATGGTTATCGTTTTATACGAGACACAATAAATAAGACATACATTTTCTTTTTTCAAAATTGAAAGCCCCTTTGAATGGAGGCGTGAATCCTTAGCTCTATTTGAATTACATTTGAACCGCCTTTGTCACATGCTTCGAATTATACCATTGTCATGATTTTTTTCTCATTATTTTTCTTTGTTAGAAACTATTGAAATATGTATCCATCTTTAGTAAGATGTGGTTATACGTGTCATATAATAAGTTAGGTCATTACATCAAGATAGAAATAATGTTGTAACTTTTTACCCAAAAGTTAATCTTTTTGAAGGTTTTTATCAAAGAAAAGCAGTTCAAATAAAGAGTTAAAGATAATAAGGTGTAGTATACGGAAGTGCATAATAATGGAATTTGCCATGTCCTCCCACCATATATTTTCTCAAAAGCCTAAAAAGGAGTATGACTCCTACTCCACCAAAATTAATATTCCACCACAAAAATTTCCATGTTTATTGGTAACCTGTTACAAACATAAACTTTTAATAAAAAACAAAACAACATAAAAAGATATTTATGTCTAATATGATGAAATATGGGTGTCAAGACAATGGATAGTCGGGTAATGAGTCCATACAAGCATGGGTGGACGGGTCACCTTGGACAATTGATTTTTTTTATATGTTAAATATTAACTAGTGGTATGATTCTCCGTCTCTTACGACTGGGATCATCGTGTGTTCATGTGAAACATATTTCACATTATAGGCATACAAAAAACTAATGGAATTCAACATATTAACCTCGTACCCACTCTATATCATAGTAAACATGCACTATGAAACTTAAAAAATAAAGAAATAAGATCTAGAAAAAAAGGTTTGAACCTTGGATGGTGAAACCAATCATGTGAGGTTGGATAGGGTGGGGGGATTCCAGCCGTCGGAAGTCTTTTCGGAGTCCAATGTTGTGGAGGTTCCTAAGCCAATCATGATATTAGGGAGATGGGCAAGGGTGTAACAAGGACAAGCCCGTGGCTAAGGGTTGTAAGGTTGTGGAGGTCGGTTTGGGCTTAGAGCGTGGGCTGGCCCAGGAGGAAATTCCTTGTGGAGATGGGTGTAACATTCGCGTCCGACCCATTTCACAAAATCCAATCCGTTTTAAATTTTCGTATGTCCTCGTATTTCGGTTTAATATTTATCGATAGATTTGATCAATTTGTACCTTCAAATAATAATTTTGGATGGTTCATAATCAATTTTCAAAACAAAAGATTTAATTGGTTAATTTATAGAGAAATTGATTTAATTAAAACACAAATAAACGAAGTTACGGTTTTTTGCACGATTTCGATATTAATCGGGAATCTCGTGAATTTCAAAAATCACATATTGATGTTCCTTAACGTTTCATAAGTCTAATATAAATTGTTTGCAAAATATTAGAAGCTATCAGGTTAAAACGAGAACGAACGAACAAAAAGAAAAATATATATATATAATAAAAAGGGTACCCCCACCCCCTCGCGGACCGTGAGGGGATTGTATGTGTGGGTCGCGATCCACGACGGTTCCTGCAGCCGAGTTTCATCCACGTTTTCCTCCTTGTTCACCACAATTTCAATCCACATATGTTGAATTGAGTTCATTAGTCACTTGTTACGTTGTCTACACCTAAGTCCGCATCTAAAAACTATAAATAGGGCCCTGGATCGACTAAATTCAATTGCCAATTTCAAAATCTCTCTCTTGAAAATCCTAAACCGTGTTAGAAGTTCAACATCAAAATTCGATCGTTCCAGGAGGTCTTAGAAGCTCAAATTCTACAGTAATCCATCATAAGGTATGCTTAACAAAATCCCTCAATCAGCTTCATGGTTCTTGTTCATTTGATTAGAGTTTTAGAAATGTTTAAGAATTAGGGTTCTTGGTTATTTTTTTGCTAAAATTGAGTAATCGGAAAGGAATTAAGGTCTGATTTTTTGGTAAAATAACATAAAATATCATGTTTTATGAAAGCCTTAACTTAATTTCATGTTTCCTAAAGGTTTGGTATTGATTTGAGAATTGAGTCAAAGTTAGGGTTTCTTAAGCTTGTTTTGTCAAAATTGACCAATCGAAGTTAAATTAAGGTCTCATCTTTTGAAGTATATTATAATATAATATAATAGATAAAATCCGTAATTCATTCATCTTCCAAAGAGTTTTGATATTTAATTGAAAATTTCGTCAAATTAGGGTTTTGAAAGATGTTTATCTAAAATTAAACAATCCGAGAGGAATTAGGATTTGATTGATTTGATTTTTTGTATTAGAACATGTATATATATATATATATATATATATATATATATATATATATATATATATATATATATAGAATTGGGGCAGAATACATCCACCAAATTCCCTACATCCTCTACATCCACTCTTTTTAAAAAAAAAACACCAAAAAAACACTTTCTTTAAAAAAATATTTAAAAACATCATATGTCAAATCGCTATATATTATTTCTGGAACACCTTTTTTTAAAAAAATTATGGCGTTTTTATTATTTAAAAACAAACGCCAAAAAATACCCAAAAAAAAATTAAAAAAAAAATCAAAAAAATGTGTGTTTTGATGCGTCGAGAAGAATGGTGTTTTTAGAAGAAAAAAAATTAATTAAAAAAAGTGTTTTTTGGTGTTTTTTTTTTTTGAAAAAAAAATAAACCGAAAAAAAACACCACAAAAATTTAAAAAAAAAAGTGTCCTAGAAAGCTAACATAGCGATTAGAGGTGTAGTGTTTTTAAAAAAAAAAAATTGTTAAAAAGTGTTTTTTGGTGTTTTTTGTGAAAAAGATGGTGGATGTAGTGGATGTAGAGTTTTTGGTGGATGTAGAATAACTCACCTATATATATATATATATATAAAGTATATATGAGTTTAATTTTGATAATTAATAAAATATTAAATATACCGAGATATTCAGGTACTTAGAACACGTTCGAACCGGAAGGGTGAACGCTTGTACACTGGGTTTTCTAGCTAGGTAAGGGTGTCACATAAATCCCCGTTCTGACCTGGCACACTTACCTGGTCATTCCTGGAGCAAGCGTTTGCTTATAGGAAAACGCATCTTCATATTATCATTAATCATTATTTCTCTTAAAAGGGAAAAATGGTTATTTTTACAATAGAACATAACTTTCCTCGTGTCCTTAGAACTTTAGTAGTTATGATTCCTCATATTTATTTAGCCTATTTGTTTCATTGGGATAATCTCCAAGTTTATCATCTTTCCGTGTTGGTGTTATCTCTCATTCCTGATCGGCTAAAATGAGTATTCATAGCCCCTCTCCTTTTATTGTTTTGGGGTGAAACATGTATCCATATTCAAATTATTAAACCCTATATTTCTCTAAATGTTTATTCAATTCTATGTCATTCAACGTGTGAATTCCACGTGTGTGAAACTTGTGTGTGGATGGAAATTTGTGGAAGGAAATCGCTAGTCGCTAGTCTCTAATCACTTGTGTACCATTCACGACCCCGTGCCTATGGTAATAATAAATCTATTGGTTGACAACCCACCCTTGAGATCGTTAATGAACTAATTATCGATGGGTGATTGCTCCCTATATCGTCAGAGGATTGGTATACATCATCACTATTCATTTATATGTTTTTATCATATCATATGAATGTATCACTTGTCACGTATATGTATAAACCTGTGTTTACTCACCAACTACTTTATAGTTGACACTTTATCTTATACATGTTGCAGGAAACCATACTTGAGTTGTTATGTGATCACGCTAGAATTGTTGGACTTAGATTAAAGACTTTAATTCGGTTTTCATATTTAATTTCTATGTTTTATATTCTGGTTTATAAGGAAATTCTAGTTAATGAAAAAGGCAAGTTTAAGTACTGCAGCTTTATTTAGTTGTCATGTGCATCTGGACAATCATCGCACCCTGACATTTCCATCGTCAGTTGGGGTGTGACAATGGGCTAAAACAATTCAAACTTTTTACTCTCGACCAGTTATACGATGCAATAAGATAAAAATACTTTCCGTACTAATGATTTGAATACACATTCGACATAAAGAACCTATATTCCAACTGGAACTCAAACTTATACACATTCAAACAAGTGTCACGCTTTCTTGTTTGTCCCAAGGTAACTAAGTATCTAACTGCCCTTAAGATACCATTTTATGTAAACATGACTTTTAATTGTTTACATATCTGTGATCCAAGGTTTGTTCATTAAAACATATACATGGGTGTTTGGGATTATCTTATTTTATGCTTAGCTTATTATCATAAACAACTATTCAACTCATCAATAACAACTTCTTTCACCCACAAAGTAAACCTGTTCTTTTGAATTCCACCAAGAATAATCAATCTCAAACTCCATATTGAAAACACATTATTTCGTACTAAAATAGGTTGATAAACAGATGGGAGAAGCATGAATAAAAAAGCATAGATATGGAGTTTTGGGCAACTGTAGTTAGGAAGGTCTGTCAGAATTAATAGGAAGTTATATTTGCTATTGGATTCAATAAACATACATATACACAATTTACAAACAAAGGGATATAAAACTAGGGCTTACACATAAAGTTCCAAATATTCAATCATGTATCAACTATCTAGTACTAAATTTCAAGTTTCATTCATGTATCAACAATTTATCATCAATTTCAAGTTTATAATCAAATATACAAAAGAATAGATATACTAACCCATGAATTTGATTGAAGGCTTGGAACAATTTAAAAATCCTCAAGAGTCAAGATTTACACCCAAAGTCCCAAATATTCATCAAATGTCCTCCTTAAACAACAAAATCAATTTAAAATCAGCTTCTAATCACTAATTAGGTCAATGTAGCATAAAAAATTAGGTAAAAATGTATCATACATAACAAAAATTGAGAGAGAGTTAGAGACTTAGAGCACAGAGCGCTGCTGAGAGAGAGGATACGAGGATGGGGCATCGATGATTTTAAAGGAAGATTGAGTCTGAGAGACCGAGACAGACGAGGATGAGCAACGATGTTTTTACAGGGAGAGAGGATTCGAAAGAATGAGAGCAGCGCTGCAAAACAGCGACTAGGGTTTACCCCTTTTGCCCCGTTTTTGAGTTTTTTTATAAAAAAAAAGTAAAAAAAAAAACGGTAAAACCCGGGCTCGAACCTGGGAGAGCTCAAACCAAAACTCGCGCGTCTACCATTGAACTATATTTTATGTTGTTAATAAAATGGGGTCAATTATATTTATTTATGAGGGTCATTGGGTTTTTCGTTTAATAACGTTTCACTAGTAGTACAAAACCGATGGGGGTCGTTTGAACCCCCCCCCCCCCCCCATTCTATGTAAGTCCGCCACTGAATCTAGCTATAGCAACTAAGTTGTCTATTTGATTTCTGTCACGAGGCGGTATTGGTGGTGTCATGTGGCACACACTAAAGAATATATATATATATATATATATATATATATATATATATATATATATATATTTTAATCTAAAGTGAACCAATTTAATATATGATTTGGTTGTATAATTGGTATAGTCGTTTGAGTTTAGCAAGGAAGTTGATGTTTTGTTGATGGTGTAATAGGTGCACATAGATTTTCTTAAGTACGGTCGTGTAACATAGTTTTTGGTTTAAAGCGTTTTAGTCTTTACCCTTTTTTATTTCCAATTTTTTACGCATCTTTTTATCAATGCGACGGATTTGTGTGCCCACTTTATCCCCGTGATAATGCTTGGGTAGCAAAATCTAGTTAATAGAATAATAAGTAAATTGCTAAATGGGTTTAACTAGACTTAAATTATTCAATTTCATTTATTTAAAATGAGCTTGAACTATCGAAATTAATTATCTTTTATTTGTTAACTGCTTTTTAATATGGTTTACGTTTGCAAAAGTTTAAGTTAATGTTCCTTGAGGGTCCGTGTCAAAATTTCATGAGGGTCTTGTCTGAGTTTTGTAGGGGTCTTTCGGGATTAGATTATATATTTACTATATTTACTGTTAGAAAAACATTTGAGTACGGGCGACCTCAGTACCATACACCTAGGTATGTCACCCACTCACCCGCCGTCCATGATCTTTGTATGATCATGTTACGTGCTACATCGAGGTGGAGAAAAATACCAAGCTATGTCCATGTCATGACTCATTGACTCACCAATCGCTAACAATAAGATTAAATTAGATTTTTCTAAATAATAAACTTTTGAGGCGAGGTTTTTAAAGACGAATCTTTTATATTGATGAATGACTTAGGGGTGTTTAGATATCGATAAAACTAAACCAAACCAACTTGTTTAAACCGAGTAAAATGACGGGTTTGGTTGGCTTTAAAAATATCCAGTCCAGTTTAGGGTTTTATATTTCTCAAACTATTTGAAACTTGTGATTTACGGTTTAGCTTAAACCCGACCAGCCGAAAAGATTAAATATATGAATTAATTAATTAATAATACTAATCCACAGACAAATCTATTACTTATCATACTAATTAAAATCAACAGACAAAAAATCCAGATAAAAGAAGTGAACTAAGAAGAGTAACATAATATCTCAAAATCATCACTCTAAAAATATTATTAACAAATTTGTTTAATGCATCTGCTTTAATAATAAAATAGAGTAAATTACAGGAATCTCTCTGTGGTTTAACTAAATTTCATCTTTCGTCTTTTAGTTTTTCTTTTTTAGTTATAGTCTGAAGGTGTGTGTTTTTGTAACACCTTTAGTCCCTGACTACTATTAGATTTTTCCATTCAGTTAGTGTAAATTGACAATTATACCCCTACCCTTTTATTTAAAAAAATTTCAGAGGTGATAGGGATGACGACGACGGTGGTGGTGGTGACGAAGACAATGACAGAGTAGTGGTAGATGATTTTTTCTATTAACTTTTTTTTTAAAGTAAAAGGGCAGGGGTATAATTGTCAATTTACAATGACTTAAGAGAAAAATCTAACGCAGTTAGCGTCAACGACTAAAGGTGTTACAAAAGTTCAAACCTTTTGACCGTAGCCGTAATTTTGGAAACCTATGGACGAAAGGTGAAATTTGGACAAACCACAAGAACAATTCCCGTAATTTAGCTAAACGAAACCATTCCGGGTGGTTTGGTTTAGGATTTTCCCAGACTGTAAAGTCTGGTTTGACCCAAAAAATTTGTCAAAATTGGAATATCCAGACCGTAAACACCCCTATATGTGCCATACACTATGTAACTTTTTTTTTCATTATAAATACAAATGTTTTATTAAAGATGTTATATCTCAAATTAAAATCATATTAAACATTTGAGAGGTGATAATATTGAGAATCCTAAAGTCCAGTTTGATCTAAAAATTTTATCAAAACCGGAGTTTCCTGACCGTAAACACCTCTATGAACGGTTCCCGTAATTTAGCTAAACCTATGAACGAAAGGTATAATTTGAGTAAACCGCAAGGACAATTTCTATAATTTAGCTAAACCAAATCAAACCATTCCGGTCGTTTTGATTTAGAACTTTCCCAAACCATAAAGTCTTGTTTGGCCCAAAATTTTTGTCAAAACCGGACTATCCGAACCGTAAACACCCGTAAATATACCATACATTATTTAACCTTTTTTTGTTATAAATACAAATGTTTTATTAAAGATGTTATATCTCAAACTAAAATCATATTAAACATTTGAGAGGTCAAAAGGATTTAGTATAATAATTGTGAGGGTTGTTTGAATATGTGAAGCAAAGTCTAAGGAGAAAGTGTAGTTGGTGCAACGTCAAAAATGCAACAAAAATTTGGTCGTGAGACTACATCACACACCAACATTACCCAATCAGGTCTCGAGTGTAGTCCACGTCATCTTAAACTTGGGTGTAGTCCATCAACTAACATCTTTAACGACTAGACTCCACTAAAAATCAACCACTTTCGAACCAACAAAATCTAAAATCTAAAGCTTTCATTAAAACTAAATAATTTTATTAGGAGGAAACTCGTTTGATTTAAAACTAATTTTAATTAAAGGACCATAAATAACATATAATAATCACCTTTACATGATGCTAGAAAGAATGAAAGATAGCTAGGATGGTGAGGTTAGATAACCAACTTTTAGCATCCATAGTATATTTCCTATCTCCATCCTCATTCCTATAATTTATCCTTTTATTATTAATTTTTCTTTTTTTCATTTACAATCACAATTAAATAATATTTTTTATACCCCTATCATTTACATTTTCTATCTCTTTCACTCACATCATTCATCAAATTTTATAAAATCATCAGTTTTTTAATCAAATATAGGGATGAACAATAACCTTTTCTCTCCTCTACTAACAACCACTAACAACCACTAACAACAAAACCTCAAATTTTAGGTTTTTTTCCCACATAATTATGGGGGCTCGACTGTGAATGCTCTTATGCATCAAATATATTTTGAGAAAATATGATATTTATAAATGTAGAGGCAACAATAACAACCGTACCCAGTAAAACCCCACAAATAGCATATGCTTATTGGGCTATCCTTAAGTACAGGCCTATGATCCATCGGTTTCCTATTGATGTGATGAGCCTTGTCCAGTTTGCCGCAAGATATGTTTGGATATTTTTGGTGAGCATGCGCTCCATTATAAGGAATTACTAGGTTTAAATAGACATGATTTGGTTAAGGATGTTTAATTTTGATGTTCTTAAGCGGGCGGCTATTTCTACTAAAAAGGAGACTCCCGTGAACTTCTTGACGGATCCGCTTGAAGGGGGTCAACTTTACAGCCGGTTGATGTTCTTGTGTTTGACTAGACAGGGGGAAACACGCTTGTGTGGACCTTACTAGAGTATCACCCCTTTTTGGGCTTAGGGACAATAGGTTTATCACGGGTCAAGCTGCATTGAAGGCGGGATCAGACAAAGTTGCTAAACATGAGACAACTTGTCTCGAGAATTAACACGTGTTTATCCCTTTTTCTTTAAATACATGTGGGTTCCTAATAGAGGCAGTTGAATTTCTGAATAGGGTTCAACGGGTTGTGCATAGTAATTTGTCGTCCCCTAAGACTCAAAGCTTTGTCTTCAGTAGGATGGGTTTTGCTATCCAAAAGGGGGCTGCGACACAACTTTTTGCCCGTTTATCCGCCACTTCATTTTAATTGTTGTTTTTAAGAAAATATAATTGTAGTCACTTTTATATTCTCATATGAGAGGTTGTTATAAACTAGATATTACTACTTGCATGTTGTTCCCGAGGATAAGACAGGTATACAAAACAATTATATTGCTAAAGCATAAGTAACCGCTTGTTACGAGGGAGAAATCACGGATACACAAACATTTTTAAAAGAAAACTTAAGGTTTATCTACCAAATCAACAATAAAAAAAAATCTTTAAGTGTCACGTGGCATCCAACTAATGGAGCCATGTGACAACACGTGGCTCAATTGCAACAACTCATGCCCGTCTCAACCAAGATATTGTTCGCTTTGGCAACCGGCATGCCCTCAGGCATCCGCCCCTCACGGTTTTAAAACGCGTCTTTGTAAGGGAGGTATCCACACCCTTATAAAGCAGTGCTTAGTTCTCCTCCCTACCAATATGAGATGTTACATCAATAATAATAAAGCACTATTCACCAAATAGAAAGTATATATAGTTAAAAAATTGAACAACAAGATTTTATTAGGAAAGAGGATAACAAAAAGCTAGCCACGCTAAGAGAACCAGAGTAACAGAGCAGAAACCCAGAAAAGAAAACATAAATATTACAAAACAATATTAAAAAATCTTCCATTCTTCCCAGGTAGCCACCACTTTTTTTTGTATGATTTGTAATCTAGAGATGAGATAAGAGTTTGATTTCCTTAAGAATTGCTTCCACCGTGGTAGATTTCCTTGTGTGAACTAGATCATTTCTGGCTTTCCAAATACACCAATATGAGATTGAGATTATAGCTTGAGTGAGCTTTTGCCTTTCATTCGAACCATGAATAGACTTGTGAAAGTTAAGAACATCCATGAAGGAGAAAGCAAAAATAGGGAGTGTCTTCAGCCAAGATGTGATTAGGAGCCAGATGCTATTGGATATGGTGCAGCTGGTGATAAGATGTTCCAGTGTTTCATTGACTTTAGAGCAAAAAGGACATAAAGAAGAGCCCACGTTTACACATGTCTTTTCAAGTTCATCCGAGTTGGTAGTCTTACAAGACAAGCTCTCCACATGAAAATATTGACTTTCAGAGGCATTCATTTGTTCCATTGATATATAGGTAGTGAATCATCTGAATGTGCACAATCAAGTTCCGTTATGATCTTCTTAGAGTCGAATTCCGTAAAATTAAAGTTGAGAAGAGCTGGCAAATCAATATTTGAGTTAGCCAGTAGCGTGCCCACTTTTCATGTCGCTTTCCAAGTACCTGAGAGTCCTTTTTTATTAGGCACTATGTTGGGGTGAGTGACATTTGTCTGCTATGTATCGCTGTTATGACTTTCCACCAAAGGCCATTTCCATCGAATTTGTATCTCCAAAGCCACTTGCTTAGTAAATCCGTGTTTGCCACTTTGAGAGTGCCAACCCCAAGCCCTCTCTTGTCTTTGGACAATGAGTAGAAAATCTGAAGAGGATGTCACATGTTCTAGAGGTTTAGTGTTTTCAACTAATTTTTCAGCTGATTTTATGTAAATATAACCTCATCTTTAGGATCATAATGGCTCATTTCAAAGGTACCATCCATGTCTTTTACCACATAATGTAGGGTTAGCTTCTCGCTGAAAGTAGCGAGCATGCAATCCACAAACTTTTATAGGTTACCTTTTTTGACCCTTGGTATCCGCCATCATCGCCCTCAATTATATATAGGGATGGGAACCATTGATAACCCATCCCTATTGCACTAACCCAATAACTAAATGTGAACCATTGATGATACTTGATGAAATTGATCTAAGAGCTGTGATTAAAAGTTACTTTTTGTGTGGTTTTGTGTGGTTGTTAATGACCTAAGTGGTATATGGTAATTTACTCATTTATATTTTTATTTGATTCTCATTCCCGTTCATTTAGCCACCATATTATTTACACCTCTCTCTTCTCATTCCCTTTCAAAGCTCCAAAACCCCATCTCCGTCACCGACCGCTCTCCCATCTCCGTCATCATCGACCTCTCCATCTGGACACTGAATCTATGCATCGATCTTCATCATCTAACTTGGAAACCCCATCTCCAACGAATTGCGTCCAAAACCTCGTCTCCGACGACTTGCGAAACAGATCTGGAGATCTCCGTCACCGACCGCCTGTCACCATCTCCGATCTGGTTGTTGATCATCATCAAACTCTCCATATGGACACCGACACTGTGCATCAATCATCATCATCTAACCAACTCAGGTTGATTGGGAATTATAGCCGCCGCCGACTCTACTGAATCGATTCTTTTTAGATTCAAGGTTTATGTAAATATTTAACCAAAACATTTAAGAGAGGAAATCCCATTTTGTATTTCCAAACATTTGAGAAAGAAACCCCAGTTGTATTTGTAAATATTTAACCTAAACATTTGAGACGGGAAATCCCGTCGCCGACACGATTTTTTTTTCAAACATTTCCCCCACTGTTGAATATCGATGAGTTTGGTTTAAATCGGTGATTTTTTTGCAAGGACTTGAATGTTGACTTTGAAGCATTTTTATGGGTTGTTTAATGGGTTAAATAGGTGACTTTAATGTTTGTTTTTGTTATACTATATAACATTTTTTGGATCTGGGTTGCTAATTTCATTTGCGTTGATTTGGAAATATTATTTTAGATGTTGACTTTTATAGTCAAAGAAGGATTTGAAGAACCCATGAGGAGTGTTACTCGGTTATGTTTTTTTGTTTAATCTTGATGTTTTATAGGTTGTAATCTATGTATATCTAGTTGTACTTTTTTTTTGGTTGAATGTTGATAGCGTCGATGTTACTGATCATCACACCAATGTTAATGGTTTATAGCATCAGTGTTTACTAACTAAGACATTAATGTTTATATCTATAACACTAGTGCTAGTGATTGTATTTTTTAAGATTAGTTGAACTGATTGACCATAGTTGTAATATATGCATATGTAGTTATACCTAAGTAGTAACATCAGTGTTTATATGTATAACACCAGTGCTTTTTCGTACGTCTGAGAAAACGATAATAAAAAACGTCGAGACTATACTTGAATTAAAGATAAAAATGCGACGAGTTTAACGGTGCAACTTTTATAAAAATCCGACGAAGTATATAAAAGTTATAGGCTTTTTAAAATGAAGAGGGTGTTTTATGTTGGTATGTTAAATGACAAAACTGCCCTTTATAATTAAAAAAAACGAAGACACATGGCATCATCTTGTAAAATCTGTCTTTTTTCCACCACTAGATGGTGGTTATTTGGTTAATCCTTCAAGGAAGGGTTATTAATTATTCCATCCCCTATATATATATATATATATATATATATATATATATATATATATATATATATATATATAGGTTTAGGATCAAATGCGGCAGACCATTTTGCCTAAGTTCAGTGCGGCCAAATCTGGACCACTAGATCAATTTGATGGATGGATAAGATTAAAAGAGATGAGAGAGAAGGAGTGGAGGAATCTTAAAGCTGGAAGGGTAAATGTGGAAAACAATATTTATTCAAGTTCCCCCTCAATTTTTAAACGACCATAACTTTTTCATACGACGTTATTTTTGAAAACGAATTTCACCATATTTCTAGTCGTGATTTTGTCTTTAATTTGAGACTAGGTTTGCTTGATTTGGAGAAAAAAAAATTTCACGTTTTTTACGACGCTGGTCTGTGCTGGCTGTGCTGGTGGAATTGTGCTGGCTGTGCTGGTCTGTGCTGGCTGTGCTGGTGGAATTGTGCTCTTGTGCTGGTAGACTGGTCTTTCAGCGCTGGTCTATGCTGGTATGTGTTGTGCTGTGCTGGTGTACAATGTCAATGTTTTTTTTAAAAATTAAAAAAAAGATGTCTACGCTTCGAATTAAAATCTGAAAATTTTTAGGACCCTAAATCGCAGCTAGTACTACCCAAAAATTTAAAAAAAAAAAAAAAAAACTAGAAAAAACCCGGTTAAAACGTCAAAAAAAAAAGTTTCTTCAAATCGAGCAAACCTAGTCTCAAATTAAAGATAAAATCACGACTAGAATTATGGTGAAATTCGTTTTCGAAAATAACGTCGTATGAAAAAGTTATGATCGTTTTAAAAACTGGGGGAACTTGAATAACTACCAAATATACCACATATGGGGAGAAATCTGGACATTCCTAATATGCCCCTGTGTGTACCGGATATAGGCAACTTTGCCTGATGCACGGGAATCTTCCTCTCTCTCTCTCTCTCTCTCTCTCTCTCTCTCTCTATATATATATATATATATATATATATATATATATATATATAGAAAGAATAAAGAATAAAGGGGAAATTAATAATTAAACTCGCGGACCACTAGCAATTCGTCACAATGGTTTCAATAGATGTCGTGTGACACTAATAAAAAAAATAGTTTCTTATCCAAACGCCGGGTCTAAATCGTTTTTAAAGTTTTTTTATTTTAGTTTTACACTGTTACTTTAGGTGTTTAATTTTTTGTAGTTCATGTGACAGTCCTTATTACTACTTTTTTCTATTGCTTTTAATTTTTTTTATTCATTTTAAAATCGTTTTCTAAAGCGTTCAATTAGGTTTAGGTTTAGTTTTAATTTTACATCATTGCCTTTAGGTATATGATTTATTGTGTTGTATATAACTACACTTCTATTTTAATGTTGTTGTGTCTTTTTGTATTTCCGTTCTTTTACGTTTTGTTTTAACAATGTCATTGTTTTATATAACCGTGTTATTCCTATGGCAATACACGCTAGTTTGCTGACAAATTAGCTTCAAATGCCTTCGCCACTTTTTCCTTAACAATGTTACATGTTTCCACGTGAGGGTTATTCCCTCAAAAGCATTATCATCAACCATTCTATGACTGAAATTTATTAAGGTAAATATTTAGAGGTTGTTTGTTTTTTTAGACAAAAACTATTTGTAGTCCAATTTCATCTGATTTCATGTCTGTAGCTGAAGATGTGGTTTGAAGGTCTGCAATCTGAAAATATAAGACTGTTTGTTTTGTAAACTTGATACTGTCTGCAAAAACTGAAAGTATATAACTGTCAAACTTATCATACTAGATAAAAGTCATTCAACATTTAAGTTACAATATAAATACAATAAAAACCCAAGTATCAATAACATAAAAATGTGGTGGTGGTGGTGGTCTCTCTTTTTTTTTTTTTTTTTTTTTTTTATGAGGTTTGTGATGTGAAGATAAAAGAAGCATACAATTATAAGTTTTTTTTAAGAAGTTTTAAGCACAAATAAGATCTTCATAAGAAAAGAAAAATAAACAGTCTTCAGGACTTATGTCTGCACGCCCACAAACATAAACTCTTCTAAAGATGTTTTAAGAAAAAATAAACAGCCCCTTAGTAACATACAAGTCATAAAAGGCACACTTAAAAGACTTATACCCCCAAATTTGACCCCTTTGTTAAGTCAAGAATTTGGTTGTTACACTTTTTTTGGTCTTAACAAAATCATTTATCAATTCAAATAATAAAACTAAGGTTCTAGTAATACTTTAACTTGGTTAGTTTGCCAAATAAAAAATACTTAACATTTCCATCACAAAAGTCATGAACCAATTTGCCATAAAATAAGATTTTACATCATAATTGTTTTTGAGCAAATTACACAAAAGGTTCTTTATGTTTTATCTAAATTTCAGATGAGGTTCTTTAACTAAAGTGGTTATACTAAACATCCTTAATGTTTTATACATGTTTCAGAGAAGGCCCTTTGTCACTAACAGGTTAAATTATCCATTAAAACTAGCTAGGGTACTTCCGTCATTTTACATATTTTTCACAAACACAACTTTTTAGTGCTAGTGCTTAATAGGTACAATACTCTTTAAACATAATTTGGATAAATGTACAATTTTACAAGCTTAGAGAGGGAGATATGTAATTATCCCCTTAAACTAAATGACGTGTAAATAACTACAATCATAGTTATTTATGACAATCATCAAAATCTCATGTCAATACTTAACTTTGACTAATGCATTTAGTCGTAACACGTTTATTTTAGACTTAATTTCACATAACTTTTTAGTGCTAGTGCATAATAGGTACAATACTCTTTAAACATGATTTGGATAGATGTACAATTTTACATTATAGAGAGGAAGATACGCAATTATCCCGCTAAACTAAATAACGTGTAAATAACTACAATCATAGTTAGCGGTATTTGAAATATATAATAGTCGATTTTTATGACAATCATCAAAATCTCATGTCAACAGACTAATGCATTTAATCGTAACACATTCATTTTAGACTTAATTTCACATAATTAGGTCATCTTATGCATGATATGTCCGGTTCATGTAGTTCAAAAGCCATTATCTGTTTATTTTCAATTAGCGCTGGAGTCACCCCATAAAATGATAACTAGTGATATTGGAATCTCACGTAGATATCCATGCAATTTGATGGAATGATTCACGATTCACAAAATTATAAAAGACTTGTGATGTAAGATTTTGTGTGAGTTTTGTTACAAATGCTATTTTTATAGCTGCCCGTTATATTTATTCATTATTTTCCACAATTCACGTTTTTCAGTCAGTTTTAACGATACGTAATATATATTTTAAATCCGTTGACAACCTCGCGTTTAACCCAACCCGATGACCCGCGAACTCACCTAAGATCACGACCTTTTTTTGTATCTTCTTTTGGTGGTGTTTCTTGCCCCTCTCTGGGGTTGTTTTTGGTGTGTTTATATTATTTCGTTGGTAAAAAAAAAACCTAAGATCACGACCTTACATGTAAACCCGAACCACCCGAGAACCGGTCCCAACCCATGACCCCCCCCCCCCCCCGACCGTCAATTTCCTCCTCTCCTTCCCCTTTTACGGTCTCCCTCCCACACCCCTAATTTGAAATTGGTCTAACTCTTGGAAACACCAAGATCTTCTCCACACTAAACCTCCTACCCTCCATCCAGGGGTGAAGCTTGGACTAAAATGGGAGTGGGGCCGGACTAAAGGCAGATAGGGCTGGACTAAGTATATAACATTTTTTTCAAACCGAAAGAGTATAAATTTACACTATAGAGCGAAAAAATAGACCGGGCCGGGGCCCGGGCTGGCCCTTTAAAAGCTTCCCCCTTGCCTCCATCATCACCACCCCTTCATCATAACCGCCGCCCACCTCCACCAACCGGCTCCCCACATCTCACTCACCCTCTCTAGCAACCGACTGGCCCACCACCACGGACCCCCCTGCCGCCACCTTTGAGTTGTTGTTCGACCACTGTAGAACCGCCGCTAGCCGCTGACTTTATGTTTATTTTGTATTGTTTTTTATAAGCTATAAACACCACAAGGACTTGATGTTCGGTTTTTGTGATAACCTACGCTTGATATAAATAAAACTATGATTTTATGTGTTTCATAAACTTTGGATGGTTAGTATTGCATGTGACTCATTGCAAGTAAAACAATTTATACACATGCATGCAAGCATTTTAAATTTCTATCTTGAGTTTTGGTTAGTTTATTAACTAGTAACACTATGTTTATTTGGCTAAGTCATGGATGATTGAACCTTACATAATAATTGTAAGTTTTTGGAAATGAGGACTAGTCATGGAAAACCCTTGCACGTGAAGTTACCTTCATGATACATGCAAGTGGCTACACGTCCATTTTAAAGTCTTGTAAGTTGTTAAATAAGTTTTGATTATTTAAAGACTAGCTTGTTTTCAAGTAAAGTGAAAAATATAACGAAATATGTTCAAAAATGAGATTATTTTGGTAACACGAAATTGTATTGTAAGACCCTTCACCGCCGGACCGTTAATTGTTAGATAGCGATGATAATCATGGATAGATCTATCGGGTTTGACAAACCCTACTCGCGTTTGTCACGCTAACTTCGATCGCATATCGAAATGGTTATATAATTTACCTAATTCATGCACATGTTTCGGAAAGCATGTTGCTCGAGGCACCTTGTAGTTAAGATTCGGTTCTGATGACTCATGATAATAGTTATTTGTGTCGGCCAACACAGTCACATAAAGTAACACAGTCACGTAAAGTAACGGCAGTGTAGTCCATGGCAAACTAGTTTTCATGTTCACTTTCACTTATTTAAACTTGTAATTCACCAACATTATTTTTTATCATTATTCAAACATGTTTTTCACAAGAAAATAGATGTTGCATATTTAGTGTCTGCGTTCACGAGTCTTGCATGCTAGGACATTGTACACTCATGGGATATTTCATTGGTCATGTCAAAAAACTATTTAAACAATATTTTCATTATGCTTCCGCCAAACTCATTTAAACTTTGGTTTGTAACACTTTGTTTTATGTTGTTTTAATATGACATGACAACGTATCTTTTCGAAAACTCATTTTGAGTCGTTCGATGTTACTGTGCTCTATGTTTATGACATCACGACCCCGCGATGTTGACCGCGGTGGTTGGGGTGTGGCAATTTTCATTTGCTATTTTTAAATAAATATACTTATAGTATCTTAAAATATGGGAAATTGCATATATCTCCGTGCTTTGGAGTAAAATTGCATATTTTCCTTAAATACAAGTTTTTAATGCATAATATAGGTTTATTGGAATTTAATAATCCAAATTATGCCCTATTGGCCGATAATAATCCCAATTACATTATTTCCCTACAATAATCCGAATTATCAAGGTATTGGAATTCTGTGGACCTCCGTTAAAAATACTCTAACACCGTTAAAGGAGGGACTGTATTTGTAGTTCTTTAAAGATGAGGGGTATAAAATCGATATGGGACTATTCTTGTAATTCCTTAAAAAAGAGGTGAACTTTTGTAATTTCCCAAAAATCTATAACACAGTCGTCTCCCTAATCCACCGTCGCAGATCCAGCATCGCCACCCTCACCATCAGAATCGAATCACATGGAAATACAAATCGAATCACAGGGAAACATAAAAATCAAATCACAGGGAAACATAAAAATCAAATCACAGGGAAACTCAAATCCTCAAATCGTTCAAACCAAGCAATCGTTCAGTCTCTGCATAAACTCACGGAGGCCGAAACTCTCGTTGGAGGCTCCGACCTGAAAACCCTTCGGCTGTGGCTCCTCTATCAGGCCAACAGAAACAGAGAAGTAACACCTCGAGGTTCGCGATTTCGTTTCCCCCATTTCTGATCTCAGCCTATTTGGTATTCATTCATCGGATTTTGGTAAGATCTTAAGTTATAGCTCTATTTTCAGCTTAACCCCTTGAATTGAGCTTCGATTTTCACTTGTATGTGCTAGATTTTAACCGATGTCGAGTTGTTGATGGTTGTTCTTGGTGATTAGCGGGAGACGGTGTTTGGTTGTTGTGAACGGCCGCAAATACAGAGGTGGTGGTGGGGCGTTCAGTGGGTGGTGGTCACATACAACAGAGAGAACAAGCTAGAGAAAGAGTGAGAGCTGTTAGGGGTTTTTTTTAAAGAAATTACAAATTCAAGTCCCTCCAAATTAAAGAATTTATAAAACAGTCCCCCATTTTTACTAACTTGGTTAAAAAGGACACATAGAATGCCACGTCAGCAAACCATTAACGGTGTTAGAGTATTTTTAACGGAGATCCATAGAATTCCAATACCTTGATAATTCGGATTATTGTAGGGAAATAATGTAATTGAGATTATTATCGGCCAATAGGACATAACTTGGATTATTAAAATCCAATAAACCCATAATATACAATACTCATTAAGCAAGATTTAAGAAGATAGACAATTGTCCACCTAAAATAAATAACTTGTAATAACTACAATCACAGTTAGCGGCACTCTTGTGTTTGAAAAATATAATAGTCAATGATGAGTTTTTATGATTATGATTATTTGTTATATGAGTTTCGAATAGTAATAGGATTAAAATCGATTAAGCTCATGTTGAAGATATATGATTTTTTTGAACGGCGGTAATTTTATTAAAAACTAGCGAGGAGGTAAAATTTTATTATTAAAAACTAAGTCTAGAGGTGAGCATGGTTCGGTTCGGTTCGGTTTTTTGCTCGAACTAAACAGAAACCGAAGTTTTCAGTTCCTAAGAAGAAAAACCGTTCGGTTTCGGTTTTTTTCGGTTCGGTTCGGTTTTTGGCTCGAACTAAACAGAAACCGAAGTTTCGGTTCCTAAGAAGAAAAACCGTTCGGTTTCGGTTTTTTCGGTTCGGTTTTTCGGTTTTATTTTTGTTCGGTTTCGGTTTTTTAATATTTTTTTATGTTGCTAATATAATATAATTTTAAATGTCCATCTTAAAAGATAAATAAATAATAATAGAAAATAAGTAGCGTCATAACTATTGAATTAAAAAAAAAATAGTCACCTGAAGTATGTGACCATAGAAAATACAAAGTAACTTTAGATTTAAAAGTTTTTAATACAAAAGATCTTGACGTAAACTATTAAATGTTAACCTAAAATATAAATTAAGGGAATAATGGTCACTAAGTTTTCTAACTTAAGTGTTAAGTGTTAACTTAAAATATAAATTAAGGTTTAAAGATTTACAATGTGCCCTCATAAAATGTTAATTCACACATTTGCCCCTCGGTTCGGTTCGGTTTTTATAATGGTTCGGTTCGGTTCTTAATAGACTTGAAACCGAAACCGAAGCATTATTTTCTGTTCGGTTTTTTTTTTGTTCGGTTTTTTCTCCGGTTCGGTTTTTTTCGGTTCGGTTTTTTCGGTTTTGGTTCGTTTTTTTTGGTTTTTTACTCACCCCTAAAAACTAGCGAGGAGGTAGAAAAAAGAACAAGATTACAATGGAATAGAAACAAAACCGTAGAGGGGTTGTTTAGCCACTTTTTTTTTATATTTCATGAACTAATTATCTAATTTTAATTGCTCAAGTCCTATAGTTAGCTTCAAATTACATTTTGAATTAGTATGTACGATCAAAGGGTATTTGGCCTAAAAATATCTTGGTGTTGGATAAGGTTTTAGGGTAATTGTAATGGTCATCCCACAATCCCATGATCCCAAGCTAAATTTGGTGCCACCTCATTTTTTCTCATTCCCACACATTTTGATTGTAATACCCACCCCAAGCTCCCCAAGCTTCCCAAACCCCCAAAATCAATTAAAATACATGTAAAGTAGGTGGGGACCACCTTGCCAAGCTCCCTCTCCAGCGCGGTACCTGGCTCCCGCGGGATCATCCCGCGTCCCGTTCCTGAGCAACATTTCCTGGTGTTCCCGTGCTTCCCGAGGGTCCCGAGCTCGGGGAAACCCCCCTCTCCCGAACCATTACAATTACCCTTACATTTGTAAGTGGTGAGGATTCAAACCATATGGTGTACAAAAAGTAGCCGCTAAAAAAAATTAGTATGTACAATTTAAGGGTTTATATCTTTTTCTTTCAATTAAAGTACGAAAAATGTTGGGTCTTTGGCCTAAAAATATCTTGGTGTTGCAGGCGGTGATCTTTATAACATGTTGTTTCTTAGGGTAAGAGTAATGGGATCGGGGAGGGTGATCGGGGGGGGGGGGGGGGTTCGGTGGCCTCGGGGAAATCGGGAACACCACTGCGTGGTGGTCGGGGTCACCGATCGGGGAACCCCTTTGGGGTACCGAGACCGAAGAAGAAGGTTATGGGGAGAGAGCCGTTGGTGGTGCCCCCCCCCCCCGTCCCTCCCCCCAACGGCTATTTTCAATTATTTAAAAAAAAAAAAAATTCAAAAACCCACTATTTTAAACCCTATAAAACCCACTCCTTCCAACCCTTTTCTCACACTTTTTAACTACTCACTCTCTCATTTTTTAAACACTACCACCCTTCATTTTTTTTAAAATGACTTTCACATCCGATGAATCGTCCGATGAAGATGCCACTTTCTTCGGAAAAATGATGTTCGAGATAGCTCGAGAAGAAGAAGCCGAGAGTTCAAAGCCAATTCGAACACGCAAGACGATTAAAAGAGAACGTCAAGAGGCTCACGATCGGCTCTTTAACAACTATTTTGCGGAAGGGACTCTATTCGAAGATAAGTTTAAACGTCGTTTCCGTATGAATAAGCGTCTTTTTTTACGTATTGTCAACGATTTAAAACAAATTATAAATATTTTCAACTAAGGTGGGATGCAAGGGGTAGGATGGGGTTAAGCCCGTTGCAAAAATGTGTTGCCGCTATTAGACAACTTGCATACGGTATCACTTCCGATGCGTTTGACGAGTATTTGCACATCGGAGAAAGAACCGCACGACAATGTCTTTATAAATTTTGCAAATATGTTCGTGCTATGTATCATGAAAAGTATATGCGTCGACAATCATGGAGTGATGTTACACACCTCTATGAATTTCATGAAGCGAAACACGGTTTTCCTGGCATGCTCGGTAGTATCGATTGCATGCATTGGGAATGGACATCTTGTCCTAACGCATGGCGTGGCCAATTCCACCGTGGTGACCATGCAAGGCCAACCATTATGCTCGAGGCCGTTGCATCTCAAGACTTGTGGTTTTGGCATGCTTATTTTGGAGTCGCCGGCTCCAACAACGATTCAAATGTCCTTCAACAATCAACCTTGTTGAACCACCAACTTAATGGCGAGGACCCCGAGTGTTCATTTGAAGTCAATGGCACCGAATACGAACACGGATATTATCTTGCGGATGGCATATATCTAGAATATTCTGTGTTTGTAAAAACTCTAACGGCTCCAACAACAGAAAAATGTAGAAGATATGCTAACGCACAAGAAGGGGCACGAAAAGATGTTGAAAGAGCGTTCGCATGTTTGAAGAAGAAATGGAAGATCATCGAAAACCCGGCGAGGTCGAGACACAAAAGTAAGATCAGTAACATCATATATGCTTGTATGATCTTGCATAATATGATAAGGGAGGATGAAGGGAAGATCATTTGCCCGTACGAGCCGGATCATATTCAATCATCAAACGAGCCAATACCACAACATATTATCGACGACAACTTTTTGAAGATTCATAACCGGGATATGCATCATAGTTTACGATCCGATTTGATCGAGCACATCGATCGTATTTGGGAAGCCATTCCACCCCACGAAGATGATTCATCTGACGAAGACGACGAAAGTGATCCCGAAAATTTCTGAATTTTTTTTTTAATAATATTTTTTAATTTATGTTATGCATTGTAATTTTTTTTAAATTTATGTCATGCATTGTAATCTTTTTTTATTTATTTTAATGAAGCATGTTTTATTTTAGTTTTTATTTTAGTTTTTATTTAAATTGTTATAATTAAAAATTAATAAAAAAGTGATTGGGGAAATAGGGAAACCATTATCCACAAAATGGGGAAAAATGGGAAGGGGTGGGGAATGATGAGGTGACACCAAAAATAGAGTGGGGAAATAGGGAAACCATTACTTTTAACCTTGGAAAATGAGAAACAGAGCTTCCTTCAACATGAAAGATCACCCTTTATCAAACATTATTAAGGAGATTAAAAGTTATTGTGTCCTATGGATTAATAAAATTGAGGAAGGGGCAAGGGTGGGCTAGTTTGGGTGTGTCCGTTGCGATGTTCTAGCCGTTTTTGTGGTGTTTTGTTTCTGCTCAGCTCCTGGCTGGCTTTCCTTTTGTTTGCCCTCCTTGTGATAATAAAATTGTTGTTCAAAAAAAAATTAGAGTATGCATAATATATTTATAGAGAATTTCAGAGCAGTATATACAATCATACATATCTAGCAAAATTAATTAAAAGAATTTAAAATAGTAGGGTTTGAAACGAGTTTAATGAGAATAAAACTTTACATCTTTTCTATAAAAATAAAGAGCCCATAAATACGTCCACTCAAGTAGTTTAACTTAGTCTTTTTGATGAAAGTGCAATAAATATTAATGAAACATGAGTAACGTAAAGATAACACATAAAGCATATATTCATTTTAATATTTTAATATGTTCGATACGCAAATCTGTACCAACTTGACAGGAGATGTGCAACACTAACATTGTTATAAGGTGTATCAAAAAATATCAATTTATGACTTTTAAGTTTTAATCATCATGGAGGAATTAATATGAATAACATAGTTAATATTCCCTTGAGAACACAAGACTACATTTCATATATATAATATGTAAAAGCAGAAGTTAAATATATTAATAAGGAATCATCGCGGTTAGGATCCTTTAGCTTGTCATGGTCAAAGGTGAGAAGATCTTAAAGTTTGTTGATTACTTATTATTCTAGTTGAAGACTTGAAGTAGCCATCGGCATGGTGTGACCCAGTCTAGTTTAGAATTGGTACCGATGGATCACGAAGAACACAGATGAAATAACTCTTCAATTTATTATAATGAAGAAAACTCACTCAAAAACTTAATTATAACTGTTATGACTAACCCTACTTGATTAAGTCTTATTTATAGGAAAATTTGTAAGACAAATGTAATCTTAATACAACTCTAGTAGGACACAAACTAATTATTAATTAATTCCTAACATGTGAAACCGACTTGATCCACAAGTAATACCCCTAACCTAAATCTGTAAGTCACTAGGTGTGAACTCGACCCTAGCCAATACACGGGAGGCAGCTTTACTTGGGACCAGTAGAAACATCGGCCAACTAGCTTAGGTACCAAGGGAGCAATGGTGTTGGGTTGGCATGTCGCTGCATATGAGTTATAGGCTTGGCTACCTGGTTTAGCGCACAATATTCGTTAGAAATTGGTTTGCTTTGTTGTGATCCGATGGAAGTCGGTATTAGCCATCGTGTGGTGAGTTGCGAGTCTAGATGTCTGCTACATGCGTCGTTTGGCTTTCTTTTTTATTGCTGGTCGTTTTTTAGCTGTTTAAAAAAAAAAAAAACTAGCTTAGATACCACAAGAATTTGACTTTGCTTATAGCATCCATAATAGTTTCCTTATATTACACCATATATCTTAAAATTTTAAAAGAAATTTTTATTTTCTCTATTACATTAGTATTTTTATATATAAACCGTATCCTTAAATTTTATATGATAAAAAAATTAATTTGTAAATATACAAATCCATGCATTTTTTTTATGCATTTTTTTTAAGGATAATAAATGAGATGTGACATTTTTCTAAATATCTTTAAAAGTTTATGGATAAATATGTTTTTTTAGTTATAAAGATAAAGATGCCATGAGCATCATTGCTCAACACTTTATTCTTAAAAAGAATATTACTTGCTAACTACAAAAAAAACACAAATCTTTATTTTTTCACTATCAATCTCAAATCAATGTTTCTTAAACATTTTCTTGCATTTGTATTAAAGCTCCACTTTTTTATTATATTACAAATGTAGGAATGTTGGTGTCATGGCAATATTAATATCATGTCACGTTGCCCATGATGAATTTGTAACCGTATCAATACAAACTGGTGCTAATAATTATTATACTTTTTCTTCAAAATTCTCTCTCATGACAAACTCAGATACTAATAAAATAGATATTGTTACATAGAATCTGTCATTTGACACGAACATGTACACATTACATTAAATTCCTTAACCAACCCAATTGATTTCAAACTTTCTACTATCTCACGTTGACTTCCAACTCAAAAGTCAACTATCTTGAATTGACCCGACCCGTTTATAAGTAAACGGATCGAAATTGCCAACTTTGACCATTTCAGAAATAACACACTCCAGGGACACAGATATGTAACATGATTTCATCTGATTATGCCACTTGCCTCCCCATTTTTCATTATAGATATAGTTCACAAACAGAATATTACAATGGTGATTATCCAGACAAGATAACGGTGTTAAGTAAAAATTACAGTTGACTTACAGAGGGCATGCGAGATGGATCTAGAGGTAGGGGCACAAACCAAGCATTGGTTCCATACCAGTCAACTGACTGTGAAGAAAACTGTAAACTGATTCTGTTGTTGTGGCCGCTATTCTGACAACTACACCGATTCCCTGCGGTTATCAAAAAGGGGATAATAGGTGATTCTTGAGGATGAAAGTTAATGCTTTGCTAACAGAAAAACAGGTAATTCAAGACAAAAATAAACATATATGTAACAAAGGTATTCCATCAATTTACTAATAAATGGATCAAGTTGGTTGTCTCGCTGAGATTATGCAGCCGAGCCCATAACTCTAACTCTATTTTTCGACATAGAGAACATTAGCTAACATAAAATCGGCATCGACTAGTCCAAGCTGATTAAGAGAAACAGCCAAAGCTGACCAGAACAATGCCAAAGAGCGTCTGAGCTAACCAACGAATTGGAGGTTGATCAACAAATGAACTGCCATAGTAATCCAGTAAACTATATATCTTTTTTTTCTCTCTAGCTTGATACCTTCACATTAGAAGCTATGCAAAACTTCAACTTCTCTGTAGTCATCGCCTTAGTAAACATATTTGCAAGCTTCTTTGTACCAAGTACTTTTTTCCAAGGACAAATCTCCTCTCAACCATGAACCGTGAACTGTTCTTTGAACCATGAATAGTTCTTCCCAGACTCTCTTCAAATACAACATTGTCTATTCCGTCTGGTTTCCTCTTGGCCTCACGGTATTTGTAGACCTGTCTTAGTACTGTGCATTCTAACTGAGAGGATTTTCTATTATAAACATCCATCTTATCTCATGTGAGCCATAGCCAATAAAAATACACTTATTCGCCTTTGCTTCAAGCTTATCCCTGTCAACATATACATATCCAAATACGTTTACATGCTCCTTGCTTTGTCAATCCTCTTATGGAATCTTAAACTCTAATGGAAAGGGGACGCCGGCATACTAATCTCATCCTCAACACACAAATCTATAAACTTGTTGTTGGTGTACTCACCTCCATTATCTAACTTATAAGACAGTTAATCTTCAGATTTGTCTCGTATTCATTAGCAACAGCCAAGAGTTCATCTAGGCACCAAAACCTACACAGAATTGAACTAGCCCAACCCAATTTTTCTTAGCTACATGCCTACATGTCAAGCACATGCTTATGGTTCCTCTTTCTAATGTGCGTCCCCTTTATAGCCAGACATCTCCCTTGCCAACTTTCTCTACATAAATCAATCTAAGATTGAAATAACCAAATTTGTTTAATAAGTTTATATTCAATTACATATTGAATTACAAAGTAAAATATTTATATAATTATCCTAACTTTGAGTTTTTATACTTATGAGTTATACCATCAATGTAGTACTAATAATCCAAGCCTATTATATATTAATATATCACGCAGCATGCACCTTTTTTCACCTTGAGTGGCCTTGTGCTTTTGAAAACTTAAGTGGGATTGTCAACTTCATAGACCTTAGCGAGATGAGAAAAGATTATTTATAGTTCATTGTCCTGCATCCAAAGGTTGGGTCCCAATGTGCAAACTAAGGACAAAATTAGAGAAGTATTTGATTCTTATTGAAATGCCCTAGATTCTTTTTGGTAAAGCCATAGTTGGCTATGACTACTCCAAAATACACGTTTGCGCAACCTATTTCTCAGCAATATACAAGAGCCCTATGGGTTATGGCAAAGCGACCACCTTAGGCGAAACACACCGCTACATATTATTGCTCCGCCTTATGACTCTGAAGCGTTTCTGTGTTGCCTCGGTTGCCACAAGCATAAGGCGTGTTTTTTAAAACAGAGATCTCGTGTGCCAAAACATGGTACATCTGTGTTCTACATATGTTTGGGTTCACAGTTTGGTTCCGAAAACCGCCATTAACCTGTAGCCTTAATTCTTTTTTATTTCAAATGGAAGGGGTCAAATTGGACGAATAGGTTGAAACTCACCTAAATGACATAAGTTTATTATTGTAATAATATTGTTTTTTAATCACGTTTAACCCACCAAGCATTAATGAAAAGCATAAAAAATGGAAAAAAAAAGATATTTGTGGGTCAAGCCATACTAGAAAATGACCCGTTCTGATATTACTGTAAACAAACAAAAAAAACACGAAGGGGGTGTTCTTCAAGTCAAGCAAACTAACACAGGCATAAAAGAACATGTAGTCATTGAGAAAATAAGATTACATTGGTTAATATTCGTTTAATTAGAGAGTAATGAGCAGTGTTGGAGAACATGTTCATTAAATAGATAAACGAACACAAACAAAATAAGCTGCATAAAATTGAATGCAGCCATGAAAAAGTCAAGTGAACAAAGAAAAGCATAGTTAACTGAAAAGGTCAAAGTCAACACCAGAAGTACCTTTGTACCAAAGGAGTTACAAGAGGCGATAAGGGGCGGCTTTGTATAGCCATCACCATTACTGGCTTTAGTTCTTTCACGTATAGATGGAACATGCAGTTGCCCTGACATCATCTTCTTCACATCTTCTTGAATTTGATTTTGTATGTGCTTTAACTTAGGCCTAAAAACATAATAACAATAAACTTAATTTATGAAACTTCATATTATTACTGAAAAGCAAAGAAAAGCACAAAAATACTTCCCCAAATGCTATACGGGGTTTAGTGACTAAATCCTACCCCATCAGAATAACCATTGCAATTACTTGGTAATCTTGCATGCGTTCAGCAATACTTGTAACATGTCCGTTCTCGAGTAGCACCTGCATTCACATGAAACACTATAAACAAAGGTGGCAAAGTGACAGGTTAGGTGGGTTGTGTAATGGGTTCAAACTGAAATGAATAACTTTTTACCAAGGTTTGAAAGAGTTCGGTAAGGCTGGGTGACCTGCAAACAATTTGTTGCCACTTTTTATATTTTTACACATAATCAACATGTTAGATATGGTTACAAAAATATATTGTTCCCTAGGTAGTCAAAGGCGAAAGGCGCACTCAAGGTGCAAGGGCCTAGCTTGTGCATGCCCAACACACAAAAAAAGCAATAAATGAAAACTATTAATACAAGAAGCATAGAAAATTAATACTAATCCAAAAAGAATATTAGCAATTAAAACCATCTAGTTAAACCCAAAATCATCTGGGTCAGATTGTAAGCTTAGGAATGGAGGGGCAATTTCCCAAAAATACAAAAACTTTAAACGATAATAATCTAATAATAAAAAAGTTTAGAATTCAAAACCTAACTAACTTAAAAATAGATAATTTATTGTTTCTAGAAAAAAATATGTTAGTGATAAGTTGATTTAAAAGTCAAATAAATCTACTATGTGCAACAGCTAGTGAGTGGCTGAGTGTACTACTGTATTGGCTACTACACAACAGCAGGCACCCACGAAAAAAAATCAAATCCTCTTAAATCTTATCTTCTTCTACCCCATTCATGAACCTTTTGTTCTCTCTTCCCCTCGATGCTTCTACATCATGCCTCCTGCACCTGCGGTTCCTTGCACAATTCTCTCTTTTCTACCCCCTCTCAACGTGCTTAAGTCCAGTTCATGCCACTTTTTCTGTAGTTGCATGACTGGACAATGGCGCTCGCCTACCATGCGCCTATTAAAGAACATCATCATGTGTTTGTTCGAGGTGCGAGGCATGCACCAGCCACTCGCCTTTGACTACTTAGATTGTTACACTAATAATCTATATATTCAAAGAAATTTAGGATGATTATTACATTCAAAATACACTTTTAGCCAATGTTCAGATAACCAGATATGGCACTTAAGCGGCTACCCAACCAGTTTGATGGTTTAACCGGTCCAGCCAATCTGAAAAACCGTGCGCCATAGTTGATTTACAAAAACCCTTATATAACAATGTTTTGTTGTAGCAGGCATGAAATTATGAGTTTCATATGTGCTACAATCAGAAACATAATCACTTTATCCATTTTAACTGAATATTGTGACCCAAAACTACAATCATCAGATAATCAGTTTTATAAAAGCACATCTAAATAACCTTATATCTAACAGGGATATAATATACTTAATAGTACATGGGTTAGAAAACACATTTCCCTCCAGAAAAATGAAACAGTCAGTGGCCTAAAGAAAAAAAACTAAAGAGGAAAAATACCGTATCAAGAAACACAGGTTTGGCTTCCATATATATATGGTTGGTGCTTTTATAAAGTGTGAAATCCCATTTTTCTCCACTTTCATGACGCCCACTAGTGATCCAATCAACAACGAGTAAGCTCGAGCCAGACATGATTCTGAACACTTGCTTTTGGGAGTACTTTGCAGTAGAAAAACATGTCACCGGATCTGGAATGAGAACCAAAAGGGCACCATTCCCTACTCTTGCCTACTACAATTAAAATATTGGGATTGTTAACAATTTTCTAAAGAAGAAATAAGTGAAAGAAAACACTGCTCCTTTTAAACCATATAATAATATATCACAAAAATACCAACATCATGCAGAAAAACCCTTCGATCTAACAGTTAACAATACCAGAGTGTTAGCATTTTAGAATGTGTGCATGAAGAAAAAAAAACACTTGAATTCATCAATTTTTTTATAATCTCACTTTGCCCTATTAGAACTGATATTTCTTTGACTGGTCAAGTATTTAATAGAAGTGTTCAGTTATTAATTAAATGTCTCAAACTACACTAATGGCAAAATAAAGGAATCTTCTAAACATAAATCAATAGCATCAAATATGAAAGACAATGAACAAATAGGTAATTTAGCACCAAAATTTTAGAATAAAATAAGTACTGTATTTCATTGAAAGGAAAGACAAAGTGTGTAGAGACAGATATATAGAACTAATACGTGCTACACCTTAATCTCTTACCTCCATAATTTGCTCAGAACACTTCAAGGCTACCGATTTATAAACCTATACAACAAACTGAAACTCATAAGAAATCGTGCGAATACCAATCAACAGAGTCAAAAACACATCACTCCCTTTAGTTCTAAACAGTTTTCATATTTGACTTCGGTTATCAAAGTCTAAAAAGCCATATTCAAGATAAAATCAAGAAGACTGCAAAATCTTTCCTACTCAGTAATCAGCATCAAATTATCAATACCTTGAGCACCATTGAAAACAATATTTCAACTTTTCTTACCCTGTACAGTTTTGGAGAGTAAATATCATCTAATTAACCATGAAAATATACAATTAGGATTTAAAAAATGTGCCGAAACCGGGCGAGTACATAAAGCATAAACACAAACACATGGTATGCAAATTGCAATCAAATATCTATGAAGCAATTGACCTTAGTAGACGCCTGAGTTGTCAAAACAGCAGTGCAATCATCTTCAACAGTAAGGTCAAACGAAATGCAATCGCCCTAAATCGCATAAGAACGATAAATCTCAAACAGAAACAACAGAAAACAGGTGAAAACCTAATCATGAGGTAATCGAAAAGCTGCTTACGGAAACAATGCCGCCGCCATAAGTGAGAGTATAGATCCAGACAGCATCGATTTCGGAACGCCCTGCCTGAATGATCAGAATTCGATTTGAATTTGAATGATATGATAGTGAAATAGATTAGGTTTTGAATGTATGTATGTTAGGTTACCTTTGAGGGAACGATGAACTTGAGAGGGTACTTGGAGAAGCATCGGGTAACGGTGGACTTGCCTCCTACTCTCCCGATTACTAACCTGCCGGTTTCCATCTTCACGCTCGATTCTGCCATCATTACAGTTTGCAGAAATCAGAATTCAATTTTAACGCTCAGTTCCGAGTCAAGTGGCCGGTTTCGCTGGTTTAGAAAGAACAGGACCGGTTTATGGTTTTACATTTCACAAACCGGATTTGGTGGTTTGGGCAGGTCGGACCGCCCGTAGCTTTTGTAACGGCGTTAATTTTTATAAAACCGGAAATAACAAAATCAAATATTTTATAATTGCGTTAAAATAAACGGGAAATGAAATTAATATAAAATCAGAGTCGGTGTTTATAAAACTTTTATGTTTTCTTTTTTAATCGACAAGTCCATCTTTTATAAGAGCGTGTTAAGATGAAGAAGTGTCATTTTCTTTATCTTAAGTTCTTTACTTTTTTTGTTCCTTTAGTCGTTCTCTTTTTTTTTTTCTGTTTCTTTTCTTCCCTCTTTTGTTATCTTTTGTGTTCCTTTTGGTGCTCTAACTCGACGATTCTTTATTGGATGACTTCAACTTTATTATCTTAAGCCTTAATGCATGAAGTTCTTCAACAAATTCATTAGAGGCCATACATATTCCTCTTTTTAGCTGCATCTCTACAAAGTACCAATTTGACATTCAACTGTTCAATCAACGTTATTTGGTGTTTCTGGGTCGGAATAGTCACCTTCTTCGGTAGTTCTTTATCTTTTTGCACTACCACCACTTACTTCATTATCCTTTTCACATCCGAGATGAGTATGTGTTGTGCCACGATTTTTCTGTAAATCCCATTTGGGGTGTTAACACATAGCATTATTAAAAACAACAGAGTCTAAAAACTTACCATTCCCTCCTTGCTGCTAAATTATATGAGTTTCACGTTTAATCGTCAAACTCTATCATGGGCCTCCACTGTAGAATCGCGCTATCTTGGATAGTAGGATATGTGAGGACCTAGGACGTACTATGGAGGCAGATCGACTACAGGTAGGTTGGATCGGTCAGTATGGGAAATCTTCTAAGTCTTGACTAGTGGACCTGCAAACAGAAGCGTCGTTGTTCTTGGGGGTAGGACATGGTTTCTTGCGACTAAGCTCGAGCGTGAGAATAAGTATACGTTTCGAGATATTAAATGTGATCAAGTCGAAGTAAAAGAAAGTATTGAATGAACTCATACCTGATAGTTAGAAAACAGTGAAATTAATTAATTTATCTTTTAAACAAAACAACTATAAACCATAAACTCGTCTTATATATAAATTAATCAATAAAATCATACATAAAATAATATCTTCTATATATTTATTATATAAAAGCTTTCGTAAGAATGATTATTTTTTCTAGAAAACCTAAATAGTTTGTTAGCAATTTAATAATGTATTGTGTTATATATTTTAGAAAATGAAACATGTTTATCAACTCTATATATAAACCTCTAAATATATGAATTACTAGATTAGAAATGAAATGGCTTTAAGATGCTAATGATACATTACATGCCCAAAAACAAGCCAAACTCCTGCTTCATCTAATTTTCAACTTGTTCAAAATGCATAGAAATATCATTTTTTACCTTGGATGTATTTTTCTAAGATTTATGCTACTTTACATGATTCAGAACCACCTATAAATCTTGTATTTTCCAACAAATTCCTACAAAAATTAGAGAACCATCACAACAACTCTTCAACTTTCATGATCCGATACCGTCCCTTCCGACGACACATCCACGACCACATCCTCGTCCTCATCTGCTCCCGGATCACTCCCAGTCGGCTCTGATCGAGTCTTGCTCAAGTCCTGTAAAGTTTTACTTTCTGGGTTTGCGGTTGGTGGTGAAGATGGCGGCTGGACCACATTCGGGTTGACAGATGGTGGTACATTGAGGTCTGGTTCAGTACCTGAAGTTCCTGAAGTGGAAGCAGGTTCTTGAGATTGATGGCTAGTTCCAGGGATATCTAGCGGTGATTGGTGGCGTTTCTTCTTCTTGAATATTCGACGGGGGTCTTGAGGCCGGGTAGGCGGCAAACCAGGAGGAATAAATGGAGGAATGGTCGGTTGTTCGTCTTTGTATAACAAACGAACAGATTCCGCTATTGCTGAGACTGTTGGCGGAAGTTCGGGCTCTGGTGGCCGGGCAGGAACATCACCACCACCGTCACCAACGGCTTTACGAAGCCAGTGAGGTAACTTGTTGTCCAAGGAACCGCCAGCCTCGTCTTTTCCCTTCAAATTAGAAACATTTTCACCTTTGAAACAGTCACTAGCCCCACCATTGTGGAAAAGATTTGGCATTTTCAAGCCCTCATTTTGCTGTGAAGTGAACAAACCCAAACCGTTGAATCCAAGAGACCCGAAAACATATGGGTTCGGAAGAACATGTTGCTCTAATCTATCAGAAGGTCCAGCGGCTGATTCTCCAGAAACGTTCATTGGGAATCTCTCAAGATTCCATGTCGGGAAATGTTCGTTTTCAAAGGCACGAAGATTTCGTTTCTCGGGGGTTAGATCTTCCAATCCCAATTTCATTTCCGTCAAATGGGGCTGAATACCGAGTGGACCAGCGGCAAACCGGCTTTTATGCAATGCCCGTTTCATCATTCCATCAGAAATGTCTGGAAAAGCAGGAGATTTCCCAGATTTTGAATCTTTTGACCCTTTTTGAGTTGGTATATCCAAGACCTTGAGTTGTTCTTCCTCCCATCTTGCCGCCAGGTCTTCCGCAACCCTAAATCTTGAAAATTTAAGCCTCGGGTCTTGAAGCATGGCATCCCAACCACCACGCCCATGTCTACGAACACCAATCCACAAGAAATCAAGTTCATCTTCAGACCAAAAATCTTTAACAAGTTTCCTTTTAAGTAGATTGCTCGATCCAGAACCCGAACCTGGACCTGTTCGCATCATTATATTCTCGAGAACTTTCCGATGATTTTCCGGCAAAGATGCAAACATGGGCAGCATCTGACCCTGGCCCGAACCCAGCATTGGGGGAAGAGGACCCACATCCATTTCTTGATTATTGTTGTCTTTTCGGAATCTCAACTTGGGCAACATCGGGATTGCAGAGAAGTCGCCCATCAACCTCCCCAAAGATAAACCGGGAAACAAGTCAGGTGGAGGGTGTAACATATTTTGCTCCCGGAAGGGTAGTTTAGTCATATCAAAGGGTAATTGGGGCAAAGTCATCATCTCAGGACGAAGATGTAAAGCATCAGCGGAGGCAAACATTTTTTGCTCGTGTTCAGAGTTGGCATCTGGATGTTTAAATCTGACACGAGCTTTTGCAGGGGCATCAGAGGGCCCGGGCCCGGTGAATGGGGCTAGATGAAATGGGAACTCAAGGCCCATTGTATGGTTTTCTTGTCTACTGGAAAATCTTGAAGAGTTCCTATTAGCAGACTCCATCAACTTCGAGTTTGGAGCACATAGCCCGAGAACTGCATGCAATCTGCCACTATGCATCAATTCTTTTCCCTATAAAAAAGTTAGAGCTCATAATCTGAATCAATTCACTTATGAATGGCCCATTTTGGGTTGTGATTTGTTTCTAACTGGTCAAATAAGTCATACAAGTAGAAACTTGCCGATGCATATTTTTAATGCATAAAAACTTGCTTCATCAAAAAAAAAAGATTATTACCGTGATAATACTTGACGTTTTAATTATTTTAAAAAGTGGTACCTTGTCCGGATTTGGATTAGGATCAGTCTTGCTTGTTGGCTTGTCTTCTTGAGCCTCGTTTTGAGCATCAACGTTTGGTAGCTGGAAAGGGCCCACACCATCAAGTCCTTTAGCAGAAAGTGATTCTTTAAATGCTTTCATTTGAGCCAATCTGTCTTTTTGTCTAGCACGAAGCTTAGAGCTGTAATAAAAGACACATCATTATACATTTATACCGTGCTAAAATGTCTTTTTAATGCATTGGTAATACTCTGTTCACAAGATTACGCTTTAAGTTTTATCTCATGTTATCACAAGAAAAAAGATCGGATAAAAGTTTAAAAAGATGGATTTTATAGGAGGATATAAAACTCACAACTTAATTTTTAGAGCTTTTCCAGCAGGTGTATACTCACGCACCGGCTCTGGTTCTGGTTCCTCATCAGCACCATTCTGATGCACAATATAGCAAGGTATTGAGTAAAAACTGATTCATATGCAAATAATATATAATTATATAATTTGTAAAAACTAAAGTTACCTGATGTAGTGTTTCGGTAGGTTGTGGAGCATATGCCTCCCTGTATGAAACGGCTTTTCTTACCCTTTTCCCACGACCCAGAGCTGCTTCTTCCTCACTCTGGTACTTTTCCCATCTACAAATACGATAGAAAATGCATAAAAAAATCCTATGGTAGGGATTTTGCATAACCATATTTTAATTACAACTTCTTTAAAACACAAACTTATGTGATTGATCTTCCACAGTTTTGTAGCAATGAGAAAACAAAGCATATGAATGCCAAGAGGGCCCGAAATTTGTCTATGGGCATGTTCTAACATTCTATTTGTGTGTTAGCTTCTTTATTTGATACTTTTGCATATAAAATCAAAGGTGTGCTTAACCAAACTGTTTATGAAGCTCAAAAAGTTACTCAGGAACCAATTTCATAGAAATGACAATTTTGACCCCCATTGGCAGCATTTTATCTCTACTTGATCAAACATACATGATAAAAATAGATACAAAGGAAGCATGCCCGACGGATCCAATATCACCTAAAGTTTATTTCTAATGCATAAACCTCTTATAAATCAGTTTATTCAAAAAATTAGATTGATATTGAACTAATATAAGTAGATTGTACCACTTACCTCACTCTGAGAAGCCTATCCCATTCATTTTCTTCAATTATGTTTCCTGAACTATCCTCTTTCTTTTCCAGATTTTGGGAGGTGGGATCGTCAATTGATGCTGGAGATTCTGTTCCTACTCCTTGTTCTTCTGTTGGTTCATCATTCCAATCCAAGGACTAGCTCAAAAAGGATGAAACACGATCATAAAATAAGAACTAATAAATATATCTTAAACTACAAAGTAGATATTTCAAAATGCATAGGTCAGGAAACGGATCAATACAGGTTTGTCTTGCTTTATAATGGTTTAAAATGAGGCAGGGCCAGACATATTTTGTTCTTTTTATGATTATGAAAACTATATTATTACAGTAATAATCTTAATGTTGAGATAAAACGATTTAAGAGGCTGCAAGCATTAAAATACACTTTGAACAACTCTCAGCCCATTTAACAGTTTAATTCATTTGACCCGTTTCCGTTTTGGCTAAACATTAAATAGTCATTTGACCCATTAGGAATAAACTATAACCCAAACTGGCCGAGTCCTAAAATGGGCCAAAATTGCCACCTTTAATGTCATATGGAGTAATCGATGAGTGTTATGTAGTAAGAATGTGGGTAACTAAAACTATATACTAAATAAATGATAACACAAAAATATTAACAAGAGAGGCATATACTATGGCATTGCATTTGGTCCAAAAGGTACTTGTAAAATTTATAAAATTTGTGTATACTTATGAAAGTGATTATATCATACCTTCACTGAGCCAAGCATATCATTTTCTAAATCTCCTTCACCATTTTCAGTTGAAACAGATTCGATGATTGACCGGTCAAGCAACTTCAAAATAGCAGATTCATCCCACACAATCTGAGTACTACCAGCTGTGCACTTATCTTCGTACACATCACCCAAACCCCCAACTCGCCTTTTAGTCTTATGTTCTAAATCTACAGAAACTTCGTCTTTAATGACATTTTCTTCACCCCCTGTATCTTTAGAAGAATCATTAAAAAGTTGTTCAGTTCCCCATTTTAAGATATCTTCAACCTCCTTTTGAGATCCAGATTTGTTAACAAAAAGATGATCTAACATCAATTTCTTCTTTGCAAGCTGCAGGATTCGTTCTTCAACACTAGCACGAACTACAAGCCTGTAAACAAGAAGTCTCTTTGACTGCCCGATTCGATGGGCCCGATTCATCGCTTGAATATCAGCATGTGGGTTAAAATCAGAATCGTATATTATAACTGTATCAGCACTTGCCAAATTGATCCCAAGCCCACAAGAACGGGTTGATAGCAAAAACACAAACCGACTTTTGTCTTGATTAAACCGCGCAATTCTTATTTGGCGGTCAGCTATCGAGACCGACCCGTCAACTCTCTCAAATGCTGTCGGGCCAAACTCGATATTCAAATAATCTTCAAGAATATCTAAAAGCTTAGTCATTTGTGAAAAAATAAGAACCCGATGACCTTCTTTGTGCAATATTTTAAGCATGGAATGAAGCAAAGCAAGTTTAGCTGAAGCCTTAATACGCATATCATGAAGAAATTCAAGGGACCCAGATTCAGGTTCAGTTCCCGGGATGAGATACGGGTGGTTACAAACCTTTCTCAATTGCATTACAATATTCAACATGGATTGTTGCGGGACACCTCTTCCAATATTGCGTAAAACCTGATAGTTTTTTGTTAACATGGCCCTATAATATTCGGCTTGAATGGTTGACAAGTCAACAGGAACAACACGCTCAGTCTTTGGAGGAATATTCTGCATAGCATCTTTTTTAAGCCTTCTAAGCATGTGAGGAGCCACAAGTTTCTTCAATTCGTCAACTTTTTCAGCTGTTGTGAGATCATTAAACTTATCCTCAAATGATTTTAGAGACGGGAAAGAAGCGGGCTGCAAGAAATTTAGCAGATTATACATCTCTCCGAAGTTGTTTTGAAGTGGGGTCCCAGTTAGTAGCACACGATGTTGAAAAGAGAATGTGTTAAGCATGCTAAAAAGCTTACTACCCGAGTTTTTAAGCCTGTGGCCCTCATCAACAATAAGTACCTCCCATGGAACTTTACTCAAATGGGCCGAATCAGCAAGAATCATCTCATAAGTGGTTAAAAGAACATTAAATTTATAACTTGATGTTTTCTTTGAAGTCAATGGATCAGTTGCATGCCATTCATACTCACGCATTAGAGCCCGGGCCCGTGAACAACCATGATATTCAACAACGTTTAAATTAGGAGCCCATAATGAAAACTCAGCCATCCAATTTGGCATTGTGGAAAGAGGAACTAAAACCAAAGAAGGCAGCCTAGCTTTAAATTCAAAATATAGAGACGATAAAAATGCAGAAGCGGATATTGTTTTTCCCAAACCCATTTCATCAGCAAGGATCACGTTTTTTGACTTTGACCAACATTTTCTCAACCAATTAAGTGCTTCTAATTGATGTGGGAATAACAAGCCTTTTAGCTCTTTAGGCTGCTCAATTAGAGTAAATACATCATTACCCTTTTCCTTATACGTCTCGTTTCTAGCAGCCTCTTTTTCTAGCGTTTGTTGCTCAAATAGATTGAATAAATCAATAAGATGAGACAATTCCATGATTATAGGCTCGTCGGTATTCTCCCATGTGCATTCATCATAAGGAAGACCAGTCCACTTTACAAAAACATGAGTAGATCCATCTTTAGCAATCACTCGTTGTGGCACTTTCCACTTCTCCTCGCAAATATTGATCACTGTTCTTCCATATTTACCCTTATAGTTGTCCAGTTTCCTCTTTGCAATAACTTTTAACTGTGATTCAGCTACCCAAGTATTATGTAAATGAGATTTTCCAACCCATTTGACTAAAAACTCATAGGACTCCTTGTTCTCATTACTATTGTTTGATTCAATGTTGACATTGGTCTCACGATCTTTAATTTCGCAAGAAATTGAAACACCATTAGCATCGTCTCCTCTTGGAATCTCTTCGGTTGGTTTTGTTAAATCATCGTTAGTTTTCTTGTGTGTTGATGTGGGCCCAGGATTATCCACGGGTTGACCCACCAAATCTACTACATTCTCTTCACCACAATCTTTGGTCAATGTTTGTGTATCAGAATTGGTCAATATATCATCTGTGCCCTCATTGATTATTGCAGCATCTCCAACATCTGATACATTACATGTGATGTTTTCATCCATCTGTCCGATAATGTTGTCGGCCTCTGTTGCAGACTGATTATGCACAAAATCCGTCTCAATGGCTACAATTCGGCAACCTAATACCCGATCAACCTGCAACATATTGGCAGAAAACAAATAATATAAAAAAGTGTAAAGATCAATATTTAGTCAAAAACTAGAAGGATGATACGTACAGTTAATCCGTGTATGATCATTAAACTGGTGTAGAAAATGAAATGAGAATGGGAAAATGATTGACGGAGTGAGAAATAGTTAAACTTGATATTAAATAAATTAAAGTGCTTAATGATTGTTTTTCCATTTATGGTGAAACTTGTTATAGAAAAATATGTGAAATCAGTGTATGCTTCATAATGTGAACAACTATTGGCTACCATATCTATATATATGCTCTAACTCCTACTGCTATTAGGGCTAGAGTTAAATCATCTAAAAAGGTTTTAATAGTTCCAAGGAAAAACGAAACTGTTTTAATTAAAGGACTGGGTCAACACTACACCGTGTCACCTTAAAGGGAACTAGTAAGGGAATAAATTGAAGAACATATTAGAAGAAATCCCATCATCAAGACTCAAAAAGAATACATAAGAAATCTTTAAGCTTTATGTTGAAACATAAATAACAGAGTAGCAAATGGGATTTCGGTCTATTTAAGGCAGGTTATAAAAAAAAACAAGTCAAATGAGCTAGGATAAACATGTAACTAAAGGGTTGCGAGTCAAATGGGTCAAAATTCATGCAAAATGTATTCAACTACAAAAAACAGCCTAATGGCTTTATCAAAAAATGTTAAGACTCATCCACATCTATTAAGATATTTTATTCCAAAGAAGAAGTTAAGATTATTATGGTATTAATATAGTTTTCGTATCATATTAGCGAATTACTTATTTTTACAACTGGGTCAACCCAACCCGTTTTGACCCGTTACTAACCCACCCAATTTCCCACCTCAAAAAAACATCATTAATACCTCATTTGTTAACTTGATATCAAAATTTTCACTTCCCATGTCTTTTTTCGACAAAGATTTTGCCTGTGTATGCTTAACAGACTTTTGCTTTATTTGAGAACTGCTTGATGCCACCAAATTTCCTTTACCATTTTTAACCTTATCAGTCTTCGGTTTCTTTTTAACATCATCAGAGGGAATTTTCCTTTTCCTTTTCATGGATTTCTTTTTGACACTTTTTACACCAAGAACAACTTCCTTCTCTGGTACGTGATCCTCATCAGGGTTATCTTCATTCACCTCTATCTCCATAACCTTATTTTCTTCTTCATCAATTTGTTCCCCATTTTTAACATCTGGAAAAGATGAACCCGGTGCTTCCACATTAGGGCTTGAAACTGCGGATTTCTCTTTCTTGAATCTTTTCTTCCCAATCTTGTCGGATTTTGCAGATTTAATTCTACTTTTAGATTTTTTACTTGTGACTTTTGTTTTTGCCCACTTTGAGGAAGGTCCTGAATCATCATCAGGTTCAACTAAACTATTATTAAGACAGCAGCTAGGGCAATTCCACTTCCCATTCGGTATTCGCTTAACACACAGAACAAAGAAGATAAAATTTATTAGTTGTCACCAAACAACTTTTGTCATTAAATGAAAAGACCATTACAAAAAAAAATTATATAAAAAAAAAGGAAAAACATTTGTATATAAATAAATTCAAACCATAAGAGGCGGAAAGACCGTTACAAGAAAAGCATTAATAAATAAATAAATTCAAACCTTAAGAGGTGGAACCAGGCACTCAATATGATATGTCCTCGGACAGCTGTCACAACATAGCAATTCACCACCAAGATCACAAACAACACATTCGAAATAGTTCTGGGGAAAAAAACAAAGATACACAGATTATAAATATACACACACACACACATATATAAGGGGTGTTTGGCTATGTGTTTTAGAATGGTTATGTCATATTCAATAATCAGATATGGATAATCAGTTGTAATAAAACTGGGTGTACGATATAGTTAAAAGATATAAATCACCAAAAAGTTCATTATTGTGAATAACGAGAGATACGTTTTATTAACTTGGGGTACAAGTCTCTCAAATCGGGTTAAAAAGGGTAAAAAGTAGTTTTGTTATACTTTTATAAAACCAGTTTTGTAACTATCCAAATCTGATTATCTAACCCATCACTAATAATGAAACAATAAGCCAAAATCTGTTTAACCCAGCAACAAGATTCCATTGTTAGAAGAATTCACCCCATCATTTCCTTTTTCCTTTGTGGGACAGTAATCAGAAGAGCTTTCTTTCTTTAGATTCTCTTTTGGTGAAGTACTTGTATGAGATTCCGATGGCACGGAATCCGATATGTCGCCATTGGGCTTGACTGGGCCAGAAGGAATCTTTTTCCGCTTACGCTTCAAAACCCAGTTTCCATTCACGATGTCACTTGTTGATAACTCGCTGCTCTTCATCTTATCATCCGCATCTTTCATCGTATCTTAAGGGTGACATATGACCATTGCAAGTAACAAAACCTCAATCTGCTACATTAAGAAACATAAATAAATAGTATTCATTATAAAGACCACTTCTGCACTTCAGTAGGCAAAGTCCTAAGATCAACAGACACAACAGAACAATAACTAAAACTGGATTCAGCTATCGAATCAAGTGTCATAAAAGCAAACACACGTGTTCAACCAATGGCGTCATTCATTAAGGGTTTGTAGTATAACCCGTGAGCCGTGACCCTAAGCCACATCACTTCACGCTCGCCAGGGACCGGCGTGAGTGGCTCACATGTGTGAGTTTAACCGGATAATCTTTTATACAATTTCCAAAAGATAACCTTTTATACAGCTTGTTGCCCGCCTTCCCTGTATGATGACTTGAGTCGTGTTTGTATTTGAATGAATATTAATATGTACGGGTGCAAAATCATTTCCAACCAATCAAAACTATACAACAACTAATTAGATATGTATATTTAGGGCTTACAGGTCACATACATATTCTCTCGTGTGATACATACATCACCATTCCCAGGTTAGTTTCACGGCCCCTTTTTATTTATTTTTTTATTTTATTTTTTAGAAAAAATCACGTCTCATGCTCACTTCTCACACCGGTATACCCCTCGTGTGAATGTGACACCTATGTGGCAAAACTCACACTCACTTCTCATGTAAGTGTACCACATACCCTAATGCATATAAGAAAACTACAAACTATATCTCACCTAAGACATTGAAACACATTCACATTGGGTGGCAAATGGAAGCATGGCAGATTAATAAACTAATGTCAAAATGTTTCATTTCCATATCAAAGCTGAAGAACAACAACAAAACATGCAAGATTCCAACACTTGTCACTCAACAAATTTAAACAATGAATGGTTAAAACTTAAAGGCAATTCAAGTGAGCAATGTTACCATATCAAGAACATACATACATACATACATAATAAACACATTAGTAAAACCCAAAAGTAAACCCCAAATCAGGAAAATCCCAATTAGAAAGATCCCAAATTGGGGAGTAAAACAGCAAAAGGTTTTAAATCAAGCAACAAACAGCTGAAATTGAGAAAGCCCAGAAACTAAACAACCAGAAATTGAAGTGAAGAAGAGCTTACAATAGGTAGATCAAAGCCAAATCGATTGAATCGAAAGAGGGGTTTGCGTTTGTGGGCTAGGGCTAGGATGAAAAGGGGGAAAAGAAAAGAAAACAAGAGCGTATGAAGAACGAGGGTCTTTATTTATATCACCTCATAAATAGATAGAAAGAGAGAGAGATGAAGTTTGGAATTAACACAACACCCAACACTCTGACATGGGTTTTTGTGACTCCGGAGAAAGAGAAAAAGACTCGACCTTTGACCAATCCCTTCTTGCCACGTGGAACAGCCAGGACAATGGCACCCACCAAATACGAGCCCACACACCCACCTCCCTTTTTTTCACCTTCTTCTTCTTCTTCCTCTTCTTGTTCCATGTCTACATAAACCCAGACAATGCTCTTCGATTCCTCAATTATTTCATCATTATTATCGTCATCGAGTGTTTTTTGCTTTTCAGGGACCTTAGATTCTTCCACCTCCTATGTTTGCAGCCTTTGATTTTGAGTTTATTATTCTTATTTCGAATGTTTTGGGGGTACCCAAACTTTCAATTGGAAGGAAGCATTGGAAGCGAACTTGGTATTGAAGATCTAGTTTACCAACTTTCTATTTTGTCGATTTTATCTTTAGATTTGTTGAATTGACAATATTTTCTTCCAAAATATACTTCTAAGTTAGATTCTCTTAGCATCTACTCTATCCATAAAATAAGTTTATTTATGTCTTTTATTTAGAGTTTAATGGTTTCTTTTTATGTGTACTTGTAATCTTTTTTTATGGGACAAGGTGTGAATTTATAATTTATTTCAATTGTAAGGGTATCTATACTAATTAGATTTTGAAAGGAGTTTACACATCAATATGATATCATAGTCTAACTTAGTTTTTTTAACGTTTGAAATTGCACAAACATTATCGTCGTTTTAACCTGCGACATCACTCCTATGTTAACCCATTTGTTACATGGTGTTGAGCCTTAATCTAGCATTGTCATTGTTGTCATTGCTTCTTCACTTTACGTAAATGTGTTGTTTTGGTTCTTTTATATCTTTTGAAGTGATAGTATTGTTAGTAGTCAATCTAGGGTTTATAGATGAACATAAGAGGAAAGTTGTTTATACTAGTAACTTTAGATAGAAATGTAGAGTTAACCACAAGAGGAAGTTATTTATGCTAATAAGTTTGGTCATCGGGTGGTAGGTGGAAGCCGCAAAACTATCCTTCTTGTTTTCGTTGTAAGCAGGTCCAAAAGAAAGAGATGGGACCACACCATCTACTCATAGAATCAAGAGATCCTATGTGTATGGAAGGTGAAGTGTGTTCTTAAGAAAGTGACGAAAAAGGTATAGAAATTGATGAGATATTTTTACAATTATATATACAAGGTTAGAATTTCCATGAAAAGGTGTGATGGTAATTACAAAACATATTGTATAATGGTTAGCAAGTGTGTCACGTATATAATGAGTGTGGTCAAACTCATAAATTAGGTTAATAGTGAATGTCGACAAAATAGGTCTAACCGTTAGGGGTGATAAAGTTTTTAATAAACATTTAATCATCATCGTTAATTATTTTCTAAACAATTATTTGTTTAAAATAAACAAGTAAAATAATGTTATTAATTTATTTTTTTAATCCACCTCATTAGCTATATTATACATTATATAATTTTCAAATTGATTAATAGTACAAGTTGTACAGTATAATTGCTTTTAGCTTGCTATGCTATTTGTTTACATGCATATGTATTTGCTCACTTTCTTTACACGTGTGTTCACTTCTTTACTTTATTTCACCTATTGCTTTCATTGTCACTCCCCAACTGACGACGAAATACGTCGGGACGCGTGATTATCCAGATGCAACAACACTAAAATAAATGTTCACAAATTGAGCTCTAAAGCACCAAAAAATATGAACTTGAGGTAGATCAGAAGCTAATGCGTGTTTTGGGTGTTTTATGGTTTGAGAAATGAGGCTAAATGAGAATATGATGAATATATAGTGCTTAATTAGGGTTTTTCTGATCTGATGGCCCATCGGGTATCGCGATGGGTGGTTTGACTTTCGTTGACTTTTCGCCTTACTCGATGTTTTGGTCATGGTTTTTAAGGGTTAGCTTCCCAATTAATCACCATTAGATTCATTTCAATCAATCCAATAATATCAAGTCCCAATATGCCATATAACAACTTACAAATGACAACTGAATTCAAATAACATGTTTCCGGCCAATTTGTCGTACGTATCATATTTAGGTTAATCACCAACGTTTTCGTGACTTGACTTGTGTGTGATGACTCGTGATGTAATATAAGACCAATTGACTCATAAATATACGCGATACTCAAAATGTGTTATCCCGGTTAAAATCAAAATCGCGTACCGAGATCGTGTAAAAACCGCGAATTGCTTTATTTTCATTTCAAGGAACCTAAATGGTTTCAAAAGCTTTAACTGAATATTTTGCCTTAAAAATGATTATAGATTATCTAAAAACATTATTTAGAGGTATAAACACTCGAAAATTATGCCGGTACTTATTAGTCCTTAAATTGGGAAAACACGAAATTTCAATACGGGTCGGATTTCACAACTGGGTATAATGCAAATGTTACATTCATTGCTCTCGCTCTCTCACATAATCTCTACTTCATTCTATCTTCAATCTTGAACGCCTCCATCGTTTTCTGCTCCCATCGTCAACTAACACCTTCATCGTGATCTTCATTCGCGATCGTCTACACCTCATAGTCACCCAACAATATCATCGTTGCCTCCGCCACAACCTTACGTAAAGTGGTTTTCATATCTGAAATTTGAAGAGGTGTGGGGGGGGGGGGGGGGATTGACATGTGCGATGGTGGACTGTTGTAGGCAACGATTCATGTTTATGGTGGTTGTTGATGGTCCAATTTAGCATTTTGTGTCGATTGAGTTACTCTTAGGGTTTTGGAAAACCAGATATGGTGATGTTTGATGCATGTGATGGTGACTGATTTTTGGTGGTTGATGGTTCGATTTATAGCTTATAATTATATGATTTTCAAATGGATGGATAATAGAAGTTGTAATGTACAACCGCTTTTAGCTTGCTATTCTCTTTACTTACACCTATATGCACTTGCTCTCTTTGTTTACATGTGTAGTGGTAACTCGATTTATGGGTTGGTTAACAATTTGTCATCTTCTTTGAATTTATATATGATCCGAGCCATAAATCATTCTATTTTTGGTGGATATGCAGATTGTAATGGCATTGTTTGAGTGTTTTTTGTGTACGGTATAATGTATATAAAAATATGACAACTATGGATCGATTTTGACACCACTATTGCTCAAGCTTTTAAAATTATAAAACATGATAACTAAACAATCACCATACATCATGGACAAGTGCACCCATCGTGGCGTAGTATAGTGATGGTAAGATACCGATGTCGTCCAAGGACACAAGGGAAAGGAGAACTCTTGATACTTCACATCTGTCAATGTCTAACCAAACTTAAGGATAAGAAAAAGGATTAGTTAAAATTAAACTAAAAAATAAGAAAAGAAGAAAATAAAATAATAGTGGGTTTTAAGTAATTCAGTCGAAGATCATATTATTTGGAGAGACTCTCCGATGGTGGAATTAGTAACCATGTTGTAAATAAACTTAGCCTTAAGAATGTTAATTCCAAATTAGACAGGATCACCTTTCAGCCTTAAATTCGTATCGTGCGCCCCTCCCGTTAGTCACCCTTGAAGATGACTCCCGAGAGGACCGTCTGTAAATAACAAGTAAAGTGTGTTTGAACGCCATTTGCTCGTAGGACCTTATGGTCAAAGTATCGTTACGCTCGGATATGTTGTCATGAACCCGTAGGGGAACAACTCACACACCGGATTATATAATTGGGAAAACATTTTTATAAGGGACTAAGAACCGTTTCCACCCATACACCGCTTTCGAGCATGCATAGTTGGTCGTAATTAAAGCCAAAACCACTAATGCATCCACCACCAGGTCAGCACAGTGATAAAATATTACCAACCCAATATCCCAACCAATACCTTCAAGTCGCTTCCGCGTGAGTCCCTTGTTTGTTTACATAGACATAAAATACACGAATGTATTGTTTTGCATGGGGAGTGAGTCTCCGCTTTTTATGGATCATGCATCACCCCCACCCACCCCACCCCCAGTCAGGTGTCACTCACCGATTACTAAGTTTTCGAGTTTGCCTAACGTTCTCAATGGTCCACAATGCACAAGGCACGTTTGTTCAAAAAGACCAATAATAAACTTTCAATATAAAAGCATTACCCAAAGTCATCCTCTACACCTTAAGGTTAGTTTAAAAACTCATTTTACCAACCCACCAAATGTTTGTTTTCTTTGTGGGTAAAGGGTTTCCAAGTAAATGTAAGAATTTAGCCAAGCATGACTTTAAAGATTTGCTTAAAAGATAAAAAAAAGATTCATAGATAAACACAAATCAAAATCTATTTAAGTTTCAGTTCTTACATTATATTGACGGAAGAACTTGAAACGCCAAAACAAGTGGCTCAAAAGTAAAAGAACGAAAGAGTAAACTAAGGGGAAGAGAAGAATTAAACGGTTGGAATAAAGGCTTTGGCTGGTATTTGTAGGCAAGTACTGGACAAGAACAAGGGTAGTCCCTGTCAGAGCACATGTCGTGCTTGACAGAGGATCCTGCAGGAATCTAGTCAATACTTGGACACGAGGTGTGCTTGTCAGGGGCACAGGTCGTGCGATGTCAGAGGCACGGTCGTGCTTGTCAGGTGCAAGAAGTCAACTTTTCTCGGGCAGAAGAAATGGGGCACAGGCCGTACAAGGGTGAGCACGGGCCGTGCTTGGCCAAAACATACCAGTCTTCAATATTTTCTTCTATTTCTTGCATATTTGACTCTTTTTGTGATTTTTACCTGGATTAAGCCGAAAAACTAAAAAAGGTAACAGTAATGTACTGTTTTGATCATAGTTAGTCAGTTTTAACCCAAAATGCGAAAGATAAATAATGTAAAAATATGCATATTTTGGTGTGTATTACTTTTTGACACAGATTTGTCTAATTTTGATCGATTTTATGAGAAATAAGTTGTTTCCATTTCTGCTGAGCTTGGGTTCTTTCTTTATTGTTGCTGCTAGTTATTTGAAACGCACTCAAGGGTTGATTTATTGTTGATTATCAATTGGATTTGAGGGAGATTTTCATGATTTTTTAAGTCTATCATCTTAAAACTATAACTTCAGTTTAGCTTGGGTTCTTGCCTGCCATTTATTTAAGAAAGATTTTTATACAAATTTAGTTAGTTGGTTGTAATGACTATGATCATGTATCGGTTTATAAATGGATAAACAAAGTGTTGGTAAATACTTTAGCGAGTAAAAAAAACATATGTTTACTTGTATCCATAGTTATTGAATCCAACTTTATGATGAGCTATATCATATTTGTTGATCTGAGCCTAAGTGTAAAAAATAAAAAAGAAAGTAAACTACCTTATTCTCATGGCAACGCGTGAACAATACTATCTAGTTAAACATAATTATGTACAAGCATTTAACAGAAAGCTATTCTACAAAACTAACATAAACTTCATAAAACTCACATAAAGTGATAACCTGTTTACTATTTTATACAATGCATCTCGCGACAACTTAGTCATTAATAATAGGTTATTCAATTGATTGTCCGGATCGATGATAAGGTTCTCGGTTTCTGTTAAACGACCACTAATTAAAACTTGCTTTTATTCACTCTATTTGGTAAATATAAAACCAATAGTCTATGTCATCCTGAATTAAGACTAACTTGAAACATATTTACCGAAACATCGGTGTTGGAGCTATAACATCGCACCGTGTTGGAGCTATAACATCGCACCACACTGACCATTTAGGTATAGAACTCTAAATACCATCATTAATAATATATAACCCATATTCAAACAAACATAATCCAAGCTTACTAGTAATCAAACTATCCAAAAAACCAAAGATTTTCAAATATGTGCAAAGTAGCAACAAAATAACCCAACTTAACCATTTATATTTACTAGTAAGCAAACTATCAAAAAACTAATGAGCTTTAAATTTAAGGAAAGTAGCAATAAAATTACCCAACTTAAGCGTCCTTAAGTAACTTATAGATCTTCAAGATCATCATCTTCACCATCACAAAATGTAGACATATCATCATCATTTTCTTCAACATCGTCTTGTCATACAATTAAAACAAATAACAAAAATGTAGAATGTAGTGTACACTTCACTTAATCATTGTATTTATTAGGATACTCACCTTCAAATGCTTGTGATTGTAACATAGATGGGTCGGGGTTAATCGGCGGCTCTTTATCAACCATATTTTCTAATTCATTAAAATTAAGTTCTCATTCCGCCTCTTCTTCAACCATCCAAAAGTCAATTCTATTGATATTTGGTAATCAATCGGGTCGTATGTTCTATTATTCTCGTTGAGCCTAATGAAGTCAAATGTAATGTTTATGTAAAATATTAATCAAAAAATTAAAATAACAAAGATGTAAATTATATCATACTTATTTTGTAGATGTAAGTTGTAATGAACATAGACGAGATCACAAAGTCTTTGATGCTGCTCCAATCGATTTCTTCGTTTGGTGTAGATACTTTCAAATACCACTCTAATTACGTTCACATCCGAAAAAAAGACGCAGTTTGACTTAGAGTTCTTGTTGCAAAAGATTGCAACTCCGGGCAATCTCCACCAACAAACAATTTCTACTATCATCTAAGCAAAATAAAAATAGCATATCATAATTTATTCATAAAACTGAAATCAGTAATAAAATTACAAATAAATTATCTTACCGGGACGAGTACGCTTACAACAAGCCACGACTACCAGTCTACCAAAACAATATACTGGATCACAAAATTTCATTAAGTGTGTTGTGACTATTAAAGAATCTTGACTTGACTTGTGTTTAATCATGTCAAGAAATCCTCCAAACACCTCTCGTTTCTTTGCATCATTATCTTTATCAAATTGAAATACTAGATTTAACCAATAAGTAGCACCATGGAGATTTTTCTTCAACATCTTATCCCAACGAGCATCAATAATATCAGTATAAAATATATAATGCATTTTCTTGTCCTGCTCAAGCCTTCATATACATAACCTAAACAAGGTATTTCATCGGAATCACACATACGCAAAAGTCTAAAAGCTTGACCCATCATCTTTATCGTTATGATACAATTTTTTCAAAACATGCCATCTAAGATAATAAGCTTAACATCTTTAGTTTTTGGCACTTTCTTCAGCATCTTCTTGAAATCGTTTGATGTAACCATGGCTCGCAAGTTCGATTTATGATCATACAAACTTTTTCAAAGAAATAAATGAAGTACCAAAACGAGTTGCACCAAGTCGAATAAATTATGTCTAACCCGGTCTTTTCCTCAACCAATTCAAAGACCATTTATGATTATACACAAAAATGGTGACCCATGATGCAAGAGTAACCAAATCAGAAACAAAAGGAACCTCAGAAAAGTCCTTTGTAATCAAATTGATGCAATGAGCTGCATAAGGCGACCAACAAATCAATCGATATCTTTCACACAACAATCTTCCTGCAACATTGTAATTAGCAACATTATCATTGACCAAGTAAACAATATTTTGAGAACCAACTATTTCTACAATTTTTTCAAATAAGTTGCATAAGCTCTCTGCATTACTCTTGATATCATATGTGTCAACAGACTGAACAAAAGAGAATTATTTTGGACAATAGACCAAGAAATTAATAAGTGGTCTTTGTCTTGCATCCCGCCATCCATCACTCATAATAGTACAACTCGTTTGAGACCATTTTTTCTAGAAGAATCAACAATGAGTTTCATTGAAGTCTTAGCATCATTCAACAAATTCACACGTACTACATAAAAAGGAGGTCCAAAAGGGAAAAAATTGGTCTGGAACAGGTTGTACTATTATGACTGATGGATAGCGGGATGCAAGACAAAAACTACTTATTAATTTCTTGGTCCATTATCCAAAAGGGATTTCTTTTATTAAATATGTTGACGAATCTAATATCGAGAGTAATGCTGAGAGCTTATGCAACTTATTTAGAGAAACTGTAGAAATAGTTGGTTCTCAAAATATTGTTCACTTAGTCACTGATAATGCTGCTAATTACAAGGTTACAAGAAGATTGTTGTGTGAAAGATATCCACTAACTTGTTAGTCGCATTGTGCAGCTCATTGCATCAATTTGATTATGAAGGATTTTTTATGAGATCCTTTTGTTTCTGCTTTTGGTTACTCTTGCATCACGGGTCACCATGTAATACCCTAAGCAAATCCCCATTAGTCTTAGATAAGAGAGATTCCTAGTTCATAAGGAAAGTCTAGCCTCAAATATCATCAACGCGTTTTGGGCGCTTTGACTGTGGATGCGAGGCGAACCTCACAGTAAAGTGTGCTCGGGTGACAACAATCTAGGGATGGGTGACCTCCCTAAGAAGTTTTCACCAGGGCAACCAAAAGCAAATCCGTGAGCTTCTCATGAGCAAAGCGAACAATATTGGCGGTATGAGGGGCTAGATGTTACAAATGGTATCAGAGTCTCTCTTGTGCCATTTGGGATAGTGAGGTAAACCTCATCAAGGATGGTGAGTCCCCGGGGGTGTCAAAGAGGAACATCTTATGCAAATCCCACATCCCTGAATGTGATGGTAGGGCAAAGCTCATCAAGAACGATGAGTCCAAAAGGGAGGTGTTTGTAATACCCTAGACAAATCTCACATCGGTCGTGTACATGAGAGATTCCAGGTTCATAAGAAAAGTCTAGCCTCAAATATCAACAACGCGTTTTGGGCGCTTTGGTTGTGGATGAGAGCAGAACTTCCCAGTTAAGCATGCTCGAGTGGCAGCAATTCATGGATGGGTGACCTCCCTTGGAAGTTTTCACCAGAGCAATCAAAAGCAAACCATGAGCTTTTTGTGAGCAATGCGGACAATAGTGGTGGTATAAGGGGCCAGATGTTACACACCGTCTTCGTGTATAATCATAAATGATCTTTGAATTGGTTGAGGAAAAACCAGGTGTAGCAGAAATTATTCGACCTGGTGCAACTCATTATGGTACTACATTTATTGCTTTGAAAAATTTATATAATCATAATCGGATTTGCAAGTCATGCTTACATCAAACGATTTCAAGAAGATGCTAAAGAAAATGCCGAAAGATAAAGATGTTAAGCTTATTATCTTAGATGACAGTTTTGGAAAAATTATATCATAATGGTGAAGATGATGGGCCCAGTTTTGAGACTTTTGCGTATGTGTGATTCTGATGAAAAACCTTGTTTAGGTTATACGTATGAAGGCTTAAGTAGGGCAAGAAAATACATCATAGAGTTGTTTAAGAATAAAGCACGTCATAAGCAATACACTGATATTATTGATGCTCGTTAGGATAAGATGTTAAAGAAAATCTCCATGGTGTTGCTTATTGGTTAAAACCCAGTACTTCAATATGATAAAGATAATGATGCAAAGAAACGAGAGGTGTTTGAAGGAGTTCTTAACATGATTAAACACAAGTTAAGTCAAGATTCTTTAATAGTCACAACACTGTTAATGAAGTTTTGTGATCCAGTGGGTTGTTTTGGTAGACCAGTAGCTGTGGCTTCTTGTAAGCGTACTCGTCCCCGTAAGATTAAATTATCTTTAATTTTATTACTGATTTTAATTTTATGAATGAATTATGATATGCTAAACACTTTTGTGTTAGATGATTGGTGGAAAATATTGTTTGAAGGAGATTGCCTAGAGTTGCAATCTTTTGCAATAAGAATTCTAAGTCAACTCGTGTCTTCTTCCGGATGTGAACGCAAATGAAGTGTATTTGAAAGAATCCACACCAAACGAAGAAAATCGATTGGAGCATTAAAGACTTTGTGATCTCGTTTATGTTCATTACAACTTGCGTCTACAAAATAGGTATGATATAATTTACATCTTTGTTATTTTATTTCTTTTATTAATATTTTACATAAACATTATCATTTGACTTCATTAGGCTCAAAGGAAATAATAGAACATACGACCCGGTTGATTACTAAAGTATTGATAGAACCAACTTTTGGATGGTTGAAGAAGAGACAAAAGGAGAACTTCATTTTTAATGTATAGAAAATATGGTTGATAAAGAGCCAGCAATTAACCCCGACCCGTCTATTTATAAACACAAGCATTGAAGGTTAGTATTCTATTAAATACAATGATGAAGTGTTTTATTTTATTTGTAGGCCAAGTTGATGTTGAAGAAAATGATGATGATATTTCTACGTTTGGTGATGGTGAAAATAATGTCTTGAAGATTTATAAGTTGCTTAATGATGCTTAAGTTGGATCATTTTGTTGTTAATTTGCTTAATTTGAAACTCTTTAGTTTGGGGGATAGTTTGATTATTAATAAATGTTAATGATTAAGTTAGGTTATTTTATTGCTACTTTGCACACATTTAAAAATGGTTAGTTTTTTAAATAGTTTGATTACTATTTCATTTGGATTATGTTTGTTTGAATATGGGTTATATATTATTAATGATGGTATTTAAAGTTTTATACAATAATTAGATTCTTTTATATATTTTATGGCATTTATGACATCATCCGCTTCGACGAGTAAAGTGGTTGGCCGACTGACCGGTTCACTGTCTTGTCCGGTTCTAAAACATTGATGTTAACACAGCGACTCGGTATCGCACGATTAGCCACCCGTTCATGCGTTAAAAAAATACGGGGGGGGGGGGGGGGGGGGGGCATAACTGCTTGTTTAATACAATATGCGAGATCTATTAATGCACGGAAAATTATACGTTATAACGATAAAGATCAAAAACGTTTTTTATAAGAAAAATAAAAACTTAAAATACTCATTAGAATAAGCATATTGATCACTCCATGTTCTTAATAATAATGTTTAAAATATGACAGCAAAAAGAAGTTTATAGACCAGAGTGGTTGGCTAGCCATCTGAGGTCAAGTGCATGATGTAGAAGTTGGTAGATAACATGAAAATGCACCAGATTAGATTAAATTATACTACTCAATAACAGATTGAGAAAGAGAACACCAAAAGGTTGAAAGAGATCAAAATTGAAAACTCTTATGTATTAAATCATTCTACAAGTTTTTAGGCTCATAATAAATAACCATTTCCATAGGATTTAATCAAGATAAATTTTGACATCAATGCCATTATCAATAAGGGATTGCACAACTGCTCTAATTTTACCTTCAAATTTATCCCTTTCCCTGGGCGTATAAGAAGCTGTGTACACATCAGCTTCTCTAGCCCGATCCGACAATATCCTACCAATTGCCAAACAAGCAGGGATATCTGACCTGGATTTAAGTGCTGCTTTGATGTCTTTTGAGTTTGTGCCAGCAACCGCCACCTGTTTGCTAGTCACCCTGTGAGTAAGTGAAGCTGAAACAAACCGTTTTGAGATGAAAACATCTAGTGTGAACGGTTCCATGTAAGCTATTGTTCGTTGTTTGAACGATATGTGTTTGTTTGGATTCTTGGATTTTTTTTCTTTTTGGTAAGTATACGGTCGACTGTTATCATCGTCCAAAAAATCCTCTACTCCAAAAAAGCTTCTTGGTCCAGAATGAGCCTGTATTTCCATTTTAAACAAAACAATCATTTAAACCTTCAGCTAAAATACGACTATGCATATATTAGAGGTACCAATTTACTTCAAGCATTCAAAGTAGCTTCCTTATCTTTATCCCTATAATTTAACTAACAAACACATTAATTCCTAGAATATATAGATTTTTTAAAACCTTCCACGTCTCATTCTTTATATCTATCCCTATTCAATTAAATAATACTTGTTTATTACTTTTTAAATTATTTTTTCTCTTTCTACCACTCGGATCCCCTTACAACAAATATAAAATATTGGATAGGGAACCACTTTAGTTTTACATCAAATTATAGAGATGAAGTATAGAGATAGGAATCATGCTGTGGAGTAAAAAAAAATAGTGAAATTTGTATTTTTCCTATAATTTATTTAGGGATAGAGATAGATATAGGGAAGCTATTGTGGATGCTCTTATGAACAGGTTGAATTGGGTTAGATTTTATCTTTAACAGATAGAAAGTCACCAAAAGTGTATTTTAAGGTATAAAACATCCTAATCGTTTTATTATTAATAAAAAGACAGTTTTTTTTATTGAAATAACACAGAATTTATAATCAAATTTGATGTACTAATCAATATTGTGGACGAATATTGTTTTGGATCAACCAAACTCATTCGAAATATTTGTGTCTTGATGTTTAGTATTGTCAAGTCACAAAGAAATAAAATAGTACGCATTCGCAATCCTTTGACAAATTATCGAATCAACACCATTATTATTCTCGAGACAAAAATTGTATGCATATCCATAACAAAGGTTGTAGTTTTTGTTGATCCATATATTTGTTCACCCATCTTGCACTAAAAGCAATGCTAACTATTTCTAACAAAAATAAAGGGTCAAAATCACCACATACCTGACCACTGTGAATATGTCTGGAAATAGCCTTCAAACAGATTTCCGCCCTCTTTTCACCTCCGTTGATATATGCCATAGAACATACACGTTTCAACATGACTCACCGACTCCAAATCAAATTATGATATCTAGTCAATAACAAGTAGAAGTAAGTAAATAAACAAGAACAATTGGAACAAAATTGCAACCAAATCTTCGTTTTCGAAGATTTTGCCAACCAATTTTTTTAACCATGATGGCAATCAAGTTGTAATTTGTTACACATTTCAGAAACAAACATGTTAGAAAGATCCCATGATGCCATGCCACCAGTTTATGCCAGGTCACCTGACACATCGACTGTTATGATAATGTGGCAATCTTTTTTAAACAAACATAATCTAACTAGAAATATTTGTGTAGTATCTACAATTTCTAGAGCTGTATGGAAGTTAAGAAGTTGGCACAAATCCAAGATTGACCCAAATTTAAAGTGGCAATTTTTTTTTAAACAAACATAATCTAACTAGAAATATTTGTGTAGCATACACAATTTCTAGAGCTATATGGAAGTTAAGAAGTTGGCACAAATCCAAGATTGACCCAATTTAAACCCTGCAATAGTGACCTAAAACCATAGTTGTATAAGCAACCTCACCGATTGCTTTTGATGCATAGAAATCATGGATGATTAAGTAGTTTGAAACAGTAGAAATCGGATTGAGGTTGTAGTACCTTAACTTGGATGAAGATCGAGATGAAATTTCTCAAAAATCGCCAAAGTGGGTTAAACCCTAGAAATAGCCCCGCTATCGAAAGCTCTTGATTTCGGATCGGTCCAAATAACAAAAGGATGAAGGGGGCAGATGTTATTTCTTTTATTTATTTTTTATTATTATTACTTTTTTTTTTTGAAAAGCATCTTATTTCTTTTATTAATAATTTTTTTTAACGGCAAATATATTAAAACTTAAAAGAGACTCCTAGAAAGTAAAGGTGTTCAACGAATCGAATTTCGAATACTCGAGTAATTCGAATTTCATTATTTAATATCTGGATTCAAAACTCGATTCGAATTCGAAATAGATTCGTCGAATCGAATTCAAATTCAAAATAGAAAATCCAATTCGAAATTCGATTCGATTCGTATTCAGATTTCGAATACGAATCAATAAACTCATTTTAAATGAACCAAAAAACATGTTTTAATTTTATTTTCAAAACTAATAAAAAGTTAAATTATCATAGTAAAAAATACAAATCTATATACGTATAAAACTAATAAACAAAAAGATTTATAATTTATAATTGTTCAAGAAAATGAAACCGTGAATAAAAAGGAAATGTTTCAACCTTCAAGGTATATTTCAAAATTATAAAACTTCTAAAATAGGACGTGAATTATAATAAGTTAAACTAATTCAAAATATATTATGAATATTATATTTATATATGAATATATATATATATATATATATATATATATATATATATATATTAGTTTTTATACTCGTGCGTCGCACGGGCTGGGGTCTATATAATACTAAAATAAATAACTCACATTTAAGAAATCAGTCTTCAAAATAATCTTATCACCAAGAACTTCAACTAACCATCAATGGTGGGATCCTACTTAAGCCATGATTACCCAAGAGTGTTTTTTTACTTTCATTGTAAGGTTATGTGTAGTGGGCGTGGAAGCCCACTTTTTTCGAACATAGTGCCTCTTAGCGTCATGATCACCACCCTCTGGGACGCTATGGGTGTTTTTGAGGCCCATGGCGTTACCAACATAGCATACGTGTTTCTTCTCTCATTAGCCAGTCATAACTACAAATGAATTTATAAAGTTTCTAAACCTGTCTTTTTCTTAAATAAAAGCAAAATGTCTTAATTAGATGAACCTTATTTTTAAATAAAATGACTTTTTTATATAACACATTCCTCCCACTACACAACTTTGTGATAAACATCCTTGTCATGTCGTCCTCCACATGACACATGACAGATAACCCTCAAAGGAGGGGGTTACCACTACACATAGCCTAACCACTACGAATTGGAGTGAATAATGGGTAAATTTAAAACTATAATATTTTTTTACTCTCCTACGTATTTAAAACTAAATATAAGGGTATGCGGTATACCGGCGTGGAAGGGGGCGTGATCCATTCCCGTGGAGAAGTCCATAGCGTTTTGGCTAGATGTGTTGTGGGCTTCCTCCAATCAAAGTTTTCCATGGAATTTTTATTTTTGTTTTTTTACTTTTAAACCAATGAAAAATAATCCAACATCACACACCACATCACACCATATATACCCCTATCACAACACCAAATTATGTTATACAATCATCGTCCACATGACACACTAATACCTCCCTTTAACACCATATATACCACATGCCCTAATATTAGAGTAAATTTTATATTAATATTATTTTACTCCCCTAAGAGGGCAAATGAGTCATAGTTGTGGGTATATAAATACGGAGACATTTTATATAAATAAAAATACCAATTATATATATATATATATATATATATATATATATATATATATATAAATAATAAATAAATACCAAAATATATAACAAAAAATGTAGACAATTTTTAAGCGGGAATTTGATCTTAAGGGTTGTTATGGTGATGCCACATCATCAAAAACTTTTCTTTAGATATATAGTTTTACTAGGTTAGTAACTCGTGTACTACACGGGTTGAATTTAGGTTCATAATATTAGTTAAATATAAAAAATGATTAAGAGTTTTAGAAAATTATAAATGACATAATTCATTATAAAATATTTAATTGATAATTTGATTATTTAATACATTAAAGATAACAAATTCTTGATTTGTTTCCTTAAAAAGATTTAAATTATTGAGTAATTTATCAAATTTACATAATGTTTGCCATTTTTTTAAATGGAAATTATATTTAGATAAAATTGGTAATTAGAATTAATTGGTAATTTACTAAATTGATAATTGAATTTGGTTTTGACATGTGACACTGATGATGTGGATACCTTAAAAAGAAGACATGTGAAAAAAAAATTATCACTTTATTAGGATTAAGATAAGATAAGATACTAGGTTAGATTAAAGAATAAAATATTAAATGGTAAAATTTTATATTTGGTTTTATGTTTTTCTTCCATTTCCTTTATTTTTTAAGGCAAGTTAATGTGGAAAAAATTTAAAGGTTTTCTTTACATTTTCTTCGCTATCATCTATTTAAAAAACTCGAAAACACAAATATTTTTCAGTTTCTTTCTAATTCCTTTTATTGTCCTCCATTAAAATAACTCGGGAACACAATGGTAGAGATTACTTAGATATGTTTCATTACGTCGAATGAAAAAATGACGTGTTTGCTATCACATAGGAATGGAATGGACGATTACATAAGGAATGCAATTCCTTCATTTCTAAGGATTTTTATTCCTTAGGAGAGAGATGTTTTTTTTTCATTCCTTCCAAGAATATGAATATTTTTATTCGATTTAATTTTAAAATTTACGAAAATAAAAAATCAAGAATAAATAATAAAATTTAAAAGTTAAAAAAATGAAAAATAAAAAAATAATGAATAGATTCTAAATATTAAAAACAAACTTTAAATATAACAAAATTAAAAAAAATGGAAAACAAATAAACATTTTTAAAAAAAAATTACATTTTAAAAGCGTACCAATCACTCTAACTAACCGACATATCCTTACACCTATTAGTAAACCATATGAAACTCCAAGATTTTATCTCCTTAATCACTTTCTGCAATGAGGGAGTTTTGTTGTTGAAAACAATATGAGTAAACTTAAGGGAAAAACTTAACGCCCATTCGAGGATTGTACGTGACATGTAACAGAGTTTAAACATAATGCATATGTTTTATGTACCCAAGTTATAACTATGATAACGCCCAAATTAAATATCTAAAATCTAGTTATCAAACACTTATCTCTACTTCAAACTATATGCATGCATGCCATAATCTGCCTGCCTGATGAGTAAACTCGGATGAAAAGTTTAATAAATAAATAAAATTTATTCCGAAAACCGGTCCGAGTTCATACATAAAACATTTCTTTTTAACCGGCAAACTATACTACTCCTAAACTACCCCAAATATATTACAATTAAACTCTCAATGCTAAAGTTTAAACCTCAAACCTCCAACCAAGAGGCAATAACCTCTACCAAATGGGCTAGTCGCCCGGTTGACTCATACGTAAAACACTTGACCAACATTCAAAAGAGTTTCATGAGGAACATTAAAGATCACACTATGCTCCCTGCAAATCTTCCTCAAAAACGCATAAATGTAATTGATGGATATCCTCTTGTAAAACCTCGAACCCTGCCTCGCCGTCACCACCGTGTTCCCCATTATATGCACCACTCCGGCCGCCCTGCAACTCATCAGAAACTCCATTTCGTCCACCTCCGTATGACTGCTCACCATCCCCGATGACAAGTTTTCCGCCACAATGGAATCGCTTCCCGTCAGCATCACTTCATTTGACCGGGCGGTTTGCTGCACCGATCCGATAATGCTATAGTCGTCAGAATCGGAGCATCCTTCCATCATCGACTCGAGCCTTATGAACAGATGTAGATTATCAAAAAGTTTCCTCTCGAATTCGTCGTCTTTTTTATGAAGATCTTTATAACCGTATCTCGCCACGCATCTAAACATGTGAAAGTTCTTGGGTCCGATTCGTTTCACAAGGAATCTTTCGTCTTCTGGGACGGTGTAGACCGGAAGATACTTAACGCACACGAAAACCACCACTGAATGGATGGCAGGTAAGTTGGTTATCAAATGTGAGAATATATGTGGGACCCCACTTGCTAGCTCGGTGTACACGAGCCCAATCCCGGGAACACGGACTAGACCAAGACTAGGGCCGAGACCAAGAAGCCATGCCATCGAGATCTTGCTATGCATCTCAAACTCGTATCTTTTGACCGTTCCATAATGCCAAATGTACATGATAAGGAGGAACACCCCTGCGATCACGAGTGGGACCCACCCGCCTTGGTTAATCTTGAAAAGGACAGATGAGAAGTAGGTGCACTCGATTACCAGAGATAAGACGGTGAATATCGATACCAGAATCCAGTGGCAACGCCATACTAGTAACATTACGAAAATCATGAGGAATGTGGTCACCATCATCACTACGACAACTGCAGTCCCTGTTACAATCGAGCAAGATTCTGATTAGTTAAGAGTCATATAATCAATCTGATGGGTTACGTTCAAATGAGAACTTTTTATTTTGAGAACTTTTGAGAACCAAATCTCAACCACTAATTTCAGGTAGGGACCACTATAATTCATTGGGGGGGGGGGGTCCATATATATAAACTAGAGACTTAGAATGGTTATCAAAAGTTCTCAAACCCAATTGGTTCTCAAATGATCATCTCCCTCAATCTGATTATCTAATGATGGTAAGCTAAGATTACCATAGGCATTGCCGATTTGGTTTTGATTTTTGAATCCAACGGTTACAATGATGCAAAGAACCATAAGAATCCAATTGATATCTGGAACGTATATCTGCCCGAGAAATTTCTTGGATGTATGAACAACTTTGACTCGAGGAAAACAGCCAAGCGCATTTGCTTGCTTAATTATTGAAAAAGTAGCGGATATAGTAGCTTGACTCGCGACAATAGCCGCTAAAGTTGCAACAACAAACATCGGCCAGTATATACCGTCTGCACAATTACGAAAATATATAAAGTTGCTTAATCATTTGTTGTACTCTTCTATTTGCTTACTTATTCAAATAGAGATGGCAATTACGATTTACGAACCATAATGGGTCAATTCGGGTTGTGTTTTATATCAAACGAGTCAAAATCAAAAGGTTTAGTGAACCTTCAAAATTGTTTTATTCAAATGATCTTAATAATATTGTTTTCGCAAGTCAATGCAACTCTACCAAACCCGTAACATACCTGGAATAGAGCGGTAAAAGGCGTCATACACATGTTCCTTGTTCTTCATGAGGTAGGCTGCTTGTCCACAATAAGCCAGGAGAAGGCATGGGAACACGACAACTGTAAATGCCAGCTGGATTGCTGAAACCGGAAAATGGGCAAGGTCTGCAAAAAGTGCTTCGGTCCCTGCAAATTTTGATAGATCATACACGATCAAATCTTGAAAAAGAAATCTTTTTGGGTCGACTTCGGTCAAAATATTGCATAAAAAACTAGAAATCTTTAGTTTTACCTGTGATGCTGAGCATGATCCCTCCTAGGGAAATCCAACCACTTTTTCCTCGCCTTCTAAAGTAACGGAAAATATGTAAGGGTGAAAAAGCCCGTAACACCCCTATATCATGTTTGCATATGTTAAAAATCCCGATTCCACCAATTAATAGAAACCAAAGCAACACAACTGGAGCGAAAAGCCACCCGACTTTATCTGGACCATAATGTTGCAGGCTAAACAAACCTAGTAGTATGATGACGGAAACAAGTACTACGATATCTGCAACAAAGAAAGAAATGAACCAAAAAGTTTGGTTTATTAATAAGAAAAGAAAATAAATTTGTTTATATGAAGAAATATATATATATATATATATATTTAGATTTAGATTTACCATTACTCAACCCAGGATGGTCTATCTTGATACCACCAGAAGCTGATAGAACTGGTAAAATCATATAACTGGGTAAGGATTTCATAAATAATATAAAAACAAATAGAAGATCATAGAGGTGGCAAGTTTAACACCTTTACTTTTTAATGGGTCAATTCAGGTTAATAGGTTATGTTTTATCCCTGGGCGAGTTATAATTCTGTAATCATATTTGATGCACTTAAAGTTTAAAAAATTTAGACAAGAATTTTGGTCCAACTCAACCCGTTTCTTCTTGTACAAAAAAAGGACTTGTTTGTTTTGACCCACTACTCACACACACATTTTACCATACCTCATGATTTGACCACGTTTTGACCAAAATTACCTGAAATAGCAGGAGTTAAAATTCCATCTCCAATCACCATGCAAGTACCAACAAGAACAAGTAAAAGAAGAGCATTCTTCTTAAATGCATGTGCTTCCAACCATCTTTTGGTTTTTGCAGCAAATGACTGTTTATGAATTGTGTTTCGACTATAAGTAGTCAACTCTTCATCGGTTCTATGTTGATTGGGAATTGTATTAACTTTTGCATGCCGACACAGTAATGAGTAAAGAGCAAAAGTTCCACCTGCACGAACAAAATACAAATTTAGTCGTGACCTATCAAGGTATCACTTTGTGGGTCCGACCTCCATTTCTCATGAAATGAATGGGACCCAGAAGTTCAAAATTTATAATCTTCTTAGCTATCCAATTATTCCCTATAATACAGAACTTAAAGAGTCCAACTAGACTTCATTCTAGAGCCCATGAATCATACGATCTACTAAATACGAAAATGCATTGAATGGACAATTAACACACACCAAGTTCGCCTGGATGTGCCTCATGCTAAACAAAGAATAGCATTTGGACGTTAAGTCTATCTCACAGCTCAATAAGCCTGCAAAAAAGCACCACATAAAGAGCTAATGAGGATAGACATATGATCGGAAATGGGATTATTGGAAACGTGATGGAGTGGTAAACTCGAGAATGAGACAAAAATATATTTTAGAATAGTGTGAAATGTGTAGAAGGTGAGTCAAAGAGTTGGTCAAACTTGATGCAACTGGTCATTCATGCATCTTAGTTAATGCCAACTACGGGATTTAACGTAAGTAAGATCATTTGGGTTCAAGATGATGAAGCAAATTATTTGGATAAGTCAACTAGGACCACTTGACAGGTTAAGATTAAGGGTAAGCTTGGCGCAACCAGGCTTCCACTTTTATTGATTTCGAGGAGTGGGGCTATACTTGAGCTAAAAACACTTATTTTATCTCCTTCCTAGTTTATAATGATTGTAAGGACTTGACAGAAAAAAAAAAAAAAAACTTTATACAAACAAATATGTTTGGCCGAAGTCACAAAAATTAGGCAACTCTCATATCCAAAATTTAATTCTACAAATTTCTAATCAATCAACATAATTCACCTACAAGCCCTTAATCCTAATCCATATATGAGAAATAGTCCCTATCTAATATGTAAAGCATCAATAATGCTTATCGATAAAAATGTTAATAATTGAAAAGGGAGAAATGGATGTACCTTGACCATTGTCACTTGCGCGGCAAACAATAAAAACATATTTAATTAGCGGGATAAGAGTAAGAGAATATATGATTAAGGAGAGTGCCCCAATAACATCCTCCGGATCATCGATTCCTTTTGGAAATGTATTGTAGAATACGTATAGGGGAGAAGTTCCCAAATCCCCATACACAACTCCAAGACTTTGAAATGCAAGACGAAGAAGCAACATAATGGAGGATTTCTACATGAAACAGTAGTATGTCGTCAAAAACTATTATCTTTATAACCACATTACTAGTTAAACACTATTAAAGTAAAAAATGTGTTAACATTTTTTGTTTATTTTACCTACTAAATAAAAACCATATTCATAAATTGCAACAGTTTCCATCATCGGAACCCTTACAAACAAAAGAATATACCTAGTAAAATCTCACTCAAAACAGTAGGGTTTGGGGAGGAGTGTCAGATGGGACACACCTTACCTCTATCCCATAAGATAAAAAGGCTGCTCCCGAGAGATCCCGGATAATGGGACCCCTTACAGGAATCAAACTGGTTCCTATAGTATTTCCTTTCAAGCTAAAATTATCTCCTTTCCCATTGCATCCTATGATCCTAAACAAAAAAATGAAGACGATTTTGATTCGAGTCCATACACCATTATCAAGTAAAACTACCAGCATGTTAACTCTCAAACAATAAGCATCAATTTATTAAATGTAATAAATCTCAAACTCATTGAGTTTTGAGTTTAAACTTCAATCCCATAAGATTACACATGAATTTGAGAAATCTTATGGTTCAAAGGATCCAGCCCACAACAACAAACAGAAAATACCAATTCAACCCTAAATCAAGAAAAAAAACAATGCAAAAACAAAATACAAGATTAACCCTAAAATTCATCCAAAAAAAAAGAAAAAAAAAAAAGATTACCTTTTCTCTGTACATATTCTTGAGCCTACCAGCTTCTTCATCCATAGGCTGATCAATCTTCTGCTCCAAAGCCCATATCCCACCTTGATTTTCAATTTCTTCATTCATATCAATTTCCATTATCTACCCTCCAGATTCAATCAACTAGAACAGAAACCCAATGCATAAATTCCCAAATGTGAACTGAAATCAAACCCCTGAATCCAAGAAAGTGAAATCAAATGTTGGATTGAATTGGAACCAATTCAACTTGACTTGATTCCCAAGCAACTAAAACCGAACTCCGAAAGCATTTAATTAAAAAATGGATCGAGGTTTTGGATTGAAGAACACCGACAAGGGGAAACTCAAGTTTATCACTTTATCTAAAGTGGGGTCAGCAGCTCAAAATAATTTGTTGATTATGGAGCTTCTAGAAGTAGAAGAGTAAGCAGAGAGGTTGATTCGAACTTGGTTTTGCTGTTTTCTCAATTTGGGTTCTAAATTGAAATGGGTGTTCGATGAGGAGGAAGAAATAGGATGAAGAAATTGAAGGAACCGGTGAATCCAATGCAACAAGTGGGAAGAAATAGGATCGAAGATGAAGAAAGTGTGGTGGGTTTAAATTTTTTATTTTTATTTTTTAAATAATAAATGCTCGAGAAGTACCAAACCTTTGATTGAATTGAATTATAGTGTAACCACTTTACGTGTGTTTCCACAAAACAAACAAAAAATTGTGAATGAGTTCACATGTTATTCTCAACATTAATGGCCTAAGAGACTAAGATAAACGTGATATTGTTTTTTTTTTCTTTTTCAAGAACACTAGATGTGAACTTAGACCAAACGTAGAGGATTGTTGTTTCCTGTTATCTTTTAGACATTTTTTTTGGGTTAAATTAGCGTCATATTATCACCTCACACTTTCACACTTTACCTCCTCAATACTTATGCCACACTATTTTTTACCTTTTTTATTATTAAAAAATAAAAAAAGGAAGAGAGGGAGATGTGGGTTTAGGAGAGAGAGATAGAGAGAAATTGTGAAAGGAGAGGAAGAGAAAGAATGCGGGGCTTGGGGATCGTAGGTTTCCATTTTTGCTGCGGGTTACACCAAATGCAGTGGTGTCATCGTAGTTCTTGATGCCAGATCAGCAACCTCGCTAGATGCGGGGAACCCATTGTAATTGCCCTTACAATGAAGGAGAGTGTGAAGGTAGAAGTACTAGAAGGTAGTATACCCAGAAGTTAATACGATTGTGTCACGCATAAAAAAAGAAAAAAGTAGTAAAAATAAGTAGATGGGGTCTCGTAAGGAGAGTAGTAGAATTTTCTTTTTATTTGATTTAATATGAAAAGTATTTATGAGCCCCATCCCAATCTCAAAACACACACAAATTATATGTGTCTCCCAACCTTTTTCCTCTCTCTTTATCGTGTGGAAGACGTAAATGGAATCGTGACCATGTAAAGCCCGAGGAACCTCACTTTCTAGGCGTGATACCATTCACATTAAGACCAACCTATTACATATGGATATCATCATCGCTACACCGCCTGTGTGGCAACACATTTAGGTTTTATCATCATCACACATAGGGTTGTAAATGAATTGAACCGAACGAAGCCCTGTTCATGTTCGTTTGTTAAGCATTAAATGTGTTCACAAACACATAACAAACGAAAATTCTTGTTTGTGTTCGTTTACTTAAAGACTTTAACTTGTTCACGAGCGCAAATGAACATATGTTATTTAAAAAAAATCAACATTCTTAATTCCAATACCATATATAATCACCTTATATAGGGAGACATTTGAGAACCACCCCAATTCATGAGAACCGCGAGAACTAAGTGTAAACGTGTTAGATTGGTGATAAGAAAATTTAACAAAGCTTTAAATGAATGAAATACACGTGTGAAAATATTTAGATTGTGAGAATATAATCTTACATATTCATTTAATGAACATTTACACATGTAGAAATCTTTAATTTATACATGTTTAAATGTTTAATTTTTTTTTTCAAACAAGTTTAAATGTATGATTTAAACAACAATGGCGAAGTATATAAGAGGCTCCGGGGACCCCGGTCCCTCTCGTTTTTCGCTCAGAAGTGTCGATTTCATGTGTAGTTCCTCTGAAAATTTTATATGTATTGAGTCGGTCCCTACTGATTTTCCCCCTAAAGTACAAGGGCTAAATATCCGTTAAGATGTGACTCATATTATAAAACAATAACTAGTTTGAAGAAAATCAATGCCAGTTTTCGGCCAAATTAATTTCTGATGCGTTTTTCATTAAGCAATTTGATCAACCCAGGGGCTATGCGCCTTGGACCCCTCTAGGTGTTGCCACCGAACGGTTCACGAACGAAAAGTTTTGTGTTAAAGTTCGTTCATTTATGAAGCAAAAGAATGTAAACGAACTTCTATCCAATCACACAACTAAACCCTTTGGAGTAAACATAATGGTTAGGCCGCACCCTGTGACCTTAATGATGTGGCTGGGGGGGGGGGGGGATCGGCTACACTGTTACACCATGGTCCTCGTCATAGTTTTGATCCCCATGTGACTCTCTCTCTATCCATCTCGTGTCTCTCTCTCTCTATCCATCTTCACCAATACTCTCATTTCTTTCCCTCTCGTGTCTCCCTCTCTCTATCCATCTTCTCTTTTATTTTTTAATATTAAATAATATTAAAAGAAATAAAGAGATGTGTAGTGTGTTGCTATTTTAGTATAATTGGATTAATTATGGATCTCCAGATCGTATCCGATTGAAATCTTGAGCGAACCCTCGAGATTTTCAGTCCGAAAGTGAATCACGCTTTCTGGAGTTTCCAAGCATTCGAATTTCTAACAAAGGACTGAAAAACTATTGTTGAAGAATGGTGAATTCAACGAAAGCGAAGTTCGAATTTGAAAAACTTGACAAGTTCGACGGCCAGGATTTCCGTCGTTGGCAGAAAAAGATGCAATTTTTCTTGACGTCAATCAAGTGTGCATATGTTCTGTCCACCCCCAAGCCTGAAGAGATCGAGAATGAAACTGTTGCTCAGACTGCGACCCGTATCAAGTGGATACAAGACGATTTCTTATGTCGTGGTCACATTCTCACTGGTATGTCGAATGCTTTGTTTGATATTTATCAAAATGTCGAATCCGCACAGTTACTATGGAACAATTTGGAATCGAAGTACTTGTCTGAGGATGCCTCTAGTAAAAAGTTTCTTGTCAGTAATTTTAATAACTTTAAGATGGTCGATTCTCGTCCGATCATGGAACAGTATAACGAACTGTTGAGAATTCTGGGACAGTTTCAACAACATAATCTTAAAATGGATGAAGCAATTGCTGTGTCTAGTATTATAGACAAGTTTCCCCCAAAGTTGGAAGGATTTCAAACACGTTTTGAAACACAAACCAGAAGACTTAAGTCTGGTTCAACTTGGGAGTCACATCCGGATTGAAGAGTCACTAAGGGCTCAGGATGGTGACAAAGGAAAGGGCAAAGCTGTGACCGAAGGGTCTGTGAATGTTGTGGAAGAAACTGGTGGTTCCAAACAAAGTACTGGTTTCAAAAACAAGGGAAAGCGGCCTATGAATAGTGGTGGAAACAATGGATCAAACAATGATCCTAACAAGAAGCAAAAACTGGTTTGCTGGATGTGTGGTCAAGCAGGTCACTTCAAAAGGGATTGCCGTGTAGGCAAAGGAAAACGAAATGGTGCTAGTAACGGTGCTAGTAGCAGCGGTGGAGGATCTAAGGATCCTGCTGCTAAGAACCAAGGTTTGGATTTTGTTCACAATTTTAATTCGGTTGAGAATTATGTATCATTTATTTGTGAAGCATTTTATGTGCAGGATGATCATATTTCCTGGTGGGTCGATTCAGGAGCAACAAGTCATGTTTGCAAGGATTTTCGTTGGTTCAAGAACTTTGTGCCAATTGAAGATGGATCTGTCTTAAAGATGGGAAATGTTGCTACTGAAGCGATCAAAGGAATTGGTTCTGTTGACTTGGTTTTCACTTCTGGAAAGACTTTAAATTTGAATAAAGTGTTGTATGTACCCGGGATTCGAAAGAATCTGTTGTCTGGTATTGTCTTGAATAAGTGTGGTTACAAACAAGTACTTGAAAGTGACAAGTTTATCTTGTCGAAACATGGTAACTTTGTAGGGTTTGGTTATTTATGCAATGGTATGTTTATGTTGAATCTTGAAAGTCCATCATTTGTGAATGAATCTGCATATTTAACTTCTGAATCTGTTTGTATGACTTCGTGTAGTTCTAGTAATGAGTTTCGTAAATCTGATTTATGGCATGCTAGATTAGGTAATGTCCATTATAAAAGATTGTTGGAAATGTCTAAAATGAGTCTAATACCTGCGTTTGAGTTAAACAATGAAAAATGCCATACTTGCAAGCTAACAAAAATTACTAGAAAACCTTTTAAACAACAAGTCATACGTGATTCTAAAGTTCTAGATTTGATTCATAGTGATTTATGTGATTTTCATTCTACTCCATCTTTAGGAAATAAAAAATATGTAGTAACATTCATAGATGATGCATCTAGATTTTGTTATGTTTACTTACTACATGCTAAAGATGAAGCCTTGGATAAATTTAAAATTTACAAGGAACAAGTAGAATTACATAAATCGGATTTGATTAAAACTCTTAGGACCGATAGAGGAGGGGAGTATTATGATCCAGTTTATTTTCAATCAACTGGAATAATACATCAAGTCACGACTCCTTATACACCACAACAAAATGGTGTGGCAGAAAGGAAAAACAGGACTTTGAAAGAAATGGTAAATGCCATGTTGTCCTACTCTGGTTTGAGTGATGGGTTTTGGGGTGAGGCTATGCTAACAGCCTGTTATTTATTGAACAGAATTCCTAACAAGAAGAATAAAAGAACCTCATATGAACTTTGGTATAACAAGATGAAGATCAATGTAGGGAGGAATTCATTATTTTGTTTAGTTTGATTGTAATAGTTTAGTTTCTTGTAATTGTTATGTTTTGGTAGGCTAGCGAAACTACCGAGCGAAACTGTAGTTTCGCTCGGTACCTAGTTTAGACTGGCTCAGTGACAGTTTCGCTTGGCCAGCGAAACTGCCAGCGAAACTGTTCACTGGACAGTATATATGGGCAGCCTTGTGCAGCCATTTGTAACCTTCTCAATCATTGTGAACCCTAATACAAGAAATCTTCTTTTGGTGAGTTTTGGTGACGGCTAGGAGCTTATTTCAGTATATTGTAGCTTGTTTATCATTCCTTATCCATCCTTTGGTTCATATTGAGATTGTTCATGGCTAGAAAACCATTTTAGTCATTGGAAATCACATATCTTGTTGTTTATTTGGTTTTCTTCTCAAAAACATCATTATTTGCACTGATAAAGATCAGTGAGGACTAAAAATATGGTATCAGAGCCTTTGTGCTCTTGATTTTGGTGTTTTTGAGTGTTTTTGGGTAAATTTTGAAAAAGTCTATTTGATTCTGAAATCTGCTTGTTTTGGACTGGAAATTGTTTGAATATTGTGTGTTTTGATGTCTTAAACACTAGGCAATCAACCGATCATTAATCCATAGTGATTTGGGTTGATTTCTGATCATTTATTTTTCAAAAAGAGGGTTTTCTGTTCTGGGCGAAACTGTTGTTTATTCAGCGAAACTGTGCCTTCAAACAGCGAAACTATCAAGTCATTTGGCAGTTTCGCCGAATTATAACCGAGCGAAACTGTCATCACCGAGCGAAACTATTCTTTCGCCGAACATCGAGAAGCGAAACTATTGTCATTTTTCTTGAACGAAAGTTCAAACCAGTTTCCAGCGAAACTAGCTAGCGAAACTGTGTGTCATCGGGTATTTCCGAGCGAAAGTACTGCCCGTGCATACAGCGAAACTAGTTGGCGAAATTGCTGAACTGTTTCAGTATTGTCAAGCGAAATTGCTGGCGAAATTATAAAATCCAGCGAAATTGTTCACCTGTTCAGGATTTCCGAGCGAAATTGCTGGCGAAACTATATCTCCCAGCGAAACTAATCAATTTGTCTTGTTCTTGGTTTGTTCTTTGTCTTTCTTATTTCAGGCTGATTTAAGATGGCGTCAGGTACAAATGCTGGTGACACTGAGAGTATTGCTCCAAACCGACCTCCAAGGCTGATCAATGGCGACAATTTTGAGGATTGGAAACGATGTCTCAAATCGTTCTTCTTGTACACCGACTATAATCAATGGTTGTCAATTGTCAACGGACCTCACGTTCCTACAACTACTACTGGTGAAGTAACACAGATCAACAATACTCCGTCTTCATTCTCTGAGAAGGACTTGAAACTCATTGATCGTGATCAAAAGGCTCTCGGTGCCCTTTCTCTATGCCTGTCACAAGAAATCTACAACCGTTTTGCTGAGCACACTGACGCAAAAAGTTTGTTTGACGCTCTCTGTGAGTTCTATGATGGCAATGAAGACCTGGTGAAGGACAAGGAAGCCCAAGCCACCAAAGAATTCAATTCATTCACAAGCATGAAGAATGAAAAGCTAGTGGATTTGACCAATCGCTTCCTAACTGTATCAAGCAATCTGAAGAAATATGATGCGAAACTCACAAACTCAGAACAAATCAAGAAGCTGCTGGATGCTCTTCCTCCCGAGTGGAGCATTCAGGTTCGCATGCTAAAACAAGAAAGAAGTTTTCCCGACTACAAGCTCATGGATGTTATTAACAAGCTTAAATCCTTTGAGTTGGATGTGCAAAGGAGAGAATACAATCAAACCATGGGTCCAACTAAAGTTTACTCTCCAAATTCTGCTTTCATCTCAACCGTCACACCCAAAGGAGCTTTCTCTCAACTTCAATCGTCACATCTTGGATCTGGGTCATCCTCAACTGCATCTGCTTCCGCCACTAATCAGCAAACATCCCAGATTTCACCTGAATACATGAGATTGTTCTCATTGTTTACTAACAGCTATCAAGCTTTCGCTGCTGGAGAACTTCAAGGTTCAACTCTGACTGCTGAGGACATGTACCAAGTTGATCCAGATGATTTAGAAGAAACTGACCTGAAATGGCAAATGGCCATGTTAACTGTTCGAGCTAGAAAATTCTTCGAACGCACTGGGAGAAACACCTTCAAGAATCAAAATGGAAGAGTCGGCTTCGACAAGGCTAAGCTCAGATGCTACAACTGTAAGCAACTCGGCCATTTCAAAAGGGAATGCCCAAGTCCAATTGTCACTGAACCGACCTCTGAGCCAGCAACTCGTGCCATTCCTATCACTGACAAAGCAGAAGCCAAGCCAACCAAAGAACTGGCTCTTCTGACTAACTTCGACTGGAATTCGGAGGTCTCTGAAACCGAGGAAGCCATCAATCAAGCTCTTGCAGCTCAAATTCAGGAACAAAGCCATGAGCACACAGTTAACAGTTGTCAGAAGGAAGAAGCTGAGAAGAAGGTGAATGAGAAAACTGCGAGCACACCAGCATGCACATGTGAAAAAGCCCTGGCTGCAGAAAAGGTTATAATGGATCTCTCATATGAATCTGTTCAAGATATGTGCTCACATCCTTGTAGAATTCGTTTGTTCGGCGTCTACAAGGCCAATCGATTGTTAATTGATACCAACAACGAATTAAAAACCATGAACACCCAATTAAAAGAAAATGAATCAAAATATTTTGTGAAATTAAATGAAGCAATGCATGAAAATGAACATTTAAAACAAACTCTTCTTGCAAAAAATGTTGAAATAAACATGCTTTCTGAAAGAGTCACATTAGCCCAATTTGAAACCTCTCAACTTCAGACCAAGTTAGATAGATGGACCGTTTCACAAATGAAAGTTGAAGGGATGCTCGTTAAACAACGAGGAGCTAAAATAAAAACCGGAATAGGCATGGAGAACAATGGAAATGTGTTTCCTAAGGTTTATCCTCCTCCTAGCACGCATTGTTATTCACCTACTCCGAAACCTCATCCCTTAAATGATTTAATTCCTAGTGATGCTAACAGTCTGCATGCAGGTCTAGAAGGAGTGAACCATAAGGAGATCAGGGAGGATTATGATAATGGATACGGTAACACAAGTGGGCTTGGATGCGGTAGTCTAAATTCTAAGGAGTCTGTTTCAAGTAGTAGTTCGAATTCCAAGAAGTCTAGTTCAGACAGTAGCGTAGCTAGCAGTAGTTCTACTTTAAATAGCAGTAGTGAAGAGTCCGTGTCTGTTAGTCAAGAAATATTTGTTTCAAATGAAAATGTTCCTTGTCATGCTAGTACATCTCAAAATCGATTCAACAAATTTCTTTCTAATCCAATTCCTTCTTTTACACCAATACGAATTTCAGAACCTACAGAAAAACATATTTCTCGAAAGAAGGAATCATTTTTGAAAAACAATAATCCAAGGATTTCAAAAGATAAAACAAAAGTGGATTTTGAAACCAACAGTGACTCTGATTATAGAACATCAGATTCTGAGGAGGAAAGTACTTCAGAAACCTCCTCTTGCACAAGTCACAGGTCTCACTGTTTCAGATGTGGTAAGGATGATCATGTTGTTAAAAATTGTAAAGAAAAATTAAATCGAACAAACCATGATAGATCCTTTGGACACAAGGTAACCAGCTTTGTAAAACAATTCTTTGGGGGAAAACAGAAAGTCACAAATCCCGGTAATGCAAAAGTCTGGGTACCAGTTATTAAGTAATTTCTCGTTTTGTATTGCCAGGCACTCCCGAAGAACAGTTACTGGCATATAGATTCGGGATGCTCTCGGCATATGACAGGGATGAAAGACCTGCTCACAAATTATAGAATCGTGGATGGTGGATTCGTGTCTTTTGCAGGAAATAAAAAGGGTGGTAAGATGGTTGGACAAGGAGACGTGTCAACTGGGTCTCTTACTCTGGAACACGTCAATCATGTACCCGAATTAAAGTTTAATCTTCTGAGCGTATCACAAATCTGCGACAAGAATATTCCAGTATTGTTCAAAGCAAATGAATGCCTGTTCCTCAAGCCTGAATTTTCTATGCCCGAAGAGATGGTGGCGATGCGTGCGCCTCGCATCAATGACACATACTTGCTGAATTTGACCTCAACTGCATCTCTCAATTCCTCCATGACTTGTTTACTTTCAAAGGCATCTGTTTCTGAGTGCTTCTTGTGGCATAGACGTCTAGGACACATAAACTTCAAAATTCTAAACAACCTTGTTAAAAACAATTTGGTCCGAGGTCTTCCATACAAAGATTTTTCTGTTGTTGAAAAATGTCTTTCATGTGCTAAAGGAAAACAACACAAGAAGCCACATAAGCCCAAATTGGAGAATTCTATTTCAAGTCCCTTAGAATTGCTCCACACTGATTTATTTGGACCTATTAGTGTACCAAGTTTGGGAAAGAGAACTTGCTGTCTTGTTGTGACTGATGATTATTCCAGGTACTCTTGGGTCAGATTCTTGAAGCACAAGAGTGAAACGTCTGAAGCTCTACAAAATATCATTCTGTCAGTGGAAAGCTCAAGAAGCAAGAAAGTCAAGGCAATCAGAAGTGATAACGGAACTGAATTTCGAAATCAGATCTTTGATTCATTTTGTGCAAACAAAGGTATTCTTCGGCAATATAGTGCAGCAAGAACTCCACAGCAGAATGGGGTTGCTGAAAGGAAGAATCGCACACTGGTTGAAGCTGCTCGCACAATGCTGATTGAATCAAAGCTGCCGATTATTTTCTGGGCTGAAGCTGTGAATTGTGCGTCGTACGTGCTGAATCGTGTCCTGATCGTAAAAGATAAAATGAAGACGTCATACGAGCTGTATCATGGAAGGAAGCCACTGATTGACTTCTTCAGGCCGTTTGGATGCTCGTGCACATTGCTGAATACCGAAGCTCAAATCACAAAATTTGGAGCTGTCTCCGATGAGTGTTTCTTCATGGGGTATTCTTCATCACAAAAAGCTTATCGTGTTTATAACAAACGTACTCGTATTGTGCAGGAATCCTACTACGTGGACTGGCAAGAATCTAACTCTCCCAACACCGGAACTGGACCCGAATGGTTTTATGATTCAGACACACTGTTCAAGTCTTTCAATCTTCCTATCCTAGCTGAAGCAAATGACAATCCTCCTCTCGTGATTATCACCCCTCAACCTGAAATTCCACAACAAAACCCATCCTCATCCTCAGAAACCCCACATCAACCCGATCCTCCATCTTCATCTCATGAACTACCTCAAACCACCGAACCCGCTCCCGCTCACCTTGACTTAAATCTCAAAACCTTAAAGGATCATCCACATGACCTCGTCATTGGCTCAATTACGGATGGAGTGAGGACTCGTCATCAGTCAGGATTGATTAATGAATGTTTGTTTGCGTGTTTTCTGTCTCAGATTGTTCCTAAAAATATTGATGAAGCTCTTGCAGATCCAAGTTGGGTGGACTCCATGCAGGCTGAGCTGCAACAATTCAGAAAGCTGAAGGTCTGGCAACTTGTGGACCTTCCAGAAAACAAGGTTCCAATTGGCACAAAGTGGGTTTTCAGAAACAAACCTGATGATAGAGGTGTGGTGATCAGAAACAAGTCAAGACTTGTGGTTCAAGGTTTTTATCAAGAAGAAGGCATTGACTATACTGAAGTTTTTGCACCCGTTGCACGAATCGAGGCCATTCGAATCTTCCTGGCTCATGCTGCGCACAAAAATTTCAAGGTGTATCAGATGGATGTCAAGTGCGCCTTCTTATATGGAGACATCGATGAAGAAATTTATGTGAATCAACCTCCTGGCTTCGAAGATCATGAATTTCCTGACAAAGTCTACAAGCTGGATAAATCTCTGTACGGTCTTCATCAGGCACCCAGAATTTGGTATGAAACTTTGACTCAGTATCTATTGGGAAAAGGTTTCACTCGAGGATCCATCGACATGACCTTGTTCAAGAAAGAGGTCAATGGTGAAATGCTGATCGTTCAAGTATATGTCGATGACATCATTTTTGGGTCAACCAATGAGAAGTTGTGTCGCGAGTTTGAGGAACTGATGAAAGAAAAGTTCGAAATGAGTATGATGGGGGAGATGTGTTTCTTCCTTGGGCTGCAGGTGGAACAAAAACCTGATGGGATTCTTATTCATCAAGAAAAGTACATTCTGGAGATTCTGAAGAAGTTCAAGATGAATGACGCTTCAGCTGAACTTACTCCCTTCACATCTCAGACGTGTTTGACTCCCGACAATGAAGGAAAACGGGTTGACCAGAAACTGTATCGATCAATGATTGGGTCCCTCATGTATCTCACAGCCAGTCGCCCAGATATCACCTTTGCTGTGTGCTACTGTGCTCGTTATCAAGCTGATCCAAGGGAATCTCATGAAAAGGCGGTCAAACGTATCTTCCGTTATTTGAAAGGATCATCAAGATTGGGCTTATGGTATCCTAAGGGTGGAAGTTTTGAGCTTAATTCTTATTCAGACAGTGATCACGGAGGATGCAAACTTGATAGAAAGTCTGTTTCTGGGGGATGCCAGTTTTTGGGGGAATGCTTGGTTTCGTGGCAAAGCAAGAAGCAAACAACAGTCTCCTTATCTACAGGCGAAGCCGAATACATTGTTGCCTCGAGTTGCTGCTGCCAAGTGCTGTGGATTCAACATCAGATGATGGATTACGGGATTAATTTTCTTCATACACCGTTGTTCTGCGACAACGAAGCTGCCGTCGGAATTTCCAAGAATCCAATTCATCATTCCCGAACCAAACATATTGAAACACGGATTCATGCAATCCGTGATGCTCAGGAAAAATGGTTTATTGATGTTGTCCCCATCGAAACCAAAGCTCAAAAAGCGGATATTTTTACTAAAACCTTTGATAAACCCCGCTTTTATGAGCTTATTAAAATGCTGGGCATGATAACATTTTAAATTTTTGGTAAATAAATAAAAAAAAAAAAAAAAAGGATAAAATAAACCTTTTTTTTTTAAATATTGTAAATACCTTTAAATTTTACTTCATCCTGTTTGTTTTGGTCTAAACCTAAATGCCAATTTCATTTTGTCATGAATCAGGTGACGGTCGGAACTGAATCTGGACATCAAGAAATCATGATCATGCAGTTCTCCACAAATGATTTCTGGCCATTCGTCTTCTGAACATGATCAGGGGAGTTTTTTTTTAGTTTCATTTACCTTGCAATTCTCTCTTAACTGCTTTTGATGTTTTCACCGTTATTTTGGGGGGGAATTGGGGGTAAATCACACTAAAATACCTAAATTTCATGAATTCGAAGCGGATTTCCTGTCAAACTTTTCTTCGATTGTGTGCCTCCTTTCCAGTGTCTGTCTTTCCTTTTTGTGTCAAGTATCGATCGAATCACTTTCTTTTTTATTTCCTTATCGAAAATCCAAAAATAGAGTATTTGTGGATTTGGGGGGAAAATTGAAGTCCTCAGAAAATTTGGTACATAAATAAAATTTCAAAAATGAAAATGAGAAATTGATCCGACCTTGTGAGAAATGATTGTTTATCAACCTGTGTTATCTGCCATGGATAGAGTAAAAATAAAGGATGCATTGTGCTTGTATGATCTTTGAGTGTGTATGCCTAATATGATATCTATGAGTAGGATATAAACATAACGCTTGCCTGATTTTACTCTAGTTTTCATTTCTGGATAAGTGTTGCAATGATTCTAATATTAAGAGATGTTCTGATGTACGCATGCTTTGCAAATAAGGCTTTATGCCATTTTTACACTCGACTCAGTGGGTCTTCTCTGCGTGCCTAGGCGGCCGACCTGATCACCTGCTGATTGAGTTTTCTGCTTTATTTTCTTGGTGTTTAGTGTATATCATCGGACTTTCTCTGCGTGCCCACAAGCCGACCTGATTGTTGTTGATATACACGATTTCTGCTTTATTTTTCTTTTTTATTTTCCTAAGTGTATCGGGCTTTCTCTGCGTGCTTAGCGGCCGACCTGATTGCTGTTCTCTTAGGGTTCTGCTTTATTTTTGCATGAAACATCATGAACGTATATCTCATTTGAGAAAGAATTAAAAGAAAAATAATGATAAATTTGATGACTTGTTAACATCTTTGATAGAGTGAGGCTGGGTAATCAGTGCTTGATTAATATACCTTAAGCATATCCAAAAATGTTAAATACTATTAGTGCATGCTTAATATCAATGTGATGCATTCGGGATCTGCTTGACGTGCATGCTGATTAAAATTGAAATTGAAATGTGTATGATGCGTATCGGTTGATGTGATCTCACGTCTGGATCTTTCTCACAAATTAAATTAGTATCTGCTTGTATAGTTGTTTTAATTTACATTTGAAAAAGCTCAAAAAGATTTTCTGTCTGCGTTATTTTTGATAAGATCGATACTTTGTAAATAATTTGACGTTTTGTGTGTGTTTGTCGGTTTTTCAAAAGTCAAAATCAAAATTTGGTCAAAATTGGATTTTTAGGGTTTCCAGCGAAACTATGTTTCGCCCGCTCAGTTTCGCCGCATGCGCTCTCAGCGAACTTATACTTTCGTCATCGGCGAAATTGATCTGTTTGATCCCTGGGTCGAGCGAATCTGCTCTTTCGCTCTGGCGAAACTATTGTTTCGCCGAGCGAAATTACGGGCGAAACTGCCCTTGTATATATACATCAACCGAGAATCTCGGTCATTTACCGAAACCCTAACCTTTCCAAAACCTGCAATCACCTCTCGCGAAACTCCAATTTCGCCAAACTGTTCCATCTTTTTCTTCTGTTCTTCGCTAAACTGATTTCGTGTAAAGGTGCGTATGTTTCATGGTCGTGTAATCGCTTTATCACACTTATAATCGCATCTGATTTACAGTTTTTTTTGGGGTTTTTGAACCGAACAGTCAACAAGGATTTCTGGCACTTTAAACTGTTATTATACTCTTGTTTGTACCCGCATTGCACTCGTCTTGTTGTGTTTCTGGTGTGTGTGGGTTTGGATTGCGAAAACTGTGCTTAAAAACGAGTTTCGGTAATTTAAAATTCAAAAGTCGCGTCCAGCGAAACTAAGCATTCGTCCAGCGAAACTGAACGAAAGTTCACAGTCTCGAGCGAAACTGTCTAGCGGTCATGCCCAAACTTCGCTGACAGTTTCGCCGTGATACGCAGCGAAACTGCTGTTTCGCCCTCGGCGAAACTACAATTTCGCAGCGAATCTACAGTTTCTCAGCGAAACTGACCTAGTCAGTGTCGCCGAGACCAATGTCGCGAATCTAACTGTTTCGCCGTGTGCGACACTGTGGTCTTCTTAGCGAAAATACAATTTCGCAGCGAAACTAACAAATTTTTCAAAAATTCAATTTAATTCATTTTAAATTCTGTTCAACTCACAAAATCTCCGTTTCGTGTGCAGACAATGTCTAATCTTAAACACGATCCTCGAAGCAATGTCACTGCCTGGCTGAATGATAACCTCGATAAGTCTACCGGATTCCGAGACTGCATAAAGTGGCTCAAACAATCCTGCATCCATTACGCCATCTCACATTCAACGATTATCGATGAAAGGCACATCAAAGACTTCTGGCTGTCTGCAGAATATGACGTTAAAGCTACTCCTGAATGCATTCGTGCAAGGGTCATGCAGAAAGATATTGTCATTACAATGAAAACCATCGCTGAAGCACTTAAACTGGAAGAGGATGTTGGTGATGCACCCAAGTTGAATGATATGGATGTATTGAAGGGTTTTGAAAGGCATATGGGTTATGAAGGAGGCCATTTGTGGAAAAATAAGAAAGAGATTAAGAAGTCGTACATGTCTAAAGAATGGAGATTCATCGCTCACGTCATCATTTCCTGCATTGATGACAGAAAAGGTGGCTCAGATGGCTTGAACTTGAACTGGGCAGAGGCAATGTTGCTGTTGTGTAAAGGAAAGAAAGCTAACATTCCTCAGAGAATATTTGAAGCTATGGTTGCGAATATTCAAGCCTTGAAGAAATCCAGATGGCTTATGTACCCAAGATTCCTGGAGATGATTATAGAACATCTAGAACCTGAGTTGCCGAAGCAAAGTACCGCTCTTGTTATAAATCCAATGCACTCAAGGATTCTATCAGATTGTTGTGCTGTAAGAGAAGATTTTTCTGGGCATACCACCTATCTAATGAAACATATGTATTCTGAAGAAAGATATGAGTACATCAAGAAGTTGATCGAAGACGAAAACAAAAGAAAAACTCAAGGAAAGGTAAGTGAGAGTGTAAAGGGGAAACGGAAACAATATGTGAGGGGTTCGGGGAAAGAAGCTGCAGATGAAATTGAGGACGAGCTTGAAAGTCTATCTCGACAAGGAAAGAAGTCCACACAAAAACAAAGTGTTCCGACTGAAGATGAGCTGCGAGCTTCAAAGAAAAGAAGAATAGATCCCAGAGCTGAATTGGACGAAGACATTATCAGAGGTGTAAATACCTCTTTGTCTAATGAATTGGGAATGATCAAAACCAAGCTGGTCAATTCTGAAATTAGAGAGAAGGATAAAGATGCGCAGATCAGGAATATGAACGAGATCATTTCAAAACAATCGTCTCTGATCAAGACTTTGCTGGTTGAATTGAACGGGATCAAGAAGCACTTAAATCTGCCAAACATAATGAGTGATGCCGAAATCGATTCTATGACTGATTTTTCAAAGGTCACAACTGAGGCGGCTGGAGGCAGTGGAACCGGGGGAATGGATGCTGGTGGTTCGGGTGCAAATGAGGCTGGTGGTAGTGGTACGGTGAATATTGAGGATCTTGACCACATTGATGTAAGCGACGCGAATCTCTTCAGCTTTGAATCTGATAAACAGCCTGAGATCGTTCAAGCAAAATTTCATTTAATCGATGAAGATGAGGAAGAAGCTGAAATTGATGATCACTCTGAACCATAAAGCTATGATTGGAAAGAGCATGGTCTTACGTACCTAGCAAAGATAAGCTCTGTTAGTGAAGAGGTTCTCGAGTTCAAGAGAGAAGAATGGTTTAAGAAACCAGAGCTCGCAGATCAGACGCCTTTGTTTCAAAACATGACCCAACCCAAAAGAAAGGAGTCTGATAGGCACATTATCAGCTGGAAATACAGTGAAGCGGTTCATGGCTTCATGATCAAGCGAAGAGGGGGGAGTATTACCTATATCCATAAACGAGAAAATTTCAATACCTTGCCAAGATGGGATCTAAGAAGACTGGCAGAGCTCCCCCTCCTAGACGAAGACAAAAGCGTGAGAGCATCAAATCTGAAATTAATGATTCAGCAGGCGGCGAAGGACGACTTTGCGTCGTTTGGTTTCATGAAGGGTAAAAGGGTAAAGTCCACAACAGAAATTGATGAAGCTACCGGGAAACCGAAGGTCACCCTAAAGTTCAAAGCAGCCAAGACTATGACAAGAATCCGAATTCCTGATCAGCAACTGTCAAGGCTGCAAAACTTCCAGAAGTGGTTCTATGACAATCTGACTGGCGAAGCCGTTATACGAATTGGAAATGATGCTGAAATAAGATTATTTGACCCCATGGAAGTATTTTCCTTCAGCAATGATGATTTAAAAATTATGTGCGAAAATCATATCCGATTCGGGGCTGGAGAAGACACTGCAGAAGAGGCTGGCTTGTTTATGCGAGTAGCCAACAAAGCCCGGGGCATCGTCAAGGAAATCAAAGATTTAGCCGTGAAAGTTAGGGCTACTGAAGATAAAATGGAAGAAGATCGGGATCTGGCGAATCAAATGAACAAATCATTGAGTGGGCTTGGAGAAACTTCTACTAAAATCACAGAACCAGAAACCGACAACCCCGTTGCTGAAGAGACAATTAACCTGGGGGAACCAGAGTCAGAAACCCCAGATGCTGATGAAACAACTATTGTGGGGGAATCTGATGTTAATGTCCCCGTTGCTGATACGTCAATTACTTTGGGGGAATCAGGGACTCCTGATCTGAATAAGGAGCCGAACCAGAATGAAACCGATGCTGACAAGTGAAGATCCAGTGGCTGAATCCCTCCCTAGGGGGAATATTGAAGATCAATGTAGGGAGGAATTCATTATTTTGTTTAGTTTGATTGTAATAGTTTAGTTTCTTGTAATTGTTATGTTTTGGTAGGCTAGCGAAACTACCGAGCGAAACTGTAGTTTCGCTCGGTACCTAGTTTAGACTGGCTCAGTGACAGTTTCGCTTGGCCAGCGAAACTGCCAGCGAAACTGTTCACTGGACAGTATATATGCGCAGCCTTGTGCAGCCATTTGTAACCTTCTCAATCATTGTGAACCCTAATACAAGAAATCTTCTTTTGGTGAGTTTTGGTGACGGCTAGGAGCTTATTTCAGTATATTGTAGCTTGTTTATCATTCCTTATCCATCCTTTGGTTCATATTGAGATTGTTCATGGCTAGAAAACCATTTTAGTCATTGGAAATCACATATCTTGTTGTTTATTTGGTTTTCTTCTCAAAAACATCATTATTTGCACTGATAAAGATCAGTGAGGACTAACACAAGACACCAAACTTGAGTTTCTTTAGAGTTTGGGGATGTCGAGCAGTAGTGAGACTAACTGATCCCAAAATTAAAACTTTGGGAGAAAGAGGTATTGATTGTATATTTATCGGGTATGCTGAGAATTCTCAAGTATACAGGTTCTATGTAATTGAACCAAATGATTCGGTGGCAGTTAATTCTGTCATAGAATCAAGGGATGCAATATTTGATGAAGAAAGATTCTCATCAATACCTAGACTAAAGGATATGATTCAAAATATTTCTAGTACTAGTACTAGAAATGAATTAACTGGTTCTAGTGATGAACCAGGTCCATCTCAACCAAGGAAAGGTTCGCGAGTACGTAAACCTAAAGATTTTGGATCTGATTTTCAATTATATTTAGTTGAAGGAACACGAGATGAGATAGAATCTCAATATGAATATTGTTATAATGTTGAGGAAGATCCAAAGACATTTAGTGAAGCTATGGCTTCTAGAGATGTGGCTTTCTAGAAGGATGCAATCCAATATGAAATTGATTCTATAATGCATAATCAAACTTGGAAGTTGACTGATTTACCTCTTGGATGTAAACCTTTGGGTAGTAAATGGATCTTCAAAAAGAAGATGAAAGTGGATGGAAGCATAGATAAATATAAAGCCAGATTGGTTATCCAAGGCATTAGGCAAAAATAAGGTATTGATTTCTTTGACACTTATGCTCCTGTTGCAAGAATATCCACAATTAGGTTGTTAATAGCTTTGGCTGCTATCAGCAATCTTGTAATTCATCAAATGGATGTTAAAACAGCATTCTTAAATGGTGAATTGGATGAGGAGGTTTATATGAAACAACCTGAGGGTTTTGTTATGCCTGGTAATGAACAAAAGGTATGTAAACTAATCAAATCGTTGTATGGACTTAAACAAGCACCAAAGCAATGGCATCAAAAATTTGATGATGTGGTGTTGTCAAGTGGTTATGTTCTTAACCATGCGGATAAATGTGTATATAGCAAATTTGATGATTATGGAAAAGGAGTCATAATTTGCTTATATGTTGACGGCATGCTGATATTTGAAACTAGTCAAGAACTAGTTGATGAAACAAAGAAATTCCTGTCCTCTAGATTTGATATGAAAGACATGGGGGAGGCAGAAGTGATTCTTGGAATAAGAATCAAGAGAGATAACAATGGTTTGTCAATTTCTCAATCTCATTATATTGAGAAGATTCTGAAGAAGTTTCATTTGGATGATTGTTCTCCTGTTAGCACACCTATAGATCCAAATCTGAAATTATTACCAAACAAAGGTGTGGCTGTTTCTCAACTTGAATACTCGAGAGCTATAGGTTCGCTCATGTATGCAATGATTAGTACAAGGCCTGATATAGCCTTTGCTGTTGGGAAGCTTAGTAGATATACTAGCAATCCAAATGCACATCATTTGCACGCTCTGAATCGAGTATTTAAGTATTTGAAAGGAACTAAGGATTATGGTTTGTATTACTCGGGATTTCCTTCGGTTTTAGAAGGTTACACAGATGCGAGTTGGATTACAAATTGGGAAGATCATTCTTCAACAAGTGGATGGGTTTTCCTACTTGGTGGTGGTGCAATATCTTGGGCATCAAAGAAGCAAACTTGCATCACTCACTGGACAATGGAATCTGAGTTTGTAGCATTAGATGCGGCTGGTAAAGAAGCTGATTGGCTAAGGAACTTGATTTATGAGATTCCGTTGTGGCCTAAACCGATATCACCGATATCTATTAGATGTGATAGTGTTGCTAAGGCTTATAGTCAAACGTATAATGGAAAGTCTAGACACTTTGGTGTTAGACATAGCATGATTCGAGAGCTCATTATGAATGGTGTGATATCACTTGAGTTTGTGAAAAGTCAACAAAACTTAGCCGATCATTTAACCAAAGGGTTGAGTAGAGATCTTGTGCACAAGGCGGCTGAAGGGATGGGATTAAAGTCCATCTAAATCTTATATATTGAGATACCCATTCCCACCTAATAGACTTTAGGTGCTGAATTCAATGTGGAAAACTCAATATATTTAGATTGGAACACATGAAAGAATCATCCCAAGGTATGTGTTCAGTTCTGCGAGTTAAAGGAGGTTGAAGGTTATCTTCTTAATAGTTCTTTTGAAAAATTGCATTTGCAGGTGCAAGAATAAAAGAATTACCTATGTGAGCATGAAGTTTAGCTGCTTCAAGAAGCTTTTGGACTTAGCTTTGATATGCTTATGAAGGATAGGGACACAAGCTAGTAAAATAAGTGTCAAGTTTGGATTTGAGAATATAAACTAATGTGTACTTTATCTTCGGGTATTCATTGTAATAGTAAGGGTTCAATCCTTAGAGACACCCTTAATATTCGAATTTCTGAAATGTGTAAAGTACTAAGATGGAATTCAATCGTCACGACATTCTCATTTATGCATTAGTTTTATTTGATTGTGATGGTTATTTTAGTTAATCATGGATTATACTAAAATGGGGGAGGAATGTTGCTATTTTAGTATAATTGGATTAATTATGGATCGATACGTCTTCTAACTTATATCGGTCGGGTTCGGTGGTGTGGGGTAGTGCACGCTCGTCTCGATAAGGTTAGGGGGTTCCAAGGGGGCAGCGCCCCCTTGGCGGGGGTTCGGGGGCAGCGCCCCCGAGAGAGCGGGGTCCAAGGGGCGGCAGCCCCTGGCGGGGTCCAAGGGGCACGGAAAATGCATCAGATTTTATTTCGGTACGAAATGGCATTAATGAAATTCGAGGGACTAATTGTGCAAAATCGTATAGCAGTTATCCTAAATAACTGCATATACGCTCCCCTGGTGAATACGTACGATCATATCAAATTTTCTGGTTCGGTTCTTCTTCACGATCAAAAAATCTCTTGAATTAAAAAAGATCTCCAAATCGTATCCGATTGAAATCTTGAGCGAACCCTCGAGATTTTCAGTCCGAAAGTGAATCACGCTTTCTGGAGTTTCCAAGCATTCGAATTTCTAACATAGTGTTGGTATTACAAGCATAAATATGAAAATATAAGATAGTAACATAGCGTTAATATGATTATAAAAAAATATAAGGCTGAAAACATATGATATGATAGAATGTATAATGTATTATGGGTAGCCTTACAACTTTTAGATTAGATACTCATTAGATTTTCCTCTTGGAGAGATTGATATTACTGCTACTAGGCCTTTTTATTATATCATTTAAATATATTTTAAAACTATTAGACTATATCTTACACGTTGTGAGGCTATGTGTAGTGGTTTGGGAGTGGAGTGGGGGTTATGCGCCATGTGGCGGATGACGTGGAAATGAGGGGTTATGAGGTAAGGGGTGTAGTGGGGGGTTATGAGGATGGGGGTTATGAGATATGATGTGTACCAATAGGAAAAAAGGCAAAAAAAAAAGAAAAAAAAACCATGTGAGAACATGGCGCCATTAACATAGCGCTCTCCCCCTTTTTGACTAACATGGCGCCCCGAGGGGTGGGGAGGGGTGTTATGGGGGCGCCATATTAGGAAAAAAGAGCCCCATAACGCCCCACTACGGATGACCTGAATGTAAAGGGGAATATGCCAGGTAAGTTCATGTTCAATTTGGATTTTAAGAAAGCTTTTGTCAGGCTTTAGTAAAGTTACATCTCATCTATTAAATATAATATTTATTTTGTACATATTAAATATTATAGTGATTAAACAAGCAACTCAGTTTTTAGTTTTAAAACATCACTATTAGAAACGCCAATATGGTATATAACTTTATCACATACATGAGTTTTTTTTTTTTTTTTTTTAATAATTCTATCAGCAAAATAAAGTTTAGAGAATGGTACTCAACAAAAAAAAAAACAAATAAACAAATTACAAACGAAATGAGACGTTAAAATTACTTAAAAAAGTCCGGTCTAACGTGGGATATTTGTCTCCAAATTTCACCCATAGATACGAGAGAAATGATATCATCAAAGATTAGTTCCGGAGGTCTAGAAATATTTTTGGAACATTTCTCCTTCCTTCATTTCTGTCGAAATCCATGATATCCAGAAAAGAGAATTTAAAAAAATTAATAGAATACAAACTCTCAAAACTAGAGAGATTATTAGGTTTTTTGTTTTATGGCTGAAAGAATATTAGAGATCTCAAGTGTGTTGTGGATAGAGGTGCAAATCCCAAACCGGTTTGGGCTCTCAAACCGGTTTTCAAACCGGTTTTGACCAACCCGGTTCCCAAACCGGTCAAACCGAACCGGTTTCTATCGGTTAGGGGTTTTTGTGAAGAAACCGGTTTTCAAACCGGTTTGGCCCAAACCGGTTTGAAACCGGTTTGGCCCAAACCGGTTTGAAACCGGTTTCTTCACATCACTTTTAAGCAACTTTTCTAGCCCTTTTCTAGTCGATTTGAGCCTAAAAATTGGTATATATACCCCCTTTATGTGTTATAAACATTACCCCACTTCCCAATCTCTAAAAAAACTCTTAAATTTACAAAGAGTTTGAATACCGGTTAAAATAATTTGTATTTTCTTTCAAATTAGGTACTTTTGCAATCGTTTAGGTGTGAACTTATTCTCTTTTGTAATGTTTTATGTTTTTTTCAATAAAAAGTATGTTTTTTTAGTTTTTATAAAGTTTTTTTTTTAAAATATATATATATACCAAACCGGTTCAAACCGGTTTGAGATCCCAAACCGGTTCGGTTTGAAACCGAAACCGGTTTCATCGGTTTCCAGATTTCGGGCTTCAAACCGGTTTGAGAACCGAACCGGTTTGGCCTCAAACCGGTTTTGACCAAAACCGATTTTGGTCAAAACCGGTTTGAGAACCGAACCGGTTTGGGTTTCAAACCGATTTTTGCACCTCTAGTTGTGGACTTGTGGTTGCCTATGTGTAACAACAGTCCAGCCCAATGTTAGCAAGCCCAACTCTTTTAAGTTTAGCTCCTTTCTTCTTGTATGCATCTCCAGTTTAATAAGAAACAACAAATGAACTAACTAGGCAACTATTAGAAACACTTTAAAATATTAACAAACTTGAGATTTGAATTATGTTATATTTTTAACAATTTCCAAATGCACCAAAGTGATGTTAGAACAATAACATTTATGACATTGGTAAAAAAGTCACACCACAAACCACCTTACCGCCGCTACAATGTACTAGTAGATGGTCAGTCGTCTCTAAAAAATGGCAACAAAGGGGCATTAGCATTCTGCACTCGAACAAATTTACGAGCCAAGCCAACCAAGGAGGGATTACGATCAAGAATGGTCCGGAAACATATTTGTGTTTAGATCAGCCTCCTTGTGCATTTTGCATTCGGCTCAGTTTTCAGACACCACATCCATTTTGCAAGTAAAGCCAAGTTTGGCGCCTTGATGCTATCGATAGGGATATACATATGGGAAACTAGAGTTTTTTAATAAAATCATGGGAAACATGATGTACTTACTTGTGACAAACTACACATCATAGTGATTTTTTTTAACAGCTAAAATCATCACTTCAGCACTTTACAACACCTGTACTTTACAGGATTTGAACCCATAACCCTTTTATCATTTTTACCACTAAGTTATCCCTTTACGACCCAAAGTGATTAAACAAGTCAAATTTACACTTTTAAGCTAAAATAGTTACTTGAGTCAAGTCACACGTAAACTAACACTTTAAATTTTCTAATATCTTGTTTAATGTTAGAATATTTGATTTTATATTTTTAGGTTTTTAAAATAATTACATTGTCTTCCACTTCTTAAATCTAGTATACAAATACAGTTTCTATGTCTTGGTTCGATTGTAAAACATTGAATAAAAGTTAAACTACACCACTTGCTCATAACATAAAAATGGTACCCAAAAACCAAAAGAATCCATCCAAATGGTATATCTTTTGATTTATGATCACCTGTCACAACCAAACAAAAATGGGGATCGATTGTTTCCACAAAGGACCTATATGTTACTTCAATCACAACTCAACCATCAGAATCAAAAGTCAACTGACTCACCATTTAAAGGGGGTTTCTTGAAGGGGAAAGTGTGACCGTTAACCGGTGGTGGATCTGGAATCGGATATGAAATCGCTGCAAAACCGGGGAAACACGGAGCCTCCATCGCGATCATGGGTCGTCGGAAACACGTCCTTCACTTCGTTGTTTCTGCTCTTCGATCCCTTGGCATACACGGAAGCACAATATCTCTCTCCCACCGATCAACCGCTTGGATACGATTTAGATACTTAGAATTTTATGTTTACCTTTCACAAAATATAATTCAGGCAGTCGGGGTTGAAGGTCATGGTCGAAATAAAGACGATGCTGCTCAAGTTACAGAGACAACGATCAAGGAATTCGGCAAGCTCGACATCCTCGTAAATGCCACAGCCAGAAACTCTTTTTCCTTCCAAGGACCACCTAATGTTTTCTGAACAGGTTCCCAGAACATCCCTTTTTTTAAGCGCGATTTTATTAAAATTTACTAATTTTTAATTAAAATTAAACTGGTGACTGCAGTGATAGACTCAGACATAGATGCAGTTGGGATATATACAATGTGTCATGAAGCACGTGAACATCTGAAGAACGGTGGTATCATCATAAACATAAGTGCAGCTTGCATTATACATCAACTTGGTATCAAATCCATATCTATTTTGCAACGATAAAACTTGGATGTTATTTGTTTGTTGAAAGGAGCCTGGCATAAGAATGGGGAGCAGATTATGGAATCAGAGTGAATGGGATTGCACCAGACCCCATTGATGATACCACCCGTACTTCCAAGGTCGTACCCGAGAGGCCAAGAAGGTGCTGCTCAAGAAGAAACAAGAATCTGCTTTGTGCAGGATGGACAAGAAATGGGATAATTGCCATGGCTGCTCTCTCTCTATCTTGTATTTCATGCAGGTTAGTTGGTCATTGCTTTCAGTTTCAAAAGCCGACTATTACACTAGCCTAGTAAGCCTTACACAAGCCTCGAATCACCTTAAAACATTCTAAACTAGCTCAAAACAACATGTATAAAACTCCTAAAATGGTATTTTTTTTAACTATGTGTCTCACTTGAAAAAAAAACCTGCACTTTTAATTTAGTAGAGAATAAGTCTAGAAAGTAGAAACAAACCTGCTGGTGTTCCAAAAAGCAATCTTTGATGCCTGGTTCTACTTTTACCCTCCATTGCTGCTTTATCAAGCTCACATTTGTAGCGGTTGCATTTCATCCAAAACAAGTGAAAAAAAATGAAAAGAAAAAAACATTTAACAGGGATGTTATGATAAGATCTTTCAAGGTGCAAAAAGAACTGTGTATGTTACAATTAAGGACATCATGATTATTACAGTACAAATGTACATTACAGAACAACAAAATGAACACCCCTAGTGATCCTACTCCCAACTTTGCTAGATATGATGCGCCAACATACTCGTCGTGGAAAAGTGGGGCCCAAAGGATGAAATGTGTTGAGGTTGGGTGCCTAAATCAAAAAAATCTTAAGTGAATCAGAATCAAAATCAAAATCAACAAAAACAAGATGCTGCTAGCAAGTGATTCCCAAAAATCTTGGTTCTTCTTTCAAACAGAAACTAACCCAACAGAGGGTGTTTGGATGTGCATTTAAACTTATTGTTTATGGTCAAAAGATTCTGCTTAACGGTTAAAAAGTTGACCCGAGAAAGCAGATCATTAAGTTTACATAACCATCCCTAACTTTAAACACCAGATTATCTTGGATTTTGAAGTTTTGGTCCTGCAACTCACAACAGTAACAATAAAAACCGACATCCAAACACCCCATAAAGTTTTACAAATCATGCCAACAAACAAATAAAACATGATATAAAAAAGTATCTAAATTTACAGATTAACATCTATTTCTTTCATGTTCTGAACTTCTGATACACTCATACACACAATAAGAAATTAAGAACAAACAATCAAACTAGTCTCTCACCTTAGTAATCAAGCAGGATTATTCCAAGTCTTCCATTTGAATGCTGCTTTTAAGAGGCACATACTCTCCAAGATATCCACCCAAATGATCATATAACGCATTCTTATCAATCCCTTGATGATGAAAGCTTTTACACACATAATAAAACACACTCTGAACCAAAAACCCAACCAAATTCACAATCACAAGAACCCCAACCAAGAACCCACCCACAACAATCCTCGAAAAAACACCATACCCATACTCCCCACCATGCACCACAATCGACCCAAACAACCCGTTAATCGCCCCACAAATCACAAAATACCCGAAAACAAGAACCGAAGCCATCCGAGCCCTCCCTTTCAAAATCTCGAAACTTTTCCGCATAGCTGCGAATCCGTAAACCGGCTCGAGAACCGAGATCACACTAGCCAGATGCCAAAGGGCAGTGATGTAAACATGGACAACAAGGAACAATATAAACACAACAATCAAAGAGAAAACGAACAAAACGACATTTTGTGTATCGATTGCGATAATCAGCAAAACAATAAACCCTAGAAACACAATATTGTAAACCACCATCACGAGGCCCACCCATAGGAAGGTGATCAATAACCGTTTGAAAACTAACGGAATAGCGGAGATTGTGGAGGAGAAAGAGACCGGCTTTGAGGTGTATAACGAGGCGACGGTGAAAACGACGGCGGCGGTGGAGAGGAGGGAGAAAACGAAGAGGAAAATGAGGTAAGAGAACTGGAAAACGAGGAGTTTAGTCCATTGGGAGGTGTGGGAGCCGTAGGGGTCTTGGATTTGGGTGATTAAGGGGTGAGTGAAGAGAGAATGGGCTAAAATGGCGAAAGAAAGAGGGAAAATTAGGGTTAGGGTTATGAGGTAGAAGGTGTGGGGAGATTGTTTGGGGATGGCGGTTGATTCTTTGAGGATATCTGATGCGGAGAGGAATTGAAGCTCGTCTGGAGGTAGATCCATGGCGGATTGATGAACAAATCAAGATTGAAATTGGAAAGGAGATGTGAAGTGAAAACAGATTTAGATCTGATGATGATAACGTGGTTTGTATTTTGGCTCAGAAAAAGGCGAAATTGGGGAAGAAAGAAGGATGTCTATCTAGCTTTTGTTCTACTTAATTTCTTTTTGGCATCTCAAGAATAATCTTTTTCTCTCTTGATGAATACATGATTTTTTAGCATTAAAAAATATAAAATGTAGTTATGGTATGGTATAAGGGTTATTGGATTTTATTAATCCAAGTTATTATCAATTGGTCAATATTAATTCTAATTTTAAAATTGTCCACATTAATCCCAATTATTAAGGTGTTGATTTCATTGGACCCCCTTTATATTTTTCTTCACTCCGTTAGGGATTTTACTCAAAAAATTCCCTTCGGGGTCCAATGATTATTGAGGTGTTGGATTTCAATGGACCCCCTTTACATTTTTCTTAACTCCGTTAGGGATTTTAGTCAAAAAATTTCCTTCGGGATCCAATGAAATCCAACACCTTAATAATTGGGATTAATGTGAGCCAATTTTGAAATTGAGATTAATATTGGCCAATTGGTAATAACTTGGATTAATAATATCCAATAAACCATGGTATAAAGCTAGTTTGATATCCGGTCCATTATATTGGTTGTTAAACAAAGAAAAAAGAAATTATATTTTGTAAGCAGCTATAAGTATTTAGACTTTAAGTAAGACACGTTTTACGAGCTAAAAAATCGATAACTCACAAACTAACAGTTTAAAGAATCTAAAAATATCACAAAAAAAAATATTTAGACGCAGATTTGTAAAGTGTGTGGGAGGTAATAAAAATTAAAAAATATAAAATATACATTAGATTTATAAGTAGAGGTTATTTTTATTAAAAAAGAAAAAATGTCGAATAAAGAAAAAAAAGAATGCTAAAAAAATATTTACACATGTTATGCTATGTCAGAAAATAGATTTGCTTAACCCTCGTGGACCATGTTCGAAATGCGTTATAAATTCCTTTAAAATTACAAGACTTAAATGGATGACAAGAAAATAGTATTGTCACAAAATCAATCATAGAAAGAAATATTATAGAGTAATTCAAAAAGAAATTAGAAATATCATAGATTACCTTATATATCAAAAACCTAAGCTTAGGTGTACACTGAGTGCTCACTATTACCTCCACGTGTCACTCTTTTGTGGAGTCCACGTGGAGATGCTTTTCCATATATATATTTTTTAATTTAGCTTGAAAGTTAATCTTATATTTGTTATTTTCCGTTACTTTTACAGGTTTGTCTTTTGTCCGGGTGGTTTGGTGTTATGACTTCATTGTCCACGTCTTAGGTTCGAGTCTTTCACTGTCCCGTTTTTTTCCTTTTTTTTTATCTTTTTTTTTATTTTTCCTCTGATTGACGCGTGTTGCCACGTTTCATGTTTATGAGATTTGTTTAAATTCGCCTCTTTCTCTCTCTTAAACTTTCAGATTCTTCCTCTCTCTCTTGAACTTCTGGACTACCACCTCTCTCTCCGTCTTGAATATCTGTCGACGATGCTTTCCTCTCTTGAAACGAACCATCGGTGGTTGATTTCGGTTATTCCAGGTGGCACCGCCCACAGCGGCGGAAGGGTTCGCCGACCCAACCTCACAATCTCCGGCGAACTACCACTCCGATCGTGTACATCTCAGATCTGAGAGTTTTTGGTAAGATCTTGAGTATTCGTTTCGTTTTGTAGCCAAGTCTCTCGATTAAACACTCAATCTATCTTTGCATGTACACTTCCACACCAGATCTGTGAAGATGATGAGTTTTGATGATGATTGGTGGTGGTCGATGGCGGATGGCTTCGATATACGATCGATGGCGGCGGTTGGTGTTTGTACTTGCCGTTGCGGTTCTTCTTTGAGGCTCTCTCTGTCCGATTCCGTAGCAAAGACAGGTGATTCAGATCTGAATCAAAATCGTGTCGTTCGTTGCTCCGTCTCTATTCTTTAACGATGTTGATGTGACCATCTAACTATCGAAGCCATCTGAAACGCAATAGGTCAGTTGCGAATGGGTGATTCTATCTAGATGATTTTAATATGCTTTTTGCTGCTTTTTTGTTCAATTTTACATATTTGTTATTAATTTTACATTCGTGAGTGAATTCTGAGTCTTTTGCATGTCTTCTTCCCAGTCTTCTCAGGTAAACGCTTCAACAGGTTTTACGATTTTGAAAATTATGAATCAATTGTGTTTGTTTTCTTCAACCCTCGATAATATTATTCTGAGCATTTAACAATTAATCATTTGTTTGTTTCTTTCTCATTATTAGGTTGAACGATTTACAAGCAGACTAAAGTAACCAACATTAAATATTTACTAGCAGATTGCCTTTTATACTTTAGGATTTCATTGGATTGTTAAATTTTTCTTTACTTTTTGTATTGGATGATTCTTTTTGTTCTTTATTTATTCAATTAAGATTTTACTCTATCATTAGGTTTTATAAATGATAGATGTATAAGGTAATTTCTGGATCTCTTATCATGCATACAAGGTGTTTGATGAAATGTCTTTCTCTTAGTTCCTAAAATTTTTGATGTTTCTTTGATGAATGCTTTTTTCATTTTCTTAGAGAACTCTTATTTTACGACCGCCAGACAGCAGATGAGTATGGTGGTGGTCCGGTGGATGCTAGATTGGTTTCATTTCGATCGATTGAACTTATGCTCTTAATTTCTAGGCCTTAGTTATCTCATCTCTGTGTATTATTTGAGACCCCCCTTTTGATTTATAATTCTTTTTCCTGATTTCTAGCATTAAGCATCATTTGTAATGGCATCGTTGAGGAGTAGCAGTGGTGGATGTGGCTCGAGACGACGGTGGCACGGCAAAGGACTAGCGGTAACCTCAACCTTAACAATTTTTGGAAATCTTTTGCTGATCGTCATGGTATTTTCATTGGTCAAGAAATCCGTCTAAGGTACTACTTTGAGGTAAACGCACTGCACATTTCTCATGTCATATGATGAACCTGAAGGGCAGACTTGAAGGGTTGGTTTTGTGCTATAAGGGGTGCTTTTAGAATATAACTGTCAACAAGCTTTTGTAAATGTTTTGGAAACAACTAAACAATGTTGTGTGGCTTATGTAATGGATCTAACTAATGTAATATATGTTGACATGTTGCCTGCTTTGTCTGATGGCTGTAACAAGACAAAAACAATCAAACCGCCGCAACGCGCGGTACATTTACTCGTATGTATAAATATATTTGTATTTGTAATCTAGTGGTGGTCAATTAATAAACTCCATCTCAAAGTTTTGGGGTGGGGGGTGGGGTGGGGGTGGGGGTGGGTGGGGATGGGGGTTGGGTTGTTAAAACATTGTTTTTTTTAGGTGGGTGTGTTTAGGTGAATACCTTAGTCGCTATTAGGGGGGGGGGCAACGTGTGTTTCGGTGTGTGTAAGTGGGTAATGCTAGAGGAAATCATGGGTGTGTGGGTAGAGTGACTACGTGTACTTCGTTTCGTGTTCTGTTTCTTTTTGTGGGTGTGTGTTTCTTTTTTTCCTTGTTCACGGGGTTGATTCGGGTGGATTTCTATACGGGCTTGTCCTTGTATAGACCATTATGAGGTTGGTTTTATTGGGTTGTTTTTGGGTGTTGGCTATGTACCGACCTGTGTCATCTCCTTGGTGGGAAGGTTGGATGTGTCTGCGGGTGGTCACTATACAAATTCAGGTGGGGGGTTTCATAAGGTAAATTGTAACACACACACCCCATTTAAGATCCATTTTAACATACTTGTCATTAGGTCCCAAAAAGTTAATCATTAACTACAAACGTTTATCTAATTACCACATTAAGGCATCACCATCATGGTGTGCCTTTCAAAACTATAGGGTTTAATGTATATTTTGACCATAATGGTTTCTAGACAACTACTATAGTTTAAGCCCAAAATACGGTCTCCAAAAACATTCCATCTTTGATGTTCGGTTCTTCAAAACGTGGCTTGATCACCCGCTCGGCCCACCCAGTTCATTACCTACCACAATATCAGTAACATGTTAGTAATTATGGTGGTTAATACCACCACCCCCTCCTCGTTAACGTCCTACGGGAAGGGACAAGGCTAAAGCGGAAGTAAGTGCTAGGGGTAAAACTGTAAAAGGGCATCATCATCCACATCTGATAGTAGAAACTTGCTAGCTGATGAACTTGCTGAAATGACCCGGACGAGGAGGCATGTGATGGAGAGTTTTGATGCCAAAATTTCATAATTCTTGGATCCGGAACAACAACTATTCATGATGGAACAAAAGAGGCTTCTTACGATGGATAAATGGAACATGGATCCATATGCACGAGCCATCCATGAAGCCATGTGTGACGACATTAGGAAGGCATACAACATACCACCACCACCCGGACGCGATGATTAGTGTTTATTTTAATTAAGTATTATGTTGTATTGTCATGTGTTTTATTGTATTTCTTTCTGTATTTCTGTTTAAATTTAATTAATGTATTTGTTTTTGTTTTAGAACAAGTAGTTTATGCATTTAATAATTAAATATAATTCAAAAATAGCTTTTATATATATTTTTAAAAAATAGTCGTTATTTAAAAAAAATATTTGTTATTCTCTAAAAAAATGGGTTATTGGCTTGAATTAATCCCAACTATCACTTATTGGCCGGGATCACTCCCAAACTAAAGAAATCACCACCGCCACCCCCAACTATGAACCTAATTTCTGACAACACTCCCTCATGCACATTTTATGACACGCTATGCACATTTTATGACACGATTTTTTAACGGAGGGAGTGTTGTCAGAAATTAAGTTCATAGTTGGGGGTGGCGGTGGTGATTTCTTTAGTTGGGAGTGATCCCGGCCAATAAGTGATAGTTGGGATTAATTCAAACCAATAACCCTAAAAAAATACCCATTAATTAAATAATGTATAAATAAAAAGAAAGAAAATGTTGATGTGGAAATAAATGGGTGTTTGTGGGAAGTGTAGTGTTATGGTTAAAATCTGTTTGTGAAAAGGATTTGGAAGGATGGGTAAAAAAATGATCTGGCATGCTCACTAGGCGCGTTTCTGGGAAGGACGGAGCTTAGCGTTGTGCACAGTCTAAGCTATTTGCTAGCCTCTTAATGGTCATTAAGAGGCTACCAATTAATGAAATCACTAAGAGTCTTACCAAGAAAAAGAGAGAAGAATGTGAGTTGTGAGAGTTTAGCATTAAGAGGTTACCTCTTAACCATTCAACATAATGGTTAAGAGACATCACACCATTAAGATGTAAGCATCTTAATGACCATTAAGAGGAATTAAGAGGCTACCAAACAGCCTCAACCGGTAATCATTATGGACCCAATATCCAACTTGTTCATCTTAGTTAGCAGCTATACATAATAAACATAATCATTTATGGCTGCAAATAGTGAAACACTATGGATAACAATGGCTTCTACACTCTTCCTCTACATATATAGAGAAAAAAATAATTAAGTAACTCATTTAAGTGGAAATGAAAGTTAATCACCCAAAGAAAATTTGCATTATATATAAATATATAAATTAGAATTATTATCTTTACCTTTATATATAAGATCTTTCGGTGATTCCTACGAGTCTGCAATAAAGTGGACTAAAGGAAGTTATGATTACTATACCCTGAAAAGTAAAGTAATTAGAAACATCATAAATATGTATAAATATATATATGTATTTGTAATCTAGTGGTGGCCGGTTAATAAACTCTCAAAGTTTAAATGGGAATTTTATAACATTATTTGCTAAATAAAAGAAAGGAAAAAAAAAGGGAGAATGTCGTTCAAATGTTCACCACATCAAGGAGAGGAGAAGAGCTCGCCACCTCCTAGGAATACAATTTAGGAAGAAATGTGGCCAAAAAGTCGGTGCATGATAAATCAAGATTTAGGTCGAAATTATCACAAGGTAAGCATGTTATACTAGTTAGTCACCATTGTTGAAGGGTTGAAGTTGGGTTGCGGACTAGGGTTTGGTATAACCGAAATTGGATTGAAATTATAAATACAATTGAGTATTCATAAAAATGGGTATTTATATAGTATTAAAATGGTGGTAAAAAAGTTTTTTTAATGCTCATAAGTAGCTGACTGCCTTTTTTATGCCGTTCAACGGCTAAAAACCTCAAATGGCGCCCGTTAACAATTTGGCGGAGATTCCCCATGCCACCCCATAACGCCTGAGAGGGGGGGGGGGGGCGATGTTCCGCGCCGCCAAGCTGGCGCCAAAGCATCTTAATGGGTTATATAGCATACCCTAAACATTTAAAGTAGTTAATAATAAAATAAAACTCTCATAATAAACATAATCATTTATGGGAGCAAATAGTGAAGCACTATGGATAACATTGGCTTCTATACTCTTCTGCTACTTATATATAGAAGAAAAAAATTAAGTGACGCGTTTAAGTGGAAAATGGAAATTAATCAACAAAAGAAAAAAATGCATCATATATAAAGTAGTCACAGAACTATTATCTTTACCTCTAAATATAAGATCTTCCGGTAGTTCTTGAAAGTCTATTACAACAAAGTGGACTAAAGGAAGTTATGGTTAATTACTATCGTGAAAAGTATTGTCACAAAATCAATCATAAAAACTTAAAAAGAAATATTATAAATTACTTCACAGAAAAAATTAGAAACATCATAAATATGTATAAATATTATGTATTGTAATCTAGTGGTGGCCAATTTATAAACTCAATCTCAAGGTTTAAGGAGGAGTTTTAAAACATTGCTTATTTGCTAAATAAAAAGAAGAAAGAAAAGAAGGTTTACTCAGGTTTCAAATGTGTATTCATTTCTAGTCATCATGATCACATTCGAGCACACTGAAACGAATATAAACATGACATATATCCAGAGGCGGACCTAGGGTGGTTCAAGGGGTGGCACGTGTCACCCCTTAAACTTGTACGCGCAGTGAAAAATTTTGGGATTTTTTCGAATTTTTTCGGATTTTTTAGATTTTATCACCGTGTGCTACCCCTAAAATTTTTTTTTATGTGTTTCTAGTTCCGCCCCTGCATATATCATAACACGTTAAAACACATAATTTCGTGTAACACGTTTGCATGTAGTTAATTCATAACACGTATTGATTTTGATTATTCACCAGTATTTCAGGACTCAACTTTGTGTTTGATGATTTGTGTTGTGATTTAGAAATGCTAGACTCGTCTAATACTCAGTTACATTTCTAACATTATTATTTAATTTAGTATTTTTTGTTGTTTTAATTACGTTATTTATTTTTAACAAATAAAGTAACTAAAACTAAACAAAAGACTAAATTAAATAATAACATTAGAAATGTAGCTTTAAAACTTTATATATATTTTTATAGAGGGAAAAAAACGAAACTAGCTGGTTTGATCACGGTTGGACGAAAATAGCTGGCATGCACGGTCACCCTGGCCGCTCAACCACGGTCGGACGCCCGTCGGGTTCCACCAATCACGTCGTGACACGTATATATTGGTGACGGGCGCGCGACGGTGCGACTGGTCGGCACGACCGGCTAAACATTCTCTCTGCAACGGTCGGCCCGACCGTCTAATAATGGTCGGGGGCGCCACGACCGTAAAAAAAATGATTTTATTTCGAAAACCAAAATATAGATGGTCGTCCTACCGTGGCGTACACGGTCGCTCTCGGGGAAACCACGGTCGTCCGACCGTTTAACCAAGATTTTTTTTTTAATTTTTAAACAATTAAAATGATTTTTTTATTTACTTTCAAAGTTTAACCAAGAATTTTTCTTTACTTTCAAAGTTCCAAACTTGTTTCTCAACAGGTGGTGGAATTTCGTCAATGCTTTCAAATGAGTTAGAAGAAGAATCGATTTCACGGGTGTTTCTTTTTTTTTCGTCTTGATGACATTTTTTCGATTTGATAGTTGTTTCTCAACAGGTGGTAGAATTTACCTCCTATTTATAGAGTTGAAATAAAGTGAGTAAAAATTAAAAAATTTAAAAAATAAAAAAATAAAAAATAAATAGATAAAAAACACACGGTCGGACGACTGTAGAAACAGTCGTCGACGACCATATATACCATGACCGTAGAAAATAGGGTTTTTTGAATAAAAAATAAAGTATTTCCCACGGTCGGGGCGCCTCCGACAAGCGTGTCAGACAGTCGGACCGACCGTGGCAGGAGGAATGTCGGAACGGTCGCTGGGGCCCAGAGAACGGTCGGACAACCTTGGACAACGACTTGTCCGACCGTGGAATGATGAGGTGTCGTTTTTTTTATTGGCTTTGTGGCACGGTCGGACGACCGTTGATAGGTGGTCCTAGGCGACCGTGTAAGGGGCTATTCTCGTCCTTTTTTTAAAGTGTGGACATTCTCGTCCAACCATGGTCAAACCGGCTAGTTTCGTCTTTTTTCCTTTTATAAGTTTTTATTTTTAAAATATTTAAACAAATATGATGCATGAAATACTAAAATTAATAAAAGTGAAGATTAAAAAGATAAAGTATGGGTTGATCTTGGTATTGGCATCGTTCGGTTGGGGGGGGGGGGGGGGTATTGAACAACACTGTGACAATCTGTCTTTTCAGGTCTTTTCCTGATTCAACTTAAACCTAAACTGATATAAATGTTGTGTGAAGATTTATTTTAAACTGTTATAAATGTCGTGTGAACAATTACGTGTTTGACTTGTGTTGACCATAGCAACTAGGGTTTGTGTCACCATTACTATACGAGCATTCACTTAAGTCTAGACGTTTGATATTCTATGATTTTATGTGACAATGTGCCACGTAAGTATACATAACGTTTCTATTATTTTATATTAGTTACACATGTATCGCTATATATTTTCATGTGCGTTATTTTATATGAACTAAAAGTATATATTCATGAATTATTATTCGTGATTTTATGTGAACGAAACAATGTTTATATTTCACAAACGACACGCGTAAACATGTGTTGATATATATAGTCGTATGATCATCGTCTAAGTTTCTCCGTTAACTCTGTTAGAGTTCGTCAACCTTTTATAAACTTTGTGGGACCGGAATTGCCAATTCCTAAACTATGTTTACTAAATAAAACCTGGAAGGACTCATTGAGTAATTTTCCAAAACTTAATAACTCATTATGATCAATGGGGAGGGACTAACATTGTCATTTGGGATAAAGTCAGTTTAAAGACTTTGTGTAACCGGCGACCTCCTGTTTCATTTGCTGCATTCAATATGGAATTATACTCACCGGTTACGATTGATGAACCGGCAACAAAACAAAAAAAAATGACCAGCCACAATCATTTGGTGCACACTAATCATCTCCCCCGCCCCTCTCTTGCTCCCTCTCTCGTTTTTCTTTTTCTTAGTCGGCGCACCACCACCACCACCATAACCGTAGCATTTTCCGGCCACCCACACCACCATCGATCACCAACGATAACTCCACTGTGATCGTGAACCTCTAACGAGCAACCGGAGGTTACTAGAAGTGCAAATCACGACTGTGCTCGATGTTCGCGTGAGAGTTCGGGTTCGGTTTCGACATAAAAAACGCGTCAAACTCTCATCATCGACTTAAGGTAATTATTCTTTCATGTTAATCGCATCACGTTGGGCTCCATAATCGTGTCTTCTCGTTTTTCCGGTGACCGGAATAAAACTCCGATCACCGGAGTTTAAGAGGAAAAAGATGACATCGGTATGGATCTGTTTATATAAATGCGTAACGGATATGTTTCTGAATGCGCAAGTTGTAGCAGTGGTTAGGGCCTGTGTTTAGGGCTGTTCAAAATAACCGAAAACCGAAAAAAACCGATATCCGAACCGTATCCGTAACCGAAAAAACCGTAACCATATTGAAATTTCGGTTTTCTGTTCGGTTTGTAACCGTAACCGAATTCTAAGTTCGGTTTTCGGTTCGGTTTACGGATAGATGTTTTTAAAAAATTCGGTTAATTCGGTTTAACCGAATAAACCAAAATTTATTTTATATATTCTAATATTTTTATTATTATTAGTTTAATAATTAATATTATTTAAATTGGGAGAGTTTTAGAGTGTCTAAATTAGACTTCAATTCCGTGCGTCGCCTCCTATTCCTAAAACTCAAAGTTAGAAATTGAAAACCGTAAAACCCCTCTCACGGTCTCACCCTTCACGCCGTATGCTTCCTTCCCGTCGCCACCCTTCACGCGGGCCAACCACCACCCTTCCCGTCGCCACCCGGTTTGTTTTTAGCAGAAAGGGGCTATTTACGATTTTACGGATTTGATTAATTTTGTATGATTTGCAACCCATTTGATTAAGTTTGTTTGAACTTGGATGAAATTTGGTTAGTATGGTTAATACGGTTATTTCGGTTCTAACCGTAACCGAACCGAATTGAACCGAATTGAATTCGGTTCGGTTTCGGTTCGGTTAATCATATTTGAAATTCGGTTCGGTTCGGTTTTCGGTTAGAATTTTTTTTTTCCAAAACCGAACTAACCGATCCAAATAAACCGTTTAAACCGAAAACCGAACCGATGAACAGCCCTACCTGTGTTCGCTACCATTAGGTCATGAGTTCGAAACCAGGCTACCTCCAATTTCTTTTTATTTTATTTCCTAAAAATCCGATTTTAGCTCCTGTATAGTCAAAAGCCTTTCCAATCGATGTGTTAACCAAATGGAGCTGTAGCCTAATGGTTTGGGTGTTGTGCAGGCAACCATAGGTCACGGGTTCGAACCTGACGACCCCCATTCTTTTTCTATATTGTTTTTAAACAAAATTTTGGACTTGTTTAACCCACAAATCACCCACCGATCATTCCATATGTCATTTTGGACCCGTAGAATTTCTCGAAGGCTCGTTGTCTTCATCATACCTCAATGGTTTATATAAATTGGGTTTTTATATAAATATTTGGCTATTTAATGGTGATTTGTAAAAGAATACATATTTGGGAAATATATAAATATACGTATTTAGGAATATAAAATGAACGTTTTGGTAACCTTTACACTTGTGTAAAGATATACGTATTATGCGATTTAAACATTCTAAACATTGGCCTTGTATTTATGTAAGTATTATATATACATATTTTCTTAAACGGTTTCATGAACCTATATTTTTAATAAATAATGTACTTTTGTCGACTTTTGTGATCGCTACGATTTTGAAAATGTGCCAACCTACGACTCGTTATGGAATTATTGAACCTTCACTATGTCAAGTTTGACATTAGTTACCTTTCACCGTTGGTCTTGACCTAGTCACTTTTGATTGAACACACACTTATAATTATATATGCTCGTTAGGTGCTTGGTAGGATACACAAGACCCGTTATTTTCCATATGTTGTGGTTATTTATCTGGAAATTGCTTTGCACCCAAAGGTGAGTTTCACGGCCCCTTTTTACCTATTTTAATCCTGTTGGGGGAGATTAACATGCAAACACTTGAACTGTTAGATATATATCACCTGAATGATAGTGGCACACTTATTGAAAAGTCCTCACTTTATAGTTACTGTCAATGTGACATCAGCGGGAACTTATTTAGTAGATCTACTGGGTTTGACAGCCCCACCCGGGTCAGTCGCGCTGGCACGCTCGGATATCGAACGGGTGTAATATACTTCTTAGTCTTAACGAGGCACAATTGAACTTGTCGAGCTTCAGTAACTGGATAGCTAGTTTAACTAGTCAAACGTGCACTGATTTCTTGAAAATAGCCTAGCTAGCTATTGATATATTATCTGGATTTTAAACATAAACTTGACTGTTGTTGAACAGTTAACCTTGAACTTGAACTGTCGATGAACAGTTGTTTTACACTGAACTGGGACTGTTGTTGAACAGTCGATTTACATTAAACTGGAACTGTTTTTGAACTGATAAACCTGTGAACTCACCAACCTTTGTGTTGACACTTTTTAGCATGTTATTTCTCAGGTTGCGGATGTTCGAGTATCACGAGTACGCATGCATGAGTCTTGAAAAGGTTTTTATGTCTTTGGTCAAGTCACGTCACCTTGGGTGACAATGTTTTTACTTGAATTACTTTTATTGTACTTACGCTTCCGCATTTGTAAACTCTGAATTTATATTATAATGAAATACGAAACGTTTTTATTAATTATTGTCGTTTGGTGTAACTAATGGACGGCGATCCTGGTTTGTCACACTCCCTGCGGTGGTTATCGCGCGTGAGATTTTTGAGGGTGTGACAAACACCAACTATATTAACTCTTGAGCTAAATTGAGAATGTGAATTTCTTTGAGAACCATGATTCTTGGCTTTGGGAATTGGATTGTGATTTATGTTTCTTGGTTAAAGCTATTCGACACGTGATTTCGTGACTAAGTGGTTACGTTTTGTGCAAAAAAAGTTAACATTCATGTATAGAGACTTCTTTTGGATCGGTTACCTACTCGGCTCAACTTGCCATCTCGTGGAATTGAGATTCCTTCTATTTAATGTCCTCTTTGTTCAGATCATGTCGAATCTGCTTCTCATTTATTTGGATATTGCAGCGTTATGTACAAAGTTTTCCATCGTATTGGTACTTGCTTGATTTGGTCTTTTTGGCTCCGAACAAACCTTGGGTTATTTTGAATTTGATCTTCAAAGCGCCGCATCTCTCAAGATTGAAGAATGATATCATTCTTTTGGTTGTCTTTACTTTCTGGTGGATTATTTGGAGAGCTTAGAACACTTTTATTTTTCAACAGAATAAAGCTCGGAACAGCGAGATTTTTGATAATAGGTTTATTGGATTTTAATAATCCAAGTTATGCCCTTTTGGCCGATATTAATCCCAATTACGTTTATTCCCTACAATAATCCGAATTATCAAGGTATTGGAATCTATTGAACCTTCGTTAAATACACCCTAACACCGTTAGTATTTGCTGATGTGGCATTCTGTGTGTTCTTTTTTAACAAAGATATTATAATGGAGGGACTAATCTTGTAATTTTTTTAAACATCCCTTTTCCCCATTTATTCAAGTAGCCAAACACCCCTTTTCTCCCATTTGACAGAAAGACCCGATGGGGGAATGAAGGAGCCGCCGGCTCCGGCAAGCATTCCAGCGACCTGGTCCAGCCGGTCACAACGGCGACATTCCATAATTAAGCAATCAAATTCAGTGGATCAAGGAGGAGATGGACCACTTTTAACACCAATCCGATGAAATCAAGACTCCAGTTCGTAAGCAATCTCAATCAGACCTCATATTCATCATTCCCACAACCTTAATTCTTTACTCTAAAATGTGCAGTTACACAAATACATGGATCCATCTCCCATGCGTCATCGGAAGAAAACTCTACGATCGAGCAAGTTGCACTGATGGTGCCGGTAACCGATGACTCTAGTTTACCGGTGGTTACTTTCAGGATGTGGATGCTCGGAACAATCGCGTGTGTGCTACTCTCGTTTCTAAATCAGTTCCTGTGGTACCGGCGTGAGCCTCCGTCCATAACCTCGATCTGCGCTCAGATCGCCGTCGTCCCTCTCGGCCACCTCATGGCAACAACTATCACCGACAAGTTTTTTTTCCGGGGGAGAAAGTACAAGTTTCCTCTTACCCTGGGCTGTTTATTGTGAAAGAACATGTGTTGATTATGATATTTCTCAACTCCGGCGTCGAAAATCCGTACACGATCCATATTGTGAGCGTCGTGAAGATTTTTTATGGAAAGACGTTGACTTTTTGGTTGGCCTTGAGCGGTTGGACCAGGTCGCCGGAATCCTCACCGGAGCCGGCGACTCCTTCGTCGGTTCTCTGTGTCAAATGGGGGAAAAGGGGTGTTTGGCTATTGAATAAATGGGAAAGGGGTGTTTAAAAAAGTTACAAGATTAGTCCCTCTATTATAATGACTTTGTTAAAAAAAACACACAGAATGCCACGTCAGCAAATACTGACGGCGTTAGGGTATTTTTAACGGAGGTGCAACAGATTCCAATACCTTGATAATTCAGATTATTGTAGGGAATAAACGTAATTGGGATTAATATCGGTCAAAAGGGCATAACTTGGATTATTAAAATCCAATAAACCTTGATAATATTGTTTTTTATTTATATTCTTGGTTTGTGCATAGAAATAGGAAAATCAATTTGACTTGGGGTGAGTGGATCTTTAATCCTTTCCTTATGTTGTAATTTTACTATTTTCTAACTCTTCTTGAGTTAGTTTTTTATTTTTAATAAATATCACCGTTAAAAAAAGATAAAGTAATTAAAAAGAAATGAAAAAGAAAGAGGAAGCAAAAATTGATTTTTTTTAGCTACCGGGCTTTGTTTGAGAAGCATTTGGTTGTGATGAATGACTCGTAGTTGAGAGGTTATGAGTTCGAGTCCGGATTCACCCGGTTTTCCCACTTAGCCTTAAGTGGGGGTGGGTTTTGTCCGGAGATTGGAGATTGGAGATAGAGTGATTTGGTCACTCAAACACCCATGACTCCACGAGTGTGTGAATATTCCCTCTACACTTTTGGATGTGGGTATTCATGTCACACCCCCAATTTCCACTAACGGAGTATAACCATGTGGGGTGTGATCCAGACCAGGATCCAAGTCTTTAGTTACAATCAAGGCATAATTGAAAGTTTAAATCATTTTCATATTACACTTTACGAAACAGAGTTTACATTACAGTTTAGCGGAAGCGTTTAAAAGTCTACAAAGTTGTTGGTTTTCCAGAATAGGAAGTAAAAGTGTTGAAGTGCATTTCCCAAAGTATTTTACAAAATTGAGTATTGCCTACGCCCGTGCCTCCTTGATCCTCCGAGTGACCTGAAAAACATTTAATAAACAAGTGTCAGCAAAAGCTGGTGAGTTCACAAAGCAGTCTGCACTTTACCGTGTAGACCAAAAATGTATACGAATAATGAAAGACCAATTCATAAGTTACAAGTAATATCCATATCGTTAGGTAGCTAGCCTATGCTTATGTTCACCTGAATGTTCGCAACAAAGCTGACTATGCGTCACAGGTTTTAGCCTGTGCGATTTGTCTTCCCCGTGTTTTTCCCGAACACGGTAGTTCTAGGCTAATATTGTTCTTAGTCCGACCGCCAATCGGGAGGGTACATCACGTGCACCGGTAAGCGGGGGTGTCAATCCCCAATAGTACTACTCAACATTACCTCGCTATTCTATATTAACGGCCTGCGAGTGTAAGAACTTTTTGTAATTAAAATGTATTCAGTGAAACATGTGATATATGTTGGATAATTACTTAATTAGACAAAATACCTTTGTTGTTGCATTGCCATCCTTTCCTGGACGCAACTAGTTGTATGTTATCATCCTCAACCGGATATAACTAAATAGAGTAGTGAAACTCACCTTAGGTTGCACTGGTACTTAGCACTTGACTTTACAGGTTGGTTAGATTTGACCTATTTTAGTAAATACGGTCTAACCAAATTAGAGGTTGTCGTTAGGACGAATCGTTTATCAATCAACAATTATGTTATCAAGCATTCACATTGGTCCTAACACATAAACACAAGTCCTAAACTTGTAGAAACACATAGATGCAGAATTCCAAGTCAAAAACTGCATAAATGCAAAATTAAGAAGTCAAACACAAGGCATACATTTGGTGACATGCCTAATTTTCTTTACGCTTGGAGTTAGCCTCTCAAATTTTACAGGCATAAACTTCATATTATTATGGACTTGTTGCAAAAAGAATCAACCCAAAAGGTTAAGAAATGAGAAAGTTATGTGTGCCGGAACTTGGCAAAAATCAACATTATTGCCTTTAACACACCATTTGGGTATACGCCTAGTTTGGTCCGTACTTGGAGTTAGGTTTTAAAATTTTACCGGCATATACTTCACAATATTTAGAACATGTTGCAACAAAAGCTTAATAATTGAAGAAGTTATGCGCGTCCGAAGTTGACCAAAAATCAACTTTGTTGTTAGTTAAAGTAGTGAAATTGAACTTAATTAATTCATAACTTGATCAAGACTTGGAGTTTGTTTATCAAAACTTCCAGATCTTAGTTTTAATATAAAAACATAATTTTCATCCAAAAATTCCTTCAATAACACTCGAGAATCAAGTCCAACAAAATTGCACAACTTCTTAATAAAGGAGCTGAATTTTACAGCCCTGCGCACTCAATTTGCAGAGGCATTTTGGGTGACCAAACGGAGGTATTAGAAGGCGTATGAGTAGCCAAATTAAATCTAAGACATAGAAGTTTGCTACAGAAAAAGAATCACTCGATTTCGATCAAAATTGAGAAAGTTATGGCCCGAGTAAGTCGACCCATTTTCTTGGTCAGGGGCTGTCCAAAAATTAATGATTGTGTAAGGGGCTGTTTGGTATAAACTGAAGCATTAAGTGCTGAATTATTAAGAATAAGAGATTCTGAATCAGTTAAGAATAAGAGATTCTGAATCAGTTAAGTGCTGTTTGGTTTGATATCTGAATGAAATATATCTGTTTGGTCAGAATCCTAAATAATTAATAATTATTAAAGAAAAAAATACAAATGGAATATATATGTTACGGCTTTAGAGTCCCACTTCATGAATACATAATTCTAAAAAAGTTTTATCAACTCCTTTCTTCCAATTTGTTCTAAGTTTTTTTTGGTTCCATTTCCGTTTAACAAATAAACACCAACCATCAATCATAAACCCATATCCAACAAGTAAAAATCAAACAAAAAACAACATCAAACATTGAGCATCAACCTATTTCAACATTCACGTATTCAAAAAATGATATAAAACATGTAGCATCAACCAAAAAACCATATCGAAGGACCTAATATCACACCACAATCAACAATGATCAAACAATGACCTAACCAATATGAAATTAAAAAAAAACCCTACATTTTGATCAAGAACCAAACTAATATCTCAAGTATATACGACATTCAACAACGATCCATATGTTTTGAGCACCAAAAAACACACCACAATCATCAATGATCAAACAATAACCTAACAACTCTTAACTTTTTAAATACAATATGATTATGTAATTAGAAGAGATTGAGAATAGGAATCGAGAATATGGTATTTTAGAAGATTGCTCGAAACTTTCAATTTTATAGGCATTCAATCTAGAATGTAAAATCGAGAATATGGGTACAAATTGGAAGCTCAGAGTAAATCACTAATGTGAAATTGGCAGGTCTGACATTCCAATTTACCATTTAATTCAATTGAATCTTTAATTAAGTTGAAATCAATGTCTGTTCAAGAAAAAAAACTTGAAATCGATGTTCCAATTTGATTCCGAGCGCATATATTAGCCACTAAAATCGCGTTCCAAATCCAATTCGAAATTCGTGGGTAGTCCAGCGAATTCTGTAACTATCATAAGAACACAACAATTTGTAAAAAATTTATAGATTTTGAACAAAACCCTAAAAAAACTTACTTGGAGAAGGAGGGGCTGAGAAGGAAAGGAACGCCGGAGGAGGAACGCCGGAGAAGGAGGGTTGTTGCCGGCGCTGCTGCCGTCGCCGGCGCAGTGGTTGTCGGAGGGTGAGAGTGATGGAGGAGGAGCGCTAGTCAGCAGCGTGAGGGAGGAAGGAGCGCTTGGGTTTTTTTTTTTTTTTTTTGATTCTGAATCAAAAAGCTAGTTTCTAAACCCTTATTCATTATGTTATTTTTTTTTCAGATTAAGAGGTAACCAACCAAACACCCCTTAATTAAATGTCTGACCGAAAAATACATTTCATCCAGTTCAGACCTCATTAAGAGGTAAACAAACAGCCCCTAAATTGCATTTTTGCGGTTTTGGCCAATCTTTTGCTCGTTTAACTTCATGTAAAGACTAGTAACACATTATATATCATATTATCATACATTCCTAGTTGTCATAACGATCATACAACAATCATAGCAAAATTCAAGCATGTCACTTGCATATAAGCACATATTCCTCACTTTCAAGTCCCCATATAACCAATTTTCTTCAAGAACACTTCTAAGCATGTAACCACATGAAAATCACAGCCATTATAACATCTCAAATCTGTCCAAAATCATAATTTAACTTAAACCATCATAAAACTCACAAGAGCATGTATACACACCAATTTGCACATAAACACAAGATAAACACATGTAATCAACCAATTTCATGCTAGAGATTTTTAGGGCTTACAACTTGGAGAAGAAATGGCGGATTTGAAGAGAATGAGATGGAACCAAAGCTTCTCCTAGTTTCCTCGAGTCTTGAATGAGCTCAAACACCTTAAATCTTGCTTCTTAGTGTTTGATTTCAAGGAATTTGAAGGAGTGTGTGTGTGTGTTTTGGACCGTGAAGAAGAAGATGAAGATGAGAAATCACGTGAATGATTGGGGGAGGGGGTTTCTTTAGGCAGATTTTTAGTTAGGAGGAATTACACAAATAGTCCCTCTAGTCCCCTTTCACACACAATAACCCAAAACAAGTAATAAGTGGGGTTTAAACCCAAAACTTGGAAAATAAAATACTAGGAATGTTTCCAAGCGTTTTTAACTTATTTAACATGAAATATTTAGTCGTGAAAAGTTTCCTTATCGTGCACGCACGTAAAACTTAAATCACGTACGAAACCCGGTTCTCACGAAACGTCAATTTTTAAGAAACACATGAATCATGAATTAAATTACTAAATTAATTAGTAATATATTTTTATATAAACATTTAAATAACGGGTTACGGGTTTGCTAACAGAACTGACGGAAATAATTAACGGTGTTAGCTAACGGAACTAACTGAAATAGTTAAAGGTGTTAGCTAACGGAACTAACTGAAATAGTTAACGGTGTTAGCTAACGGAACTAACGAAATTTGGCAGTTGTCACATCATCCCAAGTTGAAAGAATTTTCGTCCCGAAAATTGCCTAGTGCTCAAGGTGTTCAGGCCAATTAAATGGTATGCAAGGGAATGAAAATATGAAAATTTCCGGTTGTCACAATTCATTAGCCATTGAGATTAACCCTGGATAATCAAGCAATTAATTTGCTGTAAAAAAAGGAATTGAATTTTCAAAAGCAAAATAATATTTTTATCCTTAAATAACCAAAAAGCTTAACCTATATTAATAAAAAAAAAGGTAACAGAAAGTCAATTAAAAAAATAAGACTATAGTATGATTTCCTAACTTAAAAGAAAATATTCGTTTGTGTAACTTAATCCAACTAAAACATAAGAAAACATAGTCGTTACATGTATTATAAATAAATGTTCTTATAATATATTTATGTGAACTAAAATAAGGTATATTGTGATAATAAAATAAGAAGGTAACAAAGGCCCACACTCCCTATACCTTCACACAAAAGAGTACCCATATCCATTTAAGTTTCTTTAAGTGTAGTTTGTTGTTTTTAAAAAAAAATGACTCGATCCATTAGTTATTTTAAAACGACAGACTTGGAATGGGTATGGGTCAGATGATAACAAACGAGTAAGGAGATAAAAATGTGGAAAAGAAACAAATTCACAATTGACTGAGTCAATTGTCAACGGTCACCGGACTGGGTCAGACAATAATGATCAACAATTAAACACGTAACCTCTACGTCACCTCATTTTTCATCATAAATGATTTAAACGACAATCTTATCATACTCATACTCGTATACAAAACTTCAATATTTATAATGATCAAGAATTAAACATGTAACCTCTCAAATAGTATCGTAAAAAGACAAACCCCTCTTATTGAGCCACCAAATACGTTGATATATTTTATCACATATGTATTGTTTTTGTACAGTTACAATATCTATAAAACATGCCACCACATTACTTTCTCACGTTACTAAGTAGTATCAAAATAAGATTTTAGTAAAGGATATTCTTTCTTTCCATGTTACTAATCGAAGAAAGTTATGTCAAACAAAAGATGAACTACCAATACAAATTTCAAAACAATTAGGAATTTCTAGAGCTTTTAAATAAACGATTCCAATATATCTAATTTATAATTATAGATTAAGCAAATTCTAGTCTAAATCTCATAATCGACTTGTTTATTATTATTATTATTATTATTATTATTATTATTATTATTATTATTATTATTATTATTATTATTATTATTATTATTAATTTTTAATAATAATTTTACATTATTTGTCTCATTCACTACGATAATTGAACATTTGAACTCTCAACTTTCAGGGAACGACATCTTTACAAATGTCATGGGGCTAACACAATGCATTCAATCATTCTAAATCCATTAAAAACCATATTTTATTCCAAAATTAGTATTTAATACATACCATTTGGTACACCTTAAGTTCAAAATATTTGAGAATCACTAATTTTTGGTCGGAGAAGAGACACCATTGTTCCTAGTATCCATCTTCTTTGCCTTGCATGGGTAAGAACAAGTACAAGTAAAAAAATTCTTACAACCTGCATCAACTTCCCATCCAAGGTTCCTAGCACATACATTGTCACAGCTATCTTGAATGCATAAAGTCACAGAAAAATCCTCTTTGCAAACTCGATATGCCACAAAACCTGCGATATGTAATTCATATTTCAAGTTAGTCGATGTATAATACACATGTCTAAAATGTAATTTTGTAGCGAAACAACCTCATCCACAAATATAACATAAGAATATATACGATGTTTTTACAGAATAAAAAACGTTACCTCTAACTAAAAGTAAAAGAATAATTACGGCGAAAGAGATAGACTTTGTCATGTTAAGTTGTTAGATGATGGTGCTACATGGTGTGATCGATTTTTATATATGTAGGAGACAAGATTGAAGTAACATAGCCCCTTAAATGCCTATTGTATTTATGAGGTGAGGGAGTTATGAAAATTGCATTTAGTACACAATTTGTTACCATTAACGTTAATTTGTGTCACTTCAAATATAGAAATAGAGTATTTAGATTAAGTTAAGTTATTAAACTTTTGGTATATATTTTATTAAGTATAAGTATAAGTATATAGGAATAAACTATTTGGGTCAACCTTTTTTATAATTTACAACCTAATAAGTATATATCATGTCTATATCAGTCTCAATTCAAAAGAATGGAAATATAATTTATTAGGTGTTTTAATTGCCTTAATAAGTATATTTTTTTTTTTACTATGACACAAACTTAATGACAAATAAATAGGTATATCAAGACACTTATAGTAAGTTTTTAACATAGACTCATAATTGTTGTACGTTATATATTGGATGTGTCATTAATTGCACAAATAAGGAAAATAAATGTGTTTTTCTTAACGACATTAGAAATGTGTTTTAGTTGTCTTAATTCTAATATATGTGCCCTAAAACACCAATGATTCATGATATGTAATGTTTAGGTCAGTGAATTATATTTAAAAAAATACAACTTATGTCCTATGATTCGCAAGCTTACGCAATGCCCATTCCTTAATTGTAATCGCAAAAGGTGAACTAGGTGTTCAGTCTCACTCACAAAGTCACCCTAGCAATAACAATCCTTCACACGAAGATATTACACATGATTTTAAAATGATGAAATCACCACACACGTAAAGAGATGACATAGCAAAGAATAATGCATTGAGAAGACTAAATTAACCACTTCAAAAACAAATTAGAAGCATAAATGTTGAAACTAGTTTCAGAATAATCTAGTGAGATGTTAACTTGATGTTACCCACATTCGGTGCATAAAAGCTTTTATCTTTAACATTTTTCATAGAATCAAACTCTTATTTTCATATCTTGTATAGAAATACTGCTTTCTAATATACACAATAGCAAAATTACCTCAAAATAAACAGCATAACTAATATAGTGTCTTAGCATTGCTTATGCTAGTATATGTCGCATGCTTATCTAATCGACAAGAAAACATTATAGGCCACAATTTCGACCTAGTAAATGATCGATATGTTGGTTTTGGATTTTGTTTTTATCTTAAGTGGTTCAATATCTAAAAATAGCTACGAAGAGTATAAGCCAAATCGGTTAAAAGCTACCCGAAATTTATGTTTAACGCGTAAAACGTTTTCAGTTGTTTCTATTATAAAAAACGGTAACACTATTGTAATAATATCTATTTGATAATCAAAGTATTATAAAGAATAGAAAACAATTGCGGGTCAACCTCATCCAATCTGTGTATAGTCATACTAACCGATAATCATTATGGACCCCATATCCAACTTATTCATTTTATTTAGCGCCCCACAAATCATTTAAAGAAGTTGATAATAAAAGGAAACAGTCATAATAAACATAATCATCTATGAAAACAAATAGTGAAGCACTATGGATAACAATTGTGACAATTTGACCTGTTAAGTGGGACCCAAGCTTCAAAAACCAATAAAATTATTAAACCAAAAATCACGTATATAGACGTAGCATGTCAACTAGAGTATTAGATGATTCTAGAATTTTTAAAACACTTCACAAAGCATCACACACAAGGTTGAGTCTAGAAACATTGGTGATTAATTAAAAACTGATATGTATTACAAATTACATGCGAAACTGTTACGTGAATTAATTGTATAAACGTATTATGTTACGCGACATGTTTATACTTGATTTTATTAGATATAATGTGGTTAATATAATGATGAATAAAGGAAAAAGCAAAATCATTGAAAAGCATGACCAAAACATTAAAAAAAAACGTGAAAAGTCAACAAAAGTAAAAAACAAAACCACTGTCTGGGCGTGTGGAGGTACGCCACAGAGCAGGTGATGCATTGTGGTGATACGCTAGGAAGCACAGTTCCAACAGAACTCTAATTCGCCACTATTTAAGCATCATTAGCCCCCACACTCCTCATTTTTGACCCAAATCTCTCTCAAAACGACCCGAACCTGCTATGCCTGAATTTCCCTTCATTAAATCTCAAACGCATGTGTATTTTGTTGAGAATACAAGCTTGTTAATTTTTGCCACCGATTGCAACTTACATTGTTGGTATATTCATTTTTCATGTTTATTTTGCTTAAAGATCATCAAGTTTTTACCTTTATGATAAGATCTATGCTTGTATGTTGATTATATGATAATTGCATGCATAGATCTAGTGTATTATGTGATAAAGTTCGGATTTTTATAATAAAGGTTTGATTTTTACACTCTACCTCTACATATATAGAGAAAAAAATAATTAAGTGACTCATTTAAGTGAAAAATGAAAGTTAATCATCAAAAGAAAATTTGCATCATACTATATATATATATATATATATATATATATATATATATAGGGAGAGGATCATTTGAGAACCAATTTGATTTGAGAACTAAAAAGAACTAATTTGAGCCACAAGTTTATTACATGTATCCCCCATCCCATGAATTGTAGTGGCCCCCCCCCTGAAATTTGTGGTTGAGATTTAGTTCTCAAAAGTTCTCAAAACAAAAAGTTCTCATTTGAACATAACCCTATATATATATATATATATATATATATATATATATATATATATATATATATAGTTATAGAATGATCTTTGCAAGGTCTGCAACAAAGTGGACTAAAGGAAGTTAAGATTACTATAACCTGAAAAGTATTGTCATAAAATCAATTAAAATAATTAGTATAGAGTACTTTAAAGTAATTTATTAATAATACAATGAAATTTGATAGACTAAAAGTATACTTTTTATTTTTTAAACTTTGGCCTCTTAACTTTTATGTTATGACGCTTTCTACCCTTAAATTTTATAATTTGTTTTTAACGAAATAGTAAACTTTTGGTTTTCATAATTTGACTACATATGTTTCATACTCTTACGTTTTGTACCGTTTATCTTTTAATTTTTTTTTTCTTATTTTAAGTTTTGTTGTTTTCTATTTTGGTCATGAAACTTTTAACTTTTCTATTTTCGTTTTTAGTATATTTTTATAGTTTTATTCTTTCACTACAAGACTTTTAAACTTTTACGTTTTATACCCCTTAACTTTTTTACACTATAACTTTAACTTTTTTTTTTGTTTTAGGTTTTTTTATCTTCTACTTTAGCCACGAAACTTTTAACTTTTCTATTTTCATTTTTAGTATAATTTTATAATTTAATACTTTCATCATGAGACTGTTAAACTTTTATGTTTTATACCACTTAGCTTAGTATATTTTTATAGTTCTATACTTTCACCACAAGACTTTTAGAATTTTACATTTTATACTCCTTAAATTTTTAACCCTCTAACTTTTATAAGTTTTTTTAGTTTTAAGTTTTTTTGTCTTCTACTTTGGCCACGAAACTTTTAACTTTTCTACTTTCGCTTTTAGTATAATTTTAAAGTTTTATACTTTTATCACGAGACTTTTAAACTTTTATGTTTTATACCAGTTATTAATAAAAAAAGGTAACAAAAAGTGAATTAAAAAGAAAAAGACTATAGTATGATTTCCTTACTTAAAAGAAAATTTTCGTTTGTGTAACTTAATTCAACTAAAACATAAGAAAACATACTCATTATATGTATTATAATTAAATGTTTTTATTATATATTTATGTGAACTAAAACAAGGTATATTGTTTTTATTATATATCCATTTAAGTTTCTTTGAGTGTAGTTTGTTGTTTAAAAAAAATGACTCGATCCATTAGTTATTTTAAAACGACAGACTTGGAAATGGGTATGGGTCAGATGATAACAAACGAGTAAGGAGATTAAAGGGTGGAAAATAAACAAGCTCATAATTGACTTAGTCAATTGTCAATGATCACTGGACTGGGTCATACAATAATGATTAAGAATTAAACACGTAACCTCTACGCCACCTCATATTTCATCATAAATATTTTAAACGGCAATCTGATCATGCTCATACTCCAAAACTTTAATATTTATAATGATCAAGAATTAAACACGTAACCTCTCAAATAGTATCTTAAAAAGACAAACCCCTCATATTGAGCAACAAAATACGTTGATATATTTTATCACATATGTAATGTTTTTGTACGGTTACAATATCTATAAAACATGCCACCACATTACTTTCTCACGTTACTAAGTAGTATCAAAATAATCGAAGAAAGTTATCCTCTATATATACATAATACAACTTATTGTATAACCTTCAAAACAAAGGGTACAACCCTCCAAAGCATTCATTGTACAGCTATTTATGCACTATGTACAATCTATTCTTGCACCATCCACATTTACCTAAGTTACAACCTTCTATGCTCATTGTACAAGGACTGAAAAATAAATAAAAGAATAAAACTAAATAAATGGTGTGTGGGTTCTCTTTTTCTTCTCTGGGACCCGCCAAGATGTCTTGATATCTTGATATCTTTGACCGGATTATGCGTGTGGCTATGGGTTTCTCACAGTGAAAGCCAGACATCCTTTCCATCACCACGCTTTCAATGTTTGTCTCTCTTTCTGTCTTCATTATCTCAGCAAGAAGATGATGGTTCGGGTTCCGAGGAACTAGGGTTTATCTTGATGGCTAACATCCGTTATTGTTCTTTGATTCTTCTATGCAGTTTCGTTCCATCGACTATCTTTCTTCTTCAACGGGTAAGGACTGGCATCGGTTTTATTACTCCTTCAGCATCTAGGGTTTAGTTCGATGGCAAACCTTTGTTATCTTCCCTTGATCATTAGAATTTGTTGTTTCTGTTTGATATTTTGGTTTCTACTTCTAACAAATTTTATGTTTATTTACACAGAAATTAAGATTTTGAGTTGTGGATATTTGGGGGTTTTTGGCTTCCTCAGTTTTTTGTGTTCGAGAAAGTCATATTAGCACTTCGTGTCGTTGAGGATGATGACTTGCGTTTTGTTGCTCCGCCTGAGAATCGACTCTTTAGTTTGATTTTTCCTTTGTATATCCTTGCGTTCCAGGTACTACTTTCTTCCTTGAATGGTTCTATGGCAGTAAATTGTTTTTTTTTGTTATTCTCCGACTTTACTCAGTTTCGTGTTCATCTTAAGTTTACCAATCGAGGCAATGAGTGTAGCTCTTCCGCGTTGTTTCAACTCAACAGGTTTGTTTCAAACGAACATTGCAAGTTATATAAGGTTTCTTTCAGCCCTAAAAAGAATTAGGTCCAAGTTTTATACCAATGAAACATAGACCAACCCGTTAATTCACTTGATTGATATTTTTTCATCTGATTGTACTAGGTTTGTTTCAGTTGTTTCAGCCCAGTTCATGATCGATGATTGTTTCAACCCAGTTCGTGATTGATGGTTATGCTTGAAAGGTTGGGAAGGTTAGCATTTGTAGGTATTGTAAAGAGGCATTAAAACAGTACTTTATAATCAATGAGGCGAGACATCCTTTGATGCCAACTAAACCTGGATCTGATTATAAAATTTGGTTTTCCTATGTGATATGTGCCAACTTTTGAAGGCATCTCTTAGAGCTCAGCCATAAATTTAATTAGCTAGGGTTTAACTGGATCTTCATAGTAGGTAACTGGAATTAGATTAAACTTTTTGTTGTCTTTAGTCTTGCAATTCAACATGATAAAGATCATATTGGAGTTATGATGTGTATGTAAAATGTGGTTTTATTAATTCTAGGAGAATTGGTTGCTGACTTTTTTGTAATCATGCACATGAGTTTTACAGGCACTTTGAAATGTATATGAGTTGGACTTTTATGTTTGGTTTCAAACCCTCCATTTTGTTTTGCATAAGTTATTATATACTGACTTTAGATATCAAGCAAACTACTTTTACTTTTAAAATAGTTGTGGATGTATTTGAACTTTAAGTGAATATTTATTTATACAATAGCAGGTATATGTATAGTACATAAAAGAAGTTTGTATATAATATACTCGAAGAATATATATATGTTAACTACTTAGAAAATAGAGGTTTGATAATAGAAGTCAAAGAACTCTGCAAGAATATCAACTTAACCACTGATGTGTTTTTCTTAGTTTCATTTTGTGAACTCTCTTTTTGCTTCTGCCCACCACAAAATCTTCAACAATAACTTTCCGCATTGTCGCATACCAGTTTTGTTAGGGAGCTGGTTTGTTCTCCTCTTTGTTTGCAATATAGTGTCCCACTCAAAACTGATGTGATTATATTTGTAAAGTTTTGGACAACTTTATAAATGTCTACTTTTTATGTGTTTTGTGATTGTAGGTCGCTTGCTATTATTCTCTCCTACTGAGCTGCATCCACATAGAACCTCTCGCAAGCCCCCCTCGCGCGGTATTAATGTTGACAGATTTAACATGTAAAGACGTCGCCTCGATGTTGCATTTGGTACAACCTGGTATGCACTTACAAATGGATTTTAGGTACATATTTTGTTGCTACAAGTTCAACCATCACCTGCTCTATTTCATTAATGAAATTGAGTATACCGTTGGTTTAAACAAAAGTTCGTAGGTGTTAAATTTGGAAAAGCACCATTGATCTCAAGATTCATCCATCCAGATAAGGAGCTTCACATGTACTATTTTATACTTAGAAATACATTTTTTTTGTATGGGATTAAATAAGTGATATACAACAATGCTACTCGAAACTGATTATCTTTAACTCCTAATAAAATAAACTTGCATAAGGTAGGATGTTATGCTACCTTTAGTTTGCATTTATAATTGACGTTCATATATTTTACTCATTTGATAAGTTTGCATTTAAAGTCTCTTTGTGATTAGTAGGATAAGGTACTTTTTAATCGGTTGGTAAAAGAGTTTAGTTGATTAATAGTTATTTATGGTTTTGTGATGCAATATGTATTTTCCTACAAGTTTGAAATAGTTATTTATGACTACACACTTCATATGGTATTATAGTTTTGAAAAATGCCTTCTTTACATATTACATCCAGATCACCTAACCCATCACAGTTATGACTTATGGTGCACACAGTTTGTAAAAATAACAGCTTCACTGACTGTGATACACAGCTTATCACATCTCTTTTTTTTACTCCTAAAACATATTTGGTGCAGCATTATAAATTGCATGATTTTAGCATTTACTTTCTTTGTTAGTACAAAAATTATATGCATTATCGACATTAGTCTCAAACGGTACTTATCTTTAATCGTTTTGCTAAACGACTTTCTAAAACGGTTCGACTCCGCTGCGAAGCGCGGGTCGACCCACTTGTGTCAAACAAAAGATAAACTACCAATACAAATTTCAAAACAATTTGGAATTTCTAGAGCCTTTAAATAAACGATTCCAATATATCTAATTTATAATTATAGATTAAGCAAATTCTAGTCTAAATCTCATAATCGACTAGTTTATTATTATCATTATTTATTTTTTGATAATAATTGATAATAATTTTACACTATTTGTCCCATTCACTACGATGCTTGAATTCTCAACTTTCAACGAACAACATCTTTACAAATGTCATGGGGCTAACATAATGCATTCAATCATTCTAAATCCATTAAAAACCGTATTTTATTCCAAAATTAGTATTTAATACATACCATTTGGTGCACCTTAATACGTGGCCGTAAGTTCAAAATATTAGAGAATCGTTAATTTTTGGTCGGAGAAGAGAGACCATTGTTCCTAGTATCCATCTTCTTTGCCTTGCATGGGTATGAACAAGTACAAGTAAAAAAATTCTTACAACCTGCATCAACTTCCCATCCAAGGTTCCTAGCACATACATTGTCACAACTATCTTGAATGCATAAAGTCACAGAAAAATCCTCTTTACAAACTCGATATGCCACAAAACCTGCGATATGTAATTCATATTTCTTGTTAGTCGATGTATAATACACATGTCTAAAAGGTAATTTTGTAGCGAAACAACCTCATCCACAAATATAACATAAGAATATATACGATATTTTTACAGAATAAAAAACGTTACCTCTAACTAAAAGTAATAGAATAATTACGGCGAAAGAGATAGACTTTGTCATGTTAAGTTGTTAGATGATGGTGCTACATGGTGTGATCGATTTTTATATATGTAGGAGACAAGATTGAAGTAACATAGCCCCTTAAATGCCTATTGTATTTATGAGGTGAGGGAGTTATGAAAATTGCATTTAGTACACAATTTGTTACCATTAACGTTAATTTGTGTCACTTCAAATATAGAAATAGAGTATTTAGATTAAGTTAAGTTATTAAACTTTTGGTATATATTTTATTAAGTATAAGTATATAGGAATAAACTATTTGGGTCAACCTTTTTTATAATTTACAACCTAATAAGTATATATCATGTCTATATCAGTCTCAATTCAAAAGAATGGAAATATAATTTATTAGGTGTTTTAATTGCCTTAATAAGTATATATTTTTTTTGACTATGACACAAACTTAATGACAAATAAATAGGTATATCAAGACACTTATAGTAAGTTTTTAACATAGACTCATAATTGTTGTACGTTATATATTGGATGTGTCATTAATTGCACAAATAAGGAAAATAAATGTGTTTTTCTTAACGACATTAGAAATGTGTTTTAGTTGTCTTAATTCTAATATATGTGCCCTAAAACACCAATGATTCATGATATGTAATGTTTAGGTCAGTGAATTATATTTAAAAAAATACAACTTATGTCCTATGATTCGCAAGCTTACGCAATGCCCATTCTTTAATTGTAATCGCAAAAGGTGAACTAGGTGTTCAGTCTCACTCACAAAGTCACCCTAGCAATAACAATCCTTCACACGAAGATATTACACATGATTTTAAAATGATGAAATCACCACACACGTAAAGAGATGACATAGCAAAGAATAATGCATTGAGAAGACTAAATTAACCACTTCAAAAACAAATTAGAAGTATAAATGTTGAAACTAGTTTCAGAATAATCTAGTGAGATGTTAACTTGATGTTACCCACATTCGGTGCATAAAAGCTTTTCTCTTTAACATTTTGCATCGAGTCAAACTCTTATTTTCATATTTTGTATAGAAATACTGCTTTCTAAAAATCACAATAGCAAAATTACCTCAAAATAAACAGCACAACTAATACAGTGTCTTAGCATTGCTTATGCTAGTATATGTCGCATGCTTATCTAGTCGACAAGAAAACATTATAGGCCACAATTTCGACCTAGTAAATGATCGATATGTTGGTTTTGGATTTTGTTTTTATCTCAAGTGGTTCAATATCTAAAAATAGCTACGAAGAGTATAAGCCAAATCGATTAAAAGTTACCTGAAATTTATGTCTAACGCGTAAAACGTTTTCAATTGTTTCTATTATAAAAAACGATAACACAATTTTAATAATATCCATATCATAATCAAAGTATTGTATATATATACAATGGCAAACATCGCCTATGGGTTTGTGCCATATTTTCAGCCTCCGCTGTTTTATTTTATATACAAAGTTTCTCAAATATTAACAATGTTCTCATTTAGCCCAACTGGTTGAGGTCGTGGTAAATTTTTTATCAGTTCTCGAGATCGAATCCGGTTCGGCCTAATTCTTTCCCGATTTTTAGCATAGCTACGTGTCTTCTTAATTTTTTTGGGCCAGGCACGTGGCTAGGGTAATACACGTGTTCGTCGCTTTCTTCTTCTAATTCATCTCCTCATCCACATTCTAGGTTTACACTCCCGCGCTTTCACTTCTTCTTTTCATCCTTCGAATTCCAGGTACAGTGTCGGATTTTCTCTAGTCGATCGACCATCTATTCTGCGTCTTTGTTTCGCCTCTTGAAATATTTATTGTGTATTGTGTTTTTCTTCAGTGTTGTTTACGATCACCGGGATTTTGCTGAGGTACGTGCCCTAATTTCTTTATGCGTTCTAATTCTTGATTATGTTATGTGTTTTGCTGTTTCGATTATGTTAAAAATCATCAAATTATCTCATTGATTCAGTTTCTTACGAATTGTATGCTTTTTTTTACTGTTGATTTCTGTACTTGGTATTGAACTATGCATCAAACTGTTTACCTTTACTAAACGCTTTTCTGTAATGGATCGGGTCTGTTTTGTATCAGCAGGACTGAGGTTTCGTTACTAATTCCTTCAAATCTTGTAATTTCAAACCATGTCTATGAGCTGAAAATGTTAAATGCCTAAATTTTGGGACCACAGGGTACTGATGTCAACATGAAGACACCCTTTCTATTGAAATTCAAATCAGATGATCTTTATTAATTGGGTCTTTTGATTAAAAATGAAAGGTAGGTTTAGTGGCAACCTGTTGAAGACAGATGCGGTATAAGCGATATAAAGTAGGCGAAGACACCCTTTCTATTGAGATTCATATGAGAATCATCTAGACATTTTTTTGGTTTATTCTATCATCTTTATTAATTGGGTCTTTTGATTAAAAATGAAAGCTGGGTTTAGTGGCTACCTGTTGAAGACAGATGCGGTATAAAGGTCATTAGGATTATTACTATTAGAAAGGTAGGTATCTTATTACTGGTAAACCTTATTTAAGATGTGTGAAATGTTTTTTATTTTCTATAAAGCAGCTGATATGAGTTGATGTTGAGGTTCTTAGTTTTAACATACATTATAACTATCAAGAGTCTTCTATTAGCTATGGAACTGAAGCAAGATCGTCTATGGATGTGTGCCCAAAATTTAACCCACCCATGTTTGTGTTATATACTATATCTTTCAAAATATTACACTTCTTTCTTTGATCACAGTTGGTTTAGGGGTGTATAGTTTTTGGTAGACATGTGAGATCGAGACCTCCTTTCATCGGTTCGTTGGCCCTATTTTTTTGCTGTTATCGTGGCTTCTTAATCTTGCCCCTGCGAAACACGTGGCTAGGGTCATACACGTGTTCTTCTTTCCGTTTTTCTTACTCGGTTTCACGTTCTACGCTTTTCCACATCTGCGATTCTTCTTCGACCTGCAGGTGTGAAAATTTCTCTGCCTTATCGAACATCTTACTCGATTCTGCTTTGCTCTTTTTTTGTTGATGCGGGTGATTACCGTTTGTTTATGTGTGTGTTTTTAGTTTGGCCTGTAAGATGGAACAAAGAATCGCTGAATTAGGGCTTCAAATTTTTGCATACTCTAATGGTTCGATCGATTCGTATAGGTACATGCGTTTGCTAATTTCGATCTTCTTCTTCAGTATCGTCGTTTACAGTTACCAGGATTTTGCTTTCAGGTACGCCGCCTGATTTTTTAATGTATTTTAAATTTTCTGTAACATGTTAGTTCCTGATTGTGTTAATTTGCTGAAAGATTCTGATTATAGGATTTTATTATGAAACTACTTCATTGATTAATTCATTTATCGGTTTCATGGTTTTATTCGTTGTTAGTTCATCCAAATGTTTATCTTTAGTAGATCAATCAGTTTGTGGATTACGTATTCACAAGAGGTACTCTCTTTGAGGTTGGCTATGGTTGAAAATCATGATGGTATACAGTACCAATGAAATAGGCCTGTAATTTACTTCATTGATTAGTTATTTTAGCAATTTCCTGTTTTTGTTTACTGTTTATCTTTAGTAGATGAATCGGTTTGTGGGTTAACCATTGACAAGGGGTAGTATATTTTTAGTTTATTAGCACCTATGAAATCAGTTCGTTCTGTTAATGTAGAACTTTGAAACGGGATGACGCTCTTTTTTTTATTTTTCCCCACTTGCGATATGATCTTGCTGAGTAGCCTAATTTTACCATTACTTCTCAAACCGAGTCAGAGCTTTAGTGACAACGTTAAAAACAGAAAAATAGTAAACTTTTTTTTTATCGGCTACATAGGTATGAGATGGCAGGAAGAAGAGTAAGGTTTTTTAATACCGGATAGGTAGAACCAAAGTTTTGCTGTTGCATTAAGGGTTATTACATACTTATATTCCTTAAGTAAGCTACTTTTATATTTGATGTTCGTATTGTTGGATCCAACCTACGCCGCTTGACTTATGCGTCCCTACGTACAGTCATACTGTATATGGTCACCTAATTTTTTTACCTGTATTTCTTCATCACATCTTAGGCGGTAAAAGAGGAACTTTGATTATCTATATTTGAGTTTGCGTTGTTGTACTACATGAGGTTCGTTTATTACCTGTGCCTCTGTAGGGTCATTTTTTGGGGATAGCAGGCTAAGAGTAACAAAAGTGCAAAACATTAAACCCTATAACCTTATGACATAGCAAAAGGAAATTAAGAAAACAGAAAGCTCTAAAATTGAAGAAACACACACGACAAAGAGCTGTAAAAATACTTATTTCCCTGCACATAAGTTAACAGTTTACAAAACATAGGCAAAAATTAGATAACAACATCAGGTTTTGTAAAAAAAAAAGGTTTAAACAACAGCAGGAACAGTTAAAGAAACGAAGGGGACATCACATGACAGCCAAGAACAATGGATAATAGCACTAAACAGTTAAGAAAACAAATTTTACACGGTTAAGATCAGCAGGTTTTTTTTTTGGCAACTACTTAGACTATGTGTATTGACACGCCGTACCTGTTCCAAAAAAAATTGAAAACATTGATGTTCTTGACGATTATCTTACAGATCCACCTTCTTGATCATCTATTTTTATTTCAGCTTTTGTTGTTCTCAGATCTTTAGATTAAGTAGATCAGTTTTCTTTACTACATCTGTTTGATTCTGTTTTTATATCCGCATGTGTACAGACTCATACCCACCACAACCATAGACGACAGGACCGCAAGTGCAACTGCAATACTTTACGATGAGGCCGTACAATCAATTGTAGGCCAGTCATGTTTTGATTTAGTTACAGCGTCTTCAGCCGCTGATCCAATGACATTACCCGAGGCTTTGCTCGCGACTAGGGAGATATACTTCACATTTTTCCTGAAGATGAAACCAAACACAAAAGCAGGTATCACGACTTTCATCATCGAAAGAGCGGAACCCGCCGTTTCTGCCTCTACTTCAGTAACACCTCAGACACCACAATCGATAACCGAACCAAACCGTTCTGATACTGGTGTTGCTAGACCTCTGTTTCAAGGTACAAATAGACTAAAACCTAAACGGTTTTCATTTTTTTAATGCTTACCTGCCAGATTTATACCTCATAAACCTTTTCATTTCTCTAATGGAGGTCTAAAGTCTTTAAATCTTTCCAGAATGTCGATTATTTTGTTACATCACTAACACCAATCTTTCATTCACGTTTTACAGCAGCACCTTCAGCTGAAAGAGCGAAGAAGCAACGTCACGAATGATCACCTCTAATCCTGTTTGTAAAATAACTATGCTGTGACTTCCTCTTTTGTTTGTAAACTTAACCTCTCGACTTTCTGTTTGATAACTCGATGTATAATATATATCTTTTGTTAGTACAACATGACTATAGAATACAAAACAAATCATCCGTTTCCGCGGCAACGCGCGGATTGCCTCTAGTTATAAAGAATAGAAAACAATTACGGGTCAACCTCATCCAATCTGTGTATAGTCATACTAACCGGCCGATAATCATTATGGACCCCATATCCAACTTATTCATTTTATTTAGCGCCCCAAAAATCATTTAAAGAAGTTGATAATAAAAGGAAACAATCATAATAAACATAATCATCTATGAAAACAAATAGTGAAGCACTATGGATAACAATTGTGACAATTTGACTCGTTAAGTGGGACCCGAGCATCGAAAAATAATAAAATTATCAAACCGGAAATCACGTATATAGACGTAGCATGTCAACTAGAGTATTAGATGATTCTAGAATTTTTAAAACACTTCATAAAACATCACACACAAGGTTGAGTCTAGAAACATTGGTGATTAATCAAAAACTGATATGTATTACAAATTACATGCGAAACTGTTACGTGAATTTAATTGTATAAACGTATTATGTTATGCGACATGTTTATACTTGATTTAATTGGATTAAATGTGGTTAATATAATGGTGAATAAAGGAAAAAGAAAAATCATTGAAAAGCATGACAAAACATCAAAAACAACGTGAAAAGTCAACAAAAGTAAAAAAACAAAACCACTGTCTGGGCGTGTGGAGGTACGCCACAGAGCAGGTGATGCATTGTGGTGATACGCTAGGAAGCACATTTCCAACAAAACTCTAATTCTCCACTATTTAAGCATCATTAGCCCCCACACTCCTTATTTTTGGCCCAAATCTCTTTCAAAACGACCCGAACCTGCTATGCCTGAATTTCTCTTCATTAAATCTCAAATGCAGGTGTATTTTGTTGAGAATCCAAGATTGTTTTCACCACCCATTGCACCTTACATTGTTGGTATATTCATTTTTCATGTTTATTTTACTTAAAGATCATCAAACTTTTACCTTTATGATAGATCTATGCTTGTATGATGATTATTATATAATTGCATGCATAGATCCAGTGTATTATGTGTTAGAGTGTATTATGTGTTAGAGTTCGGATTTTTATAATAAAAGTTTGATTTTTACACTCTTCCTCTACATATATAGAGAAACAAATAATTAAGTGACTCATTTAAGTGGAAAATGAAAGTTAATCACCAAAAGAAAATTTGCATCATATTATATATATATATATATATATATATATATATATATATATATAGGGTAAGGATCATGTGAAAACAACTTTTATTGCGAAAACACGAAAACAAATATTAAAACCTCTATAACTTTTTCATACGTTAATATTTTTATAAAAATTTTGCACCAAAATCCTTAAAATTATGTTATCTTTAGTTATGGGAAAAAATTTAAAAAATAATCAAATTTTTTTAAAAATTATTATTGCACAGGTGCAATAATTTTTATTATTATTATTATTATTGCACATATGCAATAATATTAAAACCTTTATAACTTTTTTCATATGTTAAATTTTTTTATAAAAAATTGCACCATAAATCTTATAATTCTGTTATCTTTAATTCTGGAGAAAAAAAAAATTCAACGTTTTTTTTTATTTTTTTATTATTGCACATGTGCAATAAAAATTTATTATTGCACATGTGCAATAATATTAAAACCTCTATAACTTTTTCATACTTTAATATTTTTGATAAAAACTTGTACCATAGATCTTATAATTATGTTATCTTTAATTCTAGAAAAAATTAAAAAAAAAATAACGTTTTTTTGTTAATATTGCACATGTGTAATATAATTAATACGTATTATTGCACATGTGCAATAATAAAAAAAATCACGAAATTTTATATTTTTTATTTTTTTCCCAGAATTAAAGGTGACATAATTTTAAGACTTTTGGTGCAAATTTTTTTAAAAAATATTATCGTATGAGGAAGTTATAGAGGTTTTAATATTTGTTTTCTTGTTTTTATTTGATCCTTCCCCTATATATATATATATATATATATATATATAGGGTTAAGTTCAATGGAAAACTAAGTTTTAGTTGGAAAACTGGAAAACCAAAGGAAAAATATATTAAATGAAGGCTATTTAGGTCATTTTGGTGCTCCTTTTTTTTTCTTTTTTAAATTTCCGTGTCTATCCAACTAATTTCCACCTTACGACCTTAAAAAAAATAAAAAAACTAAAAAAAATTAAAAAAAACTAAAAAAAACTAAAAAAAAAACGTTCTTTTTTTATGGGTTCGTCCGACTATGTTGCATATATGCAATAGTGTATGTTTTTTATATTGCATATATGCAACATATGAAACATACAATGTTGCATATATGCAACATACTATTTTGCATATATGCAACATGTGAAACATACAATGTTGCATATATGCAACATACTATTTTGCATATATGCAACGTATGCAACATACTATGTTGCATATATGCAACATAGTCGGATGGACAAGATGAACAAAAAAAAACGTTTTTTTCTCTTTTTTTTTTGTTTTTTTGTCTTTTTTTTTCTTTTTTTGTTTGTTTTTTAAAAAGTTATCATGTGGATATATGTGAAACCAAAAAAAAAAAGAAAAAAAATTGTCAAATTACCCAAATAGCCTTCATTTAATATAACTTTCCTTTGGTTTTCCAGTTTTCCAAATAATAGTAGTTTTCCAAGGAACCTTACCCTATATATATATATACATATATATATATATATAATAGTAGTTTTCAATAAAAATAAAACTCAGTGTTGTAAATTTAGTTTTTTTTATTACGATAAGCTTTTAAGAACCAAAAAAATAAATAAATAAATTAAAAAAAACAAAAAACATTAAAAATCAAACATTTTAAGACAATGAGTTTTAAAATAATGAGTTTTAAACGCAACACTGAGTTTTATTGAGTTTATTGAGTTTTAAACTCATTGATTTTTAAAACTCATTGTCTTAAAATGTTCAATTTTTAATGTTTTTCGTTTTTCTTTTTTTTTAATTGTCTTTTTTTGTTCTTAAAAGCTTATCGCAAATAAAAAAAACTAAATTAACAAAACTGAGTTTTATTTTTATTGAGTTTTAATGAGTTTTATTGAGTTTTATAAGGGGTCTACGGGGTCTACAAAAAATAAGGGGTATACACGGATCTTTTACCTATATATATATATATATATAGGAGAAGGATAAAATGAAAACCTCTCCGAGTTGGAAAAACCGTGAAAACTAAGCTAAAAAAATCATTTTTTGTTCTGATTTTTTTATGGTGACTCTCTAACTTAAAAAAACACCCTTTATGAAAAAAAATAAAAAAAACGCCGACTACATTTAAAAAAAAAATATTTAAGAACCGAGTTTTTTGCAAAAAGAAGTTAACCGGCCAAAAAAGATGTTCAAAATTTGTTATTTTTTAGATGTATTTTTTTATAGATTCTACATTCATTTTTTATGGTTTTGGGTTTAAAAAAAGGGAAATTGGATTTAATTAATCCAAAGTTTCATCTATTGGCCGGGAATAATCCCACATTACGAAATGTTTTTCATTGAGCCTAATTTTTCACCCCTTTTCCTCCATTGATCCCCGACTAACCGAGGACTAACCCCGTTAGTCTGATGCTGACATGGCATCCGAGGTGTATTTTTTTTTTAAATCATTTAATGACGTGGCAAAAAAACCCTAATTTAAATACCACCTAAAATCCTGAACTCGTTCCTTCAAATTCTCCAAACCCGTTGTGAGCCCTAACCGATCATCCCTTTTGCTCCCTTCAATCTCCACACCAGATTCCATCCTCGTTTACTTCTGAACTGCAACAATGGATGATAACATAACCTTCAAGATATGGCATGGTGGAAAATTTGAAGTTATATCTCGCAGGCTTGCCTACATCGGGGGTAAAACGGAGGTAATAAACATTGATCTTGATAAATTATCTTACTTTGAGCTTGTTGATTACGGTATGGAGATTGGTGCTTACGAAAGTAAAGAGTTTTTCATGTATTGCTTGAATCCTGTTGACCAAAGTATGAGTAGATTAGAGGGTGATAAGGATGTTGTAGATGTTGCAATGAGTGTAGCTAAGACACATATGGCAGTGGATGTGTTCATTCAAAAAGATCCCATTGATGAAATTATCACTGCCATATGTGTCTTAGCTACACTCATTGCAACATCTACAACATCCTTATCACCCTCTAATCTACTCATACTTTGGTCAACAGGATTCAAGCAATACATGAAAAACTCTTTACTTTCGTAAGCACCAATCTCCATACCGTAATCAACAAGCTCAAAGTAAGATAATTTATCAAGATCAATGTTTATTACCTCCGTTTTACCCCCGCTGTAGGCAAGCCTGCGAGATATAACTTCAAATTTTCCACCATGCCATATCTTGAAGGTTATGTTATCATCCATTGTTGCAGTTCAGAAGTAAACGAGGATGGAATCTGGTGTGGAGATTGAAGGGAGCAAAAGGGATGATCGGTTAGGGCTCACAACGGGTTTGGAGAATTTGAAGGAACGAGTTCAGGATTTTAGGTGGTATTTAAATTAGGGTTTTTTTGCCACGTCATTAAATGATTTAAAAAAAAATACACCTCGGATGCCATGTCAGCATCAGACTAACGGGGTTAGTCCTCGGTTAGTCGGGGATCAATGGAGGAAAAGGGGTGAAAAATTAGGCTCAATGAAAAACATTTCGTAATGTGGGATTATTCCCGGCCAATAGATGAAACTTTGGATTAATTAAATCCAATTTCCCTTAAAAAAAAAATAAAAAAGCGCCTAGAGATTTAAAAAAAAAATTTATTTACAGATTTTGTTACATATGTAATAAGTCATTTTACATATGTAACAGGCAAATGTTACATATGTAACAGGCAAATGTTACATATGTAACATGACGTAAACTCAGATTTTGGAATTTAAAAAAAAAAAACTACTAGGCGTTTTTTTGATTTTTTTTTCACCATAGAGCTTGTATTAATGCATATAATCACTACAAAAATTTTAAAGAAAAAAAAATCGTTTTGTGGTAGTTTCCACGGTTTTTCCAACTCAAAGTGGTTTTCATTATATTCATCCCCTATATATATATATATATATATATATATATATATAGGGTTAGGTTCAAATGAGAACTTTTTTCTTTGAGAACTTTTGAGAACCATTCTGAGCCACTAATTTTCAGGGGGGAAACATTCAAATTCATGGGGGGGATTTCCTTATATATATTGTGTGGCTCAGAATGGTTCTCAAAAGTTCTCAAACCCAATTGGTTCTCAAATGATCCTCTCCCTATATATATATATATATATATATATATATATATAGGGAGAGGATCATTTGAGAAAACCAATTTGATTTGAGAACTAAAAAGAACTAATTTGAGCCACAAGTTTATTTACATGTATCCCCCCTCCCATGAATTAAAGTGGCCCCCCCTGAAATGTGTGGTTAAGATTTAGTTCTCAAAAGTTCTCAAAACAAAAAGTTCTCATTTGAACCTAACCCTATATATATATATATATATATATATATATATATATATATATATATATATATATGAGAAAGGATAAAATGAAAACCACTCCGAGTTGGAAAAACTTTGAAAACTCTTTAAAAACGGGGTTAATTTTTTTTTCCTTTAATTTTTTATGGTGATTCTTTAGGTTATAGGCTACCCCTAGGTGGAAAAAAATCAAAAAAACGCCTCGGGGATATTTTTTTAAAAAATCTCATAAAAGGGCCTTGTTACATATGTAACACTCTGTACATATGTATGTTACATATGTAACAACAAAACTTGTTATATTTTTTTAAAAAAATTCCCGAGGCGTTTTTTTGATTTTTTTCCATCTATGGATAGCCTATAACCTAAAGAATCACCATAAAAAAATTAAAGGAAAAAAAAACTTTTTGACCCCGTTTTTTAAGGGTTTTCAAAGTTTTTCCAACTCGGAGTGGTTTTCCATAGATCCCTACCCATATATATATTAGTTACAAAATGATCTTTGCCAGGGGGTCTGCAACAAAGTGAACTAAAGGAAGTTAAGATTACTATAACCTGAAAAGTATTGTCACAAAATCAATTAAAAAAAAAATAGTATAGAGTACTTCAAAGTAATTAGAAAAATCATAAATATCTATAAATATATATGTATTTGTAATCTAGTGGTGGCCAGTTAATATACTCTCAAAATTTTAAGGGGGAGTTTTAAAACATTGCTTATTTTCTAAATAAAAAAAAAAACAAAGAAAGAAAAGAAGTGGATAATTTCGTTCAGATTTTCACGACATCAAGGAGAGGAGGAGAGGTCGCAACCTCCTAGGAATACAATTTAGGAAGAAATGCGGCCAAAAAGCCGCTGCATGATAAATAAATATTTAGGTTGAAATTTTCACAAGGTAAGCATATTATATATACACCATTGTTGAAGAATTGCAGTTGGGTTGCGAACTAGGGTTTGGTATAACCGAAATTGGGTTGAAAGTATAAATACAATTGGGTATTTATACTTCTTTCATTCTTCCCAAATTGAAACTTAAAATTTAATATCTTGAACCATAATTTCTATGACCGGTTCAGCTTTGATGAAGAGTGATTACCGTTGTAATCATCATTATAATGAACTGAGCAACCATTTCGTGAACCCGAAACCATTGTTGTAAAAGCCTTGAGTATCCTTAAGTACTCTCCGTCTACGCCTAGTACTCCCCGAGTACTCCCCCAACTTGGACGAGTACTCTCAACTCCCCAGTCGACCGATTTGGAGCGCCAAACAACTTTTGAGGGGGTGCTTGAAGATGAACCTCTGAAGTGTTAGCTCTTCCCTGCACATCGGCGTCCTTAATCACCTCAGCAATTACCCCGAGCATTGACCTGCAGTGCAGCCACGAGCCACCACAACGCCTCTGCTTCCAGTTGAAATATTGATGCTACCCTCCACCATCGCCACACTGACTCTTTCTTTAATCCTCGATTTAAGTTTTACGTGACGTTTGATCGGATTCGGTTTCACTTGCGTTTACGACTCAATTTGCTAAGGTATGGATTTCTGACAACTTTCTGTGTATGAATTTTGGTTTCCTCTACCTCGTAGTAGGATATTAAAATTCATTCTAACGTGGCTTTGAACTTGTTTACGGTATTTATATTTATTTTGTTTACTCTGAATAAGGCCCTGGATGTGGCTCTAAGCCAGCTTTGAATAGAACTCTGAATTTGGCTCTAAGCCAGCTCTGAATGTGGCTCTAAGCCAGCTTTGAATAAAACTTTGAATTTGTCTCTAAGCCAGCTCTGAATGCGACTTTGAATGTGGTTTTGAATGTGACTCCGAACTTGGCTCTAAATGTGAATATGAACTTGGCTCTAAATGCGGCTCTGAATGTGTTTACTTTATTTTGATTTTGTTTATTCTGAATGTACCCCTAAAGGTTTTTAGTGTTATTTTTGTTATTTCGAATAATAGGTATTATCAAGTATATGTGTATGTATTATTGCATTATAGTTGTTATCCCACTCATGAGTAAAGCGAATTACTGAGGCGTATGTGTGTTTGCATGTACGTTAGGTTACAGGGCTATCAAGAGAAGACTCGGGGAGTGCTCGGGGATTAAAGAAACATTGGAAACTATTTTGATTGTTTTTTTAATTAATTTATTTTTGTGAGTATATTTTTAATTATTATTGGATTGACATTTGAATTCTGATTATCGTAAAGTGACACGTCAACCCTAGCTGCGTTGGGGTGTTACACTACCCAACATACTAGTAAAACCATGTTTGTTTTCATGAAACTCTTGTAGCTTTGAAATATCACTCCCATGTAGGTTTGCGCAATATCAAACACTATATATTTGACGAATATACTTGTAAATTTTATAAAGACATTCACGCGTAATAGTCTTTCTAATATACAAATATTCATCAAAAGCATCGAATGTGATGCCACAAGTTAGCTAGCGTATGACGGCTACATATTTTTACAAAGGACTCAAACCTATCTCGCCTCTAGCATCCCACCTTAGACGAAAATATTATTGTTATTGTTGTTGTTACAATTGTTGTTGTTGTTGTTATTTTTTTTAATAGTAATTTTACACAATTTGTTCATTAGGGGGTTGGACACTCAACCTTCTTTCAAATATTATTGAACTAATACAACGCATTCAATAATTCTAAATCCAATAAAAGCCAAAGATTTTATTCCAAAAAAAATTAAGACATACATTAGGTGCACCTGGCTGCATGTTCGAAATATTAAAGAATCATCACTTTTTGGTCGAAGAAGAACTAGAGTTTGAAGGGAGATGAGAGACGCCATTGTTTCTAGTATCCATCTTCTTTGACTTGCATCGGTAATAACAACGACAAGTAAAATAACCGTCACAAACTGCAGTAGCTTCCAATCCATGCTTCCTAACACATTTATTGTCACAGCTATATTGGTCGCATAAAGCCATAGTAAAATCCTCTCTACAAACTTGAAATGCCACAAAACCTGCGATATGTAATTCATATTTCTACTTAGTCGATAAATATAGTACACATGTTTAAAGGGTAATTTTGTAGCGAAACAACCTTGATCCACAAATATAACATAAGAATGTATACAATGTCATTAATGAATAAAAGAAGTTACCTCTAACTAGAAGTAATAGAATAATTACGGTGAATGAGATAGACGTTGTCATGTTGAGTAATTGCGATATATTTTGATGATGGTGATACATGGTGTGATGATTTGAGATCGTTATATATAGGAGACAAGGTTGAATTGAACTTAGAAGTTAGAACTAAATGAATTTTGTATTTATGAGGTAAGAAAATTAAGGAAATTGCATTAGTGTATTATTTGTTGCCATTAGTGTTAATTTGTTTCACTTCAAATATAGGAATAGAGTATTCATATTAAATTAAGTTATTTAACTTTTGTTATGTGTTTTAGTAAATTGTGTGTGTATATATATATATATATATATATAAATTGTGTTTATGTTTATTGTGTAAAACCTTTTCAATTGTTTTCATTCTAAAAAACGATAACACTATTGTAATAATATCGATTTCAAGATCAAAGTATTATAAAGAATAGAAAAAAAGTTCTTTATATATACAATTAAGTTATTTAACTTTTGTTATGTTTAACGTGTAAAACCTTTTCAATTGTTTTCATTCAGTCACTCAAGCACCCATAAGTGTATGGATATTCCTTCTATACTCCTGGGTGTGAGTGCCCATTAGCCATTGAAGTATTAACAAATGAAACTAGTGAAAAGCTATTTATACTAGCTGCTAATTCATTCCTTGGTTGGTCATTCGTCAATGAGCCTTTAGCCTCTTCATCTATTGTATGTGTTCTTCTGTGTGTCTGTTTATTTACCCCCTCTCGCTTCCGCATCCATTATTTTTACCCTCAGTTCTATACATGACAAAAGAATGTTGCTTTTCTTATCACTTTAGCTACATGACGAATTGGGTTCTTGGTGAATAGAGTAACAAGTAATAATGGTTTGGTGGCCACACTCTTCGATGTGTCGTATACAAAACTTAAATATTTATAATGATTAAAAATTAAACCTGTAACCCTTTAAATAGCACCGTAAAAATACAAAACCCCTCTTATTGAGCCACCAAATACGTTGATATATTTTATCATATATGTAGTGTTTTTGTGCGGTTACAATATCTATTAAACATGCCATCATTCTTACATTACTTTCCCTCGTTACTAATTAGTATCAAAATAAGATTTTAGTAAAGTATATTCTTTCTTCCCACGTTACTAATCGAAGAAAGTGATGTCAAACAAAAGATGAACTACCAATACAAATTTCAAAACAATTTTGAATTTCTAGATTTTAAATAAACGATTCCAATATATCTAATTTATAATTATATATTGAGCAAATTCTAGTCTACATCTCCTAATCGACTTCTTTATTATTATCAGTGTTGCAGAAATCGCAATTAATCGTAATCACTTATTAATCGCTTGGCGCCCCTCAACCGTCTACGATTAAGGGCTTGACGGTTAGTTGGTCAATGATAGTCAACATCGGTTCTTGGCGGTCCTTGCCGCTCTTGCCGGCCCTTGGCGGTCTAGATGGTCAGCTTAAAATTTTAATTTTCTATTAAAAAAATTAATAAAACATCAAAAATTAAGTTGTAGGCGTATTTTGAAAGAATGTTAAAAAAAAAGATGAAGATTTAAATATTAAAATGTATTTTTATTTTGAGATTATTAGACGTATTAGTCTTTACTATTATAGTTTTTGACTTAAACGTTTATTTAAGTACTAGATTATGATTTTTTTAAGGTTTTTACTTATTTACTTGTTAATTATAATAAGATATCGCAATATTGGAAATATATATGTGTATATTTTTTTTATAATAATCTAGGGTCTCCAATTAATCGGATTAATCGCTTAACACTAGTCGACCGTCGAGCAATCGCCGAGCGATTTCTGCAACCTTGATTATTATTATTACTATTATCTCTAATAATAATTTTACACTATTTGTTCACTACGAGGCTTGAACTAGCTCTCAACTTTCAGAAAATGACATCTTTCCAAATATCACGGGGCTAATACAATGCATTCAATCATTCTAAATCCATTAAAAACCGTATTTTATTCCAAAAGTTTTTAATACATACATTTGATGCACCTTAATACGTGGCCGTAAGTTCGAAATATTATAGAATCATTAATTTTCAGTCGGAGAAGAGACTTCATTGTTTCTAGTATCCATCTTCTTTGCCTTGCATGGATAATAACAACTACAAGTAAACTGATCTTTACAATGTGCAGGAGCTTTCCATCCAAGGTTCCTAAAACATACATTGTCACAATTATCTTGATTGCATGAAGTCAAAGAAAAATCTTTTACACAAACTCGAGATGTCACAAAACCTGCAATATGTAATTCATATTTCTAGTTAGTCGATGTATAATACACATGTCTAAAGGGTAATCATGTAGCGAAACAACCTTTTCCACAAATATAACATAAGAATATATACAATGTTTTTCAGAATAAAATAGTTACCGCTAACTAGAAGCAATAGAATAATCACGGTGAAGGAGATAGACTTTGTCATGTTGAATTGTTAGTTGATGGTGATACATGGTGTGATGATTTAAGATCATTATATATATAGGAGACAAGGTTGAAGGTAACATAGCCCCTTAAATGACTATTGTATTTATGAGGTGAGGGAGTTACGGAAATTGCATTTAGTATATTATTTGTTGCCATTAATATTAATTTGTGTCACTTGAAGTATAGAAATAGAGTATTTAACCTTTTCTATAATTTATTTATAACCTAATAAGTATAAGTATATATCATGTTTATATCAGTTTCAATTCAAAGGAATGAAAAGGTAATTAAATAGGTGTTTTAATTTCCTTAATTAGTATATTTTTTTTGACTATGACACAAATAATGACAATTAAATAGTTATATCAAGACAGTTATAGTAAGTTTTTAACATAGACTCCTAAATGTTGTACGTTATATATTGGATGTGTCATAAAGTTTTAATTGCACAAATAAGGAAAATAAATATGTGTTTTTATTGTTTGAACGGCAATAAATATGTGTTTTAATTGTCTTAATTCTAATACATGTGTCTTAAAACACCAATAATTCATGATGTGTAATGTATAGGTCAATGAATTATATTAAAAAAAAAATTATGCCCCATGCTTCGCGAGCTAGCTTACGCAACTCGTACTTAAATGGTGAATAGTGAACACAATGTTCAACCTCACTCACAAAGTCATCCTAGTAATAACAATCCTTCACACGAAGATATATTATCACACGATTTTAGAATGATGAAATCACCACACAGGTAAAGAGATGCCATAGTAGAGAATATTGTATTGGGAATACTAAATTAACCACTACTAAACCAAATTACTTGTTGAAACTAGCTTTAGAATAATCTACTGAGATGTTAACTTGACGTTACCCACATTTGGTGCATAAAAGATTTTCTCATTAACATTTTTCGTTGAATCAAACTATTATTTTCACATCTTGTATAGAAACACCGCTTTCTAAAACTCACAATAGCAAAATTACCTCAAAATAAACACCACAAGTAATATATTGTCTAAGCATTTCTTATGCTAGTATATGTCTCATGCTTATCTAATTGACAAGAAAACATTATAGGTCACAATTCCGACCTAGTAAATGATGAACACGTTGGTTTTGATTTTGTTTTATCTCAAGTGGGTCAATATCTAAAAATAGCTATAAAGAGTATAAGACAAATTGGTTGAAAGTCACCTGTAATAAACGTTTAACGTGTAAAACCTTTTCAATTGTTTCCTTTCTAAAATGCGATAAGAGTCCAATAAAATATAATAACAGTCCAATGAAAACTTGTAGTGGGCTTGCAGTGTGACAACTGGTAATTTTCAGGTTAATTTCGTTAATAACTCCCGATATCTTAGTTAACCAGAATAATTAATGTTACAGGTCACGGTAATGTCCAAGGGCAACCTTGGTTCGAGTCATGATGCCGACCGGTTTTACCCAGCACGCAAGTTACTCCAGATAGTTCTGCTATTGTGGAGGCTTGCAACTGTCTAAGCTTGGTTTGAAACCTACAGGTTTCGACGTAGGTCCCATGTGAGCATGCTAGACAGACGCATGGTTTTCCCGGGGAACGTCCATATGCCCCACTCGACCCCAGCTGAGGCACGCTTAGGACACTCATGTCTGGCTGTCTGTGGGGTGGACCCTCATCTCCTCCTCTATGGAGGTAGGATAGGTGCGCGATATCCTAACCCATCGTGACCAACATCGCCGTTCTAAAAAAAAAATGTCATGTATGTGACAACACGACTTTTAGGTGATTCCTGGTTAAACTAAACTTACCTTATTATGAACGTTTTTATAAACATTATGTATGCATTGCATTAAACACATAGTTAGGATTTATGTGTGACCATCACTACATGAGCATTTCACTTGAGACTAGACATCGGTTAATTAACCTAGCCAACACGATTAAAATGCACGATCTATGATTCATGTAAATTAGACATTTATGATTTTATGTGACGTTGTTTCATATAAAACTCTTGTGATTTTATGTGATGTATTTTATGTAAAACGGTGCATGATTTCATGTAAACTACTTCATGATTTTATGTGATTAATTCATGATTTTATGTGATTCATACACTTATGATCTTATAAGTTTTAATTCTAATACTTGGTGTATTTATTTATATATAAAATCTCACACATTTTATATAAAAAAAGTAAATGGCTTTTCGTAGTACGAGTGATTTATAGAGTTATGTTAGTTAATCATGGGCAAAGGTAGATTTATATGCTACCTGGAGGGGGGAAATGCCCCCACTCAACACTATCCTAGTAATGCGAAAAAAATTAAAAAATCAAAACAAAAAAAGTTAGGCCCCTCGTAGGGATGGGAATGGGCCGGGTATGTGATAAGTATTAGTAATCCCAGTCCCATACCCGACTCATTAACCGTCGGGTATCTATCGAGTAAACCCACGGGTATCGGGTATACCCATTAGTTTGTAAAAAAAACTGTTTGAATTTTAATGTAGATAAATACATATATACACACAATTAAATATATAATATCTCATACATATATAATATCTCATACATATAATACCAAAATAACTTATTGTTCGCTTTCATATATTCAAAATACATATAAAAGAAATACGTTCATTTTCCAAACAATGACGTTAATTGCGTCGACATTTCATTACTCAACAAATTACGTTGATTTGTCATGTCATTGTTACAATTAGATAAAATAAATTATCATTAATTTAGAATAAATATAATAATTAGGACCTGGGATATATATTTACCTCATAACTATCTTCAAAGTCACGCTCAATCATTTTATAATATACATCGGTTTCTTTTAAATAAGTTACTTCGCTTAGGCTAAGTGTAGTGATAAAGCCCCTCCCTTGGGCGTTTATCGTCATGTGGCGGATGACGTGGTAAGGGGCTTTATGAGTATAAAGTGTGTTGTGATAAAACCCTCATGAAGCCCCATGTAATCATTGCTCCATCATTATTGTTTTTTAATTTAAAATAAAGTAAATTATATTAAAACCACTTTTATTTAATAAAATAACACACTAAATATTAAAAAATACAAGATAAAATAAAATGTAACACTTGTCCCACGTTGAGATTGCTGTTTAGAGTGTAGAAAATATAAGCGTGAGTTGAGATTGTTATTGAGAGTGTAGAAAATATAAGTGTGAATGAGATTTTTGTTGTCTCACATTGGTGTGTAGACAAAACAATGTGTAGCTTAAATATGTAAGAATCTAAGAAAAATTAAAATCCACATTGGTTTATTGGATTTTAATAGTCCAAGTTATGCCCTTTTGGCCGATATTAATCTCAATTACATTTATTCCGTACAATAATCCGAATTATCAAGGTATTAGAATCTGTTGCACCGTCGTTAAAAATACCCTAACCTCGTTAGTATTTGCTGACGTGGCATTCTGTGTGTTTTTTCTAATAAAATTATTATAATAGAGGGACTAGTCTGGTAATTTCTTGAAACACACCTTTCCATTTGTTCAAGTAGCCAAACAACCCTTATCACCATTTGAAAGAAAGAACCAACGGGGGAATGAAGGAGCCGCTGACTCCGGCAAGCATTCCGGCGACCTAGTACAGCCGGTCAACGCCATCCAAAAAGTCAATGTCTTTCCATAAAAGATCTTCAAGGCGCTCACAATATGGGAGGTGGATCCACGGATTTGGGCAACTGCACCTTTTATAGTAAAGAATTAAAGTTGTGGGAATGATGAATATGAGGTTTGATTGAGATTGCTTACGAAGTGGAGACGTGATTTCATCAGATTGGTGTTGAAAGTGTTCCATCTCCTCCTTGATCCACAGAATCTGATTGCTTAATCATGGAATGAGGTCGTCGTTGTGACCGACTGGACCAGGTCACCGGAATGCTCGCTGGAGAAGGCGTCTCCTTCACTCCTCCATCGGTTCTTTCTCTCAAACGGGGAAAATGGGTGTTTGGCTACTTGAATAAATGGGGAAAAGGGGCGTTTAAAGAAATTACAAGATTAATCCCTCCGTTATAATAACTTTGTTAAAAAAACACATAGAATGCCACATCAAAAAATACTAATGGGGTTAGGGTATTTTTAATGGAGGTGCAACAGATTCCAATACTTTGATAATTCAGATTATTGTACGGAATAAACGTAATTGGGATTAATATCAGTCAAAAGGGCATAACTTGGATTATTAAAATCCAATAAACCATTTATATTTGACTTGTTTTTCACATTCATTTTTTGCCCCCGCTGGAAAAAGATCCTTAATCCATCACTGCAATTGTGTTATGGATTGAAACCATTGCAAGGTTCAGTCTTTTGGGTTGAGTTCTCCTGTTTAGTAAAAAATAAATTTATATCCCATGAAAAAAGTCATCTGTTTGTCACTGCTCACAAAGTCAAAAAGATAAATTTCTACCCCATGGAAAAAAAAATTCTTGGGTACGCCAATCGCCACTACTTACAAAGCAGTGACGGATCCAGAAATTCTTGTGAGCGGGAGCAACACGTACGTCAAATCAAAACTATCCGGGTCAAGTTTATTCAAAATGGGCCGATCATAACAAGTTGGGTAAAATAAGTCGGTTTAAATGGGTGGGTTTAAAACAATTCATTTTTAATATACTTAACAATATTGTAAAATATTAATACTTGTTTAGTTGTATGAAGAATGTTATGATAGGAATATTTTTGAGTATGTTAACAATTTTTTTTTATTTCTGGTGGAATGTTCTTGTTTTTTATTTGTTTCTAATGACGATCTTTAAAATATAGGACTTCTTCTATCTTTTAATTATGTTTAAAAAATAATTAAACACAATTATTTCAAATATAAACAATAAAAATCATCTATAAGTATATATAAATAAATTTTTTTATAAAATTAGTTTACTTCTCAAATAATAGAACATATTAGTTATCTAGAAATTTTAATGAGTTAATTAGAAGATGATATAAGTTGTAAATCTAGGGATTTTTAAAAATTAAATCAAACATGAGGGTGTAGTTTGTAATTTTAGCTAACATAATAAGAGCCTCAAAAGTTAAATGCCAAGTTCTTATTCACATTTTTCAAGTCATTCTTCTTCATCCACTTTTTCTTTTCTTCATAGTTTCCGTTCTACATTTAAAAAAAATCACACTTTAAAATAATAACCTCTTTAGATTTCTTGTTTCTCTTGCTTGGTTGATAATCAAACATCAAAAGGGGTCTCTAAAGATGTTTGGGAAGGAGCCTCATAAAATATATTAAAAATTTTCTACTTCGCGAATGAGTCCTAGCGGGGCTTCGCCCCCTCTAAGTCTCACTTAGATCTGCCCCTGTTATAATGTCTCTCTAGAAATAACACAGTAACTTAGTAAGTAGTTCAAACCCTTACCTTGACATTAGATGCTCATAAGTCGGTTACCTCTTATAACATATTGGATGTCTGGACGATTGTAAAAGATAAATTTCTGTCCCATGAAAAAAAAATTATGAGTCGTCGTCATCACTCACAAAGTCACCTTCAAAATACATGTCAACTCAGAAAGTAGTTCGAACCCCTTACCTTGACATTGTATACTCATGAGCCGGTTACCTCTTCCATCGTTCGTTTCTTTTTTTTTCTTTAACGACAAATTTGGATCACTGACGGAGACATTATCCACCCACCCGATCATCTCTATTTCCCATCAGGAGAAAAAACTCACCATAGATAAGAAACCCCCTGATCAAACCTAGATCTCCATTTATATTTTTATCACAGATGAGAGACGAACTAAAGTCTTCGTACTTTATAAATTATTGGATATTTCACCTTAGCCAATTAAGTCAATTACGAGTCAGAAAATAAAATACTCATTTTTTTTCTACCTCAAGCCACTCGCTACAATCAAACCAAAAACAAATGGCTAGTTTTCTTCTCCAACTTCCCAACACTTTGAGAATCAACCCCATTAGGGTTTCTGCTTCATCTTCCTCCTCCAATGGTTTGTGATTCTTCTCTTCAAAACGCACATACATGCCTCCTTTCAATCTCATCTTCTGTTTTCAGGATCCCTTCCAATTTCCAGTAGTAATCAAGCATCTCCATCGGGAAAAGGAGGTCCAGTCATCCTCGAACTTCCCCTTAATCAAATTCGGAGACCGTTAATGCGTACGAGATCCAACGATCCACAGAAGGTGCAAGAACTCATGGATAGTATCGCCCAAATTGGTCTTCAAGTTCCCGTAACCTCTAATTCTTCTTCAAATAGTTTTCTTCGTTTTGTGATTTATCTGCTTGTTTATCCTGATATGTATATTATATGTTATCTGTTTTCTGTGCATCTAATTTGAGGTTAATAACACAAGGGTACCTGTTATTAGGAAACAATTTTGGGGGAATTTGAAGTTTTGAATGTATTTGGGTAGAAGGCCCAATTTATTGTGTGAATAGCTTAAGATTTTATCTTTTTAATTATAGGTATTCTTTCAGGAGCCATTAGCTAATGAAACATGGGGATCATATTGGAGTTGGGATCGAAAGAAAACTTGGGTTGTATTATATTCGTAATTTATTTGCATACTCGAAAAAAGAAAAATTTGCTAGGCTTTCTAATAATTTGGATATGCTATTTTGGGATCAATCTATTAGGAAAAGGGTTATTCAAGTAGGGGTTTCTGTAATGTATTAGTAAGCTATATCCATTTGGATATGCTATTTTGGAAATTATTTTCCTCTTTTCTTGATTTATCTGTTTGTTTGTTCTGATTTCTGATATGTATATGCGTATGTGAGTGACTGGCTATCTGGTTTATATGTTGCCTTTTTTTGTGCATCTAATCTGATTTATGCCTATTATTTGGAAACAAATTTTGGGGAAAAAGAAGTTTAGATGTATTTGGGTAGAAAGATTCAAAATGTTATAATACCATTAGGCAAATTTTATAGTACAAAAGCTTTCATTTATCCGTTGTAAATCTGAAAGAATTGAGAAACACTCGGGTCTGGTTGCTGAAATTAATAAAAAAAATGTCAAATTACAACAATAATGTACACTTTAACTTCAAGATATACACAAAATGGTAATCACATAAACAATGATTCAACTTGTGCTAAAAGATTAAGCGAACTTCAAAATCCCATTTCTTGAACCTCTTGTTCTTTTGGGCTTACTGTTTAATTGTCTGAAAATAGAGGGTATCACTCGAACATCGGATACATATATAACATGAGATCCGGCTATGTTTGGGGGGATGCCGTTAAAAACTAGCGTACTAATGAAATTCAGTGATTCATAAAGGTTCAAAATTTGGGCCCATGCTGTGACCCCTCTGTCATTACCAACATGCAAAAGATCCATGTGATCAAATGATTTCACCATGAAGCTTGATCCTGTGATCTCTAAGATTATTATTGTAGTTTAACTGTTTTAATTAAGTTCAATTTTATTTTTTGTTAAGATTATCACGTCTTGCTAAGCTTTTAAATTTATCCTTCTAAGCATATTTGTTTTGATTATCGAGGTTCCTTGAGCCTATGCTTATAACCAGGATCAGTAAATATTTCTTTTCATCCTTGCAGATTGATGTGCTTGAGGTCGATGGGGCTTACTATGGTATGAAACCCTGTTGATCTGTATTCCAAAATAGGGTTTAATACAACCCAATAATTAGTGCAGCATTTGATATGACTTGAACCCATTTCATTTAAGAAATCTTATCATATGACTCCAAATTTCTTATTTATATACCTACAAAATAAAATAAAAAAATTATCTCTATAAGACTTTGAACTCATTTCATTTAAGATTCTTGTGGACCCGACCCGTTTTATATTTCTATTTTTAATGATGACAAAATAGGCATTTGAGTAACTTTTACTTAAAGCAAGTTTAATGATTTCCCTGGATTAGGCTTCTCTGGATGTCATCGTTTTGAGGCTCATCAACGCTTAGGGCTTCCAACCATCCGTTGCAAGATACGTCGTGGGACTAAAGAAACATTAAGGTAATATCCTCAATTTACTTACATTTCTTGTTAAATGTTCATTTAGAGCTGACAAAATGGGTGAAGTAACCAATAACATGTTCAAACGGGTAATTTCATGATACGGGTCTAAATGGGTGAGGTCCAGTTTCGGGTTGACTTGAAACATCTTCCATCGTAAGTTCTTAAATTCCTTTTGTAACTATTAGTGTTTCATATATGATTACAAAAGTTAATTTTGTTTCAATAGTAATCTAAACTTTCTTTTAAATAAAATAATTTTGGAGATTTTATACAGATGGTCGAGCCGTTTTTCTTATAGCTGTGTTTGACCTGTTATGGTAAAACATACCTTGGATGAATCCATTTATAAGTAATTTGGGAGAAACTGTCATTCTGGTTTTATTTTCTCTTTGTGGTATACAATCTGCTCACCATTGTATTGCATGCATGTTCTGGTGTTTCTAACAGGCATCACCTTCGTTGAGCCGGGCATGGTTAAGACTAAGAAGATGGTTTTCTTCGATGAAGAAAGTGACGATAATGTTCTAGGTAACACTTTCGTGTTCCATGTTTGTATTATAATCAGTATCTATTGTAGCTACATAAGAAAACATGAACATGTACATACAGTTTAAATATAACTGTCAAGGTAATGATGCTATAAATAGTTAAGTATATAAACGAACGGATTAATACCATTAAAAAACCAATATACTTTCTCATTTTGCATGAAAAAGTCCCTCAACTTTTTTTTTTTTTTTTGTATATTAAAGTCCCTGTGGAAATTAAAAAATATGCGACTACTGCAAACAAGCAACAACAAATACCTAAAACTTGTAGTTGACTTAAAACACCATACACGCCTATTATAACATCGAGTTCTACTTTAAAATTGTGGTTTGATCCGAGTATTTAGAACCCTGTAATGGCTAGGGCAAGGAGTTGGACATTCGATTTTGAGCACCCCTAGCAGCAATGGTTGGGGACCGTATGAAGATAGGCCGGAAACGTTTTGCATGGGTGCTGGGCTCATGCGAATTTGGTTATCAAATGGTTTGGGCCAACCGTTAGGATGAAGGACTTGGTTTCACATTGATGGTTTCAATATCGGTTTGGGTTTTCACATTAAGACCCGAACCGAAGCGGATTGAATGATCTTGTACAGAAGCCGATTTTGAGTTTGGAGAGAAACTAGCCCCTAGCTAGTTGTTTTGACCGATTTTTCAACTATCATTTTGTCTCTTTATGTTACTAAAAGTAAATATGCAAATGAGTTGGTTTAATTACAACAATCGAAAAGGCTTTCTAGTCACCTTTAAACTAAAAAGCGCTCTTTATTATCTTAAAAATGTTCTAAAGATGTTATTAAGTTAATTTCAAAAGTTGGGCGGTCTTTCCCTGACTCTTCAAGCAAGATGGTTGTGATAGTCGTTCGAATAATGCAACAATGAGGAACCAAGCAATTTTGGACACTTTCTGATAAGTGCGAATCTCAAACATTTGGAGAAGATTCAGTGCAAAAAGTGTTGGTTTTTTACTAAACAGGATGCAAACACAATTTTGAAACAATATTGCAAAGCGTTGAAAGGTCTAATAGGATGTACATAATTTGTGATTCAAGAAAAATTTTCATTTGATCACTTTGATAACTTGTGTTTTACTCGGACTATTCAAGACACATCTAAGTGCGTTTTGAAAACATACAAACAAAAGGGAATTTAATTTGCGATGTTTAGACTGCTACATAGTAAACATAGTAAATAGTAAATATATAATAAATAAACTAGATTAAAATCATTTCCATGAAAGTATGATCTTCCAAGCATTCGACAACTAATTCTCATTAGCCCTTCTTCTGCAGAAGTGCAAACAACACTACAACCAAATACAATGCCACCTTTTCTTAAAAGAAATAAAAATAATAACTAATAAAATTCCATTATATAAATTGGCATTAAACCAAATGCAACATTTTTATTAGATAATGTAACTTTTTTTTTCCAAAGATTTTGCATGCTAGATATATTTTATTACGTCTAAAAAGTCATGCATGTAACAAAATTGTTGTATTAGATCTAATACAATTTTACTTAATACTATCTCTTTGTGACAAAAAAGGTTTGTTATGCTAATACTTATAATAATAATAATAATAATAATAATAATAATAATAATAATAATAATAATAATAATAATAATAATAATAATAATAATAATACTAATAATAATAATAATAATAATATTATTATTATTATTATTATTATTATTATTATTATTATTATTATTATTATTAGTGTTAGTGTTAGTGTTATAATTGTTATTATCTGTGAAAAAAGGTGATATTTCTACTTTCTAGGTCATGAATCAATTATATGCATGACTGAAAAAATAGAGTTTGTTACCTACCTACCTACTACTTCCCTCCTTCCTGCTTCTTCTCCGTGTTTTCACACTTGGGTTTACCTTGCAACTTGTTTAGCAAAAAAGTAGGTACAAATTAGTATGATGATGATATTATTACTTACAAGATGATCACTAATGAAACTTTTAAAAAGAAATCACCTTGAAAGCTAAAGCACAAATGGGGGCATTGATGAGACCAACTAGGATTGCATTTGCCCCCCTCAGACCTGTAACCAACGAGATTATCACACCAGACCCTAACCCTGCAACCATGCTGCATGCAACAATATATATATCGAGATTAATAATAATATTAGTAGATCAAAAGACAAACAAGATTATATATTATACCTACCTTGAGATTAAATTTTCTTCTTGCTTGCCGGCTCTGGATAATCTTTTCATCATGATATAAGCTATGAGTGCGTAAACCCCCCTATAAATGGCCAAATTACAACCGAATTGCAGGGGGCTTCCCCTAAAGGAGTCCACCATTGGCTTATAGTCGCTAGGAACCAGCTGTAAACATACAAACATTTTTCAAAAAACAACTTATAAATTTGTTCACAAATATAAAACAAACAGTTATAATAATAATTTTGTATATAAAATCATGCATATTATTGTAACAACTTTATATATGTAAAATACCTCTGTACTGTACGTGTATAGAAAACACATAATAATCTTTAATCCTAATAAAGCAATAAAATAATTGCCACATGACTCTTTTTAGGACATCCACATCATCATGTTCACATGTCAACACTAAATTAAATCAATATATAAATTTTAAAATAAATTCAATATATTATTTTAACTTTCCAAATATAAAATTGAATCTTACATTTAATAAAATTTAGATTTCTAACTAATATAATAAAACTTCAAATCTTTTAAAATTTTCTAAACTTAAATTTTCAAATCTCTCTTCATTTTTTCTTTCATTTATCTCATTTTATGAAACAAAATTCAACCCGTATAGTTACGGGCTAGTAACCTAGTTTTGTATATACTAAAAATTGAAAATTGAAAATACTATATGCTGGATGGATAGAGAATGTGATTTACTTTAGCAACAACTTTTGGATTTAATTTCTACAAATGGGTTCCAGCAAGTGTAAACTTATTTGGCTGGAGAATGATCGATTCGTAACAGATTACAATCTATTGACAATCTGGTCGCGAAACATGTTAATATCTCTGATCAACGGTGTAAGATTTGCTGGGATGCCAATGAAGACAGTTACCATCTCTTCGTTTTGTTGGGGATTTTTGGAGTGGATTTATGTGAAGAACAGAAAAACGAAAATGGTGAATGAAATACTTGGATTATCTTAGAGTCGTGATAGAATCACTCTCAGATAAAATCGATTTGTGGCACTCCAAATCGTTTTATCGGATAAAACTAAGAATAGTTGCAGAGAAAGAAATTTGGGATGAAGAAGAAGATGAATGTTGTGCCTGTGAAAAATAAAGAAATCGAGTAATATATCCTTTTCTCGTAAAAACCGTCGGATGATAACTGCAAATATATTGGGCCCACCTTGAATTGACAACACATATCAGTTGAAGCAATTCACGTGACCAACCATTCGGTCAAATTCATATGCTGCCAAAATACAAGTTTAATACTTGCTCTAAATTCTTGGTTTTATCCATAGACTCCATTTTGCCCATATAAAACAAAATATACATAAAACCATATATATATAATAACATTAACATCGACGATTCACATATATGTATATATTGATATTAATTAATGTTCATATACATATATTAATATATATAACAAATATATATATATTATAAGACGCGTAGCGAAATTAGTTTAAACGAGTCAATCTCCAACTCCTAACTCGTTAGTAACTAATAACGCTTTACTCGATCCCAAGTTAATCCAATATTACAAAATCTATATTGATAATTAATAAAATTACCAACATTCCTCCCCCATTTTAGTAATATCAATGATCAACTTAACTCATCTTCCACTCAAGACAAACTTATGCATAAATGAAAATGTCCTAAGGATTGAATTTTCATATTAGTACATTACACGATTCAAATATTCGAATACCAAAGGTGTCCTACGGATTGAACCATTGTTATTCAAAGTGAATACCTGAAGGTTATGTACACATAAGTTTACAAATTCATTGTTCTCTCTTGACACGATATTTTACTAGCTTGTGTCCTAATCCTTCAATGAGTATATCAAAGCTCAAGTCCAAAGCTTCTTGAAGCAGCTAAACTTCATACTCATATAGGTAGTCCTTTAGAGTCTTGCACCTGCAAATGCAATTTTTCAAAGAACTATTAAGAAGTTAAACTTCAACCTAACTTATCTTGCAGTCTGAACACATACCTTGGGATGTTTTGTTAGTGTTCCAAAATCTTTATAACAAGCTTTCCACATTGAATTCAGCACCTAACGTTGTATTAGGTGGGAATTGGGTGTCTTGTTACAAAGATATTTTAAGTGGACTTTAGGCCCATCCCTATGGCTGATTTCTTCACGAGATCTCTAGTCAACCCTTTGGTTAAATGATCAGCCATGTTAAATTCTGATTTTACAAATTGTATGGATATCACCCCGTTCATGATTAATTCTCTAACCATGCTATGTCTGACACCCATATGTCTAGATTTTCCATTATATACATGACTATAGGCCTTAGCCAACGTAGCTGCACTATCACATCTGATAGATATGGGTGATATCGGTTTCGGCCACAATGGAATCTCATAAATCAGATTTCTTAGCCATTCAGCTTCTTTGCCAGCAGCATCTAAGGCTACAAACTCAGATTCCATAGTCGATTTTGTGATGCAGGTTTGTTTCTTGGATGCCCAGGCGATTGCACCGCCGCCAAGAAGAAACACCCAACCACTAGTGGACGAATGATCTTCCATATTTGTGATCCAACTAGCATCAGAATATCCTTCTATAACAGAAGGAGAACCTGAATAACACAATTCATGGTTCATTGTTCCCTTCAAATATTGTAACAACCTATTCACAGCCTGCCAATGATGAGTACTAGGATTACTGGTAAACCTACTCAGTTTTCCTACAACATATGCTATATCCGGTCTGGTACTAATCATAGCATACATTAAACATCCAATCACTTTTGCATATTGTAACTGGGAGACAGAATTGCCCTTATTAGGCATCAACTTGACATTTGAATCTATTGGCGTACTGACAGGGGAACAATCCATATGATTAAATTTCTTTAACACTTTCTCAATATAGTGAGATTGTGTTAATGAAATTCCATGTTTACCTCTCTTTATCCTTATTCCTAGGATAACATCTGCCTCCCCCAAATCCTTCATATCGAAGTTAGATGACAATAACAATTTTGTTTGATCAATTTGTACTTGGTCAGTACCAAATATAAGCATGTCATCCACATACAGACAAATTATGACTCCTTTTCCTGAAGAGTCAAATTTGCTGTAAACGCACTTGTCAGCTTGATTCAAAGAGAATCCATTAGACAAGATTACCTCATCAAATTTTTGATGCCATTGTTTAGGCGCCTGCTTCAGACCATATAATGATTTGACGAGTTTACACACCTTGTGCTCATTACCAGGTAGAACAAATCCTTCTGGTTGTTTCATGTACACTTCTTCATCTAATTCACCATTCAGGAATGCTGTTTTAACATCCATTTGATGAATTATTAGACCATGTATTGAAGCAAGTGCAATTAACAATCTTATAGTGGATATTCTAGCAACAGGTGCATAAGTGTCAAAGAAGTCTACTCCTTCTTTTTGTCTAAAGCCTTGTATGACCAATCTGGCTTTAAATTTGTCAATGCTACCATCCACCTTCATTTTTCTCTTGAATATCCATCTACAGCCCAATGGTTTACATCCTGGGGGTAAGTCTGTTAGTATCCAAGTGTTATTTTGCATGATGGAATCCATCTCATCATGTATGGCTTCTTTCCAAAAAGCCACATCCCTAGAGGCCATAGCCTCCTTATAATTCCTTGGATCCTCCTCAATGTTGTAACAGTATTGATTCTGAAATTCAACATCTTCCCTTGCGCCTTCAACTAAATATAGTTGAAAATCATCTCCAAATGATTTGGGTTTTCTAGCCCTGTTACTCTTCCTTGGTTCCGTTCTAAGAGGTACATCTGAGGTACTAGTAGAAGCATTAGCTGAAGGATCAGCTAAAGCTGAAACTTTTAAGCTATGAGGCATTTCTTTCAACCTTGGTACAGAAGAAAATCTGTCCTCATTTCCAAAATCAGCATCTCTCGACTCAATCACAGTATTAACTGAGACATAGTTATTTGGTTCCACTACATAGAACCTATACACAGGAGAGTGCTCAGCATATCCAATGAATATGCAATCAATGCCTCTTTCACCTAATGTTCTTCTTTTAGGTTCAGTAACTCTTACTACAGCTCTACAGCCCCAAACCCTTAGGTAACTTAGCTCTGGTGGTCTCTTGTACCAGAGCTCATATGGAGTTATCTTGTTTTGTTTATTGGGAATTCTGTTCAACAGATGACAGGCCGTTAACATAGCCTCCCCCCAAAAACCTTCACCTAAACCAGAATACGACAACATAGAATTTACCATTTCTTTTAATGTCCTATTCTTTCGTTCTGCAACACCATTTTGTTGTGGTGTATAAGGTGCGGTTGTTTGGTGTATTATGCCAGTTGATTGAAAATAAACTGGATCATAATATTCCCCACCTCTATCAGTACGAAGGTTTTTGATTAAACCATTTTTATGAAGCTCTACCTCTTGTTTATAAATTTTGAATTTATCAAGAGCCTCATCTTTGGAATGTAATAAATAAATGTAACAAAATCTAGTAGCATCGTCTATAAAAGTAACGACATACTTTTTATTTCCTAACGATGGACTACTATGAAAATCACACAAATCCGAGTGTATGAGTTCGAGTAACTTTGAATTTCTTTTAACACTTTGAAAAGGTTTTCGTGTAATTTTAGTTAATTTACACGTGTGACATTTAGTGTTATGCATATCAAAACCCGGTATAAGACTCATTTTTGACATGTCTTTCATTTTATAGTAATTAACGTGACCTAGTCTTGCATGCCATAAATTAGATATTTTATCTACCGGATTAAAAGAAGTCATACACACGGATTCATCCACGAAAGGCACATGAATATTTAACTTAAACATACCATTAGAAAGATAACCAAAGCCAACAAAGGTGCCATGTTTAGATAATACAAATTTATCGGATTCTATTACTTGTTTGAATCCATATTTATTTAACATAATACCGGATAATAAATTCTTTCGAATTCCCGGGACATAAAGTACATTATCTAATACAACCTTCTTATTAGAAGTAAATACTAAAGTTACACTTCCAAATCCTTTGATGGGTTCGGTAGCCACATTTCCCATTCGTACCACAGATCCGTCTTCAATATACTTTAATTTAGTAAACCATCTTGAATCTTTACAAACATGACTCGTAGCTCCCGAATCCACCCACCATGACAACCCATCATCCTGCACGTCATACGATTCAGAAATATATGTCACATAAATTTCTTTTGAGTGCAACCCTGCCCCTTCAAAGGGCTGTTCGACAGAGTGCCCAACAGTGGGTCTTTCTATTTGCAAAATTCCATTTAAATTGGTTGGCATTTTATGCCCATTTGGACCTGTGTGCATATTTAAATTATTGACCAAATCATTTTGCAAATCACTTTTTAAATGGGTTTGATAATTATCCCCATCAGGATTAGTGCATGTTTTCGTGTCATATGGGACTGCATGGGTTTTAAAGTTTGACCCATAATTTGGTTGTAAAATATTTGGTAATTTTGTATTCAAATCACGCATGCTAATATCAAAATTACAGATTTGATTATAACATGTACCTTGTTGACCCGCTGGGTCTTTCGACCCGCTTGGTCCTGCCCCGTCTCTGTTTTTGTTTCCCGGATGTGTCTTGACTCGGCAATCACGTTTCAAGTGGCCGGGTTTTCCACAATTCCAACATGTGAGTTTTGGCTTCTTGTTGGAATTATCCACCTTTCCTTTGAACTTTCTTTTCCCCTTTTTATCTTTATCAAATTTCTTGAACTTATTTTTGTTTTCAACCATATTAACATTGGATTGATTTCCTTCTATTTTTTCTTTACCCTTATCGGTTTCTTGTAACCGCAAGGATTCCTCAATCCTTAGATCCGCACCCAATTGTACCAAGTTCAAGTCATCTTTTCGGTGTTTAAGAGTGTGTTTAAAATCCTTCCACAGGGGGGGAAGTTTATCAATAATACAAGACACCGAAATAGACTCGTCCATGTGCATTTCGTGCTGAGCGAATCGTCCAAGAATGTGAAGCAATTCATTGAATTGCTCCATTATTGGACGAGAGTCAACCATTTTGTATGAATTAAAATTTGTTACCAGAAACTTTTTCGATGATGAATCCTCCGCCATGTACTTTGCTTCCAACGCGTCCCACAAATCCTTCGCCGATTCCACGTTTTGGTACACGTCGAACAAGGCATCGCACATCCCGTTAAGAATATGCCCTCGGCAAATGTAGTCATCGTTTTCCCACTTCAGTCTTCGCCTCTGTTGATCCAGGGTCTCGTTTTCGACTTCTTCCGGGCATGGTGTCGACAGAACGTAAACGACCTTCAACGTTGTAAGAAGAAAGTGCATCTTCTTCTTCCACCGGCGAAAGTCTTGACCCTCGAATTTGTCGAGTTTCGCGAACTTGCTTGACATATCTTTCACTGATTCTCCAGTCACCATTGTTCTTGATCGATTTTATCTTTGTTGGGGATTTTTGGAGTGGATTTATGTGAAGAACAGAAAAACGAAAATGGTGAATGAAATACTTGGATTATCTTAGAGTCGTGATAGAATCACTCTCAGATAAAATCGATTTGTGGCACTCCAAATCGTTTTATCGGATAAAACTAAGAATAGTTGCAGAGAAAGAAATTTGGGATGAAGAAGAAGATGAATGTTGTGCCTGTGAAAAATAAAGAAATCGAGTAATATATCCTTTTCTCGTAAAAACCGTCGGATGATAACTGCAAATATATTGGGCCCACCTTGAATTGACAACACATATCAGTTGAAGCAATTCACGTGACCAACCATTCGGTCAAATTCATATGCTGCCAAAATACAAGTTTAATACTTGCTCTAAATTCTTGGTTTTATCCATAGACTCCATTTTGCCCATATAAAACAAAATATACATAAAACCATATATATATAATAACATTAACATCGACGATTCACATATATGTATATATTGATATTAATTAATGTTCATATACATATATTAATATATATAACAAATATATATATATTATAAGACGCGTAGCGAAATTAGTTTAAACGAGTCAATCTCCAACTCCTAACTCGTTAGTAACTAATAACGCTTTACTCGATCCCAAGTTAATCCAATATTACAAAATCTATATTGATAATTAATAAAATTACCAACACGTTTCTTGCGTCGTAGCGGCGAATGTGTGGAACTCTATCTCCATTTGGTGTAACATAGCTCCTATCTTTGCCTTTGACATCAAGGACCTCTTCTCTATTCATCTTTCGATCGGGAACAAGCACAAAGCGAGACTTGTACATTTGGTGATTCTGGTGGCGTGTTGGTGTATTTGGAAGGAGCGGAACGAGGCAAGCTTCAACAACAAGAAAGTGTCCGTAGAGTGGATTGTGAAAGAGACGAAAGCTTTGAGTTTCTTTTGGTTGAAGTATAGGGGTAAAATGGGAAAAATTGTGTGGGAGGATTGGTGTAAAAGTATCATGTAAGTTGTTGTTTTTTCGTTGTTCTTGTTCTTGTTACCGTCTAGCTTCTTGCTAGTGGGCGTTTTTAATGATATTGCCGTTAAAAAAAAAAAAAAAAAAAAAAAAAATCCTACAACAGCTATGTATATAATTAGTGATTTTAATCTTTATTAGAACTAATTACTTATAAGATACGTCTGTTCATTTAACTAATAATAATTAACACGTATAATATACATACCTTTTGCAGAAAGCCTAGCGGAAGAATAGGGTCCAACATGTCTTTGACCACAATACCTACGAGGAAAGTTTGGAGGGCGTGCCAGGCGGCGTAGACGGCGGCGCCGACGAGTAAAAACTGTTTCTCGTCCCACTCCTCGTATTCACGCTTGTAGATCTTGTAAAGCCCATTTATCGCCCACCGCAATTCGGCGTTTGCCTTTCTTCTATATCGTATATCCGCTTCTTTAAACCGAAGAGCATCCTCGATCAAATTTGAGGGGTAGTTTGGACCCGTCGGACATTCGTCGTCGTCGTCGTCGGAACAACAACAGAGAACCAGACGACCACCGGAGTTTTTTTTGGATATATTATTATTATTGTAGTTGTAGGGGACGAGGTTGAAAGCTTTCGCGGCGGGCATGTTGGATTTTAGTGATCGCACGGCGGCTGAGAAGGGGAAATGGCAAGCTGCCGCCATTTAATTTCAATGCGGGCGGACGGACGGACAGACGGCGGAGTTGGGTTTGTTTGGGGCAGAAGAAATAGATTTGATTTTTTCCTTTTTTTCTTTTAAAACTTTACATATCATTTTCCTTATGATTTAGATTAAAAAAAATTCTATTTTTTTTAAATATATATATATTATTTTTTGAATCTCTACATTTCATTATTCATGATTTCGAGTATGAATTTTCATTCAATCATACAATACTATTTTATTTTATTTTTTATCCCACTAATAAATAATATAAAATATAAAATAATAGATATAAATGATGCATAATGCATGTAAAATTTGTATATAAGTTTAGCTAGGTAACTAACTTGTGTGCTACACGAATTGAATTTAGTTTCATAATATAAGATAAATACAAAAAAATAACGGTGAAGAGATTTGAAAATAATATATGACGTAGTTTATTATAAAACTTTAACTGATAATTTAATGGTTGTGGATAAAGACACATGAAGCATATGATTTGTACACAACAGGAAGCATTGATAATTTAATGGTTGTGGATAAAGACACAGGCATTTTTGATTTGTACACAGGAAGCATATGATCATTTGCACACAAACGGTCGTTTGTAGTTTTTTTTTTCTATAAATGTTTTAAATTATTTAACTTTTGTGAACATTATAAATGTTTATTCACCATATCTGATAAAAAGTGCTTAAACGAACACAAGAGTAACTTAAAATAATAAATTTTGAGACTCAGAGTATTTGCCGGTACCGTCTCGATGGCTTCTCGACAAGTCTTTTCTGGTGTTGGGTCCCCACGACCCTTTTTTTTCAAATTTTTTTCAAAACGTTTGTCGAGAATAAGTCACTAAATTTATCAGGGGTAGTGAAATACCTAAAACGTTAAAAAAACAAAAAAATACTTGTCAACAAACTTTTTTTTTATTATTTGTTGACCCAACACCGGAAAAGACTTATCGAGAAGCCATTAGACGGTACCGACAAAGACTCTGAGTCTCAAAATTTATTATTTTAAATCACTATTGTGTTCGTTTAAGTACTTTTTATCAGATATGGTGAATAAACATTTATAATGTTTATATAAGTTAAATAATTTAAAACATTTATATAATAAAAACTACAAACGACCGTTTGTGTGCAAACGATCATATGCTTCCTGTGTACAAATCCAAAATGCCTGTGTCTTTATCACCTCCCAATTTAATACATTAAAGAAATTTATTATTTTTGACAAATTATTGATTACTTTCCTTTTAAAAGACTCGGAATACTAAGTAAATTTATCAAATCTAAATTAAGTTTGTCCTTTTTTTTTTAAATAAAAATTTAGTGTGACAAAATTGGTAATTAGTCTTGATTGATAGTTTAACAAATTGATAATTGAATTCGGTTTTAATATGTGTGAATGTTTATGTGGAACCCTTAAAAAGAATGACATGTGACAATTAATTTTAATGTTTTATTAAGATTAAAGATAAAGAAATGGGATGAGGTGATTTTTGAATATTTTTTTCATAAAATTTAGAAATGGGTGGAGAATGGGAAATGATATACGACTATTCTAAATATATTAACTTTTTATTTTTGTGATCGTGTTTTGTTTAGTGTTTTATTCGGAGCATTTACACCCATTACTATACGAGGATGGGATATAAATATGGAGAATATAATGGAGTGATTTGCCATAAAATTTGGGAGATGTGACGAAGAATAATGAATGGAATGTGAATGCCTTAGGTAGCGTTTGGTATGTAGGAATGGAAGGTGGAATGGAATGAGTCATTACATCAAAATGAAAAATGACATGTTTGGTAGGACATTGGAATGGAATTGATCATTACATGAGGAATGTGATTGCTTTCATTTTTAAAGATTTTCATTCCATATGGGAGGGGTGTTTTTTTTCGATTCCATCAAGTAGGAATGAAATGGATTTTTTTAAAGATTTAGGTTTATCTTGAAAAATTGGAACATATTCGGATTGGTTTTCTATTGTAATTGATTTAGTTTTATTAGGAAACTATTGGTAGTATCGTGTTTAGCAAGTCATGTATCTTTGTATATATTCGTTGAGGTGTAAATGGAATAGACAATCAGTTCTCAAATCTTTTACTTTTCACAATAAACTCACCCAATTTATCAAATCTAAATTAAGTTTGCCACTTTTAAAAAAAAAAAAAATTAGCTTGAACAAAATTGATAATTAATCTTGATGGGTAGTTTAACAAATTAATAATTAAATTTGGTTTTGATATGCGTGAGTGATGATATGGACCCCTTTGAAAGAATGACATGTGACAATTAATTTTAATATTTTATTAGAATTAAAGATAAAGATTTCATCTATATTTAATAAAACTAGGGGTAGATTCGGCCACGCGTTGCGGCGGCCATTGTTAGAGTTTCGCAACATCCTGTGTCCAAATCTGTTACTTTATAAGTTGAACTTTATATAACATAACACAAGTATCATTTCTAAGGTCAGTTTGCTCATTAGGTACAATCCAACATTAAGGCTTTGTATTAGGTTGCTTTCTGATTTATAAAGTGTTAAGTTTGGGAAACAAAACATAGTTTTTACAGGCTAATATAGTCATTGTGTATAAGTCTTTCTTGTTTTTAAGCGGTTTACCTATAGAAACGTCGAGAGTATGAGATAGTTAAGTACAACATTTATATTATAAAACCTAAAAAATTCTGTTTTTGGTAACACTTACGAAACGTAAAGTTTGCTAACCGGGTTAGAGAAAACCTGTATATATTTATAGAAAGAAAACATAAATGAAAATCAGGATTAAAGAAAAAAAAGTGTCTACGAGGGTAGAATATGATGTTATACCCGGTTCGAATCCTTATATTGTACCTAAACACTTCGTCAAGGAACAAGTTACGAACAAAATATACTTATAATTAACTTATATTAAGAAAATATATTATATATTAATAAAATTTATAAAAATAAAAATAAAATGGGCAAAAAGGTGTTCCAATGTTTTGAACCCATGCCCCTCATTTAAAAACTCAAACACTTGCCCTTGAACCAACTTTGCTTTGTTAACTAATTTGCTAAACATAATATATAAGGGAGAACAAAAAGTCAACATGCTAGCAACCAAGCTAGCATGCATGTTCCTTGTTTGACCTTTACAATAATATATTCACAATAATATATAGGTAATTTTGAAATGGGTGGAGAATGGGAAATGATATACGACTGTTCTAAATATATTAAATTTTTATTTTTGTGATCGTCTATAAATATGGAGAATATAATTGATGAGGATCGTATATAAATAGCGTTTTACTCGGAGCATTCACACCCGTTAATGTATGAGGATCGTATATAAATATGGAGAATATAATGGAGTGATTTTTCATAAAATTTGGAGATGGATAAAGAATAATGAATGGAATGTAAATGCTCTAAAGTCATTTCGGTTCTAAATTCATTAGGTTGTATAATATTCTGTAATTTTTTTAAATGTTAATTTTTTTTTATAAAATTATCACAAATGAAATATATATGAATCTTAATTTGTATTAGATAATTATTTTAATTTAAAGTTTCTATGATTTTAACGAAACACTTATAAAAAACTTATGAATATTCCACACTATGTAAAGTTATTCTTTTTAAATTAAAAAAAAATGTATTTACGAGAAAACTAATATAGTAAACTATTTTTTTCTTTTTTGATGATTTATCTAATTAGCACGGTTTATTACGTGTTGATAAGGATTATTTGTCGATAACACTGTTTATTACTTATTGTGGACGTCCTTGATGAGTTTATCGAGCATGATTTTTGCTGATAATTTAGTGAAAAAAAAACAAAATCTTAACGTAGTGGTGGATCTAGAAAATTTGTTTGTTGTGTGTTAAAGTAAGTAAAAATAACATAAATAAAATAGCAGTAGTAAAATGAGTTATTTTTATTCAAGAATTTGATAACTTTGCGTGCATTGGATGCCAAAAACAGTTAAAAAGAAGCTATTTTTATAAACCTTGGATGCCTTGGGTGCAAAAAAAACAGCTAAAAAGAAGTTATTTTCACAAACCTTAGATGTCTCGGGAAAAAAATCACCTTGAATGTCTTAATCATTTTAGTTCAACTAATTACCAATACATTTTGCATATAAGTGAATGCCTAGAACCGCATCCGCCAATGCCTTAATGTGAGGCTAGAGTGGACGTGACGGCCCATTGTTGATAAAATAATATACCTTTAATTTTATCAAAGATCTTTTTCGAGTCTCCTTCAACATTGTTGAATACTATCTCAATTAATTCTTTATTTCTGTAGTATTCGGGAATTGAGAATATATTCATATCCTCGGTAAAATTTGTTATGTCATCTCTATGTTTAAAATGATAGATCTTTAACTATCATTTTCTTTAAAATTTATAAGTCTCTTCTAATTTTGGAACGAAATTCCCTAAAGTATGGAAGATTGTAACATTTGTCTTTTACCCGGTTGTAAAACCCGACCCATTTTGAAACCCCACGTTTTACCGATTTGCGAACTGTTAAGTACCGAAAGAATTCCGGGTATTTATAGCCAAATAATGTTTTTAAATGATTCATAATTGTTTTTCAAAATAAAATACTTAATTAAATTCAGTTGGATTCAAATTGGATTCCTTGACTAAAAAATAAAGCAATTTCCGGTTTTTACGCGATTTCGATACACGATTCATCGTTTATCGGGAATCTCGTATTTGAGTGCCGTATGTCAATTTCAACATACTTATGAGTCTAATGACCACAAATTATGTTGCGAGTCAACACACTTAATCGAGTCATGAAACGTTAGTATTTTGCCCAAAATCTTTGTGTGTGTCAAAACCGACCAAAAACGTGATATATGACCTTATATGTTCAATCTTAGGACTTATATGGCATATTTATACTCGTTTTGAGTGGATTAAATGTGGTAAACATGATGGGATTATGAATTGGGTGATTCGGGTGAAAACAGACTCGTAAACATCAAAAAACGAAGAAAACAAGCACGTGAAACGAGGAAACGGTAAAGTTGTGGTTCGGGTAAGCTCTAAGCGTGTCGCTTGGAGCAATCATATGCTCCAGGCGATACGCCTAGTTTGTCATTTCCAACAAACCCTAATTTTTCTCCTATTTAAGCACCATTAGCCACCATACACCTCATTTCTCACCTCCCAAACGGCTGAAAACCCTAGTTTCTTCATCTCTCCACTTCTCCCTTCAATCTTGAAGCCATTTCTTTAAGGAATCAAGCATTGATCATCCTCTCCTTCCATTTTCCTTGTACAAGTAAGTATTTCACCTTTGTTGCTTGAATTTGCATGATAAAGATCTGAACTTTATAATGTGTTTAGGTTAGATTTGTGTCATGCATGATGTATATATTATGATAGATCTAGGGATTATTTGATCAAGATTGCAACTTTATGATGGATTAGGGTTATATCAATGTCATGCATGTTGATTCTTGCTAGATCTATGTGTTTCATGACCAAGATTGCATTTTTATGATAGGTTAGAGCTAGATCTAAGCCATGCATGTTGATTCTTGCTAGATCTATGTAATCCATGATCAAGATTGCAACTTAATGATGGATTAGGGTTAGACCTATGTTATGCATGTTGATTCTTGCTAGATCTATGTAATTCATGATGAAGGTTGCATCTTTATGATGGATTAGGGTTAGATCTATGTCATGCATGTTAATTCTTGCTAGATATATGTAATTCATGATCAAGATTGCATCTTTATGGTGGATTAGGGTTAGATCTATGTCATGCATGTTAATTCTTGCTAGATCTATGTAATTCATGATCAATATTGCATCTTTATGGTGGATTAGGGTTAGATCTATGTCATGCATGTTGATTCTTGCTAGATCTATGTGTTTCATGACATATTTTATTTTTATGATGGGTTAGAGTTAGATGTTCACCAAGCATGTTGATTCTTGGTAGATCTATGTGATTTATGATCAATATTGGAATTTTATGTTGTAAAATGATTGGATCCATGTCATGCATGCTCTTTAGGGTTAGATCGATTGATATTGTCATCAAGTTTGGATTTTTATGTGGTAATATGACTAGATCTATGACACACATGTATCTTAATGTTAGATCTAAGGTTACTCATGCTGCAATTGCATGAATGATGTTTCATGTTGTCATATAGCTATCATGTGGACCCTATTTGACTTCATGAATATATATATATATATATATATATATATATAGTGAAAAGTTCATTGTACACACCTCCATAAGTGTAGACAGGTAGACACTTTTTTTCACCATTTGAGCTCTTGATCTAATGGTTATAATTAATTTATTTTTTCTTTTTTTTTCCTTTTATCATTGTTTAGAAAATTTCACATGTGAAATAAAGTAATTTCACATGTGAAATAGACTGTCTACCTGTCTACACTTATGGGGGTGTCTACAATGAACCTCACCCTATATATATATAGGGAGAAGATCATTTGAGAACCAATTTGATTTGAGAACTAAAAAGAACTAATCTGAGCCACAAGTTTATTACATGTATCCCCCCTCCCATGAATTGTAGTGGTCCTCCCTGAAATTAGTGGTTGAGATTTAGTTCTCAAAAGTTCTCTAAACAAAAAGTTCTTATTTGAACCTAACCCTATATAAATATCTATATATATATATATATATAGGGAGATGATCATTTGAGAACCAATTTGATTTGAGAACTAAAAAGAACTAATTTGAACCACAAGTTTATTACATGTATCCCCCCTCGGCCCCTTCCATTAATTGTAGTGGTCCCCCCTGAAATTTGTGATTGAGATTTAGTTCTCAAAAGTTTTCAAAATAAAAAGTTCTCATTTGAACCTTATATATATATATATATATATATATATATATATATATATATATATATAGGGGAAAGTTATTGTACAAAGGCCAATTTCCGTGCGAAGGGGGGGTAAATTTGTCCGCACGCGTTTGACGATAATCACGCAAGTTATATTGATAATCACGCAAGCTATATTCAATAATCACGCAAGCTATATTTCATAATCACGCAAGTTATATTTCATAATCACGTAAGTTATATTTCATAATCACGCAAGTTATACGAGAGCATATTAATGAACTTTTAAGAAAAGTTTTTTTTCTTTGAAAAAAAATATAGCAATACTATACTCGAATTAAAGAGAATAAAATGCCCGATTTTATGGTGAAACTTTTTAAAAAAAATAATATCGTATAAAAAAGTTATGGACGTTTAAAAAACTGGGGGAACTTGAAAAAAGTCAACAATTGTAGGCTATACCAATTCTACCCCTCCCCCTATTTTCACGCTTTAAGTTCTTACTTGTTTTTTAATTGAATCTGGACAAAATCTGAACCATTGATTTTCTAAGATCAATGGTTGAGAGTCTTTCCTACACTTCGCACGATTTGAGCCCTTTGTATTTGAACTTTCACCTGTATATATATATATATATATATATATATATATATATATATATATATATTATAAAACCTAAACAAAATACAATTGATAAATCTATTATAACTTAATATTATATTCAAATGTATTATAACTCAATATTATATTCATGGCTCAATATAACCTAATATTATATTGCCTTTTGTGTTATATAATGTAATATTTTATTGTGAGTCTCCTTTTTCTACAAGACCCGGTTACTTTCCACGTATGAAGCATCTTTTTCTACAAGAGCATGTTATTTACAGTACACGTGTTTGAAGTCCACGTTTTTCCGCTCCCTGCTTGACTTTGTTCGTCCTTTCTTCACTGTGCTATGGTCCTTGGGGTATGGCTGTGTAATTTGTAACACCACACTTGCTTCATTTTATATTTGATTTCATCTCCAATTCTTCCTTATGGTCCATCTGCTGCGCATCAGGTTAGTGTGGGTTTAATGTCTGATCTCTTAGCTTCATTTTTTCTGCATTTCGGTTTGTGTTTGTTGCTTCTTTGGGAATGTCGTTTATGGTTGTGTTTGATTTGGTCGTCATTTTGACTCTTGCCTACCCCTTTTATGTTTTCGTTTGATTTGGTCATCGTATTCACCGAGACCCCCTTTTTAAATGCCTTCCGTGTGTGAGTCAGTTGTTTGGCTATGTTATTTGTGTGGCTATCCATTTGATTTGTGAACATCGAACCCTGTTTTGTTTTTGTTTCTTTTTTTCTTAACAAAATCTTCTCCAGGTATTTATGTTTTTCTTCTTTATCCTTTTTCTTTTCGTTTTTTGGTTATAGATCTTTGATTACCTACATTTTTTATTTACCTGTTTCTCTTCCTACTAATTGGTTGTGGTTTTTGTGTTGCAGGTGTGTGGATTGCTCTTTGCTTATTGTGTTATGCCATTTATTGTGAGGTTATTATCTTAGTCATGTTGTGTTTCTTATGTTCCGTAATTAAGGTTTATCTATGTTTAGTAATATGATAGGCTCATAATTCTTTGTTTTGTTTGGGAGCTTTAAAGCCTAGGTGTTGTATTTTGCTGTGTGTTTTGTTGATTGAGATTTGATGTGTTGTTTTTTCATGTGTTGGTTAAACTTTCGTCCTCTTCTTATGTCATTGATGTTGTTTTGGCCAAGTTCTGTCCAAGCATGTTATGTCTTTTGGAGGTTTGCCGTTAATATGACTCTGTTTGTTGAACGTTTGTTACAGTCTTTTTTCTTTTTCTTTCTAGGTGTACGACAACCTCTTAATATTTTTTTCTCTTAGACTATTTTCAGCATTAGATGCCTCGCTTTGTCGGCTGTTTTGTTGAAACAAAATTTATGTGCTTTTGTGGTGTATGGAAGTTTCATAGGAACTTTTTGGGGTTGTTTTGTAATAAGATGGTAGGAAGCTTGGCGTACTTTTGATGTTCACTTAAATAAGGAGACTAGAAGAATGATCCTGTTCTTGGGGTTCAAGGCTGTTTTGTTGAAACGAAAACTATGTGCTTTTGGTGTGTATGGCAGCCTAATGGGTACCTCTTGGGGGTGTTTTTTCGTCTTTTTGTTTCTCTGTTACTGTGAATAAAGACTGTTACTGTTGTCGGGTGATTGTCTTATGAATCATTCAAAGGGTGGAAGAAAAAAAGGTGGCATGTGTGTTCATTGGGCTGTAATGTTTTGGTTCATGACGTTTACTCTGTCTTTGTGGCTTACAGCCTAATTATATGTGTGCTTATATTGTTACCTTGATGTTACATGCTCTTTCTTCTTATGGTGTAGCTGATTTTGTTGCTTTTATCGCCGCTGATAGGGTTTTGCTGCAGTCTTGGTTCTCGCTACCACTGTAAGTTTCCATCATGTCCTCATACTGTTATGGCGTTATGTGTTTATAATGTCTTTTGCTTAGACAAACGGCTACGTTTCCTGACCATTTAAAAAATGAAATGTTTCGGTTGTGTGGTTTTATTTAAGAGATGCAGAATGGATGGCAGACAGTGTACGCAGGCCAGCAGGAACGGTTACAACCTTCGATATGTGCCTGCACGGACCACAATCCAGGTACCATGAAACAAAAGCTTGGCTAGGGTTGTAGTTTGTGTTTTATGCGAGTCATAGATAATATAAAGTTAAATACATTTAACTAATTTAAAACAAAATATGGAACTACTTTATTATTATTAGGTGTGGAACTCTAAAATAACAGTCATGTTATTTTTCTTTATATTTGAAGAGGGGTGGCAAGGGACTGCAATTACCTTGGAGATCTGTTGTTGGCACTATCCTTCAGCTTACCCTGTGGGGTCAGGTAAACTTTGCGAGTTTTAATTCTAACGCAACTATTCAAAAACTACTTGCTGAAGGTCAAAATGATCACATTTGGATTTGAAATGACCATCATTTTTATGACCTTTGGAGAAAATGGATGATAATTAACTTAGTTATTCACAAGAATGGTGTACAAAAGTTAATTTGTATGCCCATTTAACAAAGGAATCTTTAGTGGTCATATCCGACTTTTATAGTCAACCAACAACTGATGTATTGTATGTCCATTTAACAAAGGAATCTTTGTTACAATATATGTTTCAAAGTGGTCATATTTGACTTTTATAGTCAACAAACAACGAATGTATTTATATGATTGCAACTCCCCAGTACCATATATTTATCCTATATATCTTCTGATTTTGCTGATCTGGCGAGAAAGACGAGATCACGCAATGCCAATGTCTCGGCAAACATCATATCTGTAATGTCTTTGTCTGGATAATTGTAAGTGTGTGTATGTCTTTGTCATCTCAATGCTGCTTTAAACAACATCAACTCTCTACATACTTCATTCTTTTCATCTGATCACAACTCAATTTATGTGTGCTATGTTATCTTATTTTCTTATATGGTGCCTACTAAAGTCTAAAACATAGGTATGTAGAGTGATTTGAATTGCTGAATCCTCTCACAGAACATCAATTTTCAAGGTCCTGGACTTTAAATTAAAGGTGTATATACCCGCGACACTTTACATGTCGAACCAACAACATGATCACGACACCATCAAATGGCGGCGCCGCAACGCGCGCCTCGCAACATCTAGTATATATATATATATATATAGGGTGAGGTTAATTGTGGACACTTTCACATGTGTAAGTACTGTCTCTCATATTATTTTTCACATGTGAAATTTTCTAAACAATGAGAAAAAGAAAATTAATCACAACCATTATCTAATGGTGAAAAAAGGTGTCTAGCTGTCTACACTTATAGGGGTGTCTACAATGAACTTTTCACTATATATATATATATATATATATATATATATATATATATATATATATATATATATATAGGGTTAGGTTCAAATGAGAACTTTTTCTTGTGAGAACTTTTGAGAACTAAATCTCCACCACTAATTTCAGTTGGGGACCACTACAATTCATGGGAGGGGGGATACATGTAATAAACATGTGACTCAAATTAGTTCTTTTTAGTTCTCAAATCAAATTAGTTCTCAAATGATCCTCTCCCTATATATATATATATATATATATATATATATATATATATATATATATATAGAGTCGAGTTACGCTACATCAAGCAAAAACGCTACATCAATGCGGATTGATCTGGGGCGTCCATCAAGATCATCTAACAGCCAAGATCTATGGTGTTTTCGCCTATGGCGTTTTCGGGGAAAAAAAAACACCATAGGCGGAAAACACCATAGATCCTGGCTGTTGGATGATCTTGATGGACGCCCCAGATCAATCCGCATTGATGTAGCGTTTTTGCTTGATGTATTTTACCCCAAATCTATATATATATATATATATATATATATATATATATATATATATATATGAGAGAGAGAGAGAGAGAGAGAGAGAGAGAGAGAAAGGATAAAATGAAAACCCACTTGAGTTGGAAAAACCATGAAAACTTTTCAAAAAAGGGGTAAAAAATTCGTTTTTTTTTTCTAAATTTTTTTATGGTGATTCTCTATGTTATAGAGCTCCCCTTTATTGAAAAAAATCAAAAAAACGCCTACTCGATTTTTTTTAAAAAATTATCAAAAAATCGTTTTTTTGCATATACTTAGTATCTCGGCCAAAACGGGGGTAAAAAATCGTGTTTTTATTTTCATATATTTTTTTATACATTCTACATCCCATTTTAATACTTTTGGTGAAAAAAAAAATCAAAAAAGCGCCTAGGAAATATTTTTATAAAAAATAATTAGTGTTTTATTTACATACGTAAGAAGCGAAATTTACATATGTAACTGGGCTTTTTTCACATATGTAACGTGAAAAATTCCAGATTTTGGAAATTTTTTTTAAAAAAAAAACCCTAGGCGGGTTTTTGATTTTTTTTCACCATGGGGATCGATATAAGGCAAAGAATCACTAAAAAATGTTGAAAAAAAAAAACTTTTTGGCCTCGTTTTTGAAGAGTTTCCATGGTTTTTCCAACTCAAGTGGGTTTTCAATATATCCTTACCCTATATATATATATATATATATATACATATATATATATATATATATATATATATGAGAGAGAGAGAGAGAGAGAGAGAGAGAAAGGTTAGAATGAAAACCATCCCGAGTTGTGAAAACCACGAAAACTTTTTAAAATCGGGGTAAAAAATTGTTTTTTTATTCCAAATTTTTTTATGGTGGTTCTTTGAGTTACAGACTACCCTCGAGTGGAAAAAATAAAAAAACCGCCGAGTAGGCTTTTTTTTTTAAATATACAAAAACGTCATGTTACATATGTTACATTTTGCATATTTACGTAACATAAAAATGTAATGAAAACTTTTTAAAATCGGGGTAAAAATTTATTTTTTTTCTTCAAATTTTTTTACAGTGGTTCTCTAGGTTATAGACTACCCTCGAGTGGAAACAAAATAAAAAAAACGCCGAGTAGTTTTTTTTTTAAATATAGAAAGACGTCATGTTACATATGTTACATTTTTATGTTAGGTAAATATGCAAAATGTAACATACGTAACATGACGTTTTTGTATATTTTTTTAAAAAAAAACTACTCGGCGGTTTTTTTATTTTTTTCCACTCGAGGGTAGTCTGTAGCATAGAGAACCACCATAAAAAAATTAAAAGAAAAAAAACAATTTTTAACCCCGATTTTAAAAAGTTTTCGTAGTTTTCACAACTCGGGGTGGTTTTCAAAGTAACCATCCCCTATATATATATATATATATATAGTGTTAGGTTCAAATGAGAACCATTTGGTTTTGAAAACTTTTGAGAACCATTATGGGGCACTAATTTTCAGGGGGGAAGCATTCAAATTCAGGGGAGGATTTCCTTATATATAACTTGTGGCTCAGAATGGTTTTTAAAAGTTCTCAAAACCAATTGGTTCTCAAATGATCATCTCCCTATATATATATATATAGGAACTAATATTAACCCTTCCTTAGAGGATTAACCAAATAACCACCATCTAGTGGTGGAAAACAGTCAGATTGAACCAGATTATGCCATGTGTCTTTTTCTTTTTTTTTATAATTATAAAGGGCAATTATGTCATTTAGCACACCCACATAAAACACCTCCTTCATTTTAAAAAGCCTATAACTTTTCTATACTTTGTCGGATTTTTATAAAAATTGCACCGTTAAACTCGTCGGATTTTTATCTTTAATTTCATTATAGTCTCGACGCTTTTTATTGCTGTTTTCTCAGACGTACGATGTAGCAGTAGTGTTGCAACTACTAACGTCACTGCCATAACTATTAACAATGAACAAAATTACATCCATACACTCATAACTAGTAGCATTGATATTTCTACTTAAGTACAACTGCATATGCATATATTACAACTTACAAATGCATCAATATGCATATAAACACTGATGATATAACCATTCATAGCGGTGTCATAACTATTAACATCCATCCATACATTCATAACCAGTAGTATCGATGTTTCTACTTAGGTACAACTGTATATGCATGTATTACAGCCTATAAATGCATCAATATGCATATAAAATACTGATGTTATAACAACTAAAAGCGGTGTGGTAACCAGTAGCATTGATGCTATCAAAATTCAACAAAAACATGATCAATATGTATAACTTCTTATGCATGTATTACAACCTACAAATACACCATTATACAAGTAACACTAATAAATCATCAACATATACACTTACAATGACAATATTATTCATATGTCTTTTGATAAACAGTGTGTAATCATATGCACTCCTTACAAACCCTTCACGTCTAAAGTACTTCTCAAGTCGTTTAAACCAAGCTCTCGAAGCTTGTTTCAACCCATAAAGCGGTTTCTTAAGCCGGTACACTTTATTTTCTTCACCCCTTTTGACAAAACCCGGAGGCTGCGACACAAACACCCTTTCGTTTAACTCACCGTGTAGGAAAGCACACTTGACATCAAGTTGATAAACAACCCACTGTCGTTGTGCAGCAATGGCCAGTAGACTTCGGATGGTATCCCACCTGGCGACCGGAGCGAAAACTTCTTCGTAGTCTACCCCATGCCTTTGAGCATATCCTTTCACCACCAAACGTGCCTTGTACTTATCCACTTCTCCTTTCTCGTTTAACTTTGTTTTGAAAACCTATTTGACACCAATTGGATTAGCATCCGCTGGAGCATCTACGAGTTCCCATGTGTCATTCTTTTCAATTATAATGTGCTTAATTGCTAGCTACATGTTGAGATTTTGCTATGCTTTTGGTATGATCTTGTTCACTACAGAAATTACATGTTATTATGGTTATAATTATGTTAGTAGGTGTTTAATCGATCAAATGTTAGCATAGAATTGAAATCCTAGACTTTTGCAAACTTGAAAATTCTAACAGCTTTGAGCAGAATTTTGGGTCAACTTGCAACAGCCATAACTTACTCAATTTTGCTCGAAACTGATTGATTCGTTTTCCCTAGTAAAGTAGGATGTCTTAGATTTACAACGGCTACTTGCACACTTTCTAAAACCTTTGTTTGGTCATCCAAAACACTGCTGCAAGTTAGGTGTGCAGAGCTGTATTTTTCTGTGAAAAGTAGACTTTGATTTTTGTTTTAGCATGATAACCTTGTTTTAATGAGGGGTTTGTTAAATGAAAATGAGGTTTATATGTTAAAAGTAAGATATGGAAGGTTTGGTACCTAAACTTTAAGTTTTGAATGAGTTATGCAAATTTTAAACCTACTTTGACTATTTTGCAAAAAACTGAAAATTGCAAACTTCCGATGCGCATAACTTTCTCGTTACTTAACTTTTTAAGTTGATTCTTTTTGCAACATTCCCTAAATGTTTAAGTAGTTCATGCCTGCAAAATTTAAGGATTTAATTTCAAGTATTGTGGATTTTAGCTATGTCACTAGTTAAATACTTGAAGTTTGACTTTTTGGCAAAACTTCGACTTAAGTTGCAATTTCTTGATTTTCTCCCAAATTGGGACTCGTATGTGCATTATGTGACTTGTATGATCGCATGAAACATGTTTAGATGCTTATATGTTACTATTCGTCTTATAGACAACCTCTAATTCGGTTAGACCATATTTACCCAAAATAGGTCATTCCTAGCCAATCTTTAAAGTCAAGTGCCGCGTACCAGTGCACCCTAAGGTGAGTTTCACTACTTCTTCTAGTTGCGTCCGGTAAAGGATGTCAATGCTTAGACAAAGGTATTTTTGTCTGTTTTATGAATATCCTGCAAATATCACATGATTCACTGAATTGCGTTTTAATTACAAAAAGTCTTTACTTTCTCGGGCCGTTAATATAGAATAGCGAGG